>LR738713.1:157268297-157285676 GCA_902687465.1 Secale cereale
CTAAAGAATACAACTCCTTGATCATCAATTGAGAAACATCCCGCAACTCCTTTCTTGATGTTCCTCTTAATACGGGAAATTCCCGGGTCAACCTTCTGTGCTTTGATGACCTGATCCGTAAGGGTAGGTTCCGCCACCAAGGTGGAAAGGAATCCTCGAGGAACAATGTGAAGGTTAAGCTTACGAAATTCCTCGTGGAGAAGTGGTTGTCCTTGTTGTAACATCAAGTTGTTACAATAAAACTTACGACTTAGTGCATCAGCCATGACATTGGCCTTCCCAGGGGTATAAGTGATTCCTAAGTCGTAGTCTGTGAGCAACTCAACCCAACGTATTTGCCTGAGATTCAGATCCGGTTGGGTGAAGATATACTTCAAACTTTGATGATCAGTGAAAATTTCACAGCGATTACCAAGGAGGTAATGTCGCCATGTTTTGAGTGCATGGACTACAGCTGCAAGCTCTAGATCATGTGTAGGATAGTTATCCTCATGAGGACGCAACTGTCGAGATGCGTATGCAATCACTTGACGATCTTGCATGAGTATTCAACCTAGTCCTTATCGCGAGGCGTCGCAATAGATTATATAATCCTTGGAAAAGTCTGGTGGAACCAGTACAGGTGCAGATGTCAGGCGTCTTTTCAGTTCCTGAAAACTGGACTCGCACTGTGGGGTCCACTCAAACTTTTTATCTTTCTTTAGGAGTTCAGTTAGTGGTTTAGCAACCTTGGAGAAATTCTCGACGAAGCGTCGGCAATAGCTCGCTAAGCCAAGAAAACTCCTAACTTGCTTGACCGATTCAGGGGGAGTCCAATCAAGGACGGCTTGAACTCGCTCGGGATTGACAGCAATACCCTTGCCAGAGATCACATGACCTAGATAGGTTACTTCCGGCAACCAAAATTCACATTTAGAGAATTTGGCATAAAGGCGGTGCTCTCGAAGTTTCGTCAATACCAGCCTTAAATGCTCGGCATGATCTTCCTTGTTCTTGGAATAGATGAGTATATCATCGAGGTATACCACGACGAATTTATCCAAGTACTCCATGAATATAGAATTCATTAGCCGGGAGAAGGTGGCTGGGGCATTGGTTAATCCGAAGGACATGACGGTGTACTCATATTGGCCATAACGAGTAACAAAAGCCGTTTTAGGAATGTCCCCGTTCTTGATTTTGATTTGATGGTAACCCAACCTCAAATCCATCTTAGAGAAGACTGAGGATCCAGCGAGCTGATCATACAGGTCGTTGATCCTGGGAAGCGGATACTTGTTCTTTATGGTGACCAGTTTGACAGGTCGGTAATCTACAACCATCCGCTCCGTTCCATCCTTCTTCTTGATGAAGAGGACGGGGCAAGCCCAAGGGGGAGAACTAGGACGGATGAAACCTTTTTGAAAGGACTCATCGAGTTGTTTCTTAAGCTCAGCTAATTCTAGGGGTGCCATCTTATAGGGTCTCCTAGAGATTGGGACAGTTCCAGGGATAAGATCTATCACGAACTCGACATCTCTGTCAGGTGGAATTCCTGACAGTTCTTCTGGAAAAACATCCGGAAAGTCACGGACTACCGGGATATCTTCGAGTTCGGGTAGAGGACTGGCATTAAGAGAGTAGAGCTGACGCTCAGCCATTCGGGTCAATACATTGACTATCTTGCCGGATGGGTGTGTAAGTTGAACGGTCCTAGTATAGCAATCAATCTTGGCGTAATGAGTTGTCATCCAATCCATACCCAAGATGATGTTTATGTCCGAGGACTTGAGAGCGATTAGAGATGCTAGGAAAACAAGTCTATCGACAAGGATTTCATTTCCATGGCTTACCCTAGAGGTTTGCCACTTTGAACCAGGAGTTTGAATAACCATGGAAGTAGGCATGTCACAAAAAGTCATGTTGTGCATTCGGGCATAGCTTTCAGATATGAACGAATGGGATGCTCCAGTATCGAAAAGAATAGATGCCGGATGGCAGTTAACGAGAAGCGTACCAAGAACAACGTTAGGATCCTCATAAGCTTCCTCGGCAGAGACATAGTTGACATGACCACGTGAAGTGGGGATTGGCTTGACATAATTCACCTTGCCGGTTGGCTTACCACGGCCAACGGGTTTTCCTGGTTGGTTTTGAGGACACTCACGCATGTAGTGTCCCGGTTCTCCACACTTGAAGCAAGTCACAGTGCTAGTGCGTGGAGCAAAGTTGGAAGGTGGTCCTCAATAGGTCTTAGCAGGTGCATACTGTTGAGTTGGGCGAGGCGCCTCATAGGATGGCCTCGGTGTGTACTTGGGTGGCAGAGCAGTGTTAGGAACCCACACACGGCGCTTGTGAGAGCCAGAGCCGGATGAGGAACCAAAGTCTCGAGTATGCTTGCGTGTGGCCTCGAAATCGGTCTGGCCCGTTTCAGCACTCATAGCCTTGTTTACCAACTTCTGGAAGGAAGTGCACTCGTGCAGACGTAGATCTCGGCGAAGTTCAGGGCTGAGTCCCTTGCGGAACCTTGCCTGCTTCTTGGCATCGGTGGATACTTCCTCAGGTGCATAGCGTGCCAAGTTGCCAAACTCGCGACTATAGCCATCTACAGTTAACCGGCCCTGGGTGAAATTGCAGAATTCCTCCCGCTTGCGATCCATGAGACCTTCCGGAATGTGATGTTCACGGAATGCCTCACTGAACTCAACCCAAGTAGTGATTTGGCCAGCAGGACGCATAGCTTCAAAGTTTTCCCACCAAAGACTGGCAGGGCCCTCAAGATGGTAGGCGGCGTAGGTAACCTTGTCAGCTTCGGCCACACGGGCAGAGTGTAGCTTATGGGTGATACTACGTAGCCAGTCATCCGCATCCAGAGGTACAATGGAGTGATGGAACTTCGGTGGGCACATCTTGATAAAGTCATTGATTGACACCACGTCATTCCTCTGGCGGAACCCAGTGTTCTGCTCTATGCGTTCCAGCAGACGGTTGGTCTCTCTCTTGTTCCGTTCTGCCTCGAGCATAACTTCCGCCAAGGAGGGTGGCTGGGGCAGATTCCCATCTCTAGCCCCACTAGCCTCACCCTGCTCCTGGGCAGCAGGAGTGTTGCGAGTGTTGACCATCCTAAGAAAACAAAACAACGGTTTAGACAAGGATGGCAAAAATTTGACATAGAAGTGCAGAATGTAATGGATGACACGGAATGCAGAGATGTTCATCCGTACGACATGGTAATATAGAAACTGCTATATATACACCAGTGGTCATACACACCATACATAGTTTAGTACAAGCCAAGGCTAAAGTACAACTGCGGTGAAAGACGATACATCCCATCAGAGGCATTCCAAGCTCCTATACATTATGTAACTACACCTCCGGAACTCAGTACACACTAAGTCATATTCCACAAGACGCGCAGGACTATGGGAATACAACTACTACAATACTACTACTACCACGGTCTAGCTGAGACATTCCCGTAGTAATCTTCATAAAGATTACCACCGTAGCCTGGAAGTGGAACAGAAGGATCTTGAAACTCGCGAGCACTCGAAGGCTGTGGACCAAAGGGACATGGATGTGGCCTCGGTCCCGATGCTGGTGGTAACCGACGCCCACGTGGAGGTGTAATACCCCCAACGTCACGCCAATCCATGCGATCAGGCAGACGAGTCCGCACGGGGTACAAATCCCGCATGTCCAGATATCCGGCGTGCACAGCAGGTGCAAGCCGTGTCAAAGTAGTCCAGTGGGCGGCTCGAGTGTTATACAGTTCCATTCGGAGGGCACGGACCTCACGGTCCCTATCCTCCAGCATCTGAATAGTAGTCTGAAGCAGTGGCTCTTCATGAGCAGCATCAGTATACAGACCAGTGTAGTAGCCTTCCTCTCCGGGAAGTGAGGCTGGCATGTAACAGAACTCAGTGTTCAGCAATAGGGCATGCCTAGCCCGGAGAATGGTCATCATCGAATAGGCGGCATCCTGCACTGCCATCTCGATGGTAACCCCGAGTCCATAAGACCAATGGATGGGGTCGTTAGCTCCGGGATATGAGGGGTATATCCGAACTGTGCAGAAATACTGACTCTGATTGAAATCCCTGTACTGTTCCTCCACGGTGTACTCAGGATACCAGCGATAACCGGTCTTAGTCAGCACACGGACTAGCATGGCCGTGTGACCGGGCACATTAATGCACCGAGTCAAACGAACCACTTGGTGAGGGGTGCTGCCAGACATCTGAAACACAAGGTAATGCAAAGGCATTAGTGTTTCTGGAAGAAATCGGGCAGCATAACAACTGTAAATGCTCAAACAAAGATTTGAGACATCATACAAATGATAGCATAGCCACTCAACAATTCCATATCAAGGTTCCGGGTCCAACAATCATCATAATAAAAGGATAGATACTGAACTGAGGCTTGAAACCAACAATCCTAAGAGTCTACGGATTAGTAACACGTGAACCTAGTAAGGATAAGAGGCCTAGTCCTAAATCCCCGTAGAAAGAATAGACTGACTCAGATCAGAAGGGCATAAGGTAAAGGAGTAAAAGAGCCTTACGTTCCCTTCCACAATCAATTCCCCTACATATAACTAAGAATTTTTCTAGACTCAACATCGACCAATTTGGCTTGAGAAACCTACATGCAGTCCAGCTCTGATGCCAACGCTGTCAGGACCCCGATCCTAAGTCACACCGATCTAGCTGTAACACGTCATATCACTTTGCAGCCTCACGCACGGTAACCCCACGGGTGCCACCTTACCTGGCCCGGGACCGTTTGCGCATTTTGGCACACGTATATGACAGTGTCGCTAGCATCCATATGACAGAGAACCCGGGCCGACATGGCTAGTTATAAACCAAAAGTGGCACTAAATTACAGAGACAGGCATCCGTGACCCAGCAACGAACGTGTCGGTCATCAACGTATGAACCCAAGTCGTAGCAAGCTACATGGACTTAAAGGAACAACGCGTGACATTTCCCCTAAGGGACAGACACAGGAACGAAGAAGGACACATGCCGGCCAGCCTACGTGTTCCGAGCAGTAGCAAGCTACCAAGGCTCATTGGAATCACTAGGAGGCATTTCCCTGTAAGGTAGGCTACTAAAGGAAAACAACTAGGTGTCAGATCCCACACATACCAAGCATTTCAACCATACACACAATATGCTCAATATGTGCAAATACAACATTGCATCACAACAGAACTCTATGACTCAAAGTACTTTATTTAAAAGGCTCCAAGAGCCATACATAACATATCCATACAGGTAGGGGTCACATGACCCAACACTCAAGTCATACAGTCATACAAGCACAAGCGGAAGCTACATGTCTGAGTACAGACAACTTAGAAAATAAAACAGGCTTGGTGTAGCCTGACTATCTACAAGGCCCTTCACAAGCTCCAGATCTCCGTATGGGTGTCAAGCTACTCGTCGACGTCAACGTCTATGTAGAACCCATCAGCAAGGGCAGGGTTCTCCTCTGCAACAGTTATTAAGAAAACATGAGTACAAAGGTACTCAACAAGTCTTACCACAGAACCTATCATACATGCAACATTATCAAAGGGGGTAGTGGAGTTCATAGCAGAAAGCCAGCTTGACTCTTGGCTAACCTATACTACAACTCTCAACGGATTGCAAGATGTTATTACGAACACGAGTCCTCTACTCACCACAACAATACACTACCGAGGATCCTCTTCCGTCATCCTACGGAAGGGCCTTCCTCGGTACTCACACTTATCTTGAGGCTTTTAGTAGTATCCATCAACTTGTCTATGAACTGTAAGAGTAACCAAGTAGTCCGTACCGCGAACAACGGCTATTCGAATAGATTGATAACCCTGCAGGGGTGTACCTCTTCACACACGCTCCCACCACTTATCGCCGTTTACTCGACATGTACCCGACAACCTTCAAGCGGAAGCCCAGCGAGGGTGTCGGCCACGACCTGACTAACTACTCAAGTCTCTCGTCCAAGTTTATCGCCTATTTGGGTTCCATCCGTGGGGAGATCCGGCCGGGGTGTCGCTCACGGCCCCAAACGATGTGTACAGGGTTCCCGAGTCACCAAACGGGCAACCGGTACACCGTGCCACGTACCTGTCGCATCACAGCTCACCCCGAGGTTCAGCGCTATGCACGACCTCCAGTAAACTATAAACACCAGAAACTAGTTGCAACTCCTGGACAGAGATCGAGGGTAATTAATATGCCGAGAGGGTCCATTGGTTTTGGGCCCAATGCATGGTAGTAACTGGAACTTGAATCACACATACAGATCTCGGGTCCTATGGACGGTTCCAATGAAACAACCCACCACATACTCCTACATGGACTTTCATCGATACCTTAACCAAACGTATTCCACACTTCCTTCTCTTTATCGGTATGATCATTTCACTCTAATCCATCACCCAGATGAACCAGACCTGACACAACTCTAAGCATAGTAGGCAACATAAACAAATAGCATGGTGGATCACACATCATATGGCTCAAACAACTCCTACACATGCTAGTGGGTTTCATCTATTTACTGTGGCAATGACAGGTCATGCAAGGGAATAGGGTTCAACTACCACAGCAAGTAGCAGTTCACACGTTGTTGCCTTAATGCAGTAAAAGAGAGCAGGAGCGAGAAGATTGGGTTTGTATCAGAATGATCAATGATTGCTTGCCTGACAAAGTGGTTGTCGGGTACTGCTCTTCAACTGGATACGCAGCAGTATCCTCGGGAGCAGGACCTAACACAGAGAATACCGGCGATACAATCATTAAACAAACAAATGCAACAATATGATGCATGCTCATGACATGGCAAGATGCATGTGTGTTGGGCTAATGCAACTATAACCAGAAGGGTTTGAGCCTATTTGAATCAAAGATTCAAATTGGCACTTTAGCCATTATTTAATTAAGTGCATTATCATGTTTCAATGTATACAACAAGGTTAACATGCTCAAACATGCATGAAACCAGTGCCATTTGAAAGATTGGATTTTTCTGATCATTTTTCATATATAAATCTTTTCTATCTAAGCTACTGTTGAATTTATATGATTTTTTGAAGTTTAGGAATTTTCTGGAATTTCCTGAATTATTTTTAAATCTAAAAATCCCAGAAAATCCTTTACTGCATCAGCATGACATCATGCTGATGTCAGTCAATCAACAGGGCGGCCCAAGTCAAACCTGACCAGTGGGACCCACTGGTCAGTGTCACAGTTAACTAATTAACTAATTAGAATTAAATTAACACCTAAACTAGGTTTGACTAGCAGGCAGGGCCCACATGTCAGTGACCCAGGGGGGTCAAACCCGTGGTCAAACAGGCCCAACTCGCCGGTGTTTAGCCGCCGACGAGGCCAAACACGGCGGTGAGGTGCGGGTTTCGTGCTCCGGCTGCCAAAACGACGGCGGAGCACACCTACGGGTAGCTGGAGGCAAACCGCATCGAATGGAGGTGGTGGCTGGCCTCGGGGTCACCGGAGATGACGCCGGCGACGAGTCCAGCGGCTGCCGGAGTTCGGCGAAGTCGAAAACGACGGTGCGGTGCTCGTAGAGGAGAGTGGAGTGGTCCTACAGCACCTACGCGTGACGGTGAAGCTGATAGGCACGGTGGCCGGACCATTGGATGGCTGGAGCCTCGTCGGCGACAAGCTCCGCGGCGGTGCGTGCAGGTGAGCTTCGTGGGGTGCGTTCCAGGGTAGTAGAGAGCCAACGGAGAGGGGGAGGACGAAGCTGGGCTCACAGAGGTTGCAGCAGACGCCGGAGCGAGCTTGGGGGTGGTCGGAGCTGAGCGGGACGGCGAGGGGGATCTCCGCGGCCGGAGTTGGGGAAGAAGGGGTCGGGGGCATCTCCAGGGCGGGCGAGCGCTCGGGGCTCGGCCTGTTCGAAGTAGTCGAGGACGGCAGAGACGACGGACACGGCGACGGGGCTCAGGGACGACGGTGGGCGCGGCTACTACGACGGTGCGAGCACGGCGGCGTCGGCCATGGTGCAGGGAGGGCGAAGGAGAGGAGCTGGGGAGAGTGGGGTGTGTCTGCGAGGTCGGGGGCGAGGTGGACGACCGATCCAAGCCTCCAGGGAGGCGAGGGGAGGAAGCAAGGCGGCGGGCAGCTGCGTGGCGTGCGCTACGGTCGCCGTCGAGCACCTGCCTGCCTGCCTGGCCGAGCCAAGCAGCTCGCTGGAGCGGCAGCTGGGCTGGGCCGGCAGGTGGGCCGGGTGGGGCGTCTGGTAACCTTTCTCTCTCTCCCTTTTCCTATTTCTTTTCTGTTTCATTTCTTTTGCAACTTTGTTTAATTAATAAAAATGCCAGACACCCGCCAGTCACCTTTAAGCAACGAGTGCTCGTAACGGTGAAACTATTCTCGCGTAAGCGTACGCGTAATGTCGGTCCGGGCCGCTTCATCTCACAATACCGCCGAAGCAAAATATGACATGCTGGTAAGCAGTATGACTAGTATCGCCCACAACTCATTGTGTTCTACTCGTGCATATCATCTACGCATAGACCTGGCTCTGATACCACTGTTGGGGAACGTAGTATTTTAAAATTTTCCTACGATCATGCAAGATCTATCTACCAGATGCATAGCAACGAGAGGGAAGAGTGTGTCTACGTACCCTCGTAGACCGGAAGCGGAAGCGTCAAGTGACGCGGTTGATGTAGTCGAACTTCTTCGCGATTCAACCGATCAAGCACCGAACGTACGGCACCTCCGCGTTTAGCACACGTTCAGTTTGATGACGTCCCACGAGCTCTTGATCCAGTTGAGCTTCACGGGAGAGTTTCGTCAGCACGACGGCGTGGTGACGGATATGATGTATTCACCGGCGCAGGGCTTCGCCTAAGCACTGCAACGGTATGACCGAGGTGTGTTTCTGTGGAGGGGGGCACCGCACACGGCTGGAACAATTCAACTTGTGTGTCTTTGGGTGCCCCCCTGCCCCCGTATATAAAGGAGCAAGAGGGGAGGACCGGTCGGCCTCCTATGGTGCGGCTAGGGCAATCCTACTAGGAATAGGATTGCAATCCTATTCCTAGTAGGAGTCCATCAAGAAGGAAGAGAGGGAAAGGAAAAGAGGGAGAGGTGGCGCCCCCCCAATCCTAGTCCAACTAGGATCCCTAGGTGGGGCGCCAGCCAGCCTCTATGGGCTGCCTTTCTCCTTTCCTCAAGGCCCACTATGGACCATCCCCCCTCGTAGGGGGTTCCGGTAACCCCCTCCGGCAATCCAGTTAAATCCGAAACTTTTCCGGAACACTTCCGGTGTCCGAATATAGCCGTCCAATATATCAATCTTTATGTCTCGGACATTCCGAGACTCCTCGTCATGTCCGTGATCTCATCCGGGACTCCGAACTACCTTCGGTACATCAATACTCAAAAACTCATAATACCGATCGTCATCAAACGTTAAGCGTGCGGACCCTACGGGTTCGAGAACTATGTAGACATGACTGAGACTCATCTCCGGTCAATAACCAATAGCGGAACCTGGATGTTCATATTGGCTCCTACATATTCTACGAAGATCTTTTATCGGTCAAAACCGCATAACAACATACGTTGTTCCTTTTGTCATCGGTATGTTACTTGCCCGAGATTCGATCGTCGGTATCTCCATACCTAGTTCAATCTCGTTACCGGCAAGTCTCTTTACTCATTCCGTAACACATCATCTCGTGACTAACTCATTAGTCTTTTGCTTGCAAGGCTTATTGTGATGTGTGTTACCGAGAGGGCCCAGAGATACCTCTACGACAGTCGGAGTGACAAATCCTAATCTTGATCTATGCCAACACCACGAATACTTTCGGAGACACCTGTAGAGCATCTTTATGATCACCCAGTTACGTTGTGACGTTTGATAGCACACAAGGTGTTCCTATGGTATTCGGGAGTTGCATAATCTCATAGTCATAGGAACATGTATAAGTCATGAAGAAAGCAATAGCAGCAAAACTAAATGATCATAGTGCTATGCTAACGGATGGGTCTTGTCCATCACATCATTCTCCTAATGATGTGATCCCGTTGATCAAATGACAACTCATGTCTATGGCTAGGAAACATAACCATCTTTGATCAATGAGCTAGTCTAGTAGAGGCATACTAGGGACACTCTGTTTTGTCTATGTATTCACACATGTACTAAGTTTCCGGTTAATACAATTCTAGCATGAATAATAAACATTTATCATGAGATAAGGAAATATAAATAACAACTTTATTATTGCCTGTAGGGCATATTTCCTTCAGTCTCCCACTTGCACTAGAGTCAATAATCTAGCTCACATCGCCATGTGATTTAATACCGATCGTTCACATCGTTATGTGAATAACACCCATAGTTCACATCGCCATGTGACCAACACCCAAAGGGTTTACTAGAGTCAATAATCTAGTTCACATCGCTATGTGATTAATACCCAAGAGTAATAAGGTGTGATCATGTTTTGCTTGTGAGAGAAGTTTAGTCAACGGGTCTGTCACATTCAGATCCGTATGTATTTTGCAAATTTCTATGTCTACAATGCTCTGCATAGAGCTACTCTAGCTAATTGCTCCCACTTTCAATACGCATCCAGATTGATACTTAGAGTCATCTGGATTTAGTGTCAAAGCTTGCATCGGCGCAACCCTTTACCACGAACTCTTTATCACCTCCATAATCGAGAAACATTTCCTTAGTCATCCAGTTACTAAGGATAATTTTGACCGCTGTACAGTGATCTACTCCTGGATCACTATTGTACCCCCTTGACAAACTCATGGCAAGGTACACAACATGTTTGGTACACAACATGGCATACTTTATAGAACCTATGGCTGAGGCATAGGGAATGACTTTCATTCTCTCTATATTTTTCTGCCGTGGTCTGGCTTTGAGTCTTACTCAACTTCACACCTTACAAGTCAGGCAAGAACTCCTTCTTTGACAGATCCATTTTGAACTACTTCAAAATCTTATCAAGGTATGCACTTATCGAAAGTCTTATCAAGCGTCTTGATCTATCTCTATAGATCTTGATGCCCAATATGTAAGCAGCTTCACCAAGGTCTTTCTTTGAAAAACTCCTTTCAAACACTCCTTTATGCTTTCCAGAAAATTCTACATCATTTCCGATCGACAATATGTCATTCACATATACTTATCAGAAAGGTTGTAGTGCTCCCACTCACTTCTTGTAAATACAGGCTTCACCAAAAGTCTGTATAAAACCATAAGCTTTGATCACCTCATCAAAGCGTATATTCCAACTCCGAGATGCTTGCACCACTCCATAGATGGATCGCTGGAGCTTGCACACTTTGTTAGCACCTTTCGGATCGACAAAACCTTCTGGTTGCATCATATACAACTCTTCTTTGAGATATCCATTCAGGAATGCAGTTTTGACATCCATTTGCCAGATTTCATAAAATGCGGCAATTGCTAACATGATTCGGACAGACTTTAAGCATCGCTACAGGTGAGAAAGTCTCATCGTAGTCAACTCCTTGAACTTGTCGAAACCCTTTAGCAACAAGTCGAGCTTTGTAAATAGTAACATTACCGTCTGCGTCGGTCTTCCTCTTGAAGATCCATTTATTTTCGATGGCCTGCCGATCATCGGGCAAGTCAACCAAAGTCTATACTTTGTTCTCATACATGGATCCTATCTCAGATTTCATGGCCTCAAGCCATTTTGTGGAATCTGGGCTCATCATCGCTTCCTCATAGTTCGTAGGTTCATCATGGTCTAGTAACATGATTTCCAGAACTGGGTTGCCGTACCACTCTGGTGCGGAACGTATTCTGGTTGATCTACGACGTTTAGCAGAAACTTGATCCGAAGTTTCATGATCATCATCATTAACTTCCTCACTGATTGGTGTAGGAATCACTGGAACAATTTTCTGTGATGTACTACTTTCCAATTCGGGAGAAGGTACAATTACCTCATCAAGTTCTACTTTCCTCCCACTCACTTCTTTCGAGAGAAACTCCTTCTCTAGAAAGGATCCATTCTTAGCAACGAATATCTTGCCTTCGGATCTGTGATAGAAGGTGTACCCAACAGTTTCTTTTGGGTATCCTATGAAGATTTACTTCTCCGATCTGGGTTCGAGCTTATCATGTTGAAACTTTTTCACATAAGCATCGCAGTCCCAAACTTAAAGAAACGACAACTTTGGTTTCTTGCCAAACCACAGTTCATAAGGTGTCGTATCAACGGATTTAGATGGTGCCCTATTTAACGTGAATGTAGCTGTCTCTAATGCATAACCCCAAAAGCGATAGTGGTAGATTGGTAAGAGACATCATCGATCGCACCATATCTAATAAAGTACGGTTATGACGTTCGGACACACCATTACACTGTGGTGTTCCAGGTGGCGTGAGTAGTGAAACTATTTCACATTATTTTTACTGAAGGCCAAACTCGCTAACTCAAATATTTTACCTCTACGATCATATCGTAGAAACTCTTATTTTCTTGTTACGATGATTCTCCACTTCACTCTGAAATTCTTTGAACTTTTCAAATGTTTCAGACTTGTGCTTCATTAAGTAGATATACCCATATCTGCTCAAATCATCAGTGAAGGTCAGAAAATAACGATACCTGCCGCGATCTTCAACACTCATTGGTCCGCATACATCAGTATGTATGATTTCCAACAACTCTGTTGCTTGCTCCACGGTTCCGGAGAACGGAGTTTTAGTCATATTGCCCATGAGGCATGGTTCGCAAGCACCAAGTGATTCATAATCAAGTGATTCCAAAAGTCCATCACTATGGAGTTTCTTCATGCGCTTTACACCAATATAACCTAAACGGCAGCGCCACAAATAAGTTGCACTATCATTATTAACCTTGCATCTTTTGACTTCAATATTATGAATATGTGTATCACACGATCGAGATCCAACAAACCATTTTCATTGGGTGTATGACCATAGAAGGTTTTATTCATGTAAACAGAACAACAATTATTCTCTAACTTACATGAATAACCGTATTGCAATAAACATGATCAAATCATATTCATGCTCAACACAAACACCAAATAACACTTATTTAGGTTCAACACTAATCCCGAAAGTATAGGGAGTGTGCGATGATGATCATATCAATCTTGGAACTACTTCCAATAGACATCGTCACTTCATCCTTTAACTAGTTTCTGTTCATTATGCAACTCCCATTTCGAGTTACTACTCTTTAGCAACTGAACCAATATCAAATACCGAGGGGTTGCTATGAACACTAGTAAAATACACATCAATAATCTGTATATCAAATATACATTTGTTCACTTTGCCATCCTTCTTATCCGCCAAATATCTAGGGCAGTTCCACTTCTAGTGACCATTTCCTTTGCAGTAGAAGCACTTATTTTCAGGCTTGAGTTTAGCTTTGGGTTTCTTCACGGGAGTGACAACTTGCTTGTCATTCTTCTTGAAGTTCCCCTTCTATCCCTTTGCCCTTTACTTGAAACAAGTGGTCTGGTTAACCATCAACACTTGATGCTCTTTCTTGATTTCTACCTTCGCCGATTTCAGCATCGTGAAGAGCTCCGGAATTACTTTCGTCATCCCTTGCATATTATAGTTCATCACGAAGTTCTACTAACTTGGTGATAGTGTCTAGAGAACTTTGTCAATTACTATCTTATCTGGAAGATTAACTCCCACTTGATTCAAGCAATTGTACTACCCAGACAATCTGAGCACATGCTCACTGGTTGAGCTATTCTCCTCCATCTTGTAGGCAAAGTACTGTCAGAGGTCTTATACCTCTCGACACGGGCATGAGTATGCAATACTAATTTTAACTCTTGGAACATCTCATATGCTCCGTGGCATTTCAAAACGTTTTTGAAGTCCCGGTTATAAGCCGTAAAGCATGGTGCACTAAACTATCAAGTAGTCATCATATCGAGCTTTTGTCAAAACGTTCATAACGTCTACATCTGCTCCTGCAATAGGTCTGTCACCTAGCGGTGCATCAAGGACATAATTCTTCTGTGCAGCAATGAGGATTATCCTCAGATCACGGAATAATTCCGCATCATTGCTACTAACATCTTTCAACTTGGTTTTCTCTAGGAACATATAAAAAATAAACGTGGAGTAACATCGCGAGCTATTGATCTACAACATAGATATGCTAATACTACCAGGACTAAGTTCATGATAAATTAAAGTTCAATTAATCATATTACTTAAGAACTCCCACTTAGATAGACATCCCTCAGGTCATCTAAATGATCACGTGATCCAAATCAACTAAACCATGTCCGATCATCACGTGAGATGGAGTAGTTTCAATGGTGAACATCTTATGTTGATCATATCTACTATATGATTCACGCTCGACCTTTCGGTCTCCAGTGTTCTGAGGCCATATCTGCATATGCTAGGCTCGTCAAGTTTAACCCGAGTATTCTGCGTGTGCAAAACTGGCTCACACCCGTTGTATTTGAACGTAGAGCTTATCACACCCGATCATCACGTGGTGTCTCGGCACGACGAACTTTCGCAACGGTGCATACTCAGGGAGAACACTTATACCTTGAAATTTAGTAAGGGATCATCTTATAATGCTACCGTCGTACTAAGCAAAATAAGAAGCATAATAAGATAAACATCACATGCAATCAAAATATGTGACATGATATGGCCATCATCATCTTGTGCTTTTGATCTCCATCTCCAAAGCACCGTCATGATCACCTTCATCACCGGTGCGACACCTTGATCTCCATCGTAGCATCGTTGTCGTCTCGCCAACTATTGCTTCTACGACTATCGCTACCACTTAGTGATAAAGTAAAGCAATTACATGGCGATTGTATTTCATACAATAAAGCGACAACCATATGGCTCCTGCCAGTTGCCGATAACATTACAAAACATGATCATCTCATACAAAACCGTATAACTCATCATGTCTTGACCATATCACATCACAACATGCCCTGCAAAAACAAGTTAGACGTCCTCTACTTTGTTGTTGCAAGTTTTACGTGGCTGCTACGGGCTTAGCAAGAACCGTTCTTACCTACGCATACAAAACCACAACGATGTTTCGTCAAGTATGTGCTGTTTTAACCTTCACAAGGACCGGGCGTAGCCACACTTGATTCAGCTAAAGTGAGAGAGACACACACCCGCCAGTCACCTTTAAGCAACGAGTGCTCGTAACGGTGAAACCAGTCTCGCGTAAGCTTACGCGTAATGTCGGTCCGGGCCGCTTCATCTCACAATACCGCCGAAGCAAAATATGACATGCTGGTAAGTAGTATGACTAGTATCGCCCACAACTCATTGTGTTCTACTTGTGCATATCATCTACGCATAGACCTGGCTCTGATACCACTGTTGGGGAACGTAGTATTTTAAAATTTTCCTACGATCACGCAAGATCTATCTACCAGATGCATAGCAACGAGAGGGAAGAGTGTGTCTACGTACCCTCGTAGACCGGAAGCGGAAGCGTCAAGTGACGCGGTTGATGTAGTCGAACTTCTTCGCGATTCAACCGATCAAGCACCGAACGTACGGCACCTCCGCGTTCAGCACACGTTCAGTTTGATGACGTCCCATGAGCTCTTGATCCAGTTGAGCTTCACGGGAGAGTTTCGTCAGCACGACGGCGTGGTGACGGATATGATGTATTCACCGGCGCAGGGCTTCGCCTAAGCACTGCAACGGTATGACCGAGGTGTGTTTCTGTGGAGGGGGGCACCGCACACTGCTGGAACAATTCAACTTGTGTGTCTTTGGGTGCCCCCCTGCCCCCATATATAAAGGAGCAAGAGGGGAGGGCCGGCCGGCCTCCTATGGTGCGGCTAGGGCAATCCTACTAGGAATAGGATTGCAATCCTATTCCTAGTAGGAGTCCATCAAGAAGGAAGAGAGGGAAAGGAAAAGAGGGAGAGGTGGCGCCCCCCAATCCTAGTCCAACTAGGATCCCTAGGTGGGGTGCCAGCCAACCTCTATGTGCTGCCTCTCTCCTTTCCTCAAGGCCCACTATGGACCATCCCCCCTCGTAGGGGGTTCCGGTAACCCCCTCCGGCAATCCAGTTAAATCCGAAACTTTTCCGAAACACTTCCGGTGTCCGAATATAGTCGTCCAATATATCAATCTTTATGTCTCGGACATTCCGAGACTCCTCGTCATGTCCGTGATCTCATCCGGGACTCCGAACTACCTTCGGTACATCAAAACTCATAAACTCATAATACCGATCGTCATCAAACGTTAAGCGTGCGGACCCTACGGGTTCGAGAACTATGTAGACATGACCGAGACTCATCTCCGGTCAATAACCAATAGCGGAACCTGGATGTTCATATTGGCTCCTACATATTCTACGAAGATCTTTTATCGGTCAAAACCGCATAACAACATACGTTGTTCCTTTTGTCATCGGTATGTTACTTGCCCGAGATTCGATCGTCGGTATCTCCATACCTAGTTCAATCTTGTTACCGGCAAGTCTCTTTACTCGTTCCGTAACACATCATCTCGTGACTAACTCATTAGTCTTTTGCTTGCAAGGCTTATTGTGATGTGTGTTACCGAGAGGGCCCAGAGATACCTCTCCGACATTTGAAGTGACAAATCCTAATCTTGATCTATGCCAACACCACGAATACTTTCGGAGACACCTGTAGAGAATCTTTATGATCACCCAGTTACGTTGTGATGTTTGATAGCACACAAGGTGTTCCTACGGTATTCGGGAGTTGCATAATCTCATAGTCATAGGAACATGTATAAGTCATGAAGAAAGCAATAGCAGTAAAACTAAACGATCATTGTGCTATGCTAACGGATGGGTCTAGTCCATCACATCATTCTCCTAATGATGTGATCCCGTTGATCAAATGACAACTCATGTCTATGGCTAGGAAACATAGCCATCTTTGATCAATGAGCTAGTCTAGTAGAAGCATACTAGGGACACTCTGTTTTGTCTATGTATTCACACATGTACTAAGTTTCCGGTTAATACAATTCTAGCATGAATAATAAACATTTATCATGATATAAGGAAATATAAATAACAACTTTATTATTGCCTCTAGGGCATATTTCCTTCAGGATGTCCTAGAAAATTGTGCACCATTTTTGGCAGAGGTTTAAGACCAAGGCATAAATGATGGACATTTTTGAAGGGCATTTTGGGTACATTGGAAAAGATTTTATCAAACCCTAGTTGTTAGAAGAGGGGTGCTGGGGTTTCTGTCATTCCCATTTCAAGTTTCTTTGATAAGTAAACATGATGCACACTCTAGCTAGTCCTAATGCAAGTGCTAACTAGGGATGTGACAGTAGATGTACTTGGCGTGTCCCTGGAAAGTCTTGTG
>LR738713.1:157285718-157311419 GCA_902687465.1 Secale cereale
TCGGCAACAAGTCTTGGCAGTCCAAAACTTTAGGAGCGGAGATCCACGGAGACCGTGTGCGGTCGAGGGTGCGGTGCTGCAACAGAAGATGGAGGTGCTCGGGGACACACGAGGCAGCAATTGTGCAGCGAGGCCGTGGCGGTGGGGTTGTCGAGATGGCCGTCGGGGCGATGAGGTTGACGAGGTCGGAGATTAGGGTGACGAGGAGAAGAAGTGGGGCCAGCGGCCAAGGTCGCCGGCGCTCAACGGGGCTTGGGGCGGCCAGGGCGCTCGAGGCTGCAGGTGCACGGGGACAATGCGGAGGGGAGGCAGCTCATTCTCGCCGGCGCGGAGGAAGAGGTGGCTGGTGGGGAGGCTCACGACGGCGGCGGGCGGCCATGGCGCTGCGGCGGTGAGGTCGGAGCACAGGGAGGCGGTGAAGCACCGGCTCGGGGCGGCGGCCTGACGGGGCCTGTAGGGCGACCACAGAAGGAGCAGAGGGCGGCGAGGCGCGGGCTTGCCGGCGATGGGGCGCCAGGCGGCGAACGAGGCGACGGGGAGGAGTCGCAGGTGGGCAGAGGAGAAGAGGGATCGAGCGAGGGCTCGTGCGTGCGGCGGAGTGGGAGAACGAGAGGAGGAGGAGCGGGGGTCGGACGGGGTTAGGGTTGAGGGTAGCGGGATGGACTTAGGAGGCCTGGAGGCTGGGACTTGGTGGGCTGAAGGGAGCGGTACGGCCTGGCCGCAGCTAAGCTATTACTCTCTTCCTCTATTTCTGCATTTTTCTCAGACAGAAAATACAAATGGAAAAATGTCACGGATGTAGAAGAGGAGTTTAGCAAATATGAAAATATCTCCATGATCCTGGAATATTGTAGTATTTGGAATAATTTCCTTGGACATTTTTTTAAAGGTAGAAAAATAAAACAAGTTTGAATTTTATTCAAACTTGAGGCATTTTTGAACCTAACCAAAACAACTCAAAATAGAATGAAATTTGGCAAAGAAGTTCAGGACATGGTCTAATATTTGTAGGGAGAAGATGAACATTACTAGAGAAGGGAAAGTGGCACTTGCAAAAAGAAAGGAAGTAGAAGGAAAGGAGAAGGTGATGATGCATGATCATACATGGAGCATTCAACAAACATAATGTAGGGGCAATGCACATGATGGACTTGGAAACAACATGGATGACCCAATGCTATAATATGATGCATCAGGCAAAGGATGTCATAATGCAAAATGACAAGAGGCTCAAAGCAACAAAATGAAATGGCACAATGCAATATAATAAAAGATCAACATAATGCAATAAACAAAATAAGACAAAGGCACTCATCACGATCATGGTAACAAGTAGTTGAAACATACGACGTCAACGAAAATAACTAGAAGGCACTAGAGCATCGGTCTTGGGGCGTCACACAGGTGACCCGGATTATCAACCCAAGGTGGGTGATCCTCGCGACTCCACACGATGGGTTGCTCAGACCAGCGTAAGTAACGGGGAACCACCGGCTCAACGGCATTCACTGCCCTTTTATGGACTTTTCGATCCTGCTTACATAAATTTGTGGTGAAGACGTGGTACTGCCCACTATTCAACTGCTTCGGGTTACTCTGATACCCTGACTGCTGCTACTCCCGAGCCCCCTGTCCAAACTGTTGATGGTAACCACCATGACTGCCTTGGCCTTGGAAACTGGAACCAAAACCGCCGCCACGGTAACTCGGACCGTAAGAGCCGGGTCCTGAGCCGCCGCCCAGCCCATGATTATTCTGAATTTTTTTCTGTACTCTCTCATGATGAAGCAATCTTTCCAGAGGTGAGGGGCCAGCTTCTCCTGTGTACCATGCTTTGGGCAGGGCCGATTCAGCATCTCCTCGAGGTTGAAAGTTGGCCCTCCAAACCGAGGGTTTGGATTTCCCTTACGACGCTGGCCATTATTCTGCGTGTTGGTGTTAGCCACAAAATCCAAACTATTACCAGCCTTGCGCTTACCGTTGCCCCCCTGGTTCGCCGGGTTATGCCGCCGCCCTTTGGTGTTGCTACTCTTCTTTCCCTTAGCCGGCTTTTCCTCGTCAGACTCAGGGTCCTTGGTACTATCAGCGCCGGCATACTTGACCAGAGCCGCCATGAGCTGCCCCATGTCATTGCAGTGATGTTTGAGCCGCCCCAACTTCAGCTTAAGGGGCATAGAACGGCAGTTTTTCTCCAACATTATAACTGCTGTACTGGCATTGATACGATCCGATGAGTGCAGGATGGCTGAGACCCGGCGTACCCAATGGGTTGTTGACTCACCCTCTTCTTGGATACATGAGTCCCCAGATCCACAAGACATAGGCTGCTTGCAAGTGTCTTTCAAATTCTGGATAAACCAAGCTTTTAACTCGGCCCATGATCCAATGGAGTTAACCGGCAACCCTTTCAACCAAGTACGGGCCGTCCCATCTAGCATGATGGTGAAATACTTAGCACATGCGGCATCGCCGACATCTAGCAGCTCCATTGCCATCTCATAACTTTCAACCCAAGCTTCAGGGGGCTGATCTTCTATGTAGTTAGGCACCTTTCGAGGGCCCTTGTAATCCTTGGGCAAACGCACGTTCCATATAGCCAGCACTAAACATGGCACACCCAAGGTTCTAAAGGTCGCACCTGTCTCTACTGAAGTTGTCGGATGAACCGGAGAGTGTTGATAAGCCGCTTGCTGAGCCGCCAGCTCGGCGTCCCGACGTGCTCTGCCTTGGTCCACCAAAGAATGGACATTATTACCAGCGTACGACGGGCCAGTCCTACAAAGCTGATCGCAGTATCGCCCACTGCTTGACACGAGCGGCTCATCAATATGCCTGCTATAACTCCTGCTTGGATGTGGTGTTGAATGGATCCGATCATGACTGTATGAATAAGCCGCATGTTGGGCCACGACCGTGTGAAGCAATTCTCTGGCTCATCGTATTTCCATTGCCACCGGTGATTCGCCTTCAACCGGTAGAGCTGGCAGCCACGTCGCCACAACAATCATATTATCCAAGGGGTTAGAATAATGACCCAATGGCATCGGTACATGCTGAGGCGGAGTAGTATTCAAGTGGAGCTGCTCCGTCGTGCGCAGCTAAGTCGGCGCTCCAGCTCCACATGCTTCAACACGGGTTACCTCTGGCGGGTCACTGGTCCCCGCTCCAGGTGTGTTGAAAAGATTCCTCGCATCATAAATTGGGGGTAGACGGCTCTGGTGCCTCCTTCTCATGACTTCATTTGATGAGTTTAGATCCAGGGTGAGCCAGAAAGAGTCTGCCTGAATCCGTTGTGCCTGAGCATCCAAAATAGCTCGCTCCGTGGCCATCCTAGCATTCTCGGCCGCCAGGTTCTCTTTGGCCTTAGCTATCTCATCCCTTAGCTTTGCAACGTATACCTTATGCTGCTATTGATTATCTGGGGTTATCTCCATCCCCATTAAAGTCGCCACAGCTTCCAGCAACTCAATCAGAACTTGAGCCGGCGGGCGCGCAGAGCCAGCAATGCCAGCTGTTGCCACGACCATAGAATCAGAGGTCATAGCAACAACAGTTGCCGATCCAAGTGCCGGTTGAGTACCGGCCATGAAGATCGCCGCCCGGCTCGGCAGATCATAGGGGTCCGGAATACTATCGCCATCGGAATATCCCCCAAGCCGTCCATCTTGCAGCTGATACATTGAATCGGTTGAGCCAAACGACTCACCATCAGAGCACACGGCCGTCTCTCCACCAGATGTAGAACCTTCCTCAAATTCCGCCCCATGGATATGTCCAACAAAAGTGTGCTTCACAGCGGATCGAACCCGGGCGGGTCGTGCATGCTGAGCCGTCTCGATGATGTCGGTGCAGGTGCCCGGCTCAGGGCCCGGTTCGTCGATCTTGCCGATGAAGACGTGAATTCCGTTGAAGGGGACCCGGTATCCGTACTCAATTGAGCCGGCCTTGGGGCCCCAGCCCGCGTCATCGATGTAGAGCTTGCCGCGACGACTCTTGGTCATCCGGCCCACAGCGTATCCCTTGATCCCTTTGAAGTTGCCCTTCAAGAACTCGAAACCACCGTGTGTGCAGGCCCCATGGTGGGCGCCAACTGTCGTGGGGTTAACACGGCAGATGTCCTAGTGCAAGGACTTAGTTGTGGAGCCATCACGCCTAGGTTAGCTTAAAGGGGTTAATCGGGATAAAGGACACAGAGAGTTTATACTGGTTCGGGCCCTTGCGGTGAAGGTAAAAGCCTAATCCAGTTTGAGGTGGTATTGCATAGGTTTCAGTTGCCAGGGAGCGAATACGCTTGACCTAGCTTTCAATCTCTTGTTTCTTGTCTAAACCACCACCGGGTCGTCCCTTTATATACACAGGTTGATGCCCGTCGGTTCATAGAGTCCCGACCGGCTCACACACAATGTGTCCGGCTCGGGACTAACTATTCTTGCCTTACAATACAAGTCATACATACATGGTGGTTTACACCTATGGGCCCTAAGTCGCCTTTGGGCTTCGGGTCCTTAGCAAGCCTGCTTCATGAACCATCATCTTCAATATCTTCATGGGCCCTGTATTGGTGAACCGCCATCGGCATAACCCGGCCCCTCCTTGCCGGGTTATACCCAATAGCTATATCCCCAACAGGCGCCGATGCCAGGGAGGTGAGTGCTTGACGGTATATCTTTAGATCTTGCAATCAAATCTTTTAGTTTCTTGTTTTATCACTAGTTTGCTTTATAAAAGAAAACTACAAAAAATTGGAATTGAGGTGGCCTCATGTTATTTGTCTTTATCATGTCTTCTTGAAAATGATGGAAAGGAAAATTGTGCTCAATTGATAGAAGAAGAATTCAATAAAATGTTTGACATAAAATCTTTGAATGATGAGCATGATTGCAATGTTGTTAGTATGAATTCTGTGAATATCCATGATGCTAATGATATGCTAAGCTTTAAGCTTGGGGATGCTATGTTTGATGAAGATGATATTTTTAGTCCCCCAAGATTTGATATGCAAATTTGTTATAATGGTAGCATGCCTCCTATTTATGATGATGAAATGTATGCTATAGATAATAATGATAACCATGAAACTTGTCATCATGATTTTAATGCTCAAATTAATCATGCCAATCAAGTGTCTCGTGATAGTTATTTTGTTGAGATTGCTCCCACTACTATTCATGAGAATAAATTTGCTTATGTGGAGAGTAGCAAAAATTCTATGCTTATGCATCTTGAAAAGAATGCTTTATCTGATGGCTATATTGTTGAATTCATTTATGATGCTGCTGAAAATTATTATGAGAGAGGGGCATATGCTTGTAGGTATTGCAATAATATTAAGTTTCCTCTCGTTATGTTGAAAGTTTTGAAGTATTGCTTGTTTTGCCTTCCTATGCTAGTTCATTCTTGCTCCCATAATTTATTTGCTCACAAAATCCCTATGCATAGAAAGTGGGTTAGGCTTAAATGTGCTTGCCATGTGATTCATGATTCTCTCTCGCATGTTTCAATTCATATATTTCATGTGAGCATCATTGAAATCATCATGCCTAGCTAAAAGGCATCAAAGAAAAGCGCTTGTTGGGAGACAACCCAACATTTACCCCTACTGTTTTATATGTTTTACTCTCTCGCATGGTTAAGCTACTCTAGTAATCATGTTTTACATGTTTTGTTTCAATAAAGTGCCAAGTAAAGCCCTTGGGATTGTGTGAATGATAGTTGACTTGATTCTGTGCAAAAAACATAAACTTCTGCATCCAGTGCTGGAATTTCTGTGCTTACTGGAACGTAATAAAATTCTGATTTTTTTACAGATCATTTATATAAAAAAGTTATGCACTTTCCTATTTTGCAGAATTTTAGGAGTTGCATACGTATGAGATCAATTCAGATCTTTATAGACTATTTTGTTTTTGGCACATTCTGTTTTCAATGCATAGTTTGCTTGTTTTCTAATTTCTATGGCTTATATTGGTCAATATAAATTGTAGAAATTATATCGTACAATAGACATTGTGTGAGAACAATTATGAATCTTGTCTTTGACTGTGGCCAAAGTGAATGATTTGTTTTATCATACTAACCCATCTCACGAAGTTCCTTTAAGTTTTGTGTGATTTAGGTTTTCAAGTTTTTGGTGAGATGTCGATATGAGGAGAATAAGAAGTGGCAAGACCCTAAGCTTGGGTATGCCCAAGGCACTATTAGGTAATGTTCAAGGAACACCCAAGCAACTAAGCTTGGGGATGCCCTAGAAGACATCCCCTCTTTCGTCTCCAACATTATCGGTAACCCCACTTGAAGCTATATTTTTATTCGTTACATGATATGTGTTTTGCTTGGAGCATCATTTTATTTTGTTTTGATTTGCTTTCTGGTATTTAGAATAATGTTTTGCATCTTTTATTTCGATAAAAGTGTCAAGGATAGCCTCTACCATGCTTATTCTCCAAGACTATATGTTGTTTTTTGAAAACAGAAAGTTTTCTATCATTGTATGAATTCTTGTGGATAGCCATAACGTGATAAAATATTGAAAGTTTTACACAGTGAGCATTAATAAGTTCTCTGTAATGTGCTAATTTTTTAGAATTTTTCGAGTCAGGGAAGTATGAGGAAAATTGCACTCTTTACAGACTGTCCTATTTAGACATATTGTTTAATGATTCTATTTGAGGATAGGAGTATTAAATATGCAGAGGCATTTAGTATGCAATGTTAAATTATAATTTTAGTGGTTTTCTAAAGTAGAGAATGAAAAGTTATGCATTGATTTATACTAACTTATCTCACGAGTTCTTGTTGAGTTTTTGAGATTTAGAAAATCATGATATGAGAGGAATTAAGGAGACAAAAAAATCTCAAGCTTGGGGATGCCCAAGGCATCCCAAGATAATATTTCAAGAAGTCTCGAGCATCTAATCTTGGTGGATGCCCCAGTAGGCATCCCACCTTTCTTCATCAACAATTATCGGTTAGTATTAGTTGAGCCAAAGTTTTTGCTTCTTCACATGAGTTGTGCTATTCTTGGAATGTCATTTTATTTTTTTGTTTTCTATTTGAATAAAATAGTTAGATATGAAAGTTTTTAAATAAAAGAGAGTCTTCACATAGCTACCTATTTACATAACTACTCGCTTGATCTTCACTTAAATCTTTTTGGAGTAGTTTGTCATCTGCTCTAGTGCTTCACTTATATATTTTTGAGCGCGGTGTGCTTTAATATTTTTGTATAAATTCTCTATTGCTTCACTTAGATTATTTGGAGAGAAAGAAACTTATATGCTCATGTTCTTCACTTAGATTTTTTTGAGCCTTTCAAAAGTAATGCATGAAACTAGTCTCAAAGTGATAGATATTCAAGAAGTATATAATAAAAACTTTCATGAAGAACATTGGACAAAATAAAGTTGATTCTTTGTAATAGTTTTGAGATATGATTAAAGTGATATGTGAGTCATGTTAATGAGTAATTATGTTTTAGTAAGAATATTTATGTTAAGGTTTGTGATTTCCTATGCAAGCACGAAAGTCAATAGTTATGCAATGAAATTGCATCTTACTTGTGGTGCATTATTCGGTGTTAGTTATGCTCAATGCTCGCTTATCTGATTTTCCGTTTCTTGGTTGGTTGCTTCCTAGTCTATTTGCTAGCCTCCACTTGTACTAAGTAGAAATGCTACTTGTGCGTCCAAACTCTTTAAACCAAGTTTTGCCACATGAGTCCACCATACCTACCTATATGCGGTATTCCCTTGCCGTTCTAAGCAAATTTGTATGTGCCATCTCTAATTTTCAAAATAAACCTCTCTTTTGTGTGTCCGTACCGCTCATGAGGCGGTGATGGGTGGCCTATATTTTTCCATGCTAGATGTGTTATTCTCAAGATGAGTGTTTATTCACTTGTCATTGCACGAGAGTACGACAAGGGTATTAGGGATGCCCAGTCCCGAAATGAAAAATGAATTTACTTTACGTTGTCAAATAATAAATTCCTTGGAAAGTGTTGGTATGGAGGGCACCCGTGGATACAGTTAGCCATGGAATGTGAAGGAATGGTTGAAAAAGGAATAAACTTTAATTTCTATTTGGGAACCGCCTATGATATATTTAGCATGGAAAGTATTGGGAACTCTACGTCATTTTCATTGACGGGAAAAGTATGCCTCCCAAAAAAATTGATCTCTCAAATTAAGCTATGATCTTTGGCACCTCTACAAATCCCTACTTCCCTTTGCGAACGGCCTTTCTATTTACTTTATGGATTTTTATTTTTATCTGAGTCTCCATCTTCTCTTATAAGGCACCAACTAAGGGGCACTATGATTGTACTTGAGCATTGGTTGTAGCTAATATGCGAGTGTGTTTCTGAATGGATCAATTATTGAGCATGATGGGCTAGGGATATGTTGCTTTAGTATTGATATTTTGAAAGGCATGGTTGCTTGTTGGTATGCTTGAGTATTAAATTCTTCATGACAAAACTAGACTATTGCTTTGAACTATATAAAAGTCCAAATGTCCATGCTCTGAAGAAAAGAATATGTGATGAACATGTTAGGTAGCATTCCACATCAAAAAATTTGTTTTTATCATTTACCTACTCGAGGACGAGCAGGAATTAAGCTTGGGGATGCTGATACGTCTTCAACATATATATAATTTTTTATTGTTCCATGCTTTTATATTATCATCGTTGGATGTTTTACAATCATTTTATAGCAACTTTATATCATTTTTGGGACTAACCTATTGGCATAGTGCCCAATGCGAGTGGCTGTTTTTTGCTTGTTTTTTACATCGCAGAAAATCATTATCAAACGGAGTCCAAATGCAGCGAAACATTTTGGTGATTTTTTCTAAACGAGAAGACACCTAGTGGGCAAGAGAAGTACCAGAGAGGAGGTGCGAGGTGAGCACAAGACACCTGGGCGCGCCAGGAGGCCCAAGCGCGCCCAGGTGGGTTGTGCCCACCTCGGTTACCTCCCGCACCGCCTCTTCGACCTATAAATTACCAAATATTCCAAAAACCCTAGGGGGGTCGATGAAATTTTGTTCCAGCTGCCGCATGCCTTTGTATCCACGAGATCCAATCTAGAGCCCTTTTTTGGCACTCCACCGGAGGGAGAAATCATCACCGGTGGACATCTACATCATCCCGGCAGCCACCATGATGAGGAGGGAGTAGTCCACCCTCGGGGCTGAGGATTTGTACCAGTAGCTATCTGTTTAATCTCTCTCTCTCTCTCTCTCTCTCTCTCTCTCTCTCTCTCTCTCTCGTGTTCTTGAGATGCACAATCTTGGTGTATCGCGGGCTTTTTAATATAGTTGGATCATATGGAGTTTTCCCCTCTCTATCTTGTTGTGATGAATTGAGTTTTCCCTTTGATATTTCTTTGGATCGAATACTTTTATGGATTTGAGAACACTTTATGCATGTCTTGCTATGAATTCCCGTGGTGACAATGGGGTATCATATTGATGCACTTGATATGTGTTTTGTCACTCAACTTGCGGATTCCTGAGGTGACATTGGGGTAATCTATGCATAGGGGTTGATGCACGTTCTTGTCTTTGTTTCTCCGGTAGAAATCTTGGGGCACCCTTCGAGGTTATTTGTGTTGGATTGAGTATTATGAATCTGAAATTGTTTGATGCATATCATATAATCAACTCACGGATACTCGCGGTGACATTGGAGTATCTAGGCGACATTAGAGTTGGTTGATGTTTATCATATGGTGTTATTTTAGCATGAACTTTTGATAGATTGATCTGAAAGGATAGCTTGATGTTATTTTATTACGAACTCTTGATAGATCGATCGGAAAGAATATCTTTGAGGTGGTTTTGTACCCTACAAACAATTTCTTCTTATGTTCTCCGCTAGATAGGAACTTTGGAGTGATTCTTCATCGCACATTGAGGGATGGTTATGTGATCCAACTATATTAGCATTGTTGAGAGATTGCGCTAGCGAAAGTAGGAACCCTAGGCCTCATTTTCAAGCATTGAAATACCGTTTGTGCTCACTTTTGTTACTTGCTACCTTGTTTTTTTATTGTCCGTATTACAAAAATCAATATCTACTATCCATATTACACTTGTATCACCAGCTCTTTACCGAACTAGTGCACCTATACAATTTACCATTGTATTTGGTGTGTTGTGGACACAAGAGACTTTTTATTATTTGGTTACAGTGTTGTTTGCGAGAGACCATCTTCATCCTACGCCTCCCACGGATTGATAAACCTTAGGTCATCCACTTGAGGGAAATTTGCCACTATCCTACAAAACTCTGCGCTTGGAGGCCCAACACGAGTCTACAAGAACAAGTTGTGTAGTAGACATCAATGCCAATCACCATGATATCACTCTATATCAAATGGACATTAAAAGTGCTTTTCTTAATGGATAAATTGAGGAGGAGGTGTATGTTAAACAACCTCTCGGCTTTGTCAATCCTAAGAAACCTAATCATGTCTACAAATTTCACAAAGGTATTTATGGTCTTAAAAAAGCTCCTAGTGCATGGTATAAATGCTTGACCAAGTTTCTT
Organism: Secale cereale; assembly: GCA_902687465.1. Taxonomy (NCBI): domain Eukaryota; kingdom Viridiplantae; phylum Streptophyta; class Magnoliopsida; order Poales; family Poaceae; genus Secale; species Secale cereale. The sequence goes on from LR738713.1 coordinate 157,296,274, forward strand.
ATTGATAAAGGCTTTGAAACTGGGAAGATTGATTCTACATTTTTTTTACTAAAAGGGTTTATGGTGAATTATTTGTGTGCCAAATTTATGTGGATGATATCACATTTGGTTCTACTAACCCCCATTTTAGTGAAAAGTTTGGAAGGCTAATGTCAAAAAAGTTTGAGATGTCTATGATAAGTGAACTCAAAGTTTTCCTTGGTTTGCAAATTAAGCAAACTAAGGAAGGTACCTTTGTCTCTCAAACAAAGTATACCAAGGATCTTTTCAAAAAGTTCAATATGCAAGAAAGCAAAGGTATGAAAACACCCATGCTTACTAGTGGAGATCTTGTCTTGACTAAGGATGGCAAACCGGTTGACCAAAAGGTTTACCGCTCTATGATTGGTTCATTGTTATATCTATGTGCCTCCCGTCCCGATATTATGCTAAGTATGTGCATGTGTGCACGTTATCAAGCGGTCCCTAAAGAGTGTCATCTTAGGGCTGTGAAACAGATAGTGAGATACTTAATTCATACACCAAACTTTGGCATTTGGTATCCTAAGAGGTCATCTTTTGATCTTGTTGGCTACTCCGATTCAGACTATGCAGGTGACAAGGTTGATAGAAAGTCCAGTTCGGGTACTTTCCAATTTCTTGGTAGATCCCTTGTGTCTTGGTCCTCCAAGAAACAAAACTTGGTATCCTTATCCACTGCCGAAGCGTAATACATTGCCGCCGGATCATGTCATGCTCAATTACTTTTGATGACCCAAACCCTTAAGGATTATGGGATACATGTGAAACGCGTTCCATTGCTTTGTGACAATGAAAGTGCTATTAAGATTGCTCACAATCCCATGCAACATTCTCGAACTAAGCATATTGAAGTTCATCATCATTTCATTCGAGATCATGTTGCTAAAGGAGACATCAATCTTAAGCATGTTCGCACCGATAAGCAATTGGCAGATATATTCACCAAACTGCTTGATGAGAAAGTATTTTGCCGTTTGAGAGATGAATTGAATATCATTGATGCCTCAAACTTGGAGAACTCCATTTGGATGCATGCAAGGCGTGAGCCTTTATGACTAATCCTAGATATTTCTCTTATGATGATGATCATATGTCTTGGATCTCTACTTGTACCCTTGCATGTTATCTAACCCTTGTAGGTACTTGGATGAACCCAAATCTATGAGATTGCAAGTCACTCACATTTTGAGCAATCTCTACATCACCAAGTTCCTATGTTTTGGTTGTTGAATTCAAGGAAGCATGAACTCACTCAACATATCCTTTGACTATCTTTATCTGAGGAAAATTTTCATGATTGTCAATTTGGATACACAAGTGCTCTTCCTTGAAAACTAACTATGTAGGAAGATAAAATTCAACTCCTAAGGATGCTCCAACTCTTGATGAACTACATCAACCTTGAGCACCCAACACAAGTTTGAATACATAATCAAAATCAACACCACAACCCAAGGTATGTCATACCACCTTAGAGAAGCTTTACTCCAAGTTATGAGCCAAAGCAACTCAACAAGGCGAGAATACATCAAAATGCTTAAACGAAAAATGGTAACCCCATTTTGAGATTAAACGATGAGTATGACCTACGATCAAGTGCTATCACTTGACTCCTCAGTCAATATACAATAACATAGGTGTCTTTGTCACTGATCCTTTCTAGATGAAGTGCTCTAATGTTCCTTTGCTCAGTTGCTTTTTCCATTTGATTTTTTTTGCTATTTTGTCTCTCTCTAAACAAACAAAAAATTTCATCTAGTTTGCTTTTATTTTTTCTGTTTTTCCTCTGTGATACTGTTGAAAATTCATTGCAAATCTTTGAGGTAATTCCTTGCAAATTCTTGTGAGATTTCATTTGCTAAGTGAGATGAGATGACAAGATCTTTTCTCTGTGTTCAACTTGGTCCCCCCGGTCCATACCTATCGTCTCGACCAAAGTACAAGGTGCCCCTAAGGATAGTTCATTGATACAACCGACAGAAAACGTATCGGCGTCACCGATTTCAACTCTGAGAAAATGTTTTGACATATATTCCTGCCTATTTTTCTTTAGCTCCACTCAATGATTCATTCCTCTATCAATATCTTAAGCTACCTCATGCTTTGTAGTGACTCTCAAGGACCACATCTATTTGGCTCATGCTCCAAAAGCACTCTTCTTGGAAATTGATGTCAAAGGGGGAGAGAGAGAGCACAACATATCTTATCAAATGAGCACATCTAAGCTCTTCTACATATGCTTGGTACCAAAGAGGAGAGAAGTCACATGTCTTCAAGAGGGGAAAGACATGTCAATGTGTTTGATTCTAGTTGTTGCTACTGAAAATTCTTATTGCTCTGATTTCAGTTGTTATTACCCGATTTGCTTTGATTTTATCTCACCCAACCTTCTCCCATTATCCAATATCAGACTCGGGGGGAGAAAGAGTCCATGTCAAAGGGAAGAAAAACCTTTGGAATTCATTGCACATCTTTAAAATCTTTGGGGACATGTCCATATCTAAATGAAGTACTTATTACTCACCTATCACATGTAATCCCAATCTTGGTACTCTTGTGGTTCCTTAACATGCTTTATTAGTAGTGTTCTTGTGTTATCTAACCCTGTTTTCTCAAGCCCACTCTTTTCAAAGTCAGCTCAAAGACCACAAGGTAAGTATATGCATCACACTCATGTGCATGATAATCTCTTGCTAGTGTACATATTGTTTGCAAGAGGGATTCATAAACATGGAGGTTCATCTCTAAATCATATCATTTGCTCTGTTGCATATAGCCAAGATACATGTAACTCTTTGCTTGCTTTTTCATTATTATGCATTTACATGTTAGTATATTCTATCTTCACATGATTGCATACATGTAGGGCGAGCCTATGCATGTTACATGTCTCTCCAAAGCTTTACCTTCTACCCTTCATATATTTTACCTAAAGCTTTGACGTATGTTGTCATCAATTACCAAAAAGAGGGAGATTGAAAGCTCAAGTGCTCCCTGGGTAATTTTGGTAATTAATTTCAACATATCTCTTATTGGACTAATGCTTTTATCTAGTGTATTTCAGACAAGTTCAACAATGGCGTTGACAGGACAAGAGGATGTGGAACCCCTTCAAGGTGTCAAGAACATGCATTGGTTAAATCTGAAGACTCTTCATTTCTATTTTAGTGATCCAATATCACATTGAGTCCATAGGAAAGCCAATACTATTAAAAGGGTGTCACAGCCCTAGACCAGCCCTTGCCTGCCTTGCTTGGTCTTCATGTGCATCATGTTTATTTTCTCAGAAACTGGAAATGGGGATGTTCAAACCCTAGCACTAAATGAATTTAACTAGGGTCAAATTAAAATCTTTTTCAATGAACCCAAAATGCCCTTGGGAAAAGTCCATCATTTTTGGATTGATAAAAAACCTCTGCCAAAAATGTTGCACATATTTCTAGGACCATTCTGGATTTTTGAATAACCCATATTGTATTTAAATTGGGGCATTTAAATATTTTTAATATCTTTACATGCTCCAACAATTCTGAAAATAGTTGAGGGCCCCTATAATAATTTATTTAATGCCCACAAATATTTTGAGGATTTATTAAAATGATTTGGGCTATAAACTAAATCAAAACACAATAACAAAAATAGAAACAATAAAAGAAAAGAGCAAGACAGAGACTAACCTAGCCTTACCAGTTGCAGGCAAACACTGTAGCCAGCCCAGCCCACCACCACACCCCCTCTGTCGTCTTCTCCCCCTCGCCCCGAAGCAGCTGCGTGCCCGGCATGTCGCAGCCACGCCACCACCTCCTCCCTGCCTATCTGCCTCTCCCCGGCCCCTCTAGCGATGCCCGGAGATGTCCCGGAGCCACCTCGACCTCTCCCCTCACTCGCTGCTCTCTCCTCCCTCCTCTGTCTCTCTCGCACGCGGCCACCGAGAGGAGCTCGTTGCTGCCGCCCTGAACCACCGCAGCCACCGGCCACCGCACGCCTCGCAAACATGCCAAGAAGAATCACCGCAGCTCCGTCTTCCTATTTCATCGACATACTCAAGCTGGGGATCACCGCAACGCCTTCAACGCCGTCATCTTCAATCTCCAGCACCCCAGATCGCCGGAGATGCCCCGACGTCGTCCGACCTCCTACGAGCCCACAGAGGCGCGAGCTGCAACCTATGTGAGCTCCTCCGTCGTTTGCCCCTCCTCCCCATGCCTCTTGATCACCGTAGCCACTGCTTCGACTGAAGCCGAAGCTCGCCGCCGCTCGGCCTGGTCGCCGGCGCCACCCCGGTGACCTTTTGGTCACACCACCAAGTCCAACGAGTTTGCGAGCACTCGTAGAGACCGTAGGCGCAAACCTCAGCTCCTCCCGCGCACCGTTTCGATGAATCCGTCGCCACCAGAGCTTCAGCCGCCGCGGACCTCGTCGCTGGTGCCTCTGCAGGCCTCCCCGCGCCCGTCCATGCGCACCCCTAGATGCGGGCGAGCGAGGGCTTCCTTCTGGTGCTCTCAGCATGCCCAGCCGCTGCCCCTAGCGCCATTCCGGCGAGCCGCCGCTGCACTGTGAGGTCGCCGGCGCTTAATCCGGCGACCCTGACGTGGCCTAATTAGTCCAGGCACAAATGACCCCCCCTGGGTCAATGACAGGTGGATCCAGGCCCCTAACTAATTAAGGTTTAGACTTAGCTTAGTGTTTTATATCTCTGTCAGTTAGATTGGACACTGACATGTGGGCCCCGGGCCCACTGACAGTTTAGTTAGTATTAACTTAAGGCTAACTAACCCTGTTAGTTAGATGTGTCACTGACACGTGGAGCCCAGACTCTGTTAACCTTTAGTTTAGTTTTAAAACGTTTAGTTAGCCCTGAGAGACTGACCAGTGGGACCCACTGGTCAGGTTTGACTGGACCAGCCCTGTTGACTTGCTGACGTCATGATGACGCAGTGCTGACGCAGTAAAGCTTTTCTGGAATTAAAATAAATCAGAAAGGTTTAGAAATTCCAGAAAATGCTTTAAACTTCTAAAAATCATATAAAATCAACCGTAGCTCAGATGAAAATAATTTATATATGAAAAATGATCAGAAAAATCCAAGGAATCTATTTATGGCATTTTCATGCATGTTTGAACAAGTTAAACCTGCTGATCAGGTCAAATCAATCAAATGGCATTTAAATAGTCACATATGGAGTTTGAATTTGGATCTTGGGTTCAAACCAACTTCATTTAATTGTGTTGCTAGTTGCATTAGCTCAAATCATAACATAATGCCATGTCATGATCATGCATCATATTATGCATTGCATTGATTGTGTTTCTTTCTCTGTTGCCGGTGTTGTTCCCTTTCAGTATACGTGTTCCGACGATGTGATCGATGAAACCGATGAAGACTCAATGTTATCTTTAGAAGTGCCAGGCAAGCAAAACCCCATTGAGCATTCCGATACAATACCACTCTCTCGCTCTTGCTCTCTTTTACTGCATTAGGACAACAACGCTTCAACTGTTACCTGCTGCGGTAGTTGAACCCCTTTTCCACTGCATGACCTGTCATTGCCACAGTAAATAGTTGAAACCCACTAGTATGAGTAGGAGTTGTTTGAGCCATGTCGTGCCTACTCATTCATGATTTCTGGTTATGCCTGCTATTGCTTAGAGTTGTGTCAGATCTGATTCATCGGGGATGAATTGGAAGGGTGATGAACATGTCCTACTGTGTGTGAGCTAAGTGTGTGAACACGATTTGGTAATGGTAGCGATGAGAGGCCATGTAGGAGTACATGGTGGGTTGTCTCATTGCAGCCGTCCTTAGGAACTGAGTTCTGTGTTGGTTGATCCATGAACAGTTACTACCACACATTGGGATCCTTAATTGACTCTCTCGACTTATTAATCAACATGATCTCTGTCCAGGAGTTGCAATTAGTTTCTGGTGTTTGTAGTTTACTGGAGGTCGTGCGCAGCGCTGACCCTCGGGGTGGGCTGTGACGCGGCAGGTACGTGACACGGTGTACCGATCGCCCGTTTGGTGATGCGGGAACCCTGTACACATCGTTTGGGGCCGTGAGCGACACCCCGGCCGAATCTCCCCACGGATGGAACCCAAATAGGCGATAAACCTGGATGAGAGACTTGTGTGGTTAGTCAGGTCGTGGCCGACACCCTTGCTGGGCCTCCGCTTGAAGGTTGCCGAGTACATGTCGTGTAAACGACGATAAGTGGTGAGAGCGTGTGTGAAGAAGTACACCCCTGCAGGGTTATATATAATCTATTCGAATAGCCGTGTCCGCGGAAATGGACTTCTGGGTTGCCTATAACAGTTCATAGACAAGTGGAAGTGGATATTCTAAAACGCGCAAGACAAGCGTGAGTGCTATGGATGGCCTTCTCGTAAGGAGACGGGAGCGGATCCATAGTGGTGTATTGATTGGTGAATATGTGGACTCGTGTGCGCCTCCTCAAATGAGTTACTTGCAGTCGTAGTTCAGGATAGCCACCGAGTCAAAGCTGGCTTGCTGCAGTCAAACTCCACCACCCCCTTTGTTGATACTGATGCATATGTAGCTAGTTCTGATGTAAGTCTTGCTGAGAACCTTTGTACTCACGTTTGCTTAATTTATGTTTTTGCAGAGAGACTTCAGTCTCGCTAGTGGTCCGCATGGACTTCGACGTTTAGCTTGTTACCTCAGCTATGATCTTGTACCCTTGTAGGATCTTGTAGATAGTCAGGCATTTTCGGCTTTCTTCATTTGTAGTTGTCTGTACTCAGACATGTTATGCTTCCGTTGCCTGTATGCTCTGTATGTTGGGTCATGTGACCTCTGTTTGTAATAAATGCTATGATGGCTCTTCTGGGCCTTTATATATATGAGTTGTTGAGTTATGTTGTGATGCCATGTTGTATAGCACATACTTGCATGTTATGCGTACGTGTAATGTGTATTGTTATGTGTAGGATCCGACACCTAGTTGTTTACCCTTGGTAGCCTATCTTACAGGGAAATGTCTCCTAGTGCTTCCACTGAGCCTTGGTAGCTTGCTACTGCTCCAGAACACTTAGGTTGGCCGGCATGTGTCCTTCTTCGTTCCTGTGTCTGTCCCTTAGGGGAAATGTCACGCGTTGTTCCTTTAAGTCCTTGTAGCTTGCTACGACTTGGGTTCATACGTTGATGACCGACACGTTCGTTGCTGGGTCATATATGCCTGTCTCTGTAATTTAGTGCCACTTTTGGTTTATAACTAGTCATGTCGGCCCGGGTTCTCTGTCATATGGATGCTAGCGACACTATCATATACGTGTGCCAAAATGCGCAAACGGTCCCGGGCCAGGTAAGGTGGCACCCATGGGGATACCGTGCGTGAGGCCGCAAAGTGATATGATGTGTTACAGGCTAGACCTGTGTGACTTTGGATCGGGGTCCTGACAGCTTTGGTATCAGAGCCTGACTGCCTGTGGGATTAGCAAGCCAAACTGGTCGAAGTCGTGTCTAGAAATTCTTTGGTTATGTAAGGGAATTGATTGTGGAAGGGAACGTAAGGCTCTTTTTACTCCTTTACCTTATGACCTTCTGATCTGAGTCATCCTCTTCTTTTCTACGGGGATTAAGAACTAGGACTCTCATTCTATTTATCAGGATCACGTTAATGTGGTTTCAACCCTCAGTTCAGTTTCTACTACTTCTGTGTGTTCAACTGTTGATCTCAGAACCTTGACATTATGATGTTGAGTGGCTATGCTATCTTTGCGCATGAGTCTCAACAGTATTTTCGAGCATTTACACCCGTTATGCTGTCCGAGTCATCCCAGGTTTCTAAATAGTCTGATGCATTTGCAATCATTCCTAACTGTCCTTAATGTCCTTTTAGGCCAGATTAACCACACTAGTCGGTGTGTTGAGGTACTCTGTTACCTCGACATATATGTTGGAATTATTATTATGACCCTAGGTGTCTTAGAGGATCACCCAGTAATCTAGCAATGCTTTATATTCTCAGTGTGATGATTCTGGCCATTATTCTTGAAAGCATCCCGTGATGCCATTTAGTTAGTAGGCATTATATCTCTGGGTTCTTGAACCCAAGATTCACTCTACTTCTTCATGTTGATAGTATTGCTCGTTCCTTTATGATATTAGTAACCTTGTGATAGCCTCCAGGTCTGTGGTATATCCTTCTTCCAAATACCATGAACCATCCTTGGCAGAAGTTCTCCCGAACCAAAAGATCACAACCAGAGTGCTCTTGAGTAGTACTCCATTCATATTGTGACTCTGCCAGTCCTACCTTTCTGCATGGGTTATCCGAAAGAAATATGTTGAACTAGTTCGACATACTAATCTATGCATCCACAACTCAGAAAGATATATGTTCCTTTGAGTTGCCCCTTTTAGTTGTATTATGACGCTCGTCTATCAATTGATAGTCAGGAGTAGTTGTGCACTCGTGTTCATCGATGCCTTTTACTCTTGTGGTCTGTCAAGCCATTCCATTCTGGAATGACTAGGAGAACCAAACTCCAGTGCCTTATCCATATCTAGGATTGGGTCAAAGAAGTTGTACTCCGCAGATGAAGAATGTTAATCCAGCTTCTAATCTGTTCTATCTTGGAATATTACCATCTTTATGTCAAGGATGTCATGAGAATTGCACTATCTCTTATGAACTCTTGATACAGTGATACTTCTCACCATCATCGTCCATTCCTCGGTCTCCGTGTTGTTGTAACCGGAATACTAATAAGTGAAATGTGATGTGTGAAATCGATACTCCTAGCAACTTCGTTGCTTGGTAGCAAATGGACGATAATCTCATTCTTAGTGTGTTGGTTACCAAATCACCATTCTAAGATCGATCGTGCTACTAGTCCATCTTTCCTGGTGCACTCCTTGACCAATGAGTTAGGATTATTCAATCCCTTGCTTATTTGATCATATCTTCTTGCCCTGAAATGCAAGATTGTTTCGGACTTAGCAACATATGGTGGTTCGTGATTTTCTGAATATCTTCTCGGAAGTATTACCAGGTTGTCACCTGACCGCTATGTTGAGTTCGTGATCAAGTTGGTTCCTTATAAACCACCACTTCTCCAAGAATCTGTGCTGGATACCCTGAACTGGTTGGTTAAGCTAAAACAATAACTTGGAGAGTTGGAAGATAAAAGCTTGCCAACTTAGTTCATCTCAAGGAGTATATTTGCGTGTGTTGAAGATAGATGATATCCTCGTCAATTGGTCCCTGTGATCAGTTGTTGGACCTATTGGCATATCAAAACTTGATTTGAGTATGGGCTATCATCAAATCAAATCAGAACCAATGATATTCATAATGTTGTCTTACTCGTGGGTGTCCCTCGAGCATACCTCATTATATCTCTTGGTCTGACCAATGCTACCACCTTGTTCATATAAATTGTGGAATTCCATCTTCATAGATATCTCGATGACCCGTTGTTGAGCCCATCAACATCGTTTATCTTGACCACGATTCATGCTGAACATTTAAGTTAGTATTGGAAACTTCTCAAGCATGGCCTTTGTGTTCCGTTCATGAGGTATATGTCGGATGAGAGGAGAGACTTTCCCTAATTCATGTGCATTTGGTGCAAGTTGCTGCCGTGAGTTCGAGAAAGTTTGTTTTGCTTCCTGTGGAATCATCCCAAGTCAGTCATGCATACGTGCGAAGTATTCTGTGGTTTGGAGATTTGCAACCTTCACTCTATATTTATCCCTAGCACACCAAGCCACTGATTGATTTGTTCAAGGAGAAAAGTTCCATCATAAGAGCTAATCATATGACTTATGTAAGGACTTCGATATCCTAGACGATGGTTCCCAACATGAACTTGGTAGTGTTTTATCATAAGATTGCCATGTGGTCATGCTTGTCTTGGACAACGTGTTCACAGGCTTGTAGCAGAATCAGCTCATGTTTTGGAGCTTGCTATCGTAGTTCATTCCCGAGAATCTCGCAACGTCGTCTCGTCGAATTGTGTTGCAAACTTTCATTTTTCCTTCTAGACTCGATGAGTCTGGAATATCCTGACACCAACCAGAACTGAATCTCAGGTAGATATGATGGTTGGAGCATTTCCCAAGAACTATAATATTGGTCTCTCGATAACCGGTAAAGTGGATGTCGTGGCCAACACACCCAGCCGGAAGACCTATTGTTGTAGAATCTTGATTGAAGAAGTTGGCCACCTCCCCATAAGGATTTCGTAGGATTTACTCCCTAGTTGTTCCTTATGGATTTTTGTGCTCCTGAAGTCCGACCTTTTACTTGACGTTCTAGGTACCAAACCATTTTAATAAATGGGTTACGCTAGCACATCAAGGAGAACGTTAGAAGCGGAGTGCTAAATGTCTCTCGGTCGATCATCCAGATCTTGCCCCTTGGCCTCGCCAAGGTGAAATCCGAGAAAGTGTTATCTTCCTTTGCATCTGCATCATCCATCATTATTCATCAGTGTAGTATGTGATGTTGCCAGGATCCTTGACACGGATATTGGTAAAACTTTGATGAATATGGGAATGCTCAAGTTCTTGAGAGCACGCACAAGCACTAGGTGTTATCCTCGACACTAACCGGGATTGCTTCCAGTGTTCTTGGTTATATTATACCCTCTCAAAGAGTAGATCCACTCTCTACTGTTGGGTTTCTTCCCAGTTACCAGAATCATTCCCAGCATTTGCATTTTGTTCCCAGCTTGCACCACCATGTGCCAATTTTCCATGGGTTGTCTTTCTCAGCCACTGCCATTCAGGATTATCCTCAGGAGTGGACTTGCCATGGGTCCCATCCATCTCCGGTGATAACCAAAATCGTCCCTTGTGTTGTCTTCAACAAGGTAGTCCACATCATCCATTTTGGCCCGAGAATGTCATTCTTTCGAACTCCGTCAAACGATCGGATGTGATTTGCCTCCGGCTGGTATAGAGAGTTTCAATTACCTCTATATCAAAAGTAATTCTTTTTGCCACTTAAAGGAATAACTCTACGAGTCACCTTCTCTAAGGTGCCCCATCTGGTGTCCTCGATCACCCTCTCCTTAGGTGTGGAATTATTGCCACTAGGTAAACTTTCATCATTTATTTCACTCCATTCCCCTGGAGGTGTACTCGGTGTCTCAGCTCAAGAGATGTTTCAACGTCTCACTCCAAGAGCTGATCTTGAGTTACCCGATCTTTCACAAGATCAACTACTGCGGAGTTTCCTTCATCATCACTGTCTTGGACAAAGATCTCGAAAGCAAGGATGCCAGGATCAACATGATGCAAGCAATCAACATTCATATGAAGGACACTTGGATCATGAAGATTGTGTTAGTTAGTGTCCCCTCTGATTTCTTACCCTACGCTTGAATCTCGGGACGAGATTCTTGTTTGGTGGGGGTGAGTTGTCACAGCCCTAGACCAACCCTTGTCTGCCTTGCTTGGTCTTCATGTGCATCATGTTTATTTTCTCAAAAACTGGAAATGGGGATGTTCAAACCCTACCACTAAATGAATTTAACTAGGGTCAAATTAAAATCTTTTTCAATGAACCCAAAATGCCCTTGGGAAAAGTCCATCATTTTTGGATTGATTAAAAACCTCTGCCAAAAATGTTGCACATATTTCTAGGACCATTCTGGATTTTTGAATAACCCATATTGTATTTAAATTGCGGCATTTACATATTTTTAATATCTTTACATGCTCCAACAATTCTGAAAATAGTTGAGGGCCCCTGTAATAATTTATTTAATGCCCACAATTATTTTGAGGATTTATTAAAATGATTTGGGCTATAAACTAAATCAAAACAAAATAACAAAAATAGAAACAATTAAAGAAAAGAGCAAGACAGAGACTAACCTAGCCTTACCAGTTGCAGCCCAACACTGTAGCCAGCCCAGCCCACCACCACACCCCCCTCTGTCGTCTTCTCCCCCTCGCCCCGAAGCAGCTGCGTGCCCGGCATGCCGCAGCCACGCCACCACCTCCTCCCTGCCTATCTGCCTCTCCCCGGCCCCTCTAGCGACGCCCGGAGATGCCCCGGAGCCACCTCGACCTCTCCCCTCACTCGCTGCTCTCTCCTCCCTCCTCTGTCTCTCTCGCACGCGGCCACCGAGAGGAACTCGTCGCCGCCGCCTTGAACCACCGCGGCCACCGGCCACCGCACGCCTCACAAACATGCCAAGAAGAATCGCCGCAGCTCCGTCTTCCTATTTCATCGACGTACTCAAGCTGGGGAGCACCGCAACGCCTTCAATGCGTCGTCTTCAATCTCCAGCACCCCAGATCGCCGGAGATGCCCCGACATCGTCCGACCTCCTACGAGCACACTGAGGCGCGAGCTGCAACCTATGTGAGCTCCTCCGTCGTTTGCCCCTCCTCCCCATGCCTCTTGATCACCGTAGCCACTGCTTCGACTGAAGCCGAAGCTCGCCGCCGCTCGGCCTGGTCGCCGGCGCCACCCTGGTGACCTTTTGGTCACACTACCAAGTCCAACGAGTTTGCGAGCACTCGTAGAGACCATAGGCGCAAACCTCAGCTTCTCCCGCGCACCGTTTCGATGAATCCGTCGCCACCAGAGCTTCAGCCGCCGCGGACCTCGTCGCCGGTGCCTCTGCAGGCCTCCCCGCGCCCAGCCATGCGCACCCCTAGATGCGGGCGAGCGAGGGCTTCCTTATGGTTCTCTCAGCACGCCCAGCCGCTGCCCCTAGCGCCACTCCGGCGAGCCACCGCCGCACTGTGAGGTCGCCGGCGCTTAATCCGGCGACGCTGACGTGGCCTAATTAGTCCAGGCACTAATGACCCCCCCCCCTGGGTCAATGACAGGTGGACCCAGGCCCCTAACTAATTAAGGTTTAGACTTAGCTTAGTGTTTTATATCTCTGTCAGTTAGATTGGACACTGACATGTGGGCCCCGGGCCCACTGACAGTTTAGTTAGTATTAACTTAAGGCTAACTAACCCTGTTAGTTAGATGTGTCACTGACACGTGGGGCCCAGACTCTGTTAACCTTTAGTTTAGTTTTAAAACGTTTAGTTAGCCCTGAGAGACTGACCAGTGGGACCCACTGGTCAGGTTTGACTGGACCAGCCCTGTTGACTTGCTAACGTCATGATGACGCAGTGCTGACGCAGTAAAGCTTTTCTGGAATTAAAATAAATCAGAAAGGTGTAGAAATTCCAGAAAATGCTTTAAACTTCTAAAAATCATATAAAATCAACCGTAGCCCAGATGAAAATAATTTATATATGAAAAATGATCAGAAAAATCCAAGGAATCTGTTTATGGCATTTTCATGCATGTTTGAACAAGTTATACCTGCTGATCAGGTCAAATCAATCAAATGGCATTTAAATAGTCACATATGGAGTTTGAATTTGAATCTTGGGTTCAAACCAACTTCATTTAATTGTGTTGCTAGTTGCATTAGCTCAAATCATAACATAATGCCATGTCATGATCATGCATCATATTGTACATTGCATTGATTGTGTTTCTTTCTCTGTTGCCGGTGTTGTTCCCTTTCAGTAGACGTGTTCCGACGATGTGATCGATGACACCGATGAAGACTCAATGTTATCTTCAGAAGTGCCAGGCAAGCAAAACCCCATTGAGCATTCTGATACAATCCCACTCTCTCGCTCTTGCTCTCTTTTACTGCATTAGGACAACAACGCTTCAACTGTTACCTTCTGCGGTAGTTGAACCCCTTTTCCACTGCATGACCTGTCATTTCCACAGTAAATAGTTGAAACCCACTAGTATGAGTAGGAGTTGTTTGAGCCATGTTGTGCCTACTCATTCATGATTTCTGGTTATGCCTGCTATTGCTTAGAGTTGTGTCAGGTCTGATTCATCGGGGATGAATTGGAAGGGTGATGAACATGTCCTACTGTGTGTGAGCTAAGTGTGTGAACACGATTTGGTAAAGGTAGCGATGAGAGGCCATGTAGGAGTACATGGTGGGTTCTCTCATTGCAGCCGTCCTCAAGAACTGAGTTATGTGTTGGTTGATCCATGAACAGTTACTACCACACATTGGGATCCTTAATTGACTCTCTCGACTTATTAATCAACATGATCTCTGTCCAGGAGTTGCAATTAGTTTCTGGTGTTTGTACTTTACTGGAGGTCGTGCGCAGCGCTGACCCTCGGGGTGGGCTGTGACGCGGCAGGTACGTGGCACGGTGTACCGATCGCCCGTTTGGTGACGCGGGAACCCTGTACACATCGTTTGGGGCCGTGAGAGACATCCCGGCCGGATCTCCCCATGGATGGAACCCAAACAGGCGATAAACCTGGACGAGAGACTTGTGTGGTTAGTCAGGTCGTGGCCGACACCCTCGCTGGGCCTCCGCTTGAAGGTTGCCAAGTACATGTCGTGTAAACGGCGATAAGTGTTGAGAGCGTGTGTGAAGAAGTACACCCCTACAGGGTTATATATAATCTATTCGAATAGCCGTGTCCGCGGAAATGGACTTCTGGGTTGCCTATGACAGTTCATAGACAAGTGGAAGTGGATACTCTAAAATGCGCAAGACAAGCGTGAGTGCTATGGATGGCCTTCTCGTAGGGAGACGGGAGCGGATCCATAGTGGTGTATTGATTGGTGAATATGTGGACTCGTGTGCGCCACCTCAAAAGAGTTACTTGCAGTCGTAGTTCAGGATAGCCACCGAGTCAAAGCTGGCTTGCTGCAGTCAAACTCCACCACCCCCTTTGTTGATACTGATGCATATGTAGCTAGTTCTGATGTAAGTCTTGCTGAGTACCTTTGTACTCACGTTTGCTTAATTTATGTTTTTGCAGAGAGACTTCAGTCTCGCTAGTGGTTCCACGTGGACTTCGACGTTTAGCTTGTTACCTCAGCTACGATCTTGTACCCTTGTAGGATCTTGTAGATAGTCAGGCATTTTCGGCTTTCTTCATTTGTAGTTGTCTGTACTCAGACATGTTATGCTTCCGTTGCCTGTATGCTCTGTATGTTGGGTCATGTGACCTCTGTTTGTAATAAATGCTATGATGGCTCTTCTGGGCCTTTATATATATATGAGTTGTTGAGTTATGTTGTGATGCCATGTTGTACAACACATACTTGCATGTTATGCGTACGTGTAATGTGTATTGTTATGTGT
>LR738713.1:157318964-157334661 GCA_902687465.1 Secale cereale
GCTCAACCAAGTATGATGCAAGACAAGTCTATATGATGTAAAACATGGCAAGGGATAAAGCACACAAGATCAACACAACCAAACAAGTTTAAATGAGGCCGGAAACAACATATAACAATTCCGGTAAGTCCTCATATGCACATTTCGAAATTGGTCCAGATCTAAACAAACCTTAAGTTTGAGTTGTTAAAAAGCAAGTTAACATGCACCATGATGATCTACTCGAAATTCTAGTCAAGTTACATATGAAGTTTATTTAATTCGGAGCTACGGCCTAGAAGATATGAGCAAAACAAGACAAGCATGGCAATTAAGCAAGATGCACCCAAACATCAAGCAAACACACTCCAAATAGGTATTCAACATATTAATATGCATCTACATGCAAAATCACACAAGTTTCATATAAGACACGCTCAAAACGGAGCAACGGTTCAACACATACACATGAAACAAGATATAACAACAAGCTGTCCAAAAACAGAAACATGGTACTTAGTTGACATCAAAACAACATGATACAATAACACTTCATGGCAACAAAGGGCATGGAAAGCATGTACATGTCCAGCACTACAAGCTTGACCAAAGAGCTACTACAAAACACCACTAGAACATGCTCAAAACATCATGGCAAGATTGCAAAAGTTAACAGATTCTCAAACTTAGTGAAAATAAACTAGACATGGCAGCAACAATGACAAGTAGGCATGTTTGCAAGCTTGTGCAACTCATCTCAAAGCATATCATGGCATATGAAGATAACCAACAGCAAGAAGACATGTTTAGGAAGCTACTCATGGCAAGAACATGGTCATAGGATGCATAGATCACTAGCAATTCACATGGCAAAACAGAACTTGCTGATAACAGGCTGACAGAAACATTTTATAGCAACTTGAGAGCTAGAAATAAACAAGCTACAATAGGTCATATATGCAAACAAGGGCATGGATGGATAGAGCATAACATGGACATCAAGACATGATTATCGGACAACCCAAAACATTCATGGATTTGTGTGGGGCATCAAGCAAACATGGCATCAGGTTATAACAGTTTCAAACTCAGTTTTCAACAAGTCTAAGAACAAAACATCAGCGAGTAGGCCACTTTGCAAGCTTGTTGCAAATACCACAAGGCATATCATGAAAAGTGGATTGCACCACAGCAAAGATGACATGATTGTGCTTCTAAAACATATTGACATGTAGCTCAAACAAAAATCACACATAAAGATATGAAAACGACAAATCAGCATCTCATAACAAGTTTGCGGCAATTAACAGCCATATGCACTTTTGCAACAGAGATAAACATGGCAATATGGCACCTAACATGAATGCTACAGAAACCATCATGTAGAGCACTTCATAATGAACATTTTGACATATCATACACTCCATTTGGACCAACATGCAAAAAGATATCATCACCACAAGCATGCAACAAAATAACATTTATCAGCAGTTTATATCATATAGCACTTTTGCAACGATGATTAGGGCATCAAGATGAACTCAAACAAGCATGCCACAGTACAACAATATGAAGAGCATCGCACGACGAACATCTGGACATATCATTTGCTCAATTTGGATAAACGTGCACAAAGTTACCAACACTCAAACATGCACACATATTTACAAATGCCAGTCATTTTTTACTCAGAAAAAAACAAAGCGAGAAGGTGGGCTGGCCGAGGCTCAGCATGGGCCTTGGCCCAATCGAGGGGGGGGGGCAGGCCCGGGCCGACGAGGCTGGGTCGAGGCGCGGTCACGGGGAGCTGTGCCGGCCCGGCTGCGGTCGGGGCTGGGCCCAGCGGAGGTCGTCCTCCTCCCGATCCCGCCTAGATCGGGGACGCAGGGGCGGCGACGTGCCTTGCTCCGGCGAGGCCCAAGGGCGGCGGTGAGGCCGGAGCACAGGGGGGAGGCCGGAAACGGGTCGGAGGAGACGGATCCGAGGCGAAGATCGCCGGATCCGGCAGTCGGCGGGGCAGAATGACGGTTGACGGCGGCGGGGGCGTGGTTACCTGTGGGAGAGAGAGAGCGGGTGAGGTGAGTGAGAGGACGGGGGAAGAACGAAGGGAGAGGCGGCGGCTCTGGTGGCCGGCGTGGCTGCAAGGCGGCGGGGCGGTTGAGCTCGAGGGAGCGGGCGAGGGGAGCGAGGGGAGCGGACGGCTGCGTGCGGGGAGCAGGTTGCGATGGTTCGGTCGGGCCTGGTTCGTCCCGGGGGTGGGCCTGGGCCGGGCCGGGAGGGCTGACGGCGGTGGGAGGGGCCAGGGGGACAGGTGGAGGCCGCCAGTTGGCTGCGCGGTGGTGGAAGGCGATGTGGCGCACCCAGATTGGTCCGGGGCGCGCCGGCGGCGGTGCCAAGTGGCGAGGAGGTGCTGGACCTGCGCGGAATTTGAGGAGGGAGATGGCTAGAGGTAGGTGGAGGCTAGGGTAGTCCAAAAATGGAAGGAGGGGGTGTCTATATAGGGAAAATACTAGTGTTAGAGGGGTTTAGGTCCGTTTTGGACCCTTGGATGCCGATCGGACGGCTCCGGGTGCGAGATGAGATAGGAGAGGCCTAGTGGGCTGTGAGCAGAGAAGAGAAGAGAGGCCGCGGGGATTTCGGAGACCGAAAACATCCGACATTTTAACCGGCTATACTGCCATTATAGTTTAATGGTTGGGCTATCAAACGAGCTCTGAATGCGATAAAATTTGGCAGGCGGCCTGTCTACACTATAATAAGACCACACGCCAAGTTTCATCCCATTCCGAGAACATTTTCCGGCCACTTATAAAATAAATATCTGGATGTGCCGCGGGTGCGTGCAAGTGTGTCTGGGCTCAGAACGGACAACGGAGAGGACAAGGGGACTCGGACGGATGCAAGTTTTGAAAACATGCTTGATGCAATGCACACGATGACATGGCCAAATGCGACGCACAAGCAAATGACATGTCAACGATGATGAATAACTGGCTGACACTTGGCGCATCGATCTCGGGGTGTCACAACACTCCCCTACTAACAAGAGATCTCGTCCCGAGATCTTAGGAACGAGATGGAAGAGAAAAAGGAAGATAGTTTGAGGAGTTCATGTATTCACTATGTGTTAATGCTTTGTTCTAGTTCTCTATTAAAAGGAGGCCTTACTATCCTATAGTTTCCTTATGGACCCCGCTGCCATGGGAGGGTAGGACAAAAGATGTCATACAAGTTCTTTCCATAAGCACGTATGACTATTTACGGAATACATGCCTACATATATTTATGAATTGGAGCTAATTTTGTATTTCCCTAGGTTATGACTATTATATGATGAATGTCATCCAATGAATTATGCGATCTAATGCCTACAAATTTCCTACATATTGCCTTTGCTAAGTTACTACTGCTGCTATTACCGTTACAATTGCTACAAACTCATTGCTATCACTATTACCGGTACTATTGATGTTACTACTACTATGAAAATTATCATATTACTTTGCTACTAATCACTTTGTGGTAGACAATTAATCTCCAGGTGTGGCTGAATTGATAACTCAGTCGCTAATACTCGCAAATATTCTTTGGCTCCCCTTGTGTCGAATCTATAAATTTGGGTTGAATACTCTACCCTTGAAAACTGTTGCGATCCCCTATACTTGTGGGTTATCAAGACCTTTTTTCTGGCGCCGTTGCCGGGGAGTATAGCTGTATTTATTGAGTCACTTGGGATTATTATCTATTTATCACTATGAGGAATCTAAAGGATGATAGAACTAAGATATTTCCCTCAACAACGAGGGGGGGGGGTAAGGAATTGCCATCACACTCTGCACTTGATTCTCCTTCAGTTATAAGTAAGCTTGCAACACCACAATCAGCTATTAATCCTGATAGGTCGCAAGTTATTGACGATGCTATTTCTGCTATGAATGATGATTATGATGATGCTAGTACCTTGTTTGATATGACCATGCCATTGGATGAATTTCTTGATGAACAACTTGCTAGAGCTAAAGATATTGGGAATGTTGAAACCGATGAAATACTTGAAACTGAAAATCTTGAAACACCTATTAGATCTAGCCATCCTAGATATGAATTGCCTAAAGTACCAGAAGGTTATGTTATTGATGAGGAGACAACTAGAGACTTTCTTGCTTGCAATGGTAGAGATGATCTTAAGAGATTATTATGCAAACTGAAAGAAAAATCTTTGAATGCTAGAATGAAATGTGATCCAAAGTTTGCTACTTCATCTATTTGTGTTACTAATGAGGATTATGAATTCTTTGTTGACCTAGAGTTAATTACTTTGGTAGAATCTGATCCTTTCCATGGCTATGAAACTGAAACCATAGTGGCACATCTTACTAAATTGAATGATATAGCCACCCTATTTGCTCATGATGAGAAAATTCGCTACTATAATATCCTCAGATTATTTCCGTTCTCATTAAAGGGTAATGCTAAAGTTTGGTACAGTACTCTTGCTCCTAGTTGTGCGTGTAGTCCCCAGTATATGATTTATTACTTCTCTGAAAAATATTTTCCTGCTCATAAGAAACAAGCTGCCTTACAGGAAATATATAACTTTGTGCAAATTGAAGAAGAGACTCTCCCACAAGCTTGGGGGAGGCTTATCCAATTTCTTAATGCTTTACCTAATCATCCGCTTAAGAAAAATGAAATACTTGATATCTTCTATAATGGACTAACCGATGCTTCTAGGGACTTCCTAGATAGTTGTGCTGGTTGTGTTTTCAGGGAACGAATTTTTGAACAAGCTGAGGAATTATTGAATACTATATTCAAAAATTATGATCATTGGAGTCTTCCGAACCACCGCCTAAACCCACTCCGAAGAAGAGCGGTATTTTATTTCTCAGTCCTGAAGATATGCAAGAGGCAAATAACAGTATGAAGGAAAAAGGTATTAAAGCACACGATGTCAAAAAATTTACCACCTATTGAGGAAATCCATGGACTTGATACACCACCACCAAAGGTAGTAAAGGTAAATTCTTTAATGAAATTTGATGAAGGTGATATCCCTTACAATAAACATCCTAGTCAATGCCTTTGTGAGTTTGAACTACATTATAAAACAAGATCACTTCATTGCCAATGTCATGAAACAATTGAAATACAACTCAGATATGATTGCTTGCTTGAGTGACTTATTGTTTAGAATCTCTGGTGATGTTAGAGGTGTAGGAAAACATGCCTCTATGGTTCAAACTCAGTTAGAACAAGTTGCTCGATCTCAGAAAAAATTGCTAAATGAAATGAATAGTAATATAAATGATTTTGTTGTTAGAGTAGCAACTAGAGGAGGTAAAATGACTCAAGAACCACTTTATCGTGAAGACTTAATACTAATGCACCTAGTCCTTCTAAAAAGAAAAAGAAGAAGAAAAATGATAGGAGTTTCTGTACCTCTAGTGAACCTGAGATAGAAAAACCTCCTGAAAATAATAATGATGTCTCTATCTTTGATGCTGAAACTCAATATGGTAATGAACATTTATCTAGTGATAATGAAAATGCTAATGATGATGTTCATAAGGACACTCAACCAGACAATGATAAACAACTAGACAATGTTGTTGATATAGAACATGTTGTTGGTCTTGATAACCCACAACCTAAAAACTAGAAGGTATGATAAGAGAGATTTTGTTGCTAGGAAACATGGTAAAGAAAGAGAACCATGGGTACAAGAACCCATGCCATTTCCACCTAAGTCAACTAAGAAAAAAGATGAAGAAGAATTTGAACGCTTTGCTGAAATGCTTAGGCATGTCTTCTTGCGCACTCATTTGACATATATCTTAAAGATGTCTCCTTATGCAAAATTCATAAAAGACATCATCACTAATAAAAGAAAGATACTGGAAGCTGAAATCTCCATCATGCTCGCTAACTATTCTTTTAAAGATGGAATACCTAAAAACCTTGGAGATCCTCGAGTACCAACTATACCTTGCTCCAACCAAAGAAACTATGTTAAAACTGCTTTATGTGATCTAGGAGTTGGTGTTAGTGTTATGCCTTTCTATTTATATAAAACACTTGATTTGAATAAACTCACACCTACCGCAATATCTTTGCAAATGGCTGACAACTCAATTGCCATACCTATCGGTATTTTTGAGGATGTGCCCGTTGTTGTTGCAAACGTTACTATCTTAGCTGACTTTGTTATACTTGAGATGTCCGAGGATGACAACATGTCGATTATCCTTGGTAGACCCTTTTTGAATGCCGTAGGGACTGTTATATATTGCAATAAAAGCAAGGTCACTTTTCATATCAATGGTAACGAGCATACGGTGCACTTTCCGAAGAAACAATTCCAAGTGGATGGTATTAATATTATTGAAAAATCTCCAACACTCACTATTGGAAGTTTTCACGTACCTCTACCTACTGCCAAAAAGAAATATGATATACTTATTGTTGCGGACATACATATCCCCGTTGAGATAACTTAGTGTTTTACGAAGGTTCTTCGGTTTCATGCTCATTGAAAGTGGTTGCTAATAAGACTTGACCAACCTTATTAATGGATCATTTTCAAGAGGTATTAAGTTCATGAATTTAGTGGGCACTACCTTCTGACCCTATCTTTTGTTCACTATTTTTCTTATTAAATAAAATAAGATGCCATGTTTATCCTGTTTTCTGTTTTTCCCGTGCAATAAAAAATGACCTAAAAATAAAAGTGCTCAGAATTCCCTGAAAATTTAGCATGATTTTTTCTGAATATTTCTGAATTTTTAGTGCAAATAACATCAGAGGGGGGTGCACCAGGTGGCACAACCCACCTGGGCGCGTCAGCAACCCCATGCACGTCCTGGTGGGTTGTGGTTCCCACGTGGGGCCCCATAGTTATCTCTTTAGCCCATGTCATCTCCTAACTCCAGAAAAATCATCATTGCTCTCTCTCTCTCTCTCTCTCTCTCTCTCTCTCTCTCTCTCTCTCTCTCTCTCTCGTTTTTGCCCCCAACCCCGCGGATTTTGATCTCTTTGCTCGAAGCTCCGTTTTTCGAAACTGTTGTGGGGCATTGCTACTTGGTATGTTAGTACTCCATTGCTCCAATTAGTTTTTGCTTTAGTGGGTTGTATTTTGAATAATTAGCTACTCTTGGTGTTGCTGTAGATGAGCTTGCATGTAGAATTCTTAGAGTTCTAAGTAGTTTAATGGTCAATATGGTCTCTTTGCATGCTTATGAGTAGTTGCTATCATTCTTGTGAAGTTTTGTTGACAAAAGTTTTGTGGACCAAAAAATTCAGAAATTGTACGCAAATAAAATGTACCTATTTGTAAGGAGTTCTTCGAGGAGGAGGTTGATAGGTGGGAACCCGATGAATGAGTTCACGCCCAAGAGTGGCCCGATCTTCACGTTGTAGGATCTAATCGGAAGGGATAACTAGCTACAAGCAGCCGAAATAACTAGCTTTATACCTGCCAAGGTTGGATGCAACCCATACGTTAGGGATGGCTAACCGGAGGTACAAGAACTCTAACCCGTTGTCCGAACAATTGCAGAACCACAATCTGGGACTAATCCACACAAAACGGCCGGAACCGTAGAGCACGAACTAGGGGTAACCATAGGCTGCTTCTCTCGAATCTGAATGAACTCACAAGAGCAAAGGTAGCAAGATCTATCAGATCTCTCTAGCAGTCTTGCTGCATAAGCTTGCAGCTGAATGGTTTGACAAAAGGTGTCTAAGAGGATGGGGGAGATGGGGTTTTATAGTAGGGACATCTCCCCTTAGCAAGGTGTGAAAATGGTTTCAAAAGTAAGCTGATTTGCATGGCTTCCTTGGGTGAATAAGCAGTCAACCTTGGGAATTGTTGGAGAGCTCCTCGGAAATTCGAGAAGCCTTGACAACATGGACACCTTCCACGAGAATGACTACAACTTTTGACTCACAACTTCAAATGATGTGAGTTTTTTTTTGCATTGGAAAGATAATTTGATGGAGCTTCTGTTGATGTACCCCTATGGCCCCGTCTCTCTAGTACATGGGTGTGGCACAATGAAACACCAGAGGGGAGAATTGACAGCCTCAGCTTTAATTGAAACTTGTTTTCTCCAAACTTGTTCTTCCAAGGCAGTTGCTTCAAGAGCTCATAGGTTGTTGGATTGCTTCCATGTTATACCTAAGTTCAACCAACAACAATGGGGATGAAAGCATAGTTGTGGCATCATGGTTACAAGGTAAACTTAAGTTAGCGTTCACCTGGTCACTTATTTGTTTAGCGCGACTTCTTGTGATTGGGCCTATAATTGTTGGAGACTTGTCGATGGTTGTGGTGTCTTCATCATCCTCCCCCTATTGAAAAGGAGTCGTCCTTAACTCTGATGGTCCAAAGTATGGGGAGAGGTCGGACACATTGAAAGTTGGACTAACACCATAATCCATCGGAAGGTCCATCTTGTAGGCATTGTCATTGATCTTCGCAAGAAATTTGATTGGACCATCTCATGCAACTTGTATTTGTGTTTATCCGGGAAACGATCCTTCCGCAGGTGTACCCAAACAAGATCACCTTCTTCAAACAACACCTTCTTTCTTCCTTTGATTGCTCGTTTTGCATATTGTTCAGTCATCTTCTCAATATTTTCCTTGGTCTTCTCATGAAGTTTCTTCACGAAGTCAACGCGCTTACCTTCATCAATATTGGTTCACTCCTGCAATGGTAGAGGCAAAAGATCTATGGGAGCAACAAGTTTGAAACCAGAAACAATTTCAAAAGGACAAAATTTACTGGTCGAATGTACTGCCATGTTGTATGCAAACTCCACGTTGGGGAGACACTGTTCCCACATCTTCAAATTTTTCTTTAAAACTACTCTTAGCATCATGGATAGTGTGCGGTTGACAACTTCAGTTTGTCCATCCGTTTGTGGGTGGCATGTAGTGGAAAAGAGAAGCTTTGTTCCTAGCTTTGCCCACAACGATTTCCAAATGTAGCTCAGAAACTTGGTGTCACGATCTGAAACAATAGTGCATGGTATTACATGTAGCCGCACGACTTCCCGCAAAAACAAATCAGCAATGTGTGAAGCATCATCGCTCTTACGACACGGGATAAAATGAGCCATCTTGTTAAACCTATCAACCACCACAAAAACTGAATCACTCCCCTCTTAGTGCGTGGTAATCCAAGAACAAAATCCATAGAAATATCTTCCCAAGGTGTACTAGGAATTGATAAAGGCATATAAAGTCCATGAGGGCTTAAACGTGACTTAGCTTTGCGGCAAATCTCACAACGTAGCACGTAGCGCTCAACATCACTCCTCATCCTTGGCCAAAAGAAATGATCAATTAGAACACTCTCAGTTTTCTTTGCTCCAAAATGTCCCATGAGACCACCAGCATGAGCCTCCTGCAAAAGCAACAAACGAACAGAGCAATATGGGATGCACAATTTGTTAGCTCGAAACAAGAATCCATCATGCAAGTGAAAATTTTCCCAACCTTTTCCCTTACTACACTCTGAGTGTGGTTCAAAGAAATATGGGTCGTTGACATATAATTCTTTAATGCTTTGCAAACCAAGAATTTTAGTATCAAGTTGTGTGAGTAAAATATGACCTCTAGACAAAGCATCGGCAACAACATTATTCTTTTGTCGGGGGAAACTATCCTCCCACGAGCATCTATGGGACTGGAGCCCCTTCTACGTTGCGGTAAGGGAGCGGAGGGAGCACGGAGAGCAGATCGAGGAGCGCACGCGGGCAGTTTTACCTAGGTTCGGGCCGCGGGGACGCGTAAAACCCTACTCCGGCCTTAGGTTGTATTGAGTTCTTGAGCTCGGGAGCTTGAAGAGCTACAGTACTAGCTACACCGAGCGAGAGAGTTGTCTAGGTTTCGAACCCTTTCTACGTTGTGCATGGGCCTCCTTTTATAGCTCAAGGGGTCACCGACAGGTGTCAACGTAGAGGAGGGTAAAAGTGTAATTTTGGTGGTGGTTGCAATAGTGCGTGAACAGTATATGAACAGTGATCTTCACCTAACCTTGACAGTGGGGGACAAGGGCATTAAATGCCCATCGCCGTCGACCCCAAAAGCGTCCTCCCATGCTTCTCCGTTCACCACGGCGGTAGCCTCATCACCGTGGCTTGCCACCGTATGCCCCAGGCTGCACAGCCATCTGCCATGTGCCCCTGGAAAGGCCCCAGGGCGACGCGTGGGCCGATGAGCTGGAGCGCGGGCACACAGCGTAGGTTTCCCCGGCAAGCACCTTGCCGGGGTAGTGATCTTGCCGGGCCCGGAAGCTTGTCGCTCTCCGGGTCCTGCCGGGGCGCACGATGCGCCGAGGCATCTCTTGAGGTAAGTGTTCCTTGGCCTTCCTGGCAAGCTCCTCTTGCCAGGGTCTTGCGCTAAAGTGATAACCTTGAGCCTGGTGCGGCCTTCCCGGCAAGCTCCTCTTGCCGGGGCCTTGATCTTCTGTCTTGTATACTTTGTTTTTGAATGGCTTCATAGGGACAGGAAAGGTTCTTGGCGAGCACGTGGTAAGCCCAGCCCCGGGAAGCTGCTACTGCCCGTGCACAAGTTGGGGTACTAAGGTACCCCTATCTTAGTACACCGACATCTTTCCTTTTTTGTACTTGACAATATAGGGAAAAGATTCTATGAATTCACTCCATTTTGCATGTCTATGGTTCAGTTTTTGTTGACCCTAAGGTGCTTTAAAGATTCATGGTCGGAATGTATCACAAATTCTTTAGGCCACAAATAATGTTGGCATGTTTCCAAAGATCTCACAAGTGCATATAATTCTTTATCATAAACTGAATAATTTAGAGTTGGACCACTTAGCTTCACACTAAAATATGCAATAGGCCTACCTTCTTGCATTAGTACGCCTCAAATACCCACACCACTTGCATCACATTCAATTTCAAAGGTCTTACCAAAGTTGGGTAGAGCAAGCAATGGTGTAGATGTCAATTTTTCTTTCAGCTCCTGGAAGGCCTTCTCTTGTGCTTTTTCCCACTTGAAGGAAACATCTTTCTTGGTTAGCTCATTCATTGGGGCAGCAATGGTGCTGAAGTCCTTCACAAACCAACGGTAGAAACCAGCAAGGCCAAGAAAGCTTCGTACTTGCCTTACATTTAGTGGAGGCATCCACTTACGGATGGCTTTGACCTTCGCTTCATCTACCTCCACACCTTTACCTGAAACAACGAAGCCAAGAAACACAACTTTGTTTGTGAAGAATGTGCACTTTTCCTTGTTAGCATATAATCTCTCCTCTCTTAGGACAGCAAGCACACACCAGATGTGTTCAACATGTTCGTCCAAAGTTTTTCTATAAATCAAGATGTCATCAAAGTAAACAACCACAAACTTGCCAATGAACATTCTAAGCACATGATTCATTAATCTCATGAAGGTACTAGGTGCATTTATCAATCCAAATGGCATAACTAACTACTCATACAAACCAGATTTTGTTTTCAAAGTAGTTTTCCATTCATCACCCTCTCTCATTCTAATTTGGTGGTAGCCACTTCGCAAGTCAATTTTAGAAAAGATGGTGGCGCCACTATGTTCATCAATCATATCATCAAGCCTAGGTATTGGGTGCCTATACCTCACGGTGATGTTCTTAATAGGCCTACAATCACAACACATTCAAGAAGATCCATCTTTTTTTTGTACTAAAAGAATGGGTACCGCACAAGGAGAGAGACTTTCCCTTACATAACCTTTGTTTAGCAGGCTTCAACTTGTCACTGAATCTCCTTGCTTTCCTCTGGGTTTGTGCGGTATGGTGGTCGGTTCGGCAATGGGGCTCCTGGAACCAAATCAATTTGGTGTTCAATGCCTCTTTGTGGTGGCAGCCCCTGTGGTATCTCCTCGGGGAACACGTCTTCATACCCCTGCAAAATTTCAACAACAACACTAGGAGTGGTAGAGGATATGTCGTTAGTAGAAAGAAAGTTGTCCTTGCACAAAAGTACAAAGAACACGGAATTGGGTTCTCTCAACTCTCTCATATCCCTTTTCCTAGCCATCATAACTAATCCCTGTTTTTCCCATGTCTTGGTGAATTTAAGCCGTGGGGTTTTATTTGGCTTTGGATTCTCTCGCTCAATATGTTGGTGGATGTCACTCAAGTGTTTCTCGCTCACTCTCTCTTTCCTTTTCAGGCCATCCATCAATATTTTTTCGGGTGTCAAAGGTAGCAAAGATATACGATCTCCCTCATATTGGAATGAGAGACGATTAGCACGGCCGCTGATTTGCACATCACGGTCATACAACCAAGGTCTGCCCAACAGCAATTCACAGGCTTGCATTGGCACCATGTCACATTCCACTTGATCTCGGTACTTCCCAATGGAAAACTGAATGGTGACTATGTGGCTTATTCGAAGTGTACCACAATCATTGAGCCATTGGATCTTATATGGACTTGAGTGCCTTCTTTGTTTCAGTCCCAATCTCTCTACCAAATCTGAACTTGCAATGTTGTTGCAGCTGCCATTATCGACAATAATTCTGCAAACCTTGTCCTTGATGGTGCCACGGGTGTGAAAAACATTATGTCGCTGCCCTTTCTCTTCTCTGGCTGCATTGACACTAAGCACACGACGGGAAACAAAGCAATCTCCCATGTCGGCCTGAATATCACAAGCACTCTTCTCATCATCTTCATCCTCATGATCACCTGGTGCTCCATTATCTTCATGTTCACTCTCAGATTACCATTCACCTTGTTCATTGATAAACAGAACTCTCTTGTTTCGACATTCAGAACAAATGTGACCATGCCCTTTGCACTTCCAACACTCAATATCTCGGCTTCGAGATGATGGTACAACTGTGGGGTTTGAGGTACCTCCAGCAGCAGAAGGAGCACGGTTGTCACATTCCTAGGAGCCGATGATGATGCCGACGAAGCGCTATTCGTCGGGTGGCAGTTGGATGTGAAGTATGCTGAAGCTGAGAACCGCCATGAGAGGCACTTGGCTGCAACCTTTGTCGTGATGTGGTGGAGCGGTTATAAGATATCCGTCCATGACCACTCCGCTGCACCTTTCTCTCAGTGTGCTTTGCTTGCTCTAAAATATCTTGTAGAGTGTTATAGGGAAACATCTCCACAAAATCTGAAATTTCATTGTCGAGACCATGCAGAAATCTTGCCATCTTTGATTCCTAATCTTCATGAATGCGAGCACGAACCAACAACAATTCCCTCTCTTTATAGTACTCATCCACCATGTGCGTACCTTGGCTAAGGCACTGCAATCTATTTCAGAGATCTCTTTGATATTGTGAAGGAACAAACCTTCGCCTCATGTCTTGTTTCATCTCTTCCCAAGTGTCAATGTGGTCACGGCCTAGCAGCAACTGATTTTCTTGTAGTTGATTCCACCAAGTGAGTGCATAGCCAGAAATTCAACACAAGCAAGGTTTACTCTCTTCGGATCAGCAAGGTTATGGATACGAAAAATCTGATCACACTGCTCTTCACAATCAAAATATGCATCGGGGTCTTCCTTTCCTGTGAACTTGGGGACGTGCAACTTGATTCTTGCTATGTCATCTCGACCAACTCGGCCACGATGTTCTGCATGACGCCCATCTTCAGCAGCACGACGGTATGGGACACCATAATAATAATCAAAATCATCGCCATGACCACGAACAACATGCTCGTGAGGATCATAGTAGTGCCCACGAGGACCATGGCCTCGCCCTCAAAGTTTTCCTCCTCGCTGCCCTCCATGAGCAGCACCACCACGCCCACGAGCAACATCCACATGTCCACCATAGCTGTTGTTATCATCCTCCACGGCACCATCCACAACAGCATGCACGAAATTCTCATCCCAAACTTCCTCAAGTGTATTAATAGGGTGTTGTCGGTGTCGAACCCTATCACCACCAGTTGGAGGATGCTCGTGAAGCATCCTTTCCATGGCTTGGAGTAAATTGTTCTCGAGTCGCTATAGCTTGTCACATGTGACCAGGGCATCTTCTTCCCCATGGTTTTCTCCATGAACACTTGATCTAGATCCTGCCATGTTAGTAAGGCCAAAAGTGGAATAGGATAATTTTGTGGAATCACACAACATAACCTCTTACTCACCAAAGTTCTTATGATTTCACATCAGATTGTGCTTCTCACGGATATGTTAAAGCGATTGAAAGACAGGGATCAAAGAACTAGCTTCAATTTATGGTGGAGCTCGGTGGGGTAAACAAAAAGGGGCTTGTGCTGAAATCAAGTTGATGCAAACCAAGAAATTATGGGAATAGACTTGCTGCACCTATGCACCAAGATTAAAAATACACAACACACAAGATTCTGAAATTTTTCTACCAAGCTGGAACTTTTGGATCTTACACAACACTTTATTTGTTTTCCTATCTTGACTTTTTTGGCCACTCTTTTCTTTCTCTCTTTGTTTCTTTTTTTGCCACTCTTTTTCCTCTCTCTTTTTCCCAAAGCAACAATTACGAAGATGAACTTGGTGCAGATTTAAAAGATGAAGAACATGCAAGGTATGCAACAACAAGATCTCAACACCAACAAGGCTTGAATTTATTTTTGGTGAGGCTTTGGACTTCTAGGAAAGAAATATAGCATGAAAAACACTCGATCTAAAGACATGATTGCAAGATAAACTTGGATGACAAATCCTAGAGTGTCAACGAAGGCTCTGATGACAGATGATAGGTGGGAACCCGATGAACGAGTTCATGCCCAAGGGTGGCCCGATCTTCATGTCGTAGGATCGAATCGGGAGGGATAACTAGCTGCAAGCAGCCGGGATAACTAGCTTTATACCTGCCAAGGTTGGATGCAACCCGTATGTTGGGGATGGCTGACCGGAGCTACAAGAACTCTAACCCAATGTCTGAACAATCGTAGAACCACAAACCGGGACTAATCCACACAAAACGTCCGGAACCATAGATCACTAACTAGGGGGAACCAGAGGATCCTTCTCGCGAATCAGAATGAACTCACAAGAGCAAAGGTAGCAAGATCTCTCTAGCAATCTTGCTGCATAAGCTTGTAGCTGAATGGTTTGACAAAAGGTGTCTAAGAGGATGTGGGAGATGGGGTTTTATAGCAGGGACAACCCCCCTTAGCAAGGTGTGAAAATGGTTTCACAATTAAGCAGGTTTGCATGGCTTCCTTGGGTGAATAAGCAGTCAACCTTGGGAGTTGTTGGAGAGCTCCTCGGAAATTCCTGAAGCCTTGACAGCCTGGACACCTTCCACAGTAATGACTACAACTTTTGTCACACAACTCCAAATGATGTGAGGTTTTTTGAATTGGGAAGATAATTTGATGGAGCTTCTGTTGATATACCTCTATGGCCCCGTCTCTCTAGTACATCGGTGTGGCGCAATGAAACATCAGAGGGGAAAACTGACAGCATCAACTTCACTTGAAACTTATTTTCTCCAAACTTGTTCTTCCAAAGCGGTTGCTTCAAGAGCTCATAGGTTGTTGGATTGATTCCATGTTATACCTAAGTTCAACGAACAACAATGGGGATGAAAGCATAGTTGTGTCATCAAGGTTACAAGGTAAACTTAAGTGAGCGTTCACCTGGTCACTTATTTGTTTAGCGCGACTTCTTGTGATTGGGCCTATAATTGTTGGAGACTTGTCAATGGTTGTGGTGTCATCATCAGAGATCCTCGGAAGCATCTTCTAGTA
>LR738713.1:157347262-157367909 GCA_902687465.1 Secale cereale
CAAAGTGACATAGTAGTAGTGTCATAGATGGATTCATTTATTAGCTCAAAGACTCATTTCGCCTCGGGAAGCGCTATGTTACAGTAACATATTATGTTACCACAAACACATATTTCCTCATTAAATATGTGCCACATAAGTAAAATTGTCTTAGGATGTGTGAAGTTACTACCTAAGTTGCCCCCACTATGGCTAGCCTTAGTACTACTCCCTCCGTCTAGGTGTATAAGTCACCTTACGAAAATCAAATAGTCCCAAAACACATAGGCGTGGTGCATTAATTCTCACATTGTTACTTATTTTTTGACATAAATAAACAAATCAACCAATAAGAGATGTGGGGCGTGTATGCTTTTAATGACTTGAGACTACCAAACATGGCATGCAGTGGTCAGTTCGTTGCATGCAATGGTATTAATTAGCAAATAAACATTAAGTATTGCCGTTTTCCTCTCCACCTTATTCACCTAGACGGATGGTAGGGGCAGATTCAAAGAAGAGTGTATTGATGGTTGCTTCATCCAAGAAACTTAATGTGGGAAAGGAGGGGCTTATGATTTGAATGCTCATTACTACTGCTCACTATTGGTGCGGCGCGACGACCGGGCTATTTGGTGCATGGCACATGGACCCGGACCAACATTTCTCTACTTACTAGCAAAATGCCCGTGCATTCCACGGAACATCAAGATGCATTTATATGAGTAGTTTATATATCCCGTGGGAGATAAGGATGAACGAGGGAATGCCTTATCTACAAATGTGGAGAGGAGTGCGGGTATCTTTTTGCATAATTGTCATAGTTTCCTTCCTATCCATCAGATACAGATCGGACGGCCTATATTACAGGATGGCATGCACACTTTTCTCTATCCACTCTTATAAAAAAAGAGTTGGTGATGATGGTGTGCCTGCCATCCTACAATATAGGCCGTCTGATTTATATCTGGCGGATAGGAAGGAAACTATGACAATTTTGCAAAAAGATACCCACACTGCTCTCCACATTTGCAGATAAGGCCTTCCCTCGTTCATCCTTATCTCCCACGGGATAAACTACTCATATAAATGCATCTTGATGTTCCGTGCAATGCACGGGCATCTTGATTTTCCGTGCAATGCACGGGCATCATGCTAGTGTTTACATAATTGACGTACACATAATATTCCAGCAACATGAAAATGTACAATGCTTTCAAGCTTTCAACTTTTGTTTCATGAGTCTTGCCAGCTGGAAGGTTATCTCATTACAAGATCAATCAAATACGGAAATTAACATCCAAGCTCTTTCGCAAAAACTAAAAAAACTAAGTACCTGCTAATGCATCTCAATGATTAACAGATCAGAGCTAATATTTACATCACAACCGAAGACAAAGTTGTGAGAAGGTGTTATAATAAAAAATATAATAAAATTGATCCATGATTTCATTGGTGATACGTCCATTTTGCATCATGCTTATATGTTGATATTTATTGCATTATGGGCTGTTACTATATGTTTTGTCACAATACTTATGCCTTTTCTCTCTTATTTCACAAGGTTCACATGAAGAGGGAGAATGCCGGCAGCTGGAATTCTGGGCTGGAAAAGGAGCAAACTCTGGAAACCTATTCTGCACAACTCCAAAAGCCCTGAACTCAATAGAACATAGTTCTGGAAAATATAAAAAATATATGTTGAAAGAAACCCACGAGGGGGGCCACCGGCTGTCCACGAGGGTGGGGGGTGCGCCCCCTTCCCAGGGCGCGCCCCCCTACCTCGTGGCCCAGCCGGCAGGTCCCCGGTGCCCATCTTCTCCTATATGAGGTGTTTTGACCTGGAAAAAAAATCAGAAGGAGGCTTTCGGGACCAGACGCCGCCGTCTCGAGGCGGAACCGAGGCGGAAACCAATCTAGGGCTCCGACAGAGCTGTTCTGCCGGGGATACTTCCCTCAGGGAGGGGGAATTCGTCACCGCCGTCATCACCAACAACTCTCCCATCTTGGAGAGGGCTATCTTCATCAACATCATCACCAGCACCATCTCCTCTCAAACCCTAGTTCATCTCTTGTATCCAATCTTTGTACCCAAACCTCAGATTGGTACATGTGGGTTGCTAGTAGTGTTGATTACTCCTTGTAGTTGATGCTAGTTGGTTTATTTGGTGGAAGATCATATGTTCAGATCAATTATGCATATTAATACCCCTCTGATCATGAACAATATTATGTCTTGTGAGTAGTTACTTTTGTTCCTGAGGACATGGGAGAAGTCTTGCTATTAGTAGTCATGTGAATTTGGTCTTCGTTCGATATTTTGATGAGATGTATGTTGTCTCTCCTCTAGTGGTGTCATGTGAACGTCGACTACATGACACTTCACCATTATTTGGGCCTAGAGGAAGGCATTGGGAAGTAATAAGTAGATGATGGGTTGCTAGAGTGACAGAAGCTTAAACCCTAGTTTATGCGTTGCTTCGTAAGGGGCTGATTTGGATCCATGTGTTTCAGGCTACGGTTAGGTTTACCTTAATACTTCTTTTGTAGTTGCGGATGCTTGCATTAGAGGTTAATCATAAGTGGGAGGCTTCTCCAGGTAAGGGCAGCACCCAAGCACCGGTCCACCCACATACCAAATTATCAAAGTACCGAACTCGAATCAGATGATCGTGATGAAAACTAGCTTGACGATAATTCCCATCTGTCCTCGGGAGCGCTTTACTTTATATAAGAGTTTGTCCAGGCTTGTCCTTTGCTACAAAAAGGATTGGGCCACCTTGCTGCACCTTATTTACTTTTACCGTTTGTCACTTGCTACCCATTACCTTATCACAAAACTACCTGTTACCTATAATTTTAGTGCTTGTAGAAAATACATTACTGAAAATTGCCTATCATTTCCTTCTGCTCTTCGTTGGGTTCGACACTCTTACTTATCGAAAGGACTACGATAGATCCCCTACACTTGTGGGTCATCAATTGGCAGCAACTTTCCCGCAGCTCTGTCTAACTCAACAAGACATGTTGGGAAAAAAGTAGAAGCCAGGAGCATGGAACATTCCGATCATTTTGTGTAGATCCACTAAAATAGAGTTGACCGTCCCTGTCCCAAATATATTGAGTAAGTGTGATTACAATAATGTAGGACTATTAATGAAACAATAAACACATAAATAGAAGCCAGTCACCTTTGCAAGTCTCTCTTAAGACTAACTAGTTGGAGAAGATTGAGCAAATAGTTGGAGAAGATTAGCCTCGGAGTTGGATGAGGAGGATAGAGAAAAACCAATCTCCCTTTGTGCAGTCCCACTGAAATATAGAAACGTTGCCCGTATGACATTTCAGCAATACTGCACAAAACACTCTTAAGAAAAAAGTGATTTGTGCAGTTCACCAAAAGATCGCAATAGCAATGAGGTGAAACGGATAGCCCTGTTTGCAAAAGAGGTAGAAAGGAAACAATTATTGGCCAATAAAATTTGAAGACACATACGCCGACAAAAAAGAAGCATATTCCTTGTCCTAAGGGAAGATAGCAGCACATTGTTTTTATCTAAAAAGGGTGTGATGACGAGATTGCAACATGGAAAGTAGGCAGGCCGAGCTACGATTTGGGCGAAGAACTAGGGAAGATCCACATGCAGGATTTTCCACATGCAACGACGTGGGGAGATGCCAAGATGGGTTGTGGAGCAAGGCCGGAGGGGTGGAAGATGTACCTGGGGGTAGTCTGGATGTAACTACGAGGGCGTCGGCGGGCGAGATCTGCCCTGCCACGCCGGAGCTTGGTAAGAGAGAACGACTGGTACTGCGGATCGAGACGTGTTGCCTCGACGCCGTCGAATGGAGCAACGATGCACGTCCTCCCTTTCCGCCGCAGGACTGAATCAGGCTGGATTCTGTGGCCAGTGGTGACAGAGAGAGAGGCCGCCGCCATCTTGTGTGAGAGACTGTGAATACAGACCAACCTTAGCAAGCAAGCTCCATTGTATATCTTGGATCAGATTACCTTTTTCTTCATAACAATCATTTTATATTCTGCACGTGCCAGTGAGCAATGTAACTTTAATTAAAAATAATGCATCAACACGTCAAGTCGAACTTTGTTTCGTGCACATGTGGTAGACGACCCTCCTTCAAGTAAACAAACGCTACACACGTCAAATTAGCACATGGGCTGCCTTTTCGTACAGAAATGAGCTCCACCGTGTGTACCTGCACGGGTGTTGCTGAGAACGAGACGTGAGTACATGCATCGTGAGTGCACCTCTCCTCTTCGTGTACGTACCCCGCCTACGTGGGTGTGTGTGAGAGAGATGGTGTGTGGGTTCGTGCGTGAGAGATAAACATGGAATATGTGTTGATGATATCTCAAACAACAAATGTAACATGTGCAATGTGTGTGAAACAGAGGCATGCATATATCATATCTAGAGGCGGCGATCCACCAGAAGAGAGTGGAGGGATCACCGCCGTGAGATATCAATAGAATCGAAGTGAGGGATGATGTGTATGGGTGCACTAATGACAATGAAAGCCAGCGAGATTGTGTGTGCCCATGTCAAAGATATAGGGCGGCTGGCCTACTGGAACGTTAGAGGGGAGAGCCCCAATTTGTCTGTGTGGCATGGATACCTACCTACAATGTTCGACAGTCAGTGTGTGTGTGAGAGAGAGAAGGGTAGGGGCAGAGACCTGACTATATAGAGGTAGATCGACTGGTATATGTGCAGAGAAGGAGAGAGACCCGACTATTTATTGAGGGAGATCGATCGACATTCATGCATATATGTAGGAAAGGAACAGGGTTGGGAGAGAGATGGAGCTAGTGCCGGAGAGTTGGTGGTGGGGTTGCTTCTCGAAGAGGGTGGGAGAGGCCTACTAGACAAACAGAGGGGATGACTGCAATAACAATAAGAGAGGGGATGTGTCTCTGTGTGTGCACGTGCATGTAAGAGATGGGTTGGGAGGCATTCATGGATGACGAGGGCAAACGATGTGTGTGTGGTAAGGAGGCCTAGCTAGATAGGTAAATCAATCAATGTGTGTCGGAGAAAGTGAGAGACATAACCAGTGAGTAGTGAGGTACATCGGCCGGTGCGTGGGGAAAAAGAGTTATAGTCGACCTAGCTATATGTAGGGAGATCAATCGGTATACATGCATATGTTAGAGGAAAACAAGGCCCGGAGAGATGGACACAGAGAGAGGTATGTGGGAAGGTGGCCGGTGTGAGAGACCTACTATGTCAAGAGGGGAAGGCGTGTGCGAGTGCAAGATCAATGAAAAGAGGGGCGATAGTGTGCATTTGTGTGGACCATATTAGACACATGGAGGCATGGACGCTAAGAAGAGAAGAGGGAAAACATGTGTTTGTGGTACCCATACATGGCTAGAGAGGTATAACGATCAGTGTGTGTGCCGAAAAGAAGGGGGTGGCGAGACGTGTAGACACCATTGGAGAGCGACCTAAGAAAAACAACGAATGTGCATAACGAAGAGGATGCTGAGGGAGGATTCAAATATTTAATTTGAATAAGAGATCATAGTGTTTTAACCCACGCGTGCATGAATATAATGGTGATACGCATGGTGTGGTTATGAGCATGTTATACTACATAAACATTTTTTTTGAATTTGTGATAACGTGTGGCTTTTGCGGCTCAGGGCTTAATACTTGTCATAATGTAGGGGGCGGGGCACTATACTTTGTGTGATAAACACAGTGTACATATGAAACATGGTTTAGATTATGAAGATCTAGTTAGTACATCAAATGTACTATTATTTGGAGTCGACATCAAGAGTATTCGAATATTTGAATTCGAGTTCATATAGTGCACATAGTTCATATCTATCTCTATAACAATCATGTGGTGTGTTGTTAAGATAATACAAATGTTGTTTAACTTGGCAACAATCATGATTGTAGATTCTTATTCAAATAGAAAAACGAATTCAAATTTAGTTAAAATTGCAGCGGTAGTATAGATATTAGGAATGCACTAAAATGTTCGTATGAATAGGTTACATGCATTATACAGCCAACGAAAAAAATTAATTGGACATAACATGGATTTAAAGTTTTGAATAGCATTTGTAACAATCCATACAATAAAACGGGACAAGACTCTCTCTTTGTGTGGTGCGATTTTTTTTTCTCGTAGAGGGAAGTGCGATTGGATTTGGTACTCTCCGAAAAATCACTCCCCGCACCTTGCTGCCAAATCCCAACATGCGAAATCCCCGTTCTAACCCTAAGACGAAAGGACAACTAGTTCAAATCGGTGGGGGTACTTTTGTAATACACCCTACATTTCGGACAAGCGTGTCCCTAAGTCATGGTTCCCCCCTCCTGTCACCTCCTTTTCGCCATTCGAAAACCTAGGCCGCCATAACCTCTCTGCTTCAGCTGTGAAACCCCACCCTCCGTCGTCCACCACCCCACTGCCCACCAGCCGAAGCCTCTTCCCGGACGATGTCGTCCACCGCAACAACTCGATGTCCCTCATGCACCTCCCCGTATGACGATCCGTCGTCGATCTCGTCGTCCCGTCGGTTCAGCCGCCCCCCTCCTACTCCTCCAAGGAGCTGCTCCAACGATTGCCTCGTCTATCGTAGCTGATCCATCCCCACAGCGCCGCCTTAACCCGCACCACCAAACCCGCAAAATCCTCACCGACTCCTCGGACAAAGCCGAGGCCTACTCGGCGCCACCAAAGAGGTTGTACACTCATCTCATCGCACCTTCTCCTTAACTCGACCTCCCGGCACCAACGGAGCTCGATCCCGCACCCCCATGGTTCTGCTACCTTGAAGGTGGCGCTGCCGGTGACATCTCCACGCTTCCTCGGCGGCGGCGTCCATACCGGCCGAATCTGCTGTTGCTGCTCTGGCTCTCGCTCGCTCGCGCTGCTGCTGCTGCTATTAAGGCTCTCGCTAGCTCGCGCTGTTGTTGCTTCTCTGCTCTTCCCCTCGCTCGTGATGCTGCTATGCTCTTGCTCTCGTTCGCGCTGCTGATGCTGGTACATGGGCTGATGTAGCTACACGAGGTCGTGCTCTGGCTCTAGTTCACGCTACTCCTCCAGGCGCAGCTACTCTGGCTGCTATCTGCTACTGTATTCCCTGTCGACCGCACCTGATTTAGATCACCGTTTCTCCACTACTAGTGCTCTAGCGGCCTAAACTACATGTGAAGTGCCTCTCTACTACCAGTGTGTTCAGTTTCGACAATAACATTCAGATACCACAATAAATTTCAGTTTCAACAGTTAACTTCAGAGTCAATAGTTTTTACCTCATATGTTGTAGTCAGGTGTTTTTTGGTGATGTAAAATTTACATCTATCACTTTTTGGTAATGTATTTTACATCATCTATTGCAGATGCTATTAGAATCCCAGTTGAGATTAACAATGTACGTCTTGTACTGCTTCAGCCTCGACGTCTTACGGCTCGCCGGAGCTGCTCCAATGACGGAACCATCCATCACAACAGAACAGTACCCTGGACGGCGTCTACAGACACCTCAGATCTTCCTCCACACCTCCGACAGCCACCTCTACCGCAACTTCTTCAGCGACCAACCCAATGATGCTGAGGTCGACACGGCTACGCCAAAGAGGTTGTACACTTGTCGCATCACTTATTACTTTATATTCATGTCGATCCACTAGGGCTATTTTGGTTCAAAGGAAAAAGTGAAGGAAAAACATAGCAATAGGGAATTTTCCTATTGCACTCTACTATTCAATTATTCATGCATTTCGTTGAAAGGAATGGAGAAAACCATCCACCTAGACTTACTTTTCAAAATCCTATGCATGAAAACAAGACTAAGACCCTCTTTGATTCATAGGATTTTGCAAACGTAGTAATAGGAAAAGTATAGGGTTGGAGTGGCATGCCCACTTGAATCCTATAGGATTAGCAATGAGCGTTTGATGCCACAGAAAAAACAAAGGAATTGTGAAAAGAGGTTGGAGTGGATGTTAGATTTCCTATGAAATATAGTACAAAAGATTCCATAGGAAAAATTCTTATGGAATCCAATCCTATGAATCAAAGGACCAACTTAGGAAACATTCCTAAGGATTTCAGTCCTTTAGAAATCCTATAAAATTCCTTTGAATCAAAGGAGCCCTAAGTGCATCAGTGGCAGAATAACATTCTAACTGTACACACTTTCCTTTTATTTCACTTTAATTTGGCCATGTTCCTTTGCATTCCTCTGCTCTTCCAATTCATGTGAACCAAACACCCAAGTTGACAGAAATCCTGTGTTTACAAATGCTCTATTTCCCACGTGCATTCCTATCATATTCCGATGTTTTTCCTATCCCTGCGTTTTTAGAATCCTGCAAGCCAATGGAGCCCTTACATAATTACTTCAGTAACAAATAGGTGTCAAAGAAAACTTTGTGTGGTTTGTCCTGCTCCTGCTGCGATGTTGTCCACCTCACCTGAGCTGCTCCATCGACAGAAGCATCCACCGTACCAGACATCACAACTCCTGACCGTCTTTCGCCGCCTTAGATATCCTTCCCTGCTGCCAGCACCCACCACAACTACATCACCATCATCGACTCAGCAGATTAACTTGAGGAGTGCACGGGTCCGCAAGAGAGGTCACACTCTTTTGTTTTTGCTCATGTTATGCATTGCTTAATATTACCTGCTACTTTATCGTCTTGTTCACCTCTTAGACTCCAAGTCAGGTCCAAATTAATGTTCAAACTTGAGTTTTAAAATTCTTGTGGCCTTGTGGGGCACATATCGAGGCAGCAATGAATAGTATCTCTGTCTATTATCTGGTTGTTCATCTTGGGTGGGAAACACACATTAAATCAATCATCATGTTCTTTTTATTAAATTAAAGCTACCATGAGCATGCTATCATTATTTTTGCATATATCCACTGGTTGTTACCATCACTCTAGATTCTGCATGCTCTCTTTACATAATCTCACTATATTTTTTTGTATGCATGTCAGATATTGTACACAGTCATGTTGAACATGTAGAGAAAAAGAGAAGAGTTTTGTGTGGCAATACACTGTCATGCAGACATCGCTCGATGGTAGGTGCAATGGCAAACCCTCCCCCCTTGTAATCTAGAAGAAGATATCTGTTCTGAGACTGATTCAGACGGAGCTGACCACTACTATTTACCCCCCAATGTGTTTGCTCTAACTTGGCATGATGATGTTGGTCATATCATGCATATGTTGCTTTGCAGTGCCTACTTTCGACATCATGTATGTCATCTGCTTAGTTTAGACATGTTATGTAATGCCACATGTTTAGTTTCTATATCATATATGTGAATTATGCAATCTCATCTCTTTTAGGCAGACATAATATATGTGACATATGCAATGCCATCATGTTTAACCATGCATCATATATTTGAATGATATCTTGCCAATCCTTTTCTTCATTACATTTCCATTTGTCGACAATGTTTATACATTCAACTACTCTTCCTGTGAATCAGCTATTTGAGTGGGTGGTGGGAAAATCTAGAGTTAAAACAAGGTCTTCAGAGCAGACAGTGCTGCCTGTCGAAGCATATCTCTTACTGGGTCCCGATAGCTCCTTAGAGATGGATTCAGAGACAGATGGCTAGTCCTATTCCCCCACCGAGGTGTATGCTCTAACTTGGCATGGTTATACTGCTCATATCATGCATATGGTGTCTTGCATTGCATAGTTTAGACATCATATACACAATATTCAACACCATGTTTTTAGTTCAGACATCGTATATGTGAATGCCCTCTGCTTAGTATATAAATCACATATGTGAATTATATCATGCGATCCTGATTACTTAGATAGCATGTATGTGAATTATGTCATGCGAACATGTTTACTGAAGACATCATATAATTATCTCATGCCATCCTATTTAGTTAGTTATCATATCTTTGAATTATGTCAGGCTATGCTATCCAGTTTAGATACACATAATATATGTGAAATTATGTCATGCTATCCTTTTTAGTTAAACAATATACATGTGAACTATTTCATGCCCTCTTTTTTCCACACTATCTATCGCAGTTGTCTCTCATACAAGGTTCGTACATTCAACTATGTTTCTTGTTTATCGGCCATTTGAACTGGAGCGGGTGATGGTAGTATCTAGCGGAGTAAAAACATGGTCTTCAAATAAAACAGTGCTACCTCTTGGTGGAGATCGCACCCCGGTTGTACATGCACGAGAACCAGCCCTACCACACATAACCCACACTCTCGCAGATTGTACCCCTACTGCGATGGACAGAGAACCAGCTTCACCCAATCTAACCCCAACCCCAGCAGATTGTAACCCAGTTCCAGTTGACACAGCACCATCTCCACCACAGAGCTTCCAAACAAGAGCAGTTGGTAAGGCAGCTCCAGTGCCCAAAGCGCGAGTACTACCACGACGAATCCCAACTCCACCAGTTAGTACACCTATTCCTGTGGACGAAGCACAACTAGCCATTCGTAGTTTAGCATCTATCGCATTTGATGTTGTTAAATCCTATGTGCGTATCTTCCCATCATGGAAATATTATACTAAAGATGAAGGAAAATGCCTGTTGCAGGTGTATGTCCAGGAGTTATGTGTAAGTAATGTTATTCATGGCAATTACTTTGCTTTGTCCCATACATTCTACTTCCATGTTGGTTATAATACAACAAATGTTGCCAATTTTTCTCTATAGAGAAGGACCGATTTGGAAACTCAGAATGAGGTAACCTATGCTAATACCTCTACTGTCTTCAAGAATGCTTGGTGGCAGTATTGGAATTACCTGAAGAAAATGTACTTCACTGGCAAAGAAACTCATAAAATTCCCTTACGTTCTCCCGAGACACATTTACGGGACGATGACTGGGAATGCCTTGTTCTATACTGGTCCCGAACCAAGAATGTGGTAAGTTCTATGAGCTCATTTTTTATTTTGAAGTATTGTATCCTCCATCTTACTATACTCTGTTCGTGTAGAACAAGTGCTTAAGACTGAAGAATAACTGTTCTCATTTAAGATTCCATTACTAGGGTGCATACTGCCTTGCTCTTGTATCACTGTCTTTACTCATACAAACTTATTTTAAAATTGAAGGGTCCAATCGAAAATCCAATGGCACAACAGGTATGTTTAAGCATGTTTGCTCTTCTAAATTGCTATGTTGATTTAAATTTCAATTGTGTATACAGATGACTTCTCATATCGTGCACATTACTAGCATCATAACAGAGCCAATAGTGTTGTTTTACATGTTCACCTGTGGTACCCATCTGAAATCTTGTTGTGCCGTGTAGTTTCCCACACTTGTATTCTTTCAATGTTGCTTTGTCTTGAACTGATATGATTTGAACTATTTTTATTTGTCAAGACAATGCAGTGACCATAGGACATAGATATATGTTTGTTTGATGCTTTTATTATG
Organism: Secale cereale; assembly: GCA_902687465.1. Classification (NCBI taxonomy): domain Eukaryota; kingdom Viridiplantae; phylum Streptophyta; class Magnoliopsida; order Poales; family Poaceae; genus Secale; species Secale cereale. Next base: position 157,358,687 of record LR738713.1, read on the forward strand.
TACTTCTTGGCAATACAAGACTTGCTAGTTTAATCCTATCCACTATTCAACTGATCTGGTTCACTGTCAGTGTACAAAAGTAGGGGTCCTTTTGCACCCCTTTACTTGTGCACGGGCAGCTGGAGCCGCACCTACGGCCACGCTTGGCGGAGCAGGAGAAGGAAGGCACGAAGCCCCAAAGGCAATTCTCAAGCCAGATGCTTAAAGGACAGAGGGGCAGGGTGGGCTCCTCCCCCGGCAACACCCTTGCCGGGGCGGCCTACGCGACCCCGGCAAGAGCCTTGCTGGGGGCCGCTCGCCCAAACACCAGCAAGCCCACCGCCCTTGGGTCTGAGAGCCCAGACACCATCGACAACGTCAAGACCAAGATTCAAAGGGGCACCTGCGCAGTGGCGTGCAGACCTTTGTAAGGCCAAGAGACCAGAAGACGAAGACCCCCGGCAAGAACCTTCCCGGGGCGACCGAAGACCACCGGCAAGATCCTTACCGGGGACGGCCACACGCCCCTGGCAAGACCCCTTGCCGAGGGCGTGTGCGGGGCCACAGCCAGGCCCGCGCCCACAAAGGTTTCGCCGCCCCACGAACACTCCTACGCAACGACCGGCTCGCCAACCGGACAAGCACATATGTGGCAGCATGCGGCTCCTACGCCAACTACAAGCACCTGCATGGTGGCATGCAGATCTTCGTGAAGACCCTGCCACCACAGCAGCTAGCAGCCAGCGTGGCACCGCGCCTCGTCAGCCTGGACGCGCGTCGGAGTGAGGTGATGCGGCAATGGGCGGGACAAGCTTTCTTGTCGTCCCCAATAAAGCTAGGGGACACATAGGCGGCGCATTAAATGTGTTTGTCCTAAGATGTCAGGGGATAACCTTGTACACTGTAGTAGCTTTACACCTCATGTGTGTCGCTGTGGCAACCCCTTGGACGTATAAAAGGAGGCCCAAGGCATACTGAAAGAGGATTCAGACTTTTTAAACAACCACGCATAGAGGCCAGTTCAAGAGCTCAAGAACACCAAATATACACAGACAAGAAGGACTAGGGTTTTACACATCATCTTGCGGCCCGAACCTGGGTAAAAATTCCCACGCGTTGATCGTCTAGACCTGCTCTTTGCACAACTCTACACCCCACAACCGTAGCAAAAAGGGATCCCCAGGATCCCATAGGTGTCGTTTCCCCGACATTCACCAAAATGAGTTTCATATACTACATGCTAAACCTATTATGTGTCTTCTTGTTTCTTCTTTTAGAATTCTGACAGAATATTAGCGAAGAGTACCTTATTAAACAATGGTAAAAGAAGTAATGCAGATAAGGTTCGGGATAGTGAGACATCCTTGTTGGTCTCCATAAAAGCTGATAAAACAGCTAAGGAAAACTATCTTGAAGACAATGAGACAATGCCAAAATCATGTCTTGGTGTAGTATTCGAGTTACTGGCTACTACCGCTGGCACAAGCTCCTCGAACTCACTGTCTGAATTAGTTCGGTTTCTTGAGTCTCAACTACAAACTGAAAGACATTGATCAGATGTGCTGCGACAAGAAGCCGAAGGACTGCAGAAGTCCCTAGAAAATTCAAATGCATACTTTCTGGTGCAACAACAAACGCTGGAGGATTTAAGTGTCAAACAAGAGAAAGCTAATAAGCTTGCTAAGCATCTTGCCAGCATGGTGGATACCCAGGATAATGTTTCTTGAGCTCTTGTGAAGTGGTTTCAGTTCTGGACTTATTTTGCTGCAGCGTTTATTTGCATTGGCCGCCAACTTTGACAACCAGTGTATGTAATATGCTGCTTTGTTCCCCATATTGCACTGGTGGCGAATTTTGATGCCCATTGGTTGTAATATGTGTAATAGACGTAATAGCTTAGCGTATATTGCTTGCTTACTTATTTCCTTGTTGTCTTGTTTATTTGTTTGCTTGTAGTCACCGCAGTTCTTTTTCCGTGGTTTGCTAGTGACCGCAATAACCTATTTTTTTAATCTAGGCCACAATAACCATGGGCAACATGCGGACCGCTGTCACCATGGCCTTCTACAGGCCTTCTACGGGACGTAGAATCAATGGGCCTTCTACGGGTCGTATGGTCGATTGGCAAAACATGGGCCAATAACAGACTACATTATGGGTCGTAAACGTGCTAGACTGGCAGCCATCCATTCATGGGACGACCATAATGGGCCTTTAAGAGACCGACGAGTATAACGGGCTTAATTCCATCGACAGACATAATGAGTCGTTAATGGGCCGTATTTGATGACGCTATGAAAACGGCCCAACTAGTCAACGGGCCCCAAACGGGCCGACTTTAACCACGGGCTGAATTTGGCCCACAAGCAGAAAAGGCCAGTAACGGGTCATAAGCTACCGAATGCTACAAATCAGCCCAAGAATAAATGGGCCCTTAACAGGCAGACAGATAACACGGGCTGGGAGCGGCCCAATGGAGTAATGGGCCGTTAATGGTTATAAAGCGATATACTGTTCATTATGGGCCAGTTTCACTATGGCCCGTTAATAGGCAAGAGTTACGAAGGGCCTCATATGGGCCGAAAGACGTCATGGGCCGTACATGGGCCGGAAGTTACAATAGCCTGGAATCTTATTGGACAGCCCAGATGAAGGTAGTGGGCCGAATGGAAACTCCGTGATGGGCCGTGAGTTATCGGGCCTAAATGGGCTATATGCGAGCAGGCCGTTAGCAGACTTTCGATGGGCCGGCCTGTTATCCTTTGACCTAGTCAAACAGGCTAGCCCTTTGACCCGAATGGGCCCCTGTTAGGTCTTTCCACGTGTCAACGTATCATTGGCGCCTCATGTTCATTGGTTGGTTAACATCTGCCCGCACGTGGAGCTGACACGTGGTTCCTTTGGCCAATGAGAATTTTACACGTGGAAAATTCCCAATGGTCCTCGTTGTTATCGGGTTATCGGATCCAAAATCGAACCCGTTAGCTTAACGGAGGCCCGTTACGGTGGATGCCACATGTCGGTTACCCTTGACTAAAGCACTTCCATGACGCGCCATTTATCATCATGGAAGTGAACACTTTCGTGATGATAATTTTGGTATTGTCATGGAAAATTTCTACGACAACATAGGTATGACTATCTTGATTTTGTCATAAAATCGTCATTGATATACATGCATGACAGAAAACGTGAGCTACTGACAAACACGTATTATAATGGAAGTGATTTTTTTTGTAGTGATGGAAGACGAATGTGGGCGACGTCAAAATCGATGAGCTCGGTGTGGTAGTTGTCGCGCTTGCCGAAAGTGACAAGGAGACGAATCTGCCCTATGGGGACGGTGGAGCCGTCGGTCACCCCTGAGAAAGGCTTGGTGGGCAGAAGCTGGTCATATGGCACCTAGAGTGTGTTGAATGTCTCAATGGAGAGGACGTTGAGCCCCGCGCCACCGTCGACGAGAGTCTTGGTGACGAGGACGTTGTTGACGGTTGGTGAGCAGAGCATCGGGAGTGCGCCGGCGGCAGCCGCGCACTTGAGCTGGTCCAAAGAGTCGAAGGTGATGGCGTACTTGGACCACCTGGGGGGGCGCGATGCCTCGAGCTTGGGGAGGGCCGCGTTCACCTCACGAGCGAACTGCTTGAAGACGTAATGAGAGGCAGGAGCCTGAGCGCCACCCAAGATGCAGGCAATGGCACGGGGCTCTTGGAAGCCCCCAGCCCCCTCGTATTGGCGATGGTCGTCATTCCTCCTTGGAGGTCGCGGCAATGGAGGGAGGCCAGCATTGCCCTGAAGACGATCCTCGCGAGGCTGGTCATGCCAGGGGCCGTCACGAGGCTGACCCTGTCGGCGGTCCTTGATACGTCTCCAACGTATCTATAATTTTTGATTGTTCCATGCTATTATATTATCCTTCTAGGATGTCTTATGGGCTTTATTATACACTTTATATGATTTTTGGGACTAACCTATTAACCCAGAGCACAGTGCCAGTTTCTGTTTTTCTCTTGTTTTAGGGTTTTACAGAAAAGGAACATCAAACGGAGTCCAATTGACGAGCCAACTTTTTATGATTTTTTCTGGACCAAAAGAAGCCCCCGAAGCAAAAGAGTTGGGCCAGGGGAGCCACGGGCTGCCCTCGAGGGTGGGGGCGCGCCCTGGGAAGGTGGTGGCGCCTCCCTATCTCGAGGACAGCCCAGAAGCTTCCCTGGCGTAGGACCTACGCCAAAAATTCCTATAAATACTGAAACCTTCAGAAATTAACCTAGATCGGGAGTTCCGCCGCCGAAAGCCTCTGTAGCCACCGAAAACCAATCTAGACCCTTTTTCGGCACCCTGCCGGAGGGGGGAATCCCTCTCCGGTGGCTATCTTCATCATCCCGGCGCTCTCCATGACGAGGAGGGAGTAGTCCACCCTCGGGGCTGAGGGTATGTATCAGTAGCTATGTGTTTGATCTCTCTCTCTCTCTCGTGTTCTTGAGATGGCACGATCTTGATGTATCGCGAGCTTTGCTATTCTAGGTGGATCTTATAATGCTTCTCCCCCTCTACTGTCTTGTAATGGATTGAGTTTTCCCTTTGAAGTTATCTTATCGGATTGAGTCTTTAAGGATTTGAGAACACTTTATGTATGTCTTGCACGTGTTTATTTGTGGTGGCAATGGGATATCATGTGATCTACTTGATGTATGTTTTGGTGATCAACTTGCGGGTTCCGTGACCTTGAGAACCTATGCATAGGGGTTGGCACACGTTTTCGTCTTGACTTTCCGGTAGAAACTTTGGGGCACTCTTTGAAGTTCTATGTGTTGGTTGAATAGATGTTTCTGAGATTGTGTGATGCATATCGTATAATCATGCCCACGGATACTTGAGGTGACAATGGAGTATCTAGGTGACATTAGGGTTTTGGTTGATTTGTGTCTTAAGGTGTTATTCTAGTACGAACTCTATGATAGATTGAACGTTACTATGGACTCTTGAATAGATCGATTAGAAAGAATAGCTTTGAGGTGGTTTCACACCCTACCATAATCTCTTTGTTTGTTCTCCGCTATTAGTCACTTTGGAGTGTCTGTTTGTTGCATGTTGAGGGCTATAAATATGATCCAATTATGTTATCCTTGTTGAGAGAACTTGCACTAGTGAAAGTATGAACCCTAGGCCTTGTCTACTATCATTGCAACACCATTTATGCTCACGTTTAGCACTTGCTACCTTGCTGTTTTTATATTTTCTTACTACAAAAACCTATATCTACCATCCATATTGCACTTGTATCACCATCTCTTCGCCGAACTAGTGCACCTATACAATTTACCATTGTATTGGGTGTGTTGGGGACACACGAGACTCTTTGTTATTTGGTTGCAGGGTTGCTTGAGAGAGACCATCTTCATCCTACGCCGCCCACGGATTGATAAACCTTAGGTCATCCACTTGAGGGAAATTTGCTACTGTCCTACAAACCTCTGCACTTGGAGGCCCAACAACATCTACAAGAAGAAGGTTGTGTAGTAGACATCAGTCCTCACGGGACTGATCTCCCAGTCCTGGTGGTGGTCGCGGTTGTCCCAACGACTACCACCACGGCCTCCTCCGCGGTCGTAGCCGCGGTCGATGTGGTCGGGACGGCGACCGATGTGCCCTTCGTTGATTGCCCTAAGCTCCTGGCAGTCGTTGGTGTTGTGCCTATGGACGTTGTGGATGACGCAGAACAGTCGGTTGTCCCTTGGAGGATTCGGCGTGGTCGCAGTCGCGCTTCATCTCAGGCTTGGCTACGAGCACGGCGGGGCCCTTGCGCTTCATGTCCTTAGCCTTGGCCATCTTGTCCTTAGGATTGACCTCCGGAGGCTCCAGGAGAGAGAGGTGTCCTTCCTCTGCCCTCGCGCATTTGGTACCATGTTGAACATCTCCAGTGCCGAACACGGGTCATCATTGATGGCGGGCTCCTCCTTCATCTTGACGTCCCAGACACCATCAGAAAACGCCGAGATGATGGCCTCGTCCGACACCTTTGGGATCTTGAGGTGAACGTTGGTGAAGCGATGTATGTATTTGTGCACGGTTTTGCCCGACTGTTGCTTGATGCGTCGTAGGTCGCCTGCTGTCGGGGCGCGGTTGCGAGTGCCCTGGAAGTTGGCGATGAAGCACTCGCGCAGCTCGTCCCAAGAAGAGATTGAGACCGCCGAGAGGTTCAGGAGCCAAGAACGTGCGCCATCCTTGAGGGCCATGGGGAACCAGTTTGCCATGACCATGTCGTTGTCGTTTGCCACCTCGATGCTCAGCTCGTAGAGCTAGAGGTACTCGGCGGGGTCAGGAGTGTCGTCGTAGCGTGGAGGCAGATCTGTCTTGTACCTGCCAGGCTAGCCAACGCTGCGCAGCTCCGGGGTGAGAGCACAGCAACTTGTCGCACTCACATGAGCCGGCCATGGGGGAGGAGCCTGATCTTGACGCCCGCGCGCCATCGCCTCTGGCAGCACACGGTCTTGATATGGGGGTGCCGGAAGCGCACACGCTTCTCCTTGGGGCCGCTGCACCACCTGGCAGATTTCCTCGTCGTGCGATGGCACCCTGCGCGGCAAATTACGTTGGGCGTGTCGTGTCGGGGCTCGGGGACGACATCATGCCGAGGAGGAGGAGGAGGCACACCGTGGGACACCTCGCCCGCCTGAGACGGGGGAGGCAGCGGATGAGATGGTGCAGGGGCGTCTCTGGCAGCGCTGACGAGCTCGACGATGCGGTCCAGCCAATCTTCATAGAGGTCATCGGCCGGGCGATACCGCAGAAGCTCATGCGCCATGAGCAGCGCAGCCTATGCTTTTGTCGGCCCGTGATGCGCGTGAGAAGACGAAGCAGCGGCTGGGATGAGTAACGGAGGGGCGGTGCGACCTTCACGCCGCACGGAAGGTGGCAGCGATGAGGCCTGCTGCTCATGGGCTGCGGGACCAGTGGCGGGGTTGGCAGAAGGGGAAAGGGAACAACAAGGAGCGCCGTTGCCCGCAGGCACCGTCTGAGCGATGCGAGCATCGGCCGTCGGAATGACGGATCGGAAGCGGAGGAAATGGTGGAGAAGAGGATTCAACACGCCCCTACCTGGCGCGTCAAATGTCAGATTCAGGGCTCCGTGGACCGAGAAAGGTTCGAACTGTGGGGTGTGTGCAAATAACTCAACTCCCCTACCTAACCAGCTCGTCGCTCCCACGGCCTAGCTCGCTAAAGAAGGAAGAAGAAGAACACGACAATTTACCCAGGTTCGGGCCACCTTGCGGTGTAAGACCCTACTCCTGCTTTGTGGTGGATTTCCCTCACGAGGTCTGCTCCGATGTGGGTGTAAGCTGGTGAGGTCTTCGATTGATCCCCTCTCTTTATGGTGGCTAGCCTTTACTTATAGTGGCCTTGGTCCTCTTTCCGCAAAATGTAGGCGGGAAGGGATCCCACATTTGCCAATTTGAAAGGGGACACATAGTACAATTTATCCTGACAAAAGGTAGTCTTCGCCTGCAAAGCTTCTGGTCGTGACACTATGGTGGGCTCGGCGATGAAATCTGTCCTTCCGTCCTGGCGGTCTTGGTCTTGTTGCATGGGAATGGAAACCTTTGGCTGATTCCTCGGGACACCGCGCCTGCGCTTGTTTCCTTATCACCAAAGAGGAAACCTGCTCCTCTATGCCCGTTGGCGCCCGCCTGGCCTTGGTCGTCATGGCTTGCGTCACCGCAACCTCATGACTGGGTGCTTTCATAGGATTATTCGCTCCTCAGGAGCAGCCTAGGGGTGGCCTCTCCCTCGGGAGGTCTTGGCATCATTCGCCTCACGAGGCTTGTCTTGTTGGTGCTGCAAATGGGCCGTACCAGGCCACCTGTGAAGCCACGCCTATGGGCCGCAGGCAGGCAAGTCTGGGTACCCTGGTTCCCAGAATGCCGATAGCCATGGCTTGATGCCGGACAAGATCAAGCTATTGGCCCGCTCGACCTGGCCGTTAGACTAAGGATGAGCGACGGAGGCTAAGTCAAGTTGGATGCCGGAGACTGAGTAGTACTGCGCCAGGGCACCTTTGGGGAAGTTGGTGCCATTATCCGTGATGATGATGTGTGGGACGCCATAGCGAACCGCGATGTCTTTGACGAACCAAACGACCGTCGGCCCATCCAGCTTCTTGATCGGCCGCGCCTCGATCCACTTGGTGAATTTTTCGATGGCAACCAATAGATGCGTCATGCCGCCCCGAGCGGTCTTGAAAGGCCCCACCATGTCCAGCCCCGGACAGCGAAGGGCCAAGTGATCGGGATGGTTTAGAGGGCTGAAACCAGCTGGTGACTGCTCTTGCTGAAGCGTTGGCAGCCCTCGCATTTGAGGATGAGCGACTCGGCGTCTTTGAGGGCTGTGGGCCAGTAGAAACCATGGCGAAAATCCTTGGCCACCGGGGATCTTGAAGCAGTGTGGTGCCCACATTCACCCTGGTGTATTTCGAGGAGGACGTCTGTGAGGACCCCGATCCTAAGTCACACAGGTCTAGCCTGTAACACATCATATCACTTTGCGGCCTCACGCACGGTATCCCCACGGGTGCCACCTTACCTGGCCCGGGACCGTTTGCGCATTTTGGCACACGTATATGATAGTGTCGCTAGCATCCATATGACAGAGAATCCAGGCCGACATGACTAGTTATAAACCGAAAGTGGCACTAAATTATAGAGACAGGCATACATGACCCAGCAACGAACGTGTCGGTCATCAACGTATGAACCCAAGTCGTAGCAAGCTCCGAGGACTTAAAGGAACAACACGTGAAATTTCCCCTAAGGGACAGACACAGGAACGAAGAAGGACACATGCCGGCCAACCTAAGTGTTCCGGAGCGGTAGCAAGCTACCAAGGCTCAGTGGAAGCACTAGGAGACATTTCCCTGTAAGATAGGCTACCAAGGGTAAACAACTAGGTGTCGGATCCCACACATAGCAATACACATTACACGTACGCATAACATGCAAGTATGTGATGTACAACATGGCATCACAACATAACACAACAACTCATATAGATAAAGGCCCAGAAGAGCCATCTTAGCATTTATTACAAACAGAGGTCACATGACCCAACATACAGAGCATACAGGCAACGGAAGCATAACATGTCTGAGTACAGACAACTACAAATGAAAAAGGCTGAGAAGCCTGACTGTCAACAAGACCCTCCCAAGGGTACAAGATCGTAGTTGAGGTAACAAGCTAAACGTCGAAGT
>LR738713.1:157372337-157389042 GCA_902687465.1 Secale cereale
AGAATCATCATGCTGGAAAAATAAAGCATTGCTAGATTACTGGGTGATCCTCTAAGACACCTAGGGTCATAGTAATAGCTCCAACCTATATGTCGAGGCAATGGAGTACCTCAACACACCGACTAGTGTGGTTAATCTGGCCTAAAAGGACATTAAGAACGGGTAGGAATGATTTGCAAATGCATCAGATTATTTAGAAACCTGGGATGACTCGGACAGCATAACGGCTGTAAATGCTCGAAAATACTTTTGAGATCCAAGCAAAAGGGTAGCATAACCACTCAACATCATAATGTCAAGGTTCTGAGATCAACAGTTGAACAACAAAAGTAGTAGAAACTGAACTGAGGGTTGAAACCACATTAACGTGATCCTGATAAATAGAATGAGAATCCTAGTTCTTAATCCCCGTAGAAAGAAGAAGGTGACTCAGATCAGAAGGTCATGGGGTAAAGGAGTAAAAAAAGCCTTACGTTCCCTTCCATAATCAATTCCCTTATATAACTAAAGAGTTTCTAGACACGACTTCAACCAGTTTGGCTTACTAATCCTACAGGCAGTCATGCTCTGATACCAAAGCTGTCAGGACCCCGATCCTAAGTCACACAGGTCTAGCCTGTAACACATCATATCACTTTGCGGCCTCACGCACGGTATCCCCACGGGTGCCACCTTACCTGGCCCGGGACCGTTTGCGCATTTTGGCACACGTATATGATAGTGTCGCTAGCATCCATATGACAGAGAACCCGGGCCGACATGACTAGTTATAAACCGAAAGTGGCACTAAATTACAGAGTCAGGCATACATGACCCATCAACGAACATGTCGGTCATCAACGTATGAACCCAAGTCGTAGCAAGCTACAAGGACTTAAAGGAACAACGGGTGACATTTCCCCTAAGGGACAGACACAGGAACGAAGAAGGACACATGCCGGCCAGCCTAAGTGTTCCGGAGCGGTAGCAAGCTACCAAGGCTCAGTGGAAGCACTAGGAGACATTTCCTTGTAAGATAGGCTACCAAGGGTAAACAACTAGGTGTCGGATCCCACACATAGCAATACAAATTACACATACGCATAACATGCAAGTATGTGATGTACAACATGGCATCACAACATAACTCAACAACTCATATAGATAAAGGCCCAGAAGAGCCATCATAGCATTTATTACAAACAGAGGTCACATGACCCAACATAAAGAGCATACAGGCAACAGAAGCATAACATGTATGAGTACAAACAACTACAAATGAAAAAGGCTGAGAAGCCTGACTGTCAACAAGACCCTCCCAAGGGTACAAGATCATAGCTGAGGTAACAAGCTAAAGGTCGAAGTCCACGCGGAACCACTAGTGAGACTGGAGTCTCTCTGCAAAAACATAAATTAAGCAAACGTGAGTACAAAGGTACTCAGCAAGACTTACATCAGAACTAGCTACTTATGCATCAGTATCAACAAAGGGGTGGTGGAGTTTGACTGCAGCAAGCCAGCTTTGACTCGGTGGTTATCCTGAACTACGACTACAAGTAACTCTTTTGAGGTGGCGCACATGAGTCCACATATTCACCAATCAATACACCACTATGGATCCGCTCCCGTCTCCCTACGAGAAGGCCATACATAGCACTCATGCTTATCTTGCGTGTTTTAGAGTATCCACTTTCACTTGTCTATGAAATGTTATAGGCAACCCAGAAGTCCATTTCCGCGGACACGGCTATTCGAATAGATCATATATAACCCTGCAGGGGTGTACTTCTTCACACACGCTATCTCCACTTACCGCCATGTACACGTCATGTATCTCGGCAACCTTCAAGCGAAAGCCTGGCGAGGGTGTCGGCCACGACCTGACTAACCACACAAGTCTCTCGTACAGGTTTATCGCCTATTTGGGTTCCATCCGTGGGGAGATCCGGCCGGGGTGTCGCTCACGGCCCCAAACGATGTGTACAGGGTTCCCGCATCACCAAACGGGCGACCGGTACACCGTGCCACGTACCTGCCGCGTCACAGCCCACCCCGAGGGTCAGCGCTGCGCACGACCTCCAGTAAACTACAAACACCAGAAACTAATTGCAACTCCTGGACAGAGATGATGTTGATTAATAAGTCGAGAGAGTCAATTAAGGATCCCAATGTGTGGTAGTAGCTTTTTCATGGATCACAAACACAGAACTCGGTTCCTGAGGACGGCTGCAATGAGACAACCCACCATGTACTCCTACATGGCCTCTCATCGCTACCTTTACCAAATCGCGTTCACACACTAGCTCTCAACAATAGGATATGTTCACCACATTCCAATTCATCCTCGATGAATCAAACCTGACACAACTCTAAGAAATAGCAGGCATAACCAGAAAGCATAAATGAGTAGGCACAACATGGCTCAAACAACTCCTACTCATACTAGTGGGTTTCAACTATTTACTTTGGCAATGACAGGTCATGCCGTGTAAAGGGGTTTAACTACCGCAGCAGGTAACAGTTGAAGCGTTGTTGTCCTAATGCAGTAAAAGAGAGCAAGAGCGACAGAGTGGGATTGTATCGGAATGCTCAAAGGGGTTTTGCTTGCCTGGCACTTCTGAAGATATCATTGAGTCTTCATCGGTGTCATCGATCACATCGTCGGAACAACGTCTACTCGGAGGGGACAAAAACCGGCAACATAGAAAGAACACAATCAATGCAATGCGCATGATCATGACATGGCAATATGTTGTTGATTGAGCTAATGCAACTAGTAACCATATTAAATGAAGTTGGTTTGAACCAAAGGTTCAAATTCAAACTCCATATGTGATTATTCAAATGCCATTTATTCAAATTGTCCTAAACAGTGGCTGTAAGTTATTCAAACATGCATGAAAATGCCATAAACAGATTCCTTGGATTTTTCTGATCAATTTTCATATATAAATTATTTTCATTGGAGTTATAGATTATTTTTTGTGATTTTTAGAAGTTTTAGCTATTTTATGAAATAAATAAATCATTTCTGATTTATTTTAAATTACAGAAAATAGTTACTGCGTCAGCACTAGGTCATGCTGACATCAGCGAGTCAACAGGCGGGTCCAGGTCAAACCTGACCAGTGGGGCCCACTGGTCAGTGACACAACTAACTAAACTAACTTATTTAGCACTAACCTAGTTTAGTTAGCCGGGCGGGGCCCACATGTTAGTGAGTCAAAGGGTTAACTAATTGCAAATTGGCACTAATCTAAAATTAGCAGGGCACTGGGCCCACCTGTCAGCGTCTACTTAAGCTAATGACAGCAATTAAACCTTAACTAAAACCCTAAGCTAATACTAGTCAAAGGCAAGCTCCACATGTCATTGCCCCAGGGGAGTCAAACCCTAGGTCAAACGGGCTTATCCCGCCGACGGCTCCACGCCGGCGAGGCCAAACGCGCCGGCGGTGCTCGGGTTTCCTCCTCCGGCGACCAAATGGCCGGCGAAGGGCATCTACATGGAGCTGGGACTCGCCCGCATCTAGTGGAGTAGGTGGCAGGGGTTGAGGTGGCCGGAGCTCGTCGGAAACAAGCTCGCGGCGGCGCCGGAGTTCTGTCTACGGAGGAGACGGTGTTGCAGCGCATAGTTGGAGCAACCGGTGGCTGGAATCGATGCGCGGGGGTGCACTGAGTGCAGTGGTGAGCTCGGACACGAGCGGCGGGGGCTAGAACGACGGCGGCGACATTGCCGGCGGCGAGGGGTTCGCGGGCATAGTGGGGGTCGGAGCTATAGCACGCGCGTGAGTAAGGAGATAGGGGGAGGATCAAGAGGGGCTCACGGCGGTTCGTATGAAGGAGATGGCGAGCTCGGGGGCAGCCTGACGGCGGCATATGGGCGAAGGGCATCTCCGATGGTCGGCGGTGGAGAAGTCGATGGTAAGGGCGAAGCAGGGCACCCGAGGACGCATGCGTCGGTGTGGAGATCCGCGATCATCAGGCGGATCCGATGGGCACGTAGGGAGGGGTGATTTGGACGGTGGCTATGCCGGCGACGAACGGCGGTGACGAGCTCCGCTCGGTGGCTGCGGGAAGACGAAGGAAGGGGGGAAGAGCGACCAGAGGGAGGGAGGAGGGGATTGGGACGCCCAGGGCATCGTGCTGGCGAGGTGAGAAGGGTCGAGGCCTTACCACCGCGAAGCAGGAGATGGTCGTGGCTCGGCTGTGCGCCGGGCACGCAGCTGCTTCTCCTCCTGGCAGGAGAAGGAAGACAGTGCTGCCCCTGGTGGGCCGGGCCTGCAGCTGGGCCACACAGGAGCTGGGCCAGGCGGGCTGCTAGGTAAGCGCCAGGTAACTCTCTCTCTCTCTCTCTCTCTCTCTCTCTCTCTCTCTCTCTCTCTCTCTCTCTCTTTATTTTCTGTTTTCTATTTTCTTTCTTTGTAAACTTTAGGGCTTTATTAAAAATGCCAGGGCATTTCCAAAAATCATGAAACCAAGCATGGCTACTGTTTCGAATAAATCCAATAGTAAACATTTTAGTTTATGATTATTTGAGCATTTAAAATAATATATAATATTTAAATGCCCAATGCAAATAAGGTATGATTTAATTCAGTGCCCAAAATATTCCACAAAAATGTTCACTATTTTTGGTTTGGTCTCAAAGCCTTGCCAAAATTGTCAACATTGATGAAGGTATTTTGGGTCATTAGAAATGATTTTATTCTTGACCCTAGTTGAATTCATTTGGTGCTAGGGTTTGAACATCCCCATTTCCAGTTTCTGAGAAATTTAAACATGATGCACATGAAGACCAAGCAAGACAGGCAAGGGCTGGTCTAGGGCTGTGACAACTCACCCCCACTAAACAAGAATCTCGTCCCGAGATTCAAGCGTAGGGTAAGAAATCAGAGGGGACACTAACTAACACAATCTTCATGATCCAAGTGCCCTTCACGGAGATGTTGATTTCTTGCATCATGTTGATTTCGAGGTCTTTGTCCAACACGGTGACGACGAAAGAAACTCTACAAAATTGATCTTATGAAAGATCGAGCAACTCAAGATCAACTCATGGAGTGAGACGTTGAACCATCTCTTGAGCTGAGACACGGAACACACATCCGGAGGGATGGAGTGAAACAAATGATGAAGGCTCACTTGATAGGCAATAATTCCACAGTTCAAGAAGATAGTGATCGATGTCACCAGAGGGGGCACCTTAGAGAAGGTGACTCTGAGAGTTATTCCCTTAAGTGGCAAAAAGAATTACTTTTGATATAGGGATCATTGAAATTCTCTATACCAGACTAAGGCAAACACAATCGATCGTTTGACGGAGTCCGAAGGAATGACATTCTCGGGCCAGAATGGATGATGTGGACTACCTTGTTGAAGACAACACAAGGGATGATTTTGCTTATCATCGGAAATGGATGGGACCCATGGTAGGACCACTTTTGAAGATAATCCTGAACAGCAGTTGCTGAAAACGGTAACCCATGGAAAATTGGCACATTGGCGCTGCAAACTGGGAACAAAATGGAAATGTTGGGAATGATTCTGGTAACTGGGGTGAATCCCAACAGTAGAGAGTAAATCCACTCTTTGAGAGGTTATAACATAACCAAGAACACCGGGAGCAATCCCGGTTAGTGCGAGTGATAACACCTAGTGCTTGTGCATGCTCTCAAGAACTTGAGCATTCCCATATTCATCAAGGTTTTACCAATATCCGTCTCAAGGATCCTGGCAACACCACATACTACCATGATGAATAATGATGGACGATGCAGATGCAAAGGAAGATAACATTTTCTCAGATTTCACCTTAGTGGAGTCAAGGGGCAAAATCTGGATAATCGACCGAGAGACATTTAGCACTCCGCTTCTAATGTTCTCCTTGATATGCTAGCGTAACCCATTTATTAAAATGGTTTGGTACCTAGAACGTCAAGTAAAAGCTCGGACTTCAGGAGCACAAAAATCTATAAGAAACAACTAGGGGGTAAATCCTACGAAATCCTTATGGGGAGGTGGCCAACTTCTTCAATCAAGATACTACAACAATAGGTCTCCCGGCTGGGTGTGGTAGCCACGACATCCACTTTACCGGTTATCAAGAGACCAATATTATAGTGCTTGGAAAATGCTCCAACCATCATATCTGCCTGAGATTCGGTTCTGGTTGGTGTCAGGATATTCTAGACTCATCGAGTCTAGAAAGAAAAATAAAAGTTTGCAACACAAATCGACGAGACGACATTGCGAGATTCTCGGGAATGAACTACGATAGCAAGCTCCAAAACATGAGCTGGTTCTGCTACAAACTTGTGAACACGTTGTCCAGGACAAGCATGACCATGTAGTAGTCTTATGATAAAACACTACCGAGTTCAGGTGGGAACCATCATCGAGGAAATCAAAGTCCTTGCATAAGTCTAGCTCTTAAGAAGAAACTTCTTCTCCTTGAACAAATCAATCAGTGGCTTGGTGTGCTAGGGATACTTACAAAATGAAGATGATCACTCTATCAGACCATAGAATACTTCGCACGTATGCATGACTGAATTGGGATGACTCCAGAGGAGCAATATCGACTTTCTCGAATTCACAGCGGCAACTTGCATCAAATGCACGTGAATTAGAGGAAGACACTTCTTTCATCCTAACATATGCTTCATGAATAGGACATGAAGATAATTCTTATAAAAGTTTCCAACACTAGCTAGATGTTCAACGAAATCATGGAGAGGATAAGGATGTTTGTTGATGGGCTCAACAATAATTCATCCAGGATTCCATATAGACGGAATTCCATGACAATGTGAACAAAGTGATAGCATTGGTCAGACCAAGAGATATAATGGGGTATGCTCGAAGAACAACCATGAGTAAGACCACATTACGAACATCGTTGGTTCTGATTTGATTTGAGGATAGCCCACACTCAAATCAAAGTTTTGGACAAGATAATAAATCCAACAATTGATCACAAGGATCAACCGATCAAGATATCATCTTTCTTCAACACACACACAAAAGATATCCCTTGGAAGGAACTAAGTCAGGAAAGATTTTATCTTCCAACTCTCCAAGTTGTTGTTTAGCTTAACCAAGTAGTTCAGGGTATCCAACACAGTTTCTTGGAGAAGGGGTGTTTTATAAGAAAATCAACTTGATCACGAACTCAACATAGTGGCCAGGAAACAACATGGTAATACTTTCGAGAAGATATTAGGAAATCACGAACCTCCGATATGTTACTAAGCTCGAGAACAACCTTGCTTTTCAGGGCAAGATGATATGATCAAATGAGCGAGGACTTAACAAAATCCTAACTCATCAATCAAGGGGTGCACCAGGAAAGTGGACTAGGTAGCACGATCAACCTTAGGGTGACGATTCAATAATCAACTCGCTAAGGATGAGGTTATTGTCCATTTAACTACCGAGCAACGGAGTTGCTAGGAGTATTGATTACACACATCACGATTCACTTGTCAGTATTCCGGTTACATCAACACGGAGACCGAGGAATGAACGATGATGGTGAGAGGTATCACTGTATCGAGAGTTCATAGGAGGTGGTGCAATTCCCATGACATTCTTGACATAAGGATGGTAATACTCCAGGATAGAACAGATTAGAAGCTGGACTAGCATTCTCCAGCTACGAAGTACAACTTCTTTGAACCAATCCTGGATATGGATAAGGTACTGGAGTTTGTTTCTCCTAGTCATTCCAGAATAGAATGGCTTGACGGACCACAAGAGTAAAAGGCATCGATGAACACGAATGCACGACTACTCCTGACTATCAATTGATAGACGAAGGTCATAAAACAACTGAAAGGGGCAACTCAAAGGAACATATAACTTTCCGAGTTGTGGATGCATGATACGTCCAAAACGTATCTATAATTTCTGCTTGCTCCATGCCTCTTTTGGGTGATATTGCTATGATATTTATACACTTCCATACACTTTTGATCATATTTGGACTAACCTATTAACTCAGTGCACCCCAGTGCCAGTTTTAGTTTTCTGCTGTTTTTGTATTTCAGGTTTTCCCGTCACGAAAACTGCCAGAAAAATCCCGGAAAAATAATATAAAAAATCAGCGTTCCGGAAGCTTCCACACGGCCGAAGTAGGGCCGGAGGGGGGCCACCAGGGCTCCAGGCACCCTGGTGGCGCGGCCCCCCTCCTGGCCGCGCCGGGGGGCGCCTGGGCCACCCAGGCCTCCGCTGATGCCCCCCTTTGGCATATATTTAACACGCGTCCCGAAACCCTCAAGGACGGAACCCTTTTTCGCGATCTCATCTCTGTTCCGCCGCCGCCGCGCTTCCAAGATCGGGAGCAGCAGGAGAACTCTTCCCGGCACCCTGCCGGAGGGGAGGATCACCACCGGGAGCCTCTCCACCACCATGGACGCCTCCCGGATGTGTTGTGAGTAGTCTCCCTTGGACCATGGGTCCATGACCAGTAGTTATGTGATGTTCTCCTCCCCTTCTTGTGCTTCACTAATTAGACCTCGTGAGCTGCCCTACATGATCGAGGCACATATGTAATCCTTATGCTGTTGCTACGTTGAGTTTGCTGGGATCCGATGGATTGTGAGATTATGTTCAGATTGTGTTTGAGTAATATATTTGATTTACCTCTTTTATATTTATGTTCTTAAGTAATTCTTGCATGTTCTCCGTTGCTATTTATTGCTTTGGCCAAGTAGTAGGTAGTGACTCCAAGAGGGAACGTTATGCTCGATTGTGGGTTCATGCCCCTCGATGACTAGCTTGAGTGACAGAAACATGAGTCTAGGGGATGTGCTTTTGCCACAAGGGGGAAAACAACGGTGCTTGTGCCCGCGGGTGCAAGGATTGTTTACTTTACGCAAAGTTCTTTTAATGCAGTTGTCTGTTGCTTTGAGTTTACACTATGGGTGGGACTCGCAACTTAATACCAGCGAGATGTTCTGGATAGATATCTCAAGGTGGATGATTAGTAGTAGATGCAGATGGATTTCGGTCTACTTGCCTTGGCGTACCGCCCATGCTTTGAACCTCTACCTTTCTTGCAACATAGTTAGCATTGGTTTGCGCACATAATTCTGTCAATTGCCCAGCTGTAATTCGTTTACCTCACATAGTTGTTTTATCGTCTTTTGGGAGAGAGACATCACTAGTGAACATCATGGGACCCCGGTCCATATTACCATCATTGATCACATCCGCTATTTACTTTCCGCTTTTTACTTACTATTGCAGCAATACCTATCACTATTATCACTTGCGTTTGATCCTTTGTAAACGACAAGGCCGGAGGGATTGACAACCTCTCTGTACTCGTTGGGAGCAAAGTTATTTGTATCTGTGTGCAGGTCCACGTTGATTGCTAATATCTGGCGCCGTTAGCAGTTGACACCTTCTTGTTGAAACTGGGAGTCTCAGGGGAAATCGATCCTTGGTATCTTTGCCAAGGGAAAACTTCCGCTACACTGCATCTCAAACCTTCCACTTGGGGTAACCAACGAGGGGCGAGAAGCCATCAAGCAAAGTTTTCTGGCGCCGTTGCCGGGGACTCCACTCTTCAGGATAGGGGAGTTGCACGCTATCTTTTACCTTTGCTTTTTAGTTTTGTTAGTTTACCTTTCAGTTTTTGCTTTAGTATCTTTTATCGAAAATCACAAAAAATAGTTATCTTGCTTGCTTGCTGCTATGGGTTCCACCGAGAACACCAAGTTGTGTGACTTCACTAGTCATAACAACGATGACTTTATCTGCACACCTATCACTACACCTGCCACTTCAGCACCTTCGTATGAAATTAAACCTGCTTTACTGAACTTAGTCATGAAAGATCAATTCTCCGGTGCTGGAGATGATGCTGCTTTACACTTAAACAACTTTGTTGAACTTTGTGATATGCAAAAGTACCATGAATTTGCCCTTGGAGCTCTTCAATTCTTTCTTCAGACGCGGTGATGCTTTTCCACATCTCCTTCATCTCCTTCAGGAAGTAGTTCTTCAGCCCGTTGATGATGTCAAAGTTAGCTTCAACACCACGCTCGATCATCTTCTTGTACTCGAAGACTTCTTGCTCCACTTCTTCCAGCCTGGCCTGGATGCTCCCCTCCTAGATAGGTCCCTTCAGATCTTCTTGATGAAGGACACCGTCCTCCATCCGAACAACCTGAGGGTGCTTCTTCACCTCAGCGAGGTAAGGGTTGATGACGTTGACGACGAACTTGTCCTTGGGGGAACTTGGAGAAGCCATGGCACCTAGATTCAGCTGAAAGATTCCCTGGCAGAAACAGAACGAAAAGAAAACACATGCAATCGCAAGATACGTTGCCGGAACAATCCGGGCAAATATATAGCAAAAATTTATGCACAGAAAGGAAGGTAACAGGCTAAAGCGGGGTCGGAGACGGACCCCCTGGCGATACGTCCAAAACGTATCTATAATTTCTGCTTGCTCCATGCCTCTTTTGGGTGATATTGCTATGATATTTATATACTTCCATAGACTTTTGATCATATTTGGACTAACCTATTAACTCAGTGCACCCCAGTGCCAGTTTCTGTTTTCTGCTGTTTTTGTATTTCAGGTTTTCCCATTACGAGAACTGCCAGAAAAATCCCGGAAAATCATATAAAAAATCAGCGTTCCAGAAGCTTCCCGGCACCCGAAGTACAGCCGGAGGGGGGCCACCAGGGCTCCAGGCGCCCTGGTGGCGCGGCCCCCCTCCTGGCCGCGCCGGGGGGGCGCCTGGGCCCCCCAGGCCTCGTCTGATGCCCCCCTTTGGCATATATTTATATCGTGTCCCGAAACCCTCGAGACGGGAACCCTTTTTCGCGATCTCATCTCTGTTCCGCCGCCGCCGCGCTTCCAAGATCGGGAGCACCAGGAGAACTCTTCCCGGCACCCTGCCGGAGGGGAGGATCATCACCGGGAGCTTCTCCACCACCATGGACGCCTCCCGGATGAGTTGTGAGTAGTCTCCCTTGGACCATGGGTCCATGACCAGTAGCTATATGATGTTCTCCTCCTGTTCTTGTGCTTCACTAATTAGTCCTCGTGAGCTGCCCTACATGATCGAGGCACATATGTAATCCTTATGCTGTTGCTATGATGAGTTTGCTGGGATCCGATGGATTGTGAGATTATGTTCAGATTGTGTTTGAGTAATATATTTGATTCACCTCTTTTATATTTATGTTCGTAAGTAATTCTTGCATGTTCTCCGTTGTTATTTATTGCTTTGGCCAAGTAGTAGGTAGTGACTCCAAGAGGGAACATTATGCTTGATTGTGGGTTCATGCCCCTCGATGACTAGCTTGAGTGACAGAAACATGAGTCTAGGGGATGTGATGTTGCCACAAGGGGGAAAACAACGGTGCTTGTGCCCGCGGGTGCAAGGATTGTTTACTTTACGCAAAGTTCTTTTAATGCAGTTGTCTGTTGCTTTGAGTTTACACTATGGGTGGGACTCGCAACTTAATACCAGCGAGATGTTCTGGATAGATATCTCAAGGTGGATGATTAGTAGTAGATGCAGATGGATTTCGGTCTACTTGCCTTGGCGTACCGCCCATGCTTTGAACCTCTACCTTTCTTGCAACATAGTTAGCATTGGTTTGCGCACATAATTCTGTCAATTGCCCAGCTGTAATTCGTTTACCTCACATAGCTATTTTATCGTCTTTTGGGAGAGAGACATCACTAGTGAACATCATGGGACCCCGGTCCATATTACCATCACTGATCACATCTGCTATTTACTTTCTGCTTTTACTTACTATTTGCAGCAATACCTATCACTATTAGCACTTGCGTTTGATCCTTTGTAAACGACAAGGCCGGAGGGATTGACAACCTCTCTGTACTCGTTGGGAGCAAAGTTATTTGTATCTGTGTGCAGGACCAAGTTGATTGCTAATATCTGGCGCCATTAGTAGTTGAGACCTTCTTGTTGAACCTTGGAGTCTCAGGGGAAATCGATCCTTGGTATCTTTGCCAAGGGAAAACTTCCACTACACTGCATCTCAAACCATCCACTTGGGGTAACCAACGAGGGGCGAGAAGCCATCAATGCATAGATTAGCATGTCGAACTAGTTCAACATATTTCCTCCGGATAACCCATGCAGAAAGGTAGGATTGGCAGAATCACAATGTGAATGGAGTACTACTCAAGAGTACTCTTATTGTGATATTTTGGTTCGGGAGAACTTCTGCCAAGGGTGGTTCATGGTATTGGAAGAAGGATATACCACATACCTCGAGGACTATCACAAGGTTACTGATATCCTAAAGGGACGAGCAAATACTACCAACATGAAGTAGGTAGAATGAATCTTGGGTTCAAGAACCCATGAGTAGAATGCCTACTAACTAAATGGCATCACGGGATGCTTTCGAGAAAAATGGCCAGAATCATCACGCTGGGAAAATAAAGCATTGCTAGATTACTGGGTGATCCTCTAAGACACCTAGGGTCATAGTAATAGCTCCAACCTATATATCGAGGCAATGGAGTACCTCAACACACCAACTAGTGTGGTTAATCTGGCCTAAAAGGACATTAAGAACAGGTAGGAATGATTTGCAAATGCATCAAATTATTTAGAAACCTGGGATGACTCGGACAGCATAACAGCTATAAATGCTCGAAAATACTTTTGAGATCCAAGCAAAAGGGTAGCATAACCACTCAACATCATAATGTCAAGGTTCTGAGATCAACAGTTGAACAACAGAAGTAGTAGAAACTGAACTGAGGGTTGAAACCACATTAACGTGATCCTGATAAATAGAATGAGAATCCTAGTTCTTAATCCCCGTAGAAAGAAGAAGGTGACTCAGATCAGAAGGTCATGGGGTAAAGGAGTAAAAAAAGCCTTACGTTCCCTTCCACAATCAATTCCCTTATATAACTAAAGAGTTTCTAGACACGACTTCGACCAGTTTGGCTTACTAATCCTACAGGCAGTCAGGCTCTGATACAAAAGCTGTCAGGACCCCGATCCTAAGTCACACAGGTCTAGCCTGTAACACATCATATCACTTTGCGGCCTCACGCACGGTATCCCCACGGGTGCCACCTTACGTGGCCCGAGACCGTTTGCGCATTTTGGCACACGTAAATGATAGTGTCGCTAGCATCCATCTGACAGAGAACCCGAGCCGACATGACTAGTTATAAACCGAAAGTGGCACTAAATTACAGAGACAGGCATACATGACCCAGTAACGAACGTGTCGGTCATCAACGTATGAACCCAAGTCCTAGCAAGCTACAAGGACTTAAAGGAACAACGCGTGACATTTCCCCTAAGGGACAGACACATGAACGAAGAAGGACACATGCCGGCCAGCCTAAGTGTTCCGGAGCAGTAGCAAGCTACCAAGGCTCAGTGGAAGCACTAGGAGACATTTCCCTGTAAGATAGGATACCAAGGGTAAACAACTAGGTGTCCGATCCCACACATAGCAATACACATTACACGTACGCATAACATGCAAGTATGTGTTGTACAACATGGCATCACAACATAACTCAACAACTCATATAGATAAAGGCCCAGAAGAGCCATCATAGCATTTATTACAAACAGAGGTCACATGACCCAACATACAGAGCATACAGGCAACGGAAGCATAACATGTCTGAGTACAGACAACTACAAATGAAAAAGGCTGAGAAGCCTGACTGTCAACAAGACCCTCCCAAGGGTACAAGATCGTAGCTGAGGTAACAAGCTAAACGTCGAAGTCCACGCGGAACCACTAGTGAGACTGGAGTCTCTCTGCAAAAACATAAATTAAGCAAACGTGAGTACAAAGGTACTCAGCAAGACTTACATCAGAACTAGCTACTTATGCATCAGTATCAACAAAGGGGTGGTGGAGTTTGACTGCAGCAAGCCAGCTTTGACTCGGTGGCTATCCTGAACTACGATAGCAAGTAACTCTTTTGAGGTGGCGCACACGAGTCCACATATTCACCAATCAATACACCACTATGGATCCACTCCCGTCTCCCTACGAGAAGGCCATCCATAGCACTCACGCTTATCTTGCGTGTTTTAGAGTATCCACTTTCACTTGTCTATGAACTGTTATAGGCAACCCAGAAGTCCATTTTCGCGGACACGGCTATTCGAATAGATCATATATAACCCTGCAGGGGTGTACTGCTTCACACACGCTATCGCCACTTACCGCCATGTACACGTCATGTATCTCGGCAACCTTCAAGCGGAAACCTGGCGAGGGTGTCGGCCACGACCTGACTAACCACACAAGTCTCTCGTCCAGGTTTATCGCCTATTTGGGTTCCATCCGTGGGGAGATCCGGCCGGGGTGTCGCTCACGGCCCCAAACGATGTGTACAGGGTTCCCGCATCACCAAACGGGCGACCGGTACACCGTGCCACATACCTGCCGGGTCACAGCCCACCCTGAGGGTCAGCGCTGCGCACGACCTCTAGTAAACTACAAACACCAGAAACTAATTGCAACTCCTGGACAGAGATCATGTTGATTAATAAGTCGAGAGAATCAATTAAGGATCCCAATGTGTGGTAGTAGCTGTTTCATGGATCACAAACACAGAACTCAGTTCCTGAGGACGGCTGCAATGAGACAACCCACCATGTACTCCTACATGGCCTCTCATCGCTACCTTTACCAAATTGTGTTCACACACTTAGCTCTCAACAATAGGATATGTTCACCACATTCCAATTCATCCTCGATGAATCAGACCTGACACAACTCTAAGCAATAGCAGGCATAACCAGAAAGCATAAATGAGTAGGCACAACATGGCTCAAACAACTCCTACTCATACTAGTGGGTTTCAACTATTTACTGTGGCAATGATAGGTCATGCAGGGGAAAGGGGTTCAACTACCGCAGCAGGTAATAGTTGAAGTGTTGTTGTCCTATGCAGTAAAAGAGAGCAAGAGCGAGAGAGTGGGATTGTATCGGAATGCTCAAAGGGGTTTTTCTTGCCTGGCACTTCTGAAGATATCATTGAGTCTTCATCGGTGTCATCGATCACATCATCGGAACAATGTCTACTGAGAGGGGACAAACACTGGCAACACAGAAAGAACACAATAAATGCAATGCGACAATATGATGCATGATCATGACATGGCAATATGCTGTTGATTGAGCTAATGCAACTAGTAATCATATTAAATGAAGTTGGTTTGAACCAAAGGTTCAAATTCAAACTCCATATGTGATTATTCAAATGCCATTTATTCAAATTGTCCTAAACGTGGCTGTAAGTTATTCAAACATGCATGAAAATGCCATAAACAGATTCCTTGGATTTTTCTGATCAATTTTCATATATAAATTATTTCCATTGGAGTTATAGATTATTTTCTGTGATTTTTAGAAGTTTTAGCTATTTTCTGAAATAAATAAATCATTTCTGATTTATTTTAAATTACAGAAAATAGTTACTGCGTCAACACTAGGTCATGCTGACACCAGCGAGTCAACAGTCGGGTCCAGGTCAAACCTGACTAGTGGGGCCCATTAGTCAGTGACACAACTAACTAAACTAACTTATTTAGCACTAACCTAGTTTAGTTAGCCGGGCGGGGCCCACATGTCAGTGAGTCAAAGGGTTAACTAATTGCAAGTTGGCACTAATCTAAAATTAGCAGAGCACTGGGCCTACCTATCAGCGTCTACTTAAGCTAATGACAGCAATTAAACCTTAACTAAAACCCTAAGCTAATACTAGTCAAAGGCTGGCCCCACATGTCATCGCCCCAGGGGAGTCAAACCCCAGGTCAAATGGGCCAATCCCGCCGACGGCTCGACGCCAGCGAGGCCAAACGCGGCGGCGGTGCTCGGGTTTCCTCCTCCTGCGACCAAATGGCCGGCGGAGGGCATCTACGTGGAGCTGGGATTCGCCTGCACCCAGTGGAGTAGGCAGTAGGGGTTGAGGTGGCCGGAGCTCGTCGGAAACAAGCTCGCGGCAGCGCCGGACTTTTGGCTACGGCGGAGACGGTGTTGCAGCGCACAGCAGGAGCAACCGGTGGCTGGAATCGATGCGCGGGGGTGCACTGAGTGCAGTGGTGAGCTCGGACACGAGCGGCGGGGCTAGAACGACGGCGGCGACATTGCCGGCGGCGAGGGGTTCGCGGGCACAGTGGGGGTCAGAGCTACAGCACGCGCGTGAGTAAGGAGATAGGGGGAGGAGCAAGAGGGGCTCACGGCAGTTCGTATGAAGTAGACGGCGAGCTCGGGGGCAGCCTGACGGAGGCATATGGGCGAAGGGCATCTCCGATGGCCGGCGGTGGAGAAGTCGATGGTGAGGGCGAAGCAGGGCACCCGAGGACGCGTGCGTCGGTGTGGAGATCCGCGATCATCAGGCCAATCTGATGGGCACGTAGGGAGGGGGTGATTTGGACGGTGGCTATGCCGGCGACGAACGGCGGCGACGAGCTCCGCTCGGTGGCTGCGGGAAGACGAAGGAAGGGGGGAAGAGCAACCAGAGGGAGGGAGGAGGGGATTGGGACGCCCATGGCGTCGTGCTGGCGAGGTGAGAAGGGCCGAGGCCTTGCCACCGCCAAGCGGGAGGTGGCCGTGGCTCGGCTGTGCGCCGGGCACGCAGCTGCTTCTCCTCCTGGCAGGAGGAGGAAGACAGTGCTGCCCCTGGTGGGCCGGGCCTGCAGCTGGACCACACAGGAGCTGGGCCAGGCGGGCTG
>LR738713.1:157411761-157425568 GCA_902687465.1 Secale cereale
TATGTATGATGCAAAACATGGCAAGGTAGGAAGCACTCGAAAACAACACAAGCCAACAAGTTTAAATGAGGCCGGAAACTACACATATCAAATCCGGCAAGTCCTCATATGCATAGTTTGAAATTAGTCCAGATCTGAACAAACCTTAAGTTAAAGTTGTTAAACAGCAGGTTAACATGCACCATGATGATCTACACAAAATTCTAGTCAAGTTTCATATAAAGTTTGTTTAATTCGGAGCTACGGTCTAGAAGATATGAGCAAAACAAGACAAGCAACGCAACGGTGCAAGATGCACCCAAACATCAAGCAAACATACTCCAAACATGTAAACAACATGATATTATGATTCTACACGCAAAATCACACAAGTTTCATACACCCAAAACGGAGCAACGGGCTAAAAGATACACTAGAAATAAGATATAACAACAAGCTGAAGTTAACAGCCACATAGCAACTTTGGAGCAAGGTAAATATATGCTACAGCACCCAAACATCATAACAAGAAGCATGGATGTGAAGTAGACATGTTTCTTAACAAGCATGAACTTAGAACACACCCAAAAGATTGCTGGAACACATTTAAACAAGCATGACAAGTTGCAATAAAATTATCCAGGCTTAGCCAAAATCTAGGAAGGCAAAAACATCATCACGATGCTGCCTTCGGAGGCACAAAACAACAAGCATATCAACTCAACTAAGTATATAAAGAGCATGGACATGTAGTAGACATATCCTGCAGCAAACAACTCCATTGGAGCATCTCCATAGGAGGCATGGATCAATAGCAACAAGCTACACAAAATTAAACATGTTGATAAAAGTCTGACAGCTATAATTTATAGCAACTTGAGAGCAAGAAATAAATAAGCTACATCAGGTCATATGAGCAAGTAAGGGCATGAATGGATAGACAATAACATGGACAACAAGGCTTGATCATTGGCCACTCCAAAACAAGCATGGATTTGACTAGGGCATCAAGCAAACATAGCATCAGGTTATAACAGATTCCAGACTTAGTAGTTTTTTCACTAAGTATAAAACAACAATAACAACATGGCATGTTTACAAGCATGTTTAAGTCACCTCCAAGCATATCATGGAAAGTGGAAAGCACCACAGCAAAGACCATTAGATAGTGCTTCTAAAACATCTAAGCATGTGGCATGAAGACAAACACACCAATAGCAAAGAGCAATTGAAATCAGCATCTCATAACAAGTTTCAGCACTTAACAGCCACATGCACTTTTGCAACAGAGATTAACATGGCAATATGAACTCAAACAAGCATGCTACAGCAACCATCATGTAGTACACTTCACAATGAACATTTTGACATATCATATGCATCATTTGGATAAACATGCGCCAAGTTATCATATCTCAAACATGGCATCAAATTAACAAGTAACAGCAGTTTATAACAAGTAGCACTCTTGCAACAGAGATTAGAGCATCTAGATGAAGTTAAACAAGCATGGCACGATGGAACAAAGTGTAGAGCATATCACCACGGTCATTTTGACATATCATACACTCAATTTGGACATGCACACAAAAAGTTATCACTGTGCAAACATGCACATATAATAAGCATTTACAGGGACTTAGCAGAAAAAAACAGACACAGGTGAGCGCAAAATAACTATCCGACGCACTGGGCGGAGTTTACTCGGGGCTCACCATGGGCCAAGCCCAGCTATGGAGGAGGACGAAGTGGGCCGGTGCGGTGGGCCTCAGGGCCCACGTGGCCTGGATCTGGCCTAGGAGGCCGAGGGAGATGGAGGCGGGCCTTGGCTGGGGAGCAGGCCGGCCTAGGCGAGGATCGGGCTCCCGTCCTCCTGGGTGCTCGACGGGAAGCTGGGCCAGCGGCTTGCGGCTCGCGCGGCTAGGCCGGGGCGCTACGCTGGCCCACGACGGGAAGCTGGGAGCGGACGAGCCCACGTGCGGGGAGGCGAGGAGGCCCAGGCGGATCGGGGGCGTCGTCCTCCCGCACAGGACGCGACATTGACCCGTACGGCGGCGGTGGATCGGGTCCTGCGGCGGCGCGGCAAGGCCTCCGGCGAGCCGAGGGCGCCGGCGAGCCGGAGGGAGGCGAGGGGAGGTAGCTCCGGGAAGGGAGGCCAGGGAGGAGGCCGGATCTGGCGGCCGCGAGCGCACGCCGGCGGCGGGGCGCGGCGAAACTCTAGCGAGGGAGTTGGTCGGCGGCGGGCAACGCCAAGGCGGCGAGGTGGCTCATGGCGGCGGAGGACACCGGCGAGAGGCGCGGGAGGCGAGCGGGAAGCTAGGCTCGCGACGGCGGCGGATGGGCCCCGCGGGCCTGGCACGGGCCGAGCGGGCTGCGGTGGTAGGAGGAGGCCGGCGCTGCCACGTGGCGCGTGCCGATTGGAGGAGAGCGGCGGGGCTGCTGATGTGGCACCTTGTGATTGGACGGAGTGAGGTGGAGGGACGCTGGACATGTCCGGCGGCAGAACGGACTTGTCCGGCTGCGCGAAGGGAGGATTTTTAGGGTTTTCATCCGCGAAAAATGGAGGGGGAGGCTGTTTATATAGGCATAGGGAGCTAGGAGTGTCCAAATGAGGAGCCGTTCGCGGCCACGTGATCGTGATCGAACGGCCAAGAGCATGGAGGGGTTAGAATGGGCTAGGTGGGCTATGTGAAAGGGGTGCTGGGCCAAAAGAGAGAAGGCTTCCGGCGCTTAACACGGTTAACCGTTGGGCTATCAAACGAACTCCGAATGCGACGAAACTTGACAGGCGGTCTACCTATGCTATAATAAGACCACACACCAAGTTTCAACCCATTCCGAGAATGTTTTTTTGGTCACTCACAAAATAAATACTGGAGGTGCCGTAGGCACGTGCAAGTGTGTCTGGGCTCAGAACGGACAATGGAGAGGACGAGGAAACTCGGACGGATGCAAGTTTTGAAAACATGTTGATTCAACACACACGATGACAAGGCAAGATGCAACACGCAAGCAGATGACATGGCAATGACGACGAATAACTGGCTGACACCTGGCGCATCGGTCTCGGGGTGTCACAACCAAGGAGGACCGAAAGCATAGAGACAAGACTCGAAGCAATGGAGCAACAAGTTTTCAAGTGCCAGGGGATAGTGGAACGAGGACTCAACGCCAACCACATGATGATCGCGGAGTTCACCAACAACCACAAGATGGATGCCAAGAACATTGGGGAGGCCATCTTCAAGCTTCGCGAGAAAATCGAGCACCTCCAAGCCCAGATCTATGACCTGCAAAACCAAAACTGTGAGTACGAATATAGATTCAAGAAGATGAGTTTGGCTGCTGATTTGAGGATCCCGGAGACTTGATCATCTTTCTGTGAGGGTGAACCTATGCCTTGGAAGATGGACGATAAGCCTACATCATCAACAACTCCATCATCACTACCTCCGAAGAAAGAGACATAAACACATGGGTATGGGCACTCCCCTTAGCAACAGCCAAGCTTGGGGGAGGTGCCCCGGTATCGTATCACCATCACACCTCTATCTTTACCGTTTTCTTAGTTCGATCCTTTTGGTTATATCTTGATCTAGTAGAATAAAGTTTAGTATGATCTAGTTGTGAGCTTTGCTTTATGATCCTTATCTATGTAATCGAGTCTGTGAGCTATATATAATAAAGATTAGTTTTGAGTCAAGGGCTTTATTATCTCACTATGATCATGAGGGAATAAAAGAAAGAATAAAAAGGATCAAAGAGATCATATTGATCTTATGGAAAGTAATGACTTCACATATAAAGAGTATGATGAATAAAAGTTGTTGAGAGCTGACAAACATAATTTTGGTCATCATTACAATTAATAGGAGGTAATAAAGAAACGAAGGTTTTCACATATAAATATACTATCTTGGACATCTTTTATGATTGTGAGCACTCATTCAAATATGACATGCTAAAAGCTTGATGTTGGACAAGGAAGACAAAGTAATGGGTTATGTCTTCTTGTATTCGAAATAAATTATATTGTCATGGATCATCAACATGTTGAGCTTGCCTTTCCTCCTCATGCTAGCCAAACTCCTTGCACCAAGTAGAGATACTACTTGTGCTTCCAAATATCCTTAAACCCAGTTTTGCCATAGAGTCCACCATATCTATCTATGGATTGAGTAAGATCCTTCAAGTAAGTTGTCATTGTTGCAAGCAATAAAAATTGCTCTCTAAATATGTATGATCTATTAGTGTGAAGAAAATAAGCTTTATACAATCTTGTGATATGGAAGTAATAAAAGCGACGGACTGCATAATAAAGGCCCATATCACAAGTGGCAATATAAAGTGACGTTCTTTTGCACTAAGATTTTGTACATCGAACCATAAAAGCACATGCCAACCTCTGCTTCCCTCTGCGAAAGGGCCTATCTTTCGCTCTTGCCTTATACACTATACAAGAGTCATGGTGATCTTCACCTTTCCTTTTTACATTTTATCCTTTGGCAAGCACATTGTGTTGGAAAGATCCTGACATATATACCCAATTTGATGTGATTTATCATAAACTATTATTGTTGACATTACCCTTGAGGTAAAAGGTTGGGAGGCAACACTATAAGCCTATATCTTTCTCTGTGTCCGATTAAAACTTCATACCCATAAGTATTGCGTGAGTGTGAGCAATTCTGAAAGACTAAATGATAGTTGAGTATGTGAACTTGCTGAAAAGCTCTTATATTCAGTCTTTCCGATGTTATGATAAATTGCAATTGCTTCAATGACCGAGATTAAAGTTTGTTAGTTTTCAATGAAGTTTCGGGTTCATACTTGGCATTGTGAATAGATTGTTACTTTGGCATAAGAAATCATATGAAAATTTATATATATATATATATATATATATATATATATATATATATATATATATATATATAGGAAAATGGTTGTGTACACCTGGGAGTACATACTCTCGCTCCTCATATACCACATAGATGAATCTTTTATACCTCTTTATTATTTTTAATACACTTCATTAGTAATTATTAGATACCCCAAAATGAGTTTCATTAAAAAATTTATGTGAGTCTACATATTTTTAAATGTTTACGTATATACTGATGTGTTTGTACATGAAAAAATATATTACAAAAAGTACGTCGCAAATGATATTTTTTCAACAAAACTCATATTGCGGTATCTTAGCATATTTAATGAAGTATATTGAGAATGATAAAGAGGTATAATTAACACGTATATGAGGTATACTGAGGATGGGAGTATATACTCCCATGAGTACAGAAAAGGAGTCATATATATATGTTGTTGTTATAAGAATGATCACGATGCCCTTATGTCCATATTCTATTTTATCGACACCTCTATCTCTAAACATGTGGACATAATTTTCGATATCGGCTTCCGCTTGAGGACAAGCGAGGTCTAAGCTTGGGGTACAAGGTTTACATGAAGAGGGAGAATGCCGGCAGCCGGAATTCTGGGCTGGAAAAGAAGCAAATATTGGAGACCTATTCTGCACAACTCAAAAAGTCCTGAAACTCCACGAAAGTCAGTTTTGGAAAATATAAAAAATATCGGGCGAAGAAAGCACCAGAGGGGGGCCACCCACCGTCCACGAGGGTGGGGGCGCCCTACCCCCTTGGGCGCGCCCCCTGCCTCATGGGCTACCTGGCAGCCCCCCGATGCCCATCTTCTGGTATAAGGTGTCTTCTGCCCTGGAAAAATTAAGGAGGAAGCTTTCAGGACGAAGCGCCGCCGTCTCGAGGCGGAACCTTGGCGGAACCAATTTAGGGCTCCGGCGGAGCTGTTCTGCCGAGGAAACATCCCTCCGGGAGGGGGAAATCGTCACCGTCGTCATCACCATCGATCCTCTCATCGGGAGGGGGTCAATCTCCATCAACATCTTCACCAGCACCATCTCCTCTCAAACCCTAGTTCATCTCTTGTATCCAATCTTTGTATTAAAACCTCAGATTGGTACATGTGGGTTGCTAGTAGTGTTGCTTACTCCTTGTAGTTGATGCTAGTTGGTTTATTCGGTGGAAGATCATATGTTCAGATCCTTTGTGCATATTAATACCCCTATTATTATGAACATGAGTATGATTTGTGAGTAGTTACGTTTGTTCCTGAGGACATGGGAGAAGTCTTGATATAAGTAGTCATGTGAATTTGGTATTCGTTCGATATTTTGATGAGATGTATGTTGTCTTTCCTCTAGTGGTGTTATGTGAACGTCGACTACATGACACTTCATCATTGTTTGGGCCTAGAGGAAGGCATTGGGAAGTAATAATTAGATGATGGGTTGCTAGAGTGACAGAAGCTTAAACCCTAGTTTATGTGTTGCTTCGTAAGGGGCTGATTTGGATCCATATGTTTCATGCTATGGTTAGGTTTACCTTAATACTTCTTTTGTAGTTGCGGATGCTTGCAATAGAGGTTAATCATAAGTGGGATGCTTGTCCAAGGAATGGTAGTACCCAAGCACCGGTCCACCCACATACCAAATTATCTAAGTAACGAACGTGAATCATGTGAGCATGATGAAAACTAGCTTGACGATAATTCCCATGTGTCCTCGGGAGCGCTTTCCTTTATATAAGGCTTTCTCCAGGCTTGTCCTTTGCTACAAAAAGGATTGGGCCATATTGTTGCACCTTATTTACTTTTATTACTTTTTACTCCTTACAAATTACCTTATCACAAAACTATCTGTTACCGACAATTTCAGTACTTGCAGCGAATACCTTACTGAAAATTGCCTATCATTTCCTTCCGCTCCTCGTTGGGTTCGACACTCTTACTTATCGAAAGGACTATGATACATCCCCTACACTTGTGGGTCATCACTGGGCTACGAGGAGCCGACCCGGTTGGAGCTGTCCGGTCACGACGAGATGGAGGGGGATCTTGCAGGCGTTCGTCATTAGGAGCTCGCATGCTAGCTCGCCGCCGCCCGTCACGGCTTGGCTCTGCCTGGGTTGGGCTCCCCGGGTTTTCCCGGACTAGGCTTCAGTGCCGGGTGGAGAAGACGCCTATTGGGTGTCCCAGAGCGCGGTCGGGTCCTTCATGCGGTGCGAGCCGGATGCGGCCGGGTTGGCGAGGTGCTTCGCCTTCTCCCTGTCGTCGAGGCGCTTCTATTGTGCGTTAGCCGTAGCGAGGAGATCCCGGACGCGCTGCAGCCGCTCAAGCAACTCTTTGCCCTGCAAATGCTCCATGCCTTCTACGCCCGCCTCTGCGGCATGCATGTTCTTGGTGGGGGTGTCGTAGACAGGGGGATCATGCCCAGCGCGCGCCCGAGGGCTCCTCCTCGTGTACGCACTTCGGCAATCTGGCTAGGCTCAGGCGCGGCCGGCATGGAGCCAAACGCGGCATTGCGCTCCCGCTGAGCGGATTCCAGCTGACGCTGCATGGCAGCAAGCGTCGTGCCTTGATCTAACAGGCGCAGGCACTCGTTGTTAAGCCAGGCCCTGGCCAAGGTGACGTCGATGTCGGTGGTGTTGGGGACGCTGAGGCTCTGCAGCATGGCGCGCATGGGGTTTGCCTTGGCTACGGCAGCCTGGGTCGCGGCGGTTTTGGCGGTGGTGGAGGAAGTGGCTGAACCAGTAGTGAGTACCTCGGTGCGAGCGCAGAGGTCCGCCATGTCGCTGGGATCAGCACATCAATGGAGACGGGGGAGTCGGTGACCTCGAGCACCTCGTCGGGGTACTCGTCGAGCACCAGCGCGATGGAGACGTGGAATGCGGTGAAGGGGACAATGGAGTCCACGGCAATGCCTGCGGCATCTGCGCCAGCTGCGGGGACGATGCCGTGCACGATGTGCTTGCCTGAGCAAGCAAAGGGCCTCGTCTCAAACGTGACTCCGGCCGGCACCTCGAGTTGCCCCACGATGGGTGCCAACTGTCGTGGTGATCTCATAGTAGATGCCATAGGATGGCTAAAGAGTGGGACAGACACAAGGGCACCGGTGGTTTCTAGAGGTGAGGTCGGCACGCGCGTGTGTGAGACACGAGGCGTACCCAGGTTCGGGGCTCTCCGGAGAGATAACAGCCCTAGTCCCGCCGAGTGTGGTTTATATGAAGATAGTACAAGCTTGCTCCAGAGCTGTTTTGGGGAGGAAGGAAGACGGGCCAAGGCATATGCTGCTCCTTCTCCTCTGTGTGTGTGTGTGTGTGTGTGTGTGTGGAGATTAATCTAACGCCTGTCCACCCCCATACATGGAGGGGTGACGGGGGGTCTTATAAACTGGCCCCCCGAGGATACAATGGTCATATTACACTGGCGCGGGGCCCGGATACCAGTGTCTGGAAGCAGGCGCTCGGCCCGCCGGGTACCAGAGTACGCCAGGTTCTCCCGGAAGCACTGTGCCTCGGAGTGACATACGTACTGAGTGGGCGTGCTCGATCATCTACATTGTCGGGACGCCCCGTCGCCATCGGCCCACGCTGATGGGATGGATGCGCACTGTAGCCATCCTTGCACCGGTCAGCGGGGGTTGGTGAGCCACTATAGCCACGCTCGCCCCCTCGTGGGGGCCTGCCATGCCGTACGCTTGGAAGGGACGGGCGCTGACTTATCGCTGGGTTGAGGCTTGCGCCAGGATCCGGCTTGTCCGTCTTGGAGGCGGCCGGCATGTGCTTGTCGGCTGGCTGGGTTGCGCTGGGAAGCCGGCCAGGATGGGTCGGGTTGCGGGGCGTTGCTTGCCCCGATGTTTTTGAAAGAGTTCTGGGCTCCGTTGCCTCCCGGGGGCCATCCCCCCGACAAATGGTTATTGAGACAACACCGTGGGCGATGACCTTAGACAACCCACACAGTTTCTAGGAAGAAAACATGTTATATCAATGAACAATCACACATGACTTCCTCTTGAAGACTGTTTGTGTTAGGTCACCTTGAGCAAATGTTTTCCTCATGAAAAGTGTGTGTGATGGATAAAATATGCCACACAGTTTCTTCTACACACCATGCGTGATGCACTAAATAACGCAAATGATAAAATTGTTAATATCCTCCGCAATGGCAATGCTATCACAGACGATTTGATGGGGAAAATTGTGTGTGATGTACGTGCGAACGGGAACATTTGTCTAGGATTCATCGTGTGGGATATACATACGAATGAAAACGTACTTCTTGGATTGACTGTGTGGGATGTACATACGAACGAAAATGTATTCATTGGATTAACTGTGTGGGATGTACATACAAAGGGAAACATTTCTCTAGGATACACTGTGGCGTGTGATGTACTGACGAAGGGAAACAATTGGGTCTGTATAATTGTATGCGATGGCTAGCCCGATCTCACACGAGCTCATTTTGAGTAGTGTGTGTGACCGGAGGGCCTATCCCCGACGGTTTCTGGGTTGTGTGGGAAGGACCCTCCTATCACCCACATTAGCAAGGCGACGATTTAAAATGCTGTCGTGGAAAGGGGTTAAAACCTTTGTATAGCAGCTCTATGTCCCAGTGATAGATTGATCAGAAAGGACAACTTTAAGGTGGATTGCTACCTACAACAATTTCATCTTATGTTCTCTGCTATTAATAAGAACTTAGGAGTGATTCTTTGTCGCACATTGAGTGATTGTTATATGATTCAATTATGTTAGCACTGTTGAGAGATTGCACTAGTGAAAGTATGAACCCTAGGCCATGCTTTTAAGCATTTCAATATTGTTTGTGCTCACTTTTGCTACTTGCTACCTTTCTGTTTTCATTATTTCAGATTACCAAAACATATATCTACTACCCGTACTACACTTGTATCATCATCTCTTGGCCGAACTAGTGCACCTATACAATTTGCCATTGTATTGGGTGTGTTGGGGACACAAGAGATTCTCTGTATTTGATTTCAGGGTTGTTTGAGACAGACCATCTTCATCCTACACCTCCCACAAATTGATAAACCTTAGGTCATCAACTTGAGGGAAATTTGTGGTTGTTCTACAAAAATCTGCGCTTGGAGGTCCAACCAAGTCTACAAGAATAAAAGTTGCATATTAGACATCAAGCCCTTTTCTGGCGCTGTTACCGGGCAGGTGAGTGCTTGAAGGTATATCTTTAGATCTTGCAATTGAATCTTTTAGTTTCTTGGTTATTCACCAATTTGGTTTTATAAAATAAAACTACAAAAAATGGAATTGACGTTGCATCAAATTCTTTATCTTTATGATGTCTTTCTTGAAAATGATGGATCAAAAATTGTGCCAAAGTGTTAGAAGAAGAATTCTATAAAATATTTGGTATAAAATCCTTGAACAATAAGCATGACTGCAATGTTGATAGTGTGAATTCTTTGAATATCCATGATGCTAATGTTTGATGAATATGATATTTTTAGGCCCCCAAGTTTTGATGGGAAAATTAATTATGATGATAGCATGCTTCCTATTTATGATGATTACAATGATGAAAGTGGGTTTGGAATAGTGTTAGTTCTAGGTAGTAATGATTCCACTATTTCGAAGGGTGTTGAATATTATTGTAATGATTATGAAAGTGGATTTGGAGAGGTCATGACTTTATTTAATGATGATTCCACTATTTTGGAAGAGGTTTGAATTGATTATGACAACAAAGTTGCTATCTATGATAATTATGCTGATGACATGTATGCTATAAAAGTAACAATAACCATGAAACTTTTTATCATTATTTCAATGTTCAATTGGTTTATGTCAATCAAGTTCCATATGATAGTTATTTTGTTGACTTTGCTCCCACTATTATGCACGAGAAGAAATTTGCTTATGTGGAGAGTAATAAAATTTCCATGCTTGTGGATCATGAAAATAATGCTTTATGTGATAGCTATATTGTTGAATTTTTTCATTATGCTACTAAAAAATATTATGAGAGAGGAACATATGCTTCTACATGTCTCAATAATATCGAGTTTCCTCTATGTGTTGAAAGTTTTGAAGTCATCCTTGTTTTGCCTTCCTAGACTAGTTGATTCTTGCTCGCATAAATTGTTTGCTCACAAAGTCCCTATGAATAGGAAGTGGGTTAGGCTTAAACATGCTTTTCATGTGATACATGATGCTTTCTTGCATGTTTCAGTTACTATTCTTATGTGAGCATCATTGAAATCATCATGCCAGCTGAAAAGACATTAAAGAAAAATCGGTTGTTGGGAGACAACCCAATAATAAAACCTACTGTTTTGTGTGTTCATATGACTAAGATACCATAATAATCATGTTTTAAAGAGTTTGTTTCAATAATGTGCCAAGTAAAGCCTTTGGTATAATGTGAATGATAGTTGATTTGATTCTGTGCAAAAACAGAAAGTTTTGCGTCCAGTGCAGAAAATTCTACAAATAACTGGAACGTGATATTGGTCTGAAATGTTTACACATGATTTATATACAAATTGCACGGTTTTAAAATTTTTAAGAATTTTAAGAGTTGCAGAAATATGGTTTTTGTTCAGATCATTACAGATTGTTTTGTTTTTGACAGATTCTATTTCCAGTGCATAGTTTGCTTGTTTTATGGTTTCTATGGCTTATATTCATCAATACAAATTGTGTAAATGATATATTACAGTAGGAATTATGTGGAAACAATTATGAATCTTGTGTTGACAGTACCCAAGTGAATGATTTGTTTTATTATACTAACGCTTCTCTCAAAGTTCCGTTAAGTTTTGTATGATTGAAATTTTCAAGTTTTGGGTCAGATATCGATATGATGAGAATAAGGAGTGAAAAGACCCTTATATTGGGGATTCCCACGACTAGAATCGTCGATTTTACCTAGGGGGGAGTTCTTCACCTAGAGCTCATTGGCCTCCTCAAGGGAAGGAATAGTACGAACAGTACAGCCTAGGGGAAGATGAAGTTATGTCTAAAAAAGAAAGGAAAAAAGGGAAGGAGGTGGGCACGCACATTTTTTTTCTGTTGGCGCGCTTTCCATTTGGTGCTTTGTGCCAAATTTTGGCGTGGACCCACTGCACACCGAGGAGTCACGCGTGCTAGGTCATCCTTCCCCCCTCCATTCTTTCCCCAAAACGAGCGGCCGCATCATCGAAGAACTGGCTCTTGTTCATCTAAGTCAAGACCAAGACACGGTCAGACAAATCTTGGTAGCAAAACAATCATAGAGGTTAGAAAACCCAAGAGGAAAGAGATTATAATATTTTGGTTGGTTCATGCCCAGAACTTGAGAAGAGATAGAGGTCGCCATAGTAGAAAAAGAACAAAATGATAACAGAATGGCCTTACATTGAACCAAACACCCCATCCCCTGATCCACTCCTAGAACAGAGCACAGGTGCTAACAGCATTCAATTCATCGGATAAGATAAAAAAAGAGGCATCCGAACCACAAAATAGAACCATCCACTAATAATATCCAGTCCATATATGATGCTAATAAGGCTCTGAATAGATCAACAAAAACATTGGATCTTTATTTAGCTTTACATTTGATGTCTGAATCTTACTATTTTGTTCTGGCAGAATTTTCCTCTTCTCCAACACGCATCAGAATGTGTTGTTTTGTATTAGTAGAACTCCAAAAAGGTGCAAAACCAGGAACGAAAGGTTATTCTGGCAGTTTACCTTACTAGACTTATGGACTTATGGTGATAATATCAGGTTTTACTAAATGTTTTCCTTGCCATTGGCACGTG
Organism: Secale cereale; assembly: GCA_902687465.1. Taxonomy (NCBI): domain Eukaryota; kingdom Viridiplantae; phylum Streptophyta; class Magnoliopsida; order Poales; family Poaceae; genus Secale; species Secale cereale. The sequence goes on from LR738713.1 coordinate 157,424,408, forward strand.
TGCGTTACGGCTTGCCGATGAATGTGCACGTGTTGCATTTGTTGATTTATCTGGTTACTAACTAGATGTAGTCATAGGCGTCAAATAGTTTCTCATATTTTTTTCTCACAGGCTGAATGTAGAAGAAAACATGGGTTGCCAACCGAAGTCCCAGCAGCATTTGAGCCAAGCGCGCAACAGCCTGTTGAAGAGAAGAAGGTACATTTTTAAATCTGGGTGTCCTTGCCATTGTAACCTGTTGATCCAAATTCCGTGCACCTTTAAACATGACAGTATATTGTTTTGAGAACCTAAGTTGCCTTCCTAGAATCTAACGTGTGAGATGGAAGTGGCCAAGATTTTTTTGTACTTTGAACCTCTCACTTCTCAAAACAAATAGACGACTCTTCCATGTGAATCCAACATTGATTTCGGTTGGGCAGCATGTGCGACCTCCTATTGCTCTTTTCTCTTTAGATTATGCTCCTTTGTGCAAAACTGTGGGAATATATGCAGTGAGAAGATCCAAAGACACAAGGAGCTAGGACGAGAGGATGATGGGATCTGGCGACTTGGGCGCCTCCGCCGCCCCGCTGGTCGTCTCGCCCGCCGAGCCTCCCTTGTCGCCGGTGTCCCCCTCAGTCGTGGCCTCCGCCACCCCCGCCGCTCCCTCCTCCCCGTCGGCCCCTCCCCTTCCGTCCCCTGGACCTCCGGCAGGGTGATTTGGGCGGACCTGGCGGAGGACGCCGACCGGGCCGCGGGCCGGCCGGTGGAGTGCCGCGGTCGCGCCGCCCCGCTCCGCCGGCGGCCTTACTCCCAGGGGGTGGGAGTTCGGCTGCCCGGGCGTGTGCTTGCCCCCCCCCCCGCCGGTTGTCGCGCGCCTCGCCGGTGACCGCGGGGAAAGGCCCGGCCTTTGGGGCTGGGGCTGGCCGCCGCCGCCGATGCTCCTCCGGCTGGGGTTTGGCCGGCCGGCGGACCTCGGCTCTGCCCTGGCCTCCTGAAAGGGCTTCGGCTGCCCCTCCCCGGTTCGGCCGGTCGCCCCGCCGCCGTCATCGGCCGCCGGCGTCCCACTGCTGTCCCAAGGTGCGCATTTTTGACCCTTCATTGCCTTCTTCGGCTCATCGCGGGTCTATTGCACCCCGTCCCCCCGCCGCCTAGCTGTCCCTCGCCCGCCGAGCCGGC
>LR738713.1:157426276-157437173 GCA_902687465.1 Secale cereale
GCGATTCTCGGTGCTCGCCGCCCCGCCATGACCGTCGCTCGCCTGGCCGCGCGGAGGGCCGCTCTCCGGTGCGGGCCGATAGCCGGCTCTCCCCCCCGGATAGCCGTCGCAACCGGCCCCGCTCCCCCTCTCCCGCGCGTCGACATGGGCGGTCCTCGTCGCCCCCTCGGGTCACGCCCTCCGACGCCGCGGCCACCCGCCGGTACCAGCCCCCCAAGGCCCAGCCAAGCCATCCTTCGGGCAATGGTGGCCCCGGAGCCCGCGGCCGCCAAGGCGCCAAGAAGAAGAAGAAGAGGGGCGCCGCCCGAACCCCCTCCACCACGGCTCAGGCTCCCGCATCCTCGGCCGCGCCCAACTTCGGTCCCCCTCGCGACCCTCCTCTATGCTTCAACTGCGGTGTTGTCGGCCACTACCAGGTTGAGTGCCCCAACCCGCCGACGTGCTACCTCTGCAAGGAGTCAGGCCATCCCGCGGCTCTCTGCCCAGACTGGCCGATGATGGAGGAGCTCATGATGTACGGCCACGGCATCGAGGGTCTCGGATTCTTCCACATCGAGGTGGAGGACGCCCCCCCCCCTTCGTCTCCGTCGCTCCTTGCTGTCGTGACCATCGTGGGGGTCGGGGTCGCTTCGCCAGAGATGATCGGGGCGGAGTTTAACCACCTCTGCCGTCGCGTCTGGGACTGGCAGGTGACTCCGACCTCTGATTGCTCCTTCACCGTGGTCTTCCCCAATGCTCTCAGCCTAGGCCTCTGCACCCGTAGCAACGACATCACCCTCGCCCTCAACAAACTCGTCGTCAACATCTCGGAGCCCCTGTTGGACCCGAAGGCGGTTGTGGTGCTGGACACTGCTTGGATCCTCATAGCGGGCCTTCCCGACATTGCCCGCTCTGAGAAGGTGATCCGGAGCATGTCCACGCTCCTGGGAAAGGTTGTGGTGGTGGATGAGCTCTCCCTCCGCAAGGAGGAGGAGGTTCGTGTCAAGGTCAAGTGCTTGGACTCCTCCACCTTTCGTGCCACCGTTCAAGTGATCTTCAACGACCAAGGATTCGACCGCAAGATCTACCCCGAGCCTCCCAACCACGTCGGCCGCCCTCGACACCTCGCTGATGGCCACTTTGGGGGGGGGGGCGGCGCGGACCCTCGCAACGACTCCCACTACCGCCGTCCGCGCCGCTCCCGCTACGAGGATCCGGGGGATGACGACGAGCGCTCTGGCCGCAGCCGCTCCCCCTCTCGGGACCCCTCCCCACCTTCGGGGCGTGGGGGCGCGGGTGCGGGCCGGTCGCGTGGGTTGGCCCTCTCCTCCGAGGCCGCCCTCGCCACGCTGCCTAACTCCTCTCCCTCCTCTTCGGCTGAGCTCAGGGACATCTCCAGCGTCAGCCTCCTCGTCCTCCCGGCATCTTCGCCGCGCTCGCCGTGCGTTCTTCCCGTGGTGGCCACGGCCCCCTCGTCTCCGGCCTCGGCTTCTTTGCTGCTTCCGGCCTCGCCGACATCGGTGCCTCCCCCCTTGGATCCCCCCGATGGACTCCCCTGGGGCAGATGCGCAGCTGCCTCCCGCCTCCCCCCGGCTCCCTCCCCGGCCCCGGTTGACGACGCGCCGGCCCCCGATTCGCCGGCCCCGGACCCGCCCTCTCCTCAGGCATAGTCTGGTGCCCGTCTGATCCCCCGACGCCTGCTTCCTCGAGTCGTCTGCTGCTGGTGGCCTCCGAGGAGGTGGTCACCCCTGTTTCCCCCCACCCGCCTCGGTCGGTGTCCTACGTCCGTCGGGCTCGGGCCTCGTCGACCCCGATGACGGCTTCCCGCCGCAGCGCCCGGCCAGCCTCCCGACGCCGTCCATCTCCGAGCGGGCTGAGATCCGGGCTGCGGCCCGGAACCTCGAGACAGGTGCGACCGACATCCCTTCCAGTTCTTCCAGCTGCTTATTTTCTGCTCTCAAAGCTGTCCCGCTCGGCCGCCTTGTCAAGGTGGCCCTGGACTCGGCCGTAGTTTTCCTGGGGGAGGTTGGCCCTCCCCTTGGAGCAGATTGCGGCTATCCAGGCCTGCGAGATCCTTGATGGGAAACTCGCCGAGACTCGGGCCCGCCTCCTGCGCACCCCGGCACCCCAGCCCACTGGGACGCCGGTCGAGGAGATTCGTGGCCGCACTCGCTCCCGCACTGCCGCTCTTCGAGCCCACAGTGCTTCCACTGTCCTAGGGTCAAGCAGCCCCTCAATGGCGGTTTAGATGCGCGCCCTTTTCTAGAACATTCGCGGCTTCGGCCATGACGGCCGCCGCCGCCAGCTAGTTGAGTACATCCGGGACGAGCACATCGACATCATCGCCATCCAAGAAATCATGCGCACGGATTTCTGTCTCCCCGAGCTTGACAGCCTTAGCTCCCACCTGTTCGCCTGGCATTGGATCCCTTCTAGTGGGAACAATGGCTACTCGGGTGGCATCCTCTTAGGTGTTAAGGATGCCACCTTTGAGGTGGGAGGTATGGATCGGGGTGAGTTTGTCGTTAGTATGGAGATCTTCGAGCGTGCACTCAACTTCAAATGGGAGGTCATCATCGTCTATGGACCGGTGATACGTCCAAAATGTATCTATAATTTCTGCTTGCTCCATGCCACTTTTGGGTGATATTGCTATGATATTCATACACTTCCATACACTTTTGATCATATTTGGACTAACCTACTAATCCAGTGCACCCCGGTGCCAGTTTCTGTTTTCGGCTGTTTTTGTATTCCAGGTTTTCACATTACGAGAACTGCCAGGAAAAATCCAGAAAAAATATATAAAAAATCAGCGTTCCAGGAGCTACCGTGCGGCCAAAGTACAGCCGGGGGGGGGCCCACAGGGGCTCCAGGCGGCCTGTGGCCGCGGCCCCCCTGGGCCGCGCCGGGGGGGCGCCTGGGCCCCCCGAGGCTCCCCCGGTGCCCCCCTTTGGCATATATTTAAGGTCTGTCGAGGAAACCCTGATTCCGGACCCCTTTTCTTCAGACGCGATTCCGATCTCCGCCGCCATCTCCATCAAGCTTCGGGGGACCAGAATTCCTGCGCCGGCACCCTGCCGGGACGGGGGAGTGCCCCCGGATTCATCTCCATCGACGTTGCTTCCTCCCTCCATGATGCGGGAGTAGTTCCTCCTCGGGGCTGAGGTTCTTACCAGTAGCTATGTGGTCAACTCTCTCTCCCATGATGTGATCTTCGTTGTGATCATAGGCTATGTTAATCTAGGGTGTTTCCCCTTCCTCTATGTATTGGATTGATGTACTCACTTGTCTTTATCTAGTATAATCCCCGAGACCAAGGTGACAGCGGTCTATTGGACATGGATTAGAACAATATTTTCATGAGTGATTTCCTTTCTTGTGTGTTGATTGAAGATTGAGAGTCTCTTGGTGCTTGTCTTTGACTATCCTTTAGATATGTTATGGTGATTGTGGGACTCTCTTTGGATGGCCCCGGTGACATTGGGAAATCCTTAGATCGAGAACTACGAACTTTGAGGTGTGCTTTTGTAGCCCTACATAATTCTCGTCCTCTCTTGACCACGAAGGAATGGTCTCTGAGTGTGTCCCCTTTGCATGTTTTATGGGAAATATCATGTGATTCGATTATGTTAATGTTGTTGGGAGTTGCCACTAGTGAAAGTATGAACCTTAGGCCTTGTTTCCACCATTGCAATACCGTTTGTGCTCACGTTTACTACTTGTTTGCTTGCTGCACTTTTTATTACCTATTTGTATTACCTTGTTTTGCCATCCATATCACTTGCCATTTAACATCTCTTCGCCGAACTAGTGCACCTATACATCTGACAAGTGTATTAGGTGTGTTGGGGACACAAGAGACTTCTTGTATATTGGTTGCAGGGTTGCTTGAGAGAGACCATCTTCAACCTCTACTTCCCTGAGTTCGATAAACCTTAGGTCATCCACTTGAGGGAAATTGCTACTGTCCTACAAACCTCTGCGCTTGGAGGCCCAACATAGTCTACAAGAGTAGAAGCGTGCGTAGACATCAAGCTATTTCTGGCGCCGTTGCCGGGGAGGTGAGCGCTTGAAGGTATATCTTTAGATTTTGCAATTAAACCTTTTTGTTTCTTGTTTTATTTTTATTATTTCACTAGTTATGCTTATGGAAAACCTTGTTACTGGATCATTGCTTGCGGGAGAACACCCCACACCTGTGGTGGTTGCTCCTCCTCCTACTGAAATTGTGCCCTACAAAATACCGGCTGGTATTATCAATTATGTTTTGGCTAATCGTTATGCAGGAGACAGACGTCCTGGTGAACACTTGCTAAATCTGTCACAACTATGTTCATTATTTAAGCTTGCAGGTGTATCGAGGGAGTTTGTCATGAGGAAATTATTTGCCTTGTCACTGAAAGGAAAAGCATTGGAATGGTATAGGCTACTAAATGACTCTCACCTGCTGGAGTGGGAAGAGATCCAGTCTCTCTTTCGCTCCAAGTTTTATCCTCTTCATGAAGTCCATGAGAATAGGAATTATGTTTATAATTTTTATCCTCATGACGGAGAGAGCATAGCTCAAGCTTGGGGGAGACTGAAAACGTTAACACTAAAATGTCCTAACCATGGGCTCCCCAAAGATATTATTATTACTAACTTCTATGCGAGGCTCTCTCGACAGGATAAAGATTTACTCGATGCTTCCTCTATGGGTTCTTTCACAAACAAAAAGATTGATGCTAAATGGGAACTCCTTGAAAGAATTCAACGCAACACTGAAGATTGGGAGATCGACAAAGGTAAAGAGTCAGGTATAATTTATGAGTATGATTGCATTAAGTCCTTTGTTGAAACTACAAGTTTTAATAAGTTTAGTGCTAAGTTTGGGCTTGATTCTCAACTCCTTGTTGATTTCCTCAAATCTTTTGCTTCACATCTTAATATGCCTAAGGAGGATTGGATCAAGTATCATAAACCTTTTAAAGAGACTTGCAAAGAAAATGAAATTGTTCATGATGATTGCAACATGCATGATCCAATTCCTAAAAATGAAGTTTTATATAAGCATGTTAATTTTTGTGGAGTGGATAGACCTTGTGAAAGGCCTATGATTGATGAAGAGAAGTATTGTAAGCAACATAAACATGAAAGAACAATCACTTGGGTCAAAGATTTAAATGAAATTGCTAGAGAATTGTGTGACCTTTATCCTTTTACTTGTGAACTTTGCCGTACAGAGGGTCACTTTAATTTTCAATGCATGAACTTTCAAAACATAACTGTTAACCGGTTGTGTGATGACATGATCACCTCTGATCTTTATGATGAGCTTATGTTATTTTTGATGTGTGAAGAGTTATCAGAAAAGACTTCTTGGCTGGATGATAATGCCATAGGAATAAAAACACTTTGCAAAATTGCCATCTCTATTGTGTTGTTAATTGCCATGAAAATGATTACATAAGTAAGATTAGAAAGGAGGGAACTTTACCAAAGTATAAAAATGTCTCTTATATTTCTGCTAATAAAAAGGAGAGTTTCTCCCAAGTTTCCCCTATTGTTTCTAATGATAAACCAGGATATGTGGAGAAGCTTCATCTCCAACCACCCCCTCCTAAGGTGAAGAAGAAGAAAAAGAAGAGGAGGAGGAGGAGGAGCAAGAAGGAAGAAGAATGGGCATCAACCTGGCCTGAGCATATTCCTCCTCTCAACTTTTATCCTAACGGTTGTAAGTTTAAAGAAGAAGGTGAAGTTTATTGCCTTAATTATCATCTTGATGATACATCCGTAGGTACTATTGAAGATGATTTTGATTATGATATGCATGTTACTTATTGTGATTGGGAAAATGATGATAATGCTACTTATGATCTTGAAAATCTTTTTGTTACCAACTCTGAAAGTGAAGATATGGGAAGCTCTAAGCTTGGGGATGATAGGATTGCAAATCCTATCCCCACTAGTGATGTGATAATTGATAATTCTCTTGCTAGTAAGAATAAAGATAACATGTTTACAAATATAGTTGCTAGCAATGATAATGCTCTTCTCTACCATGATGATGTTATAACTCCAATCTATAGTAATTATAAAGGTACCTATGACATAAGGAGAAATTATCCTTATGAAACTTGTCATAATCATGAAGGGGATTACTCCCTTGTTGAACACCACCCTCCTGATATACAACTAATCTATAGTGTTCAAGTTGTTTATGATAGTCCTACTCCCACTATTACCAATGAGAAAAATTATGCTTATGTGGGGAGTGAGAGTACCTTTTTGCATGTGGATCATGGTAACAATGCTTTATGTGATGCTTATATTGTTGAGTTCATCCATGATACCACTGAAATTTATAATGAGAGAGGGAGGCTTGGTTCTAAATATCTTAATAATAAGAAGTTCCCTCTCTTTATGTTGAAGGTTTTGAAGCTGCACTTGTTTTGTCTTCCTATGCTTATTGCTTTGTGCTTCAGTGAATTATTCTATTGCAATATTCCTATTCATAGTAAGCATGTTAGGCTTAAATGTGTTTAGTATTTGCTTCTTGATGCTCTCTTTTGTTCTTCAATTCTTATTCCTACAAGAGAATCATTAAAGTCATATGCCTAGCTTAAAGGCATAAAAGAAAGCGCTTTTGGGAGGCAGCCCACAATGAATAAAAATTTTATATTTTGCTTTTATTGTGTCTTGATGTTGTTTACTACAGTAGCATCATCATTGTATCTTTGCTTTTCATATTTGTGCCAAGTATAGCCTCTGATTGCTAGAAAGTTCAAAAGTTGTGAGGTGCTGTCCAGGAAACAGATTCTGTCCTTGGATAGAAAAATTCGTATAAAATCACCAGATCATCTTTTTGGTCTGAATTTATTCGACAGCGTTCTCTATATAATTGTCTTTCGTGCGTCTGTTCTGAGTTTTTTGATTTGAGTTGCAGAAGTATCCCTAACAGATCAATTACTACCTGCTGTTCTGTTTTTCACAGATTCTGTCATGTTTTGCCTTTCCTTCACTTTGCAAATCAAGAACTTGCTTTTTCTTTGCAAAAACCTTTCGGCAATCTTGAGAAACAGTAGAACTTCAAGAATATCATTATTTCCAGCAAGGTATAATTATTTTATTAAGGGTACTAACCTCGCTAATCAGATTATGATGAGTTATGTATGAAGGGAGTTTTCAAGTGTGCGAGGGAAGATGATAAAAAGATTCAGGAGTGTCAAGAGCTCAAGCTTGGGGATTCCCCCGTGCACCCCCAAGAAATATTCAAGGAGACTCAAGGGGATGCCCCCGTGCATCCCCTTCTCCATCAACATTATCAGTTCGTCTTTCGTTTCGCTATATTTTTATCACTTCATGTGTTATGTGCTATGCTTGGAGCGTCTTGCTTTTAGTTTTCTTTTTAGTTTTTCATAACGAGTCGGAACTCAGCATTGCTTTATGTGGGAGAGAAACACACTCCACTTCTACCTAGAACATAACATAGAATTTTCATGTCTATCTATGCTGTGTGTGTTCTTTATCTTTTAATAGCTACTATCATGCTCTGCTCTTAGTATTCATGTCTATCTTTTCAAAGAGCATTTGTTTAGTTGGTTGCTTGAACTCTCTTTAATTACCATGCTCACCTTATTAAGAGAGTTTGCTTCCGTTGCACTGGTTAATGTGTCTATGATAAAGATGCTACTTGCATGATGGTGCTTAGTAGTTCAGGTTTTCTTATGGTTAATCTCAAATAGCTGGGGGGTTCCCAATGTGTTATTGGAGTACCAACATGGTTTGTTTGCCTATGATATGGTATGGTTCAGTAATATCTTCCTTCGAGAATTTATTTTGATTGACTTGGCGTATGTTCACGCATATTTAAGACTGTAAAGAAAGTCTGTCAAGCCTTGATGATCTTTTATTTCTGAGTAGCGATATAACTTCCATGCCTGATTCAATATTGCTTTGTCGCTCTGCATGATTATGACCGTCATTGCTCTCTTAGTTGGTCGCTCCCAGTCTTTCGCTAACCCCCACCTGTACTAAGCGAACTAACTTTGCAATATATAGCTCATGGGAAAGTAGCTTAAAAACTATTGTGGTAAAGAATATGTTGCCTATGTATCTTATTTCTTATAAGTTGCTTGCTGAGCGGTAACCATGTTTCTGGGGACGCCATCAACTGTCACACTTTTGTTGAATATCATGTGAGTTGCTATGCATGTTCATCTTGTCTGAAGTAAGGGTGATTTACCGTGGGTTGTATGAATATGCATATTGTTAGAGAAGAACATTGGGCCGCCAACCAAAGCCATGCATCATGGTGGAAGTTTTAGCTTGGACCTTAATCATCAATCTCTTATGAGAATATGCTTATGCATTGAAGAGGAGTCCATCATCTATTTTCTATGTTGTCCCGGTATGGATGTCCTCAAGTTGAGATCTATCAAAAACGAGAAATCAAATGCGATTTATCTCCTTGGACCTTTGTACAGGTGGCATAGAGGTACCCCTTTGTGACACTTGGTTGAAACATATGTAATACAATGATAACCCATGGAGATCCGAGCTAATTAGGACAAGGAGCGAGCACTATTGGTATACGATGCATGAGGCTTGCAACTTATAGGATGTCTTATGCATGACACATATGAAGTGCTACTACCGTTGACACAATTGCTTCCATGTTTTCACATAACCTTTCTTTTACTTTTATGTTGACGCACCAACTACTGAGAGCATGATTGTCATTCTGAGTGTAATGTGCATTGTCCCAAAGTAGCATTGTCTTTTGCATGATTGTGATATCGTTTATTCTGAAATGATTGTATCTAGTCATCACTTAAACCTTGAAGGTGCCCCTGCATTTATGTTTTGCATCACTAAAGGGGGCAAGCTAGATATCACTTTATCATATTTGCACATCATATTCATTGCAAATCTTTTTGATGTTTCAGTTTCATATTGTAAAACTTTCAGTCATTTGTGATTTTCTCATGATGCAACTTAATTACTTTAGAATCATTGTCTCAGTAAGCTTTTGTCATATGACTATGAAAAAGTCCTATATGGTTAATAGCATGTCACCACAGAAATTATTCTTATTATCATTTACCTACTCGAGGACGAGCAGGAATTAAGCTTGGGGATGTTGATACGTCCAAAACGTATCTATAATTTCTTCTTGCTCCATGCCACTTTTGGGTGATATTGCTATGATATTCATACACTTCCATACACTTTTGATCATATTTGGACTAACCTACTAATCCAGTGCACCCCGGTGCCAGTTTCTGTTTTCGGCTATTTTTGTATTCCAGGTTTTCACATTACGAGAACTGCCAGGAAAAATCCAGAAAAAATATATAAAAAATCAGCGTTCTAGGAGCTACCGTGCGGCCAAAGTACAGCCGGGGGGACCCATAGGGGCTCCAGGCGGCCTGTGGGCGCGGCCCCCCCTGGGCCGCGCCGGGGGGGGGGGGGCGCCTGGGCCCCCCGAGGCTCCCCCGATGCCCCCCTTTGGCATATATTTAAGGTCTGTCGAGGAAACCCTGATTCCGGACCCCTTTTCTCCAGACGCGATTCCGATCTCCGCCGCCATCTCCATCAAGCTTCGGGGGACCAGAATTCCTGCGCCGGCACCCTGCCGGGACGGGGGAGTGCCCCCGGATTCATCTCCATCGACGTTGCTTCCTCCCTCCATGATGCGGGAGTAGTTCCTCCTCGGGGCTGACGTTCTTACCAGTAGCTATGTGGTCAACTCTCTCTCCCATGATGTGATCTTCGTTGTGATCATAGGCTATGTTAATCTAGGGTGTTTCCCCTTCCTCTATGTATTGGATTGATGTACTCACTTGTCTTTATCTAGTATAATCCCCGAGACCAAGGTGACAGCGGTCTATTGGACATGGATTAGAACAATATTTTCATGAGTGATTTCCTTTCTTGTGTGTTGATTGAAGATTGAGAGTCTCTTGGTGCTTGTCTTTGACTATCCTTTAGATATGTTATGGTGATTGTGGGACTCTCTTTGGATGGCCGCGGTGACATTGGGAAATCCTTAGATCGAGAACTACGAACTTTGAGGTGTGCTTTTGTAGCCCTACATAATTCTCGTCCTCTCTTGACCACGAAGGAATGATCTCCGAGTGTGTCCCCTTTGCATGTTTTATGGGAAATATCATGTGATTCTATTATGTTAATGTTGTTGGGAGTTGCCACTAGTGAAAGTATGAACCTTAGGCCTTGTTTCCACCATTGCAATATCGTTTGTGCTCACGTTTACTACTTGTTTGCTTGCTGCACTTTTTATTACATATTTGTATTACCTTGTTTTGCCATCCATATCACTTGCCATTTAACATCTCTTCGCCGAACTAGTGCACCTATACATCTGACAAGTGTATTAGGTGTGTTGGGGACACAAGAGACTTCTTGTATATTAGTTGCAGGGTTGCTTGAGAGAGACCATCTTCAACCTCTACTTCCTTGAGTTCGATAAATCTTAGGTCATCCACTTGAGGGAAATTGCTACTGTCCTACAAACCTCTGCGCTTGGAGGCCCAACATAGTCTACAAGAGTATAAGCATGCGTAGACATCAACCGGCGGATCTCAGCCGCTCCCCGACCTTCCTCGTCGAGCTGCAGCAGAAGATCTCCGCTTCCCCCCTACCTGTTGTGGTGGGTGGTTACTTTAACCTCATCTGCTCCCTGGATGAGAAGAACAATGACCGGGTTAATCGCCCCCGGATATAGATGTTTAACGACTGTATCGTGAAGCTTGGCCTCCGGAGCTCGAGCGCACGGGGGGGCGGTTCACCTGGACTAACCGCCAGGCGAACCCGACGCGGTCTGTCCTGGACCGCATCCTAGTTTCCCAGGAATGGGAACTCAGATGCCCCCTGGCCTCGGTTCAGGCTATTACTAGGATCGGCTCTGATCATG
>LR738713.1:157441572-157459303 GCA_902687465.1 Secale cereale
AAAGCCCGATGCAAGCCCTATTTCGCTGGGTCCCGCACACGCTCGCCACGAAATCCCAGGAGAACACAATGCCGCCTGGATTCGACCGTCACCGCCGACTCCTGGACTCAACCGCTGCCGCCACCGCCACCGATGGCAACCATGCTTGAGCAGATAACCCCAGTAGCCTCTCATCAACCTCTTCATCTCTTCGCTTGATTTCTTGCTATTGAGTTGTTGCTGCTTGCTTCCGCATGTGGCCATGCCTTTGCTGCTAGCTCTTGAGGCAGTTTCCAATCTCATCTCGGTTTCTCTTTTTCTGTCTTTAACTATATATTACATGGCATATTTTTATATATACTTGTCGTGTCCCTGATGGCTGTTTTTAGAAAATGCAGTATGCGTGTCGCCATGGCCGTGTCACCATATCCGTGCTTTTTAGGTTGTATATACAGAGATTCAGACCATGACTTCCTTTTGTGATCTCATAACTTAGTTAGATTTTGGGTGTCGAATTGGAAATAAACCAATATAATGTTGGTGTTGTACAAACTCTCAAACAGCACAAAGGGATTACTCTTGGGTACTTTGATAATTTCTTCGTGCTTTCAACTCCTTTTGTAAACTAATTATATTTATGTTAGTTTACAGAAGGAGTAGTTTTTTAACAAGGGTATGTCGGTATGTCATCATCTTTCAGCCCTTGAAAATATGTATCATACTTTGGCATTCTTCTGTTTGAAATTTCATAAAGAGCTTGCTACAAAATACATAGCTGCTTCTCCTCACTATTTTCAGGACCATGATGTCACCTCAAAAGTTTCGAAGGGCCGTTGGCCGAACTTTATTAGCTTGGGAAAAAGAGTACAACTGGGAACAGTCTAGGCGAACTAGAGCTGAGACCCAAGATAAGACAAACAAGGAGTACTCGCTAACAAGAGTACAGAGAGTAATACAAACATGCCGATATGAGTCAACCTAAGTTGGCAAGTCACAAATGCATCCCGCCGCCCTCCACATGCCAACGTCTTCAATGATCAGGTCCAAAACTCTGGCCATTGTACTGGCAATGTTTTCAAAAATCCGCGCATTTCTTTCCTTCCAGATCCTCCAGTGCAACAGAATAACGATAGTGTCAAAGTTCCGCCTCGTGTGTTTAGGGATTGCCACCCTGGCCTTCAGCCACCAATCCTCAGTCGTGCTGAAACTGTCATCTGGAATCTGAAAATTAGCTCCATTCCATGCCTTAAATCGCACCCAGACTTGATTAGTAAAGCAGCAATGCACAAACAAATGCGTACAAGTTTCAGGTTCAGAGCGGCACAAGGGGGAAGCGCTATTGGAGGGCCAGCTCCTGCTCTGTAAGTGCCGTTAAACACCTCCTATGAACAGCCAGCCACATGAAGAATTTATAGCGAGGCGGTGCTTTGGACTTCCAAATTGGTTTGCAACAAGCAAAGCGTGTGTTCCCCAAGAAGAACATCTGATAAGCACTACCGACCGAGAATCGAAGGTCCTTTGTCAGCTTCCAAATCGGCTCGTCCTTAGTTCCCACTGCAAGAGTAGTGTGTTGCACAATGTCCCAGACCTATAGGTATTGGGCCATGGCAATAAGCGAGACCCCCCTGATATGTCTCTGATCCAAGCACGATATTGCAAGGCCTCCCTGACCGATCGTCCTTTGTCCTTGACGAACGAGAATAGGGCTGGAGCCATGGCTGCGATCGATCGGCCATCAAGGAGCCAGTTGTCCGTCCAAAATTTTGCAGTCTCACTGTCTCCCAATCTGATGCGGCAGGCCATATTGAACATCTCTTGCACTTCCTTCTCGGTTTTGTCCGAGATTGATTTCCATGGCCTCTCATCAGCGTCCCACTGCAGCCAGGGCCATTTGCATCTCAAGGCCCACCCAAACCACTTGAGATTAATGATGCCGAGCCCACCATACTCCATCGGTAAACATACCCTAGACCATGGCATGAGACAATGGCCCCCGTTAGTCTCCTCTTCTCCCTTCCATATGAATCCCCTGCAATGCCTGTTGATAATTTTGATAGCCCATGCCGGCATTGGTAGCACTGCCATAAGGTGAATTGGTAGTGTCATTAGCACAGAGCGCGTAAGCGTGAGGCGACCCACAGCATTCAGCATTCTTGGCTTCCAGCCCTTCATCTTGCCTGAGAACTTGTCTATAAGAGGGAGGACGTCGTGCCTTCGCAGTGTGTAGATGGACAAAGGGAGGCCAAGGTATTGGATCGGAAATTGCTGTCTCCTACATTGAAAGTGCCCCTCCACTTCCATGGCAAGCTCCTCATTGCATCAGATTGTCGTGATTGTACTTTTGTGTAAGTTAATCCTCAGTCATGTCACGTCCCCAAACAGCTTCAGGATGCCTGAGATGCTCTGAAGATCCGTATGAATTGGCCTGAAGAACAGCACAGCGTCATCTGCAAAAATAGACACCCTTGGCACGTTAATATTGCACCCAAAGTCCGACAGTATTTTGTGCTGCACAGCCCATTGCAACATGCCGTGAATTGTGTCCATGGCCAAGATGAACAAAGCCGGAGACAACGGATCTCCTTGCCTAATTCCCTGTCCGAGAGCAAAAGGCTGGCACATCTCTCCATTGATCAGAACTGTAGATGATGCAGAAGATAGAAGCCCACATATCCAAGAGCACCACCGCCGACTGAATCCTCTCTTTATCAACACCTCGATCAGAAATTCCCAAGATAGAGTGTCAAAGGCTTTGGAGATGTCAATTTTCATCAGCACCGATTGCTGCCGCTTTTTATGCAGCACCTTGCCGTGTTGCGCACGAACTTGAAGTTCTCATGGATGTTGCGTCTATTGACAAAGGCACTTTGCGCCTGGCAGATCAGATCCGGCGATAAAGGGGCAACCCGAACCGCTAGAACTTTAGCAAATATCTTGGCAGCTCCATGAATAAGGTTGATGGGTCTAAAATCTCCTACCTCCAGCGAGTTTGTCTTTTTTGGCAGTAGAGTGATAATCTAAGAGTTAACCTCCCAGAAGGAGTAAAAACGGCCGTCATGCAGGGCCTTCGTAACTGCCATAAAATCATGGGCGATGATGTCCCAGCACACTTTGTAGAACATGCCCGTGAACCCATCAGGCCCCGGAGCCCTGTCTGGTGGCATGTCCATGATAACCTGCTTGACCTCTTCCTCGCTAAAAGCAACTTCCAAACCACGCGCCATCTCCGGAGATATCCGCCGCAGGCTAAGAGCATCCAGATTTATGCTGCGGCTTCTCTGAACCGGTGTTCCCATCAGATTGCTGAAGAAGTCCCTTGCCATGTTCAATTTGTCCTCAACAGCCATGGCAGTCCTATCACCTGCCTTCAGGTATGGAATTTGGTGTTTTCTGCGTCTCCCATTGGCCTTCATGTGGAAAATACTTGGAATTGGCATCTCCAACTTGCAGGTCACGAACCCGTGCACATTGCCTCAGCCTCACCCTCTCCATGGAAGCGAAGGCTAAGCATTTGCCTTTAAGAAAGGTATTCAAACGACGTTCATCGCTGGAGAGAGGTATGGACTCATGTGCATTGTCCAGGTGCTGAATCACCTCGCTCGCAATCTAAAAGTGCAGATTCAGATTGCTCAATTTTCTCTGACCCCGGCTCCTAAGAGCTTTAGCTGTGCGCTACAGCTTAATACTCAAGGTCCTCATTGGATCGTACCCATTGACCTCTTGCTCCCACGCATCCTTCACAATGTCCCCGAACCCCGACAACTTACACCAATAATTTTAGAAATGGAACATGTAGCAACGCGGTCTCCCGGACGAACAGGTTATAAGCAAGGGTGAATGATCAAAGATATTCGAGCTTAGCGGGAGCATATCACTAATAGGGTAGATATCCTCCCAAGCATTGTTGAAAAGCAGTCTGTCAAGCCTAGCCATGATAGATCTCTCTTGTTGGTTGCACCAAGTGTACCGCCTTCCCACCATGGGCATATCATGGAGCCCCAATCTGTTTATGGCATGCCGAACTTGTTCGTTAGCCGCCTGTTTACTCTTCCTGAGCTGCGCTCGCTCTCCTTACAAACGAGGTGAAAGTATCCATTGATAATCCATGGCAAGTTCACTTGATCGCCAAACTGTGACAGGTCTTCCAGAAATCTCAATTTTTCTTCCTCCCCTTGTGGTCCATAAACCAAGGATACTAGACATTCTTTACCATCTGCCAGAGAGAACACTTGGGTTGGTATCATGAAGTCACGTTTTTGAATGTTCCTCAGCTGCAGCTTATCAAATTTCCATGCCATCCGCCGGCAAAAAGTCAAATTTATCATAACCTGGTCCCAGAGTCTCACACACCACCATAGTGTCCACATATGCTAACTTAGATTCTTGCATACAGATGAGAGAAGCGTTGTATGGATGTAAGAACAGCCTGACCGAGCACCTCCTAGCAGGGTTATTAAGCCCCCTTACATTCCATGCAAAAAACCCTAATGACACAGCCATAATACAACTTAATTCAACACCACTGACAGCCGCACCAACACCTACGCGCCACACGGCTCCATCGCTTCTGGTAGTGAGAAAGCACCAAATCCAGGCTGTGCCGGCTCGTCGAAGTCGACCTCATCTGGGGCAAAGAGTGCTGTCACCGCCTTGATGTGATGCGGCGCAAGCGGCTTATCGAACAACTTGAGATAGGCATCCAAGGCTTCCTTTGTCACCTGCTCCTCAGCTTCAACCACCCCAAAACGGCGGAGAAGAACAGTCTGGGCATGTTGCACCGGCCCTAAGTTATGCCCAGCATTATCCTTGCACAGCCGTGCACTCTTTCTGGGAGTGAAATTTGGAGGAAGAGCCTTCCTCCGGCGAGTCGGAACAGACATCGCAGGCCTGGTCCCCAGGATGGAGGGGGCAGGTGTGCATCCAATGCCCTGCAACAGCGTCTCCTCCGCTGTCAATGGACCAAATACCTTGTTACAGTCCACCATGTCCGTCATCCGATAAAGCAGTTGGTGCTTCGCCAAGGGAACGGCGATAGGTGTGCACACCGGGCTTTGGCTGGCGACGCACTCCTGGACCGTCTGCACCGTAAGCTCGTGCCCAAGACTTAGCTTCCTCAAATGGCTATCCGCTTCCTGGGTTCCTCCCTCTTCCTATGTTTCATAAACAGCCGCCTTGCCTGCATCCTTGTGTGCACCAGATCGCATCCCTCTTGGTGATATGGCCTCCTCCACATCATGCTCCAGGACTTGCTCGTTAGAGGCCCGGCTGTCAGCGATCTCAGCAATTGGCACCCCTGCCATGCGACTCGCCTCCGTCACCGTGTCACCCTGCTTCCCAGGGCCGAGGGAAATTCTACGCGGCGCAGCTGTGACCCAAAGATCAGCCCTGGCCAGAGTTGCGGTCGAGACCAAGGCTTCCGAGCCCACCGCCGTGGATGCTGCTGATGTCTGCAAGTTCAGCGTAGCGATAGCAGCATGAGAGCCGACCACAGTAGAGCCCAACGAGGCGGGCGAGACCTGCGCATGGTCGTCCCCGGACTGGCTAATGTTGCTTGCATCCGAATCATTCCATGCCTACAGCCCGGACCCAGAATTGTGCCGTCCTCCTGATATCGCCTTGCCGCCTGCCGGGGCAAGGACGCCATTCAGTCTACGCCCCCACACCAGTCGCCGGCCATGCCATAACCGACGGGTCCTCCAAAAGGGTGGGCACCAGAGTTTGGTACACCGCCCCGGGCGGTGCCGTCGATTCTTCCCCAGTAGCAGCTCCGAGAGTAATCATGCATCCGCGTGAGGTCCTCATCGTCATCTGGCTAGCAATTAGGCCCGAGCTCTAGGAAGGGGACAATGCGGTCCACCACGTCCAGAACATGGATGGTGAGCGGGTGAATGAGTGTCGGCCTTTCAGTTGGTGGTGTTGGATACGGTGGCGATGCCGGGTATTCTGCATCGAACAAGTCCGGTTGGCCAACCGGCTCTGGAACCTCCATGTCGTAAACCTTTGGGATGCCAGAGGGGTTCTTCATCCAGACGGTGACCTCCAACTGCCACCGATCCTCCGGCGGCAATATTTCAACCAACTGGCCATTTAGATTGTTGATAAGCTGACTGATTGTCCCGCAATCCCAGGCACTTGCAGGTAATCTCTCAATCCCCAACTTACAGAAGAACTCCAATTTGCCGCCTGTAGCTTGCGCGCTCCTGTGCCACCTGTGGAACGCGATGGGCTCTCCTGCACAGCGCAACTTGCCGGAGAGGGAGAAGACCCTATCACAGTCCGCAATCGAGGCGAATGTGATGAAAAAGTCAACCGGATGCGAGCCCTCGACCCGGACATGCCTCCTCTCTATGCCGCAGAGCCTGGCGAGGGATTGAACTAGGGCCTCAGGCGAAACTGCAGGCTGCCTGCCCTCTACCGTGGCCAGCAACACCCGATTGTGGAAATCCGCCTCCAGCGCCTCCATCCCCGGCGAGCGTGAGATGAGGCCGCCCCCTCTCTCCGGCCTCAGATCCGGGTCGCCGTGGGTGAGGACTTCCCCTGGGAAGTGCTCGCGAGCCAGAGGCGGGTAGTGCGCCATGGTTAGCGACGGCGGAAGGCGACGAGGTGGGGCTCGTACCGGCTCCAGTTGCGATGGCTGGCGAGCAGCGCCGTGTAAGGGCCGACTCTGGATGGATATAGGATGCGGTGGGGGTTGAGTATGCTTTGAGCCTGGGAGGATGGTGCAGTCACGGGCGAGATGACCAGAGACCCAACACTTATGACAACGAATCTCGCCGGAGCACTCTGTTTTACGGTGTCCCGAGTCCAGACATTTAAAGCATCGGCCCAACAGCCACCGGGGAATCCAAAGCTTGGAGCTAGCTGGGCGAATGACGGCGGGAGGCTCTTCATAACGGCGCTGACGACGGCGGTTGCGAACCTCTATCCATTCCCCACTGTGTGGCTCCAGATCGACCGAAACTGGTCGAGACCGACCCAGGAGTGGCGCAGCCGCGCCCGTGTTGGAAGAGGCCGCCGCACCAGCACTAGGCCAAGACGGGGCGTTATCTGGCCGACGGAACTTGGAGCGAGGTACCATCGGGTCGGGCTGTGGGGGTGGGGGTGGGGCACGGCCGTCGTGGATTGGACCAAAGGCGGCGGCCGGAGCACGGGAGCTAGTTGACCTCAAAAGTTTCTGCTCGATATTTGAAGACGGAGCCTGCTGCAGGTGTTGAAGGGGTGTTTGGGGCCTTTTTCAATCAGACTGGAACTTGTGCACTAAGCAGTATGGTTAACATGGTGCTGATGTTCAGTGATGTAGCAAACTCCAACTAATACTTGTCTTGGCCTACAGCAATTCTGTACTGTACATGCCAGTTGAGATGTTCAATTGGTTAGCCGTAGCAAACTCTAGCTAGCTACTCTTTTTTTGGCAAAGATGCTATGGTTGGTGATGTTTTGCATCTGATGTATGCATGTGACGATTGATATCTGGAGATATCTATATTGATTATGTGGTGTTTCTTTTGATCCATAACTATGGCTCTGTTCTGAATTATGACAACATGAATTTAAATTTAAATTTCACATGAATTCAAATTTAAATTTCACATTTGAATTATGGCAGTACAAAAGGGTCCCACAATCTTTCCCTAGGGACTAATATGGTTGTAGGTGAACCGCCTTTCCATGTAGAATGCAATATCTATACGAATTTCTTTCCCTAGGGCTTGTGCCCCTAGGTAAAGAACTTCCCCTAGAGCTAGCCAAATGCACCCTCGGGAAAGAGGTTTTTCCCGACTATACTATACCTAGGGTTCTTTACCTAGGGCAAGCTCTAGGTAAAGTCTTTCCCTAGTGTTATTGGCATTTCACCTAGGGTTTTTGACCCTAGGTAAAACGTGGATTTC
This sequence comes from Secale cereale, assembly GCA_902687465.1. Lineage (NCBI taxonomy): Eukaryota > Viridiplantae > Streptophyta > Magnoliopsida > Poales > Poaceae > Secale > Secale cereale. Next base: position 157,449,441 of record LR738713.1, read on the forward strand.
TAGTAGTGTCCCAAGGAACCCCAAGGTAATACTCAAGGAAGACACAAGTGACTAAGCTTGGGGCGGGGCATCCCCTCTTTCGTCTTGAGCGTTATCGGTAATCTCACTCGGAGCTATATTTTTATTCGTCACATGATATGTGTTTTGTTTGGAGCGTCATTTCATTTTAATTGGATTTTCTTGATGTTATTTAGAATCATGTTTTCTATATTTTGTTTCAATAAAAGTACCAACTATAGCCTTCACCATGCTTAGTTTACACGTTCATGAGCTGTCGTTTCAAAACATAAAGTTTTTCTTTAATGCTTGAATTCTCCAGAAAAGTCAGAATTTGATAAAAGCTTGAAATTTTGACACAGTAAGCCACGATAAAACTTCTACTATATGGTAATTTTTCCTAATTTTTTGAGTCAAATAAGTATGGAGTTTGCTTTATGCTTTACAGACTGTTCTGTTTAGACAGATTAATGTTATGGTTGCATTGTTTGCATGTTTAATGATTCTATTTGAGGATATGAGTACTAAATAAGCAGGTGCATTTAGTATGCAATGTTTAATTATAATTTTAGTATTTTTTATAGTAGATAATGTTAAGATTTTGCATTGATTTATACTAAATTATCTCACGAGTTCTTGTTAAGTTTTGTGTGGATGAAGGTTTTAAGATTTAGGAGAAAAGTGATATAAGAGGAATTAAGGAGACATAATAGTTCAAGCTTGAAGATGTACAAGGCTCCCCAAGATTATATTTCAAGAAGTATCAAGCATCTAAGCTTGGGGATGCCCCGGTAGGCATCCCACCTCTCTTCATCAACAACTATCCGTTAGTCTCGGATGAGCCTAAGTATTTATTTGTTCACATGATGTGTGCTATTCTTAGAGTGTCTTTTCAATTTTTTTGTTTGATGTTTGAGTAAAATACTTGGTTCTGAAATTTTGAATTGGAGAGAGTACTCACATAGCTACTTAATTATTTAACTACCGACCTGAGCAGAACCGCCCCGCACTAACGGCAGGCCAGGCCCCACCCCACAATGCAGAAGGAGGCTGTAACGCCCCGCCACCACCCTCCTTGGGCATGCCTAGACTTTGCAGCTATCCCCTCCGATGATGGTAACACAAGGGGGTTGGATTTGGGGAGTGATACGTCCAAAACGTATCTATAATTTATGCTTGCTCCATGCCACTTTTGGGTGATATTGCTATGATATTCATACACTTCCATACACTTTTGATCATATTTGGACTAACCTACTAATCCAGTGCACCCCGGTGCCAGTTTCTGTTTTCGGCTGTTTTTGTATTTGAGGTTTTCACGTTACGAGAACTGCCAGAAAAATCCAGAAAAATTATATAAAAAATCAGCGTTCCAGAACCTACCTTGCGCCCGAAGGACAGCCGGGGGGGCCACCAGGGCTCCAGGCGCCCTGGCGGCGCCCCCCCTGGGCCGCGCCGGGGGGGTGCCTGGGCCCCCCGAGCCCCGTCTGGTGCCCCCCCTTCGGCATATATTTAGAGCGTCCTTCGAAACCCTCGGAACGGGAACTCTTTTTCGCGATCTCATCTCTGTTCCGCCGCCGCCGCCGCTTCCAAGATCGGGGGCACCAGGAGAACTCTTCCCGGCACCCTGCCGGAGGGGAGGATCACCATCGGGAGCCTCTCCACCACCATGGACGCCTCCCGGATGAGTTGTGAGTAGTCTCCCTTGGACCATGAGTCCATGACCAGTAGCTATGTGATGTTCTCCTCCCGTTCTTGTGCTTCACTAATTAGTCCTCGTGAGCTGCCCTACATGATCGAGGCACATATGTAATCCTTAGGCTGTTGCTATGATGAGTTTGCTGGGATCCGATAGATTATGAGATTATGTTCAGATTGTTCTTGAGTAATATATTTGATCTACCTCTTTTATATTTATGTTCATAAGTAATTCTTGCATGTTCTCCGTTGTTATTTATTGCTTTGGCCAAGTAATATGTAGTGACTCCAAGAGGGAACGTTATGCTCGATTGTGGGTTCATGCCCCTCGATGACTAGTTTGAGTGACAGGAACATGAGTCTAGGGGATGTGCTGTTGCCACAAGGGGGAAAACAACGATGCTTGTGCCCGCGGGTGCAAGGATTTTTTACTTTACGCAAAGTTCTTTTAATGCAGTTGTCTGTTGCTTTGAGTTTACACTATGGGTGGGGCTCGCAACTTAATACCAGCGAGATGTTCTGGATAGATATCTCAAGGTGGATGATTAGTAGTAGATATTGATGGATTTCGGTCTACTTACTTTGGCGTACCGCCCATGCTTTGAGCCTCAACCTTTCTTGCAATGTAGTCAGCATTGGTTTGCGTTCGTGGTCCTGTCAATTGCCCAGCTGTAATTCGTTTACCTCACATAGCTGTTTTATCGTCTTTTGGGAGAGAGACATCACTAGTGAACATCATGAGACTCCGGTCCATATCACCATCATTGATCACATCCGCTATTTACTTTTCGCTATTACTTACTATTGCAAACATTATCTATCACTACTATCATTTGCGTTTAATCCTTTGTGAACTACAAGGCCGGAGGGATTGAAAACCTATCTGTACTCGTTGGGAGCAAAGTTATTTGTATCTGTGTGCAGGTCCATGTTGATTGCTAATATCTGGCGCCGTTAGCAGTTGACACCTACTTGTTGAACCTAGGAGTCTCTGGGGATTCGATCCTTGGCATCTTTGCTAAGGGAAAAACTTCCACAACATTGCATCTTACACCTTCCACTTGGGGTAACCAACGAGGGGTTAGAGGCCCATCAAGGAGTTTTTCTGGCACCGTTGCCGGGGACTCCACTCTTCAGGATAGGGGAGTTGCACGCTATCTTTTACCTTTGCTTTTAGTCTTGTTAGTTTACCTTTCAGTTTTTGCTTTAGTACCTTTTATCGAAAATCACAAAAATAGTTATCTTGCTTGCTTGCTACTATGGATTCCACCGAGAACACCAAGTTGTGTGACTTCACTAGTCACAACAACGATGACTTTATCAGCACACCTATCAGTACACCTGCCACTTCAGCACCTTCATATGAAATTAAACCTGCTTTACTGAACTTAGTCATGAAAGATCAATTCTCCGGTGCTGGAGATGATGCTACTTTACACTTAAATAACTTTGTTGAACTTTGTGATATGCAAAAGTACCAAGAAATAGATGGTAATATTGTTAAGCTTAAGCTTTTTCCTTTCTCCTTGAGAGGAGGAGCTAAAATTTGGTTTCAGTCTTTGCCTAGAAATAGCATAGATTCATGGGACAAGTGCAAAGATGCTTTTATCGGAAAATACTATCCACCTGCTAAAATTATCCAACTTAGAAGTAACATAATGAATTTTAAACAATTGGATAATGAACACGTTGCCCAAGCTTGGGAACGTATGAAATCTCTTATCAAGAACTGCCCTACTCATGGTTTGACTACTTGGATGGTTATCCAAACTCTTTATGCAGGCTTGAACTTTACCTCGCGGAACTTGTTAGATTCGGCCGCGGGAGGAACTTTTATGTCAACTACACTTGGTGCTGCCACAAAGCTTCTCGATGAGATGATGACCAACTATTCCCAATGGCACACCGAACGCGCTCCAACAGGTAGGAAGGTAAACTCTGTCGAGGAGATTTCCTCCTTAAATGAAAAAGTTGACTTAATCATGTCTCTACTTTCGAAGCAATCTACTGTTGATCCTCGTGATGTTCCTTTAAATTCTTTGATTGCTCAAGAACAAGTAGATGTGAACTTTATCTCTAGAAACAATTTTAACAACAATGCTTATAGGAGTAATTTTGGTAGCAATCCTAGACCGTTCCCCTCTAATTCTTATGGGAACAACAATGCTTATCCTAGTACCAAGAACTCCACTACTGAACTAGAGACCATGCTTAGAGATTTCATCACTACCCAAAAAGCCTTTAATAAGAATGTAGAAGAGAAACTACATAAACTAGATGATCTTTCTTTTAAGGTAGACCACTTAGCCAATGAGGTAAAATTGCTAAAAATTGAAACTTCTCCTCTTAAGGAGAGGGAAGTCATCCCTATTAATGCTACTCAAGTACAAATTAATGAAAACATTAGGATGATGGCTAAACTTAAAGAGAGATGGGCTAGAGAAAGGGAGGAAGAGGAAAGAATTAAGAGCCTTCCTACCCACCACACTGTTGCTACTATCCAAGTTATTGAGGATGTTCACACTCTTAGCACCCAATGTACTCCTGGTCCCAATGGACCTATTAATGGTGATGCTATAGAAACTACCAACCAAGTGAACCTTAAGGACACCACTACCACTTTACTTGATGCTCGTGACCTTGATTTTGATAATTGCACTCTTACCGAAGTTATTGATTTCCTTCACAAAATGTCTAGAGATCCCCGCACTAGCACGCTTAACCTTGCCTTCACAGAGCATATCACTAATGCTCTCATCAAAGCTAGGGAGGAGAAACTTAGAGTAGAAGCCTCCATACCTAGAAAGCTAGAAGATGGTTGGGATCCTATGATAAAAATTTATTTGAATGACTTCTCTTGTTATGCATTATGTGATGTTGGTGCTAGTACCTCTGTTATGCCCAAAATGATATATGATATGCTTAAATTGAAACCTTATGATTCTTGTTCTTTTGGTGTTCGTCTCGTTGATTCTTCCATAAAGAAACCTTTGGGGAGGATCGACGATGTTCTTATTGTTGTCAATGATAATTATGTGCCCGTTGATTTCACTATTATGGATATTGAATGTGATCCTTCATGTCCAATTATTTTGGGACGTCCCTTTTTGCGCATCGTTGGTGCTGTCATTGACATGAAAGAGGGTAATATAAAATTTCAGTTTCCTCTCAAGAAAGGGATGGAACACTTCCCTCGTAAGAAGGTCAAGTTACCTTTTGAGTCCGTTGTACGGGCTAGTTATTCTTTTACTCTTGATAAAACTTGATCTATGCATTATGCCTAGCTTAAAGGCATAAAAGAAAGCGCTTTTGGGAGGCAGCCCACATGAATAAATTTTTGCTTTTGTTGTGTCTTGATGTTTTTTACTGCTGTAGCATCATCATTGTATCTTTGCTTTTCATATTTGTGCCAAGTATAGCCTCCGATTGCTAGAAAGTTCAAAAGTTGTGAGGTGCTGTCCAGGAAACAGATTCTGTCCTTGGATAGAAAAATTCGTATAAAATCACCAGATCATCTTTTTGGTCTGAATTTTTTCGACAGCGTTCTCTATATAATTTTCTTTCGTGCGTCTGTTCTGAGTTTTTTGATTTGAGTTGCAGAAGTATCCCGAACAGATCAATTACTACCTGCTGTTCTGTTTTTCACAGATTCTGTCCTGTTTTGCCTTTCCTTCACTTTGCAAATCAAGAACTTGCTTTTTCTTTGCAAAAACCTTTTGGCAATCTTGAGAAACAGTAGAACTTCAAGAATATCCTTATTTCCAGCAAGGTGCAATTATTTTATTAAGGGTACTAACCTCGCTAATCAGATTATGATGAGTTATGTATGAAGGGAGTTTTCAAGTGTGCGAGGGAAGATGATAAAAAGATTCAGGAGTGTCAAGCGCTCAAGCTTGGGGATGCCCCCGTGCACCCCCAAGAAATATTCAAGGAGACTCAAGCTTCTAAGCTTGGGGATGCCCCCGTGCATCCCCTTCTCCATCAACATTATCAGTTCGTCTTTCGTTCCACTATATTTTTATCACTTCATGTGTTATGTGCTATGCTTGGAGCGTCTTGCTTTTAGTTTTCTTTTTAGTTTTTCATAACGAGTCGGAACTCAGCGTTCTTTATGTGGGAGAGAAACACGCTCCACTTCTACCTAGAACATAACATAGAATTTTCATGTCTATCTATGCTGTGTGTGTTCTTTGTCTTTTAATAGCTACTATCATGCTCTGCTCTTAGTATTCATGCTTATCTTTTCAAAGAGCTTTTGTTTAGTTGGTTGCTTGAACTCTCTTTAATTACCATGCTCACCTTATTAAGAGAGTTTGCTTCCGTTGCATTGGTTGATATGTCTATGATAAAGATGCTACTTGCATAATGGTGCTTAGTAATTCATGTTTTCTTCTGGTTAGTCTCAAATAGCTGGGGGATTCCCAATGTGTTATTGGAGTACCAACGTGATTTGTTTGCCTATGATGTGGTATGGTTTAGTAATATCTTCCTTCGAGAATTTATTTTGATTGACTTGGCGTATGCTCACGCATATTTAAGACTGTAAAGAAAGTCTGTCAAGCCTTGATGATCTTTTATTTCTGAGTAGCGATATAACTACCATGCCTGATTCAATGTTGCTTTGTCGCTCTGCATGATTATGACCGTCATTGCTCTCTTAGTTGGTCGCTCCCAGTCTTTTGCTAACCTCCACCTGTACTAAGCAAACTAACTTTGCAATACATAGCTCATGGGAAAGTAGCTTAAAAACTATTGTGGTAAAGAATATGTTGCTTATGTATCTTATTTCTTATAAGTTGCTTGCTGAGCGGTAACCATGTTTCTGGGGACGCCATCAACTGTCACACTTTTGTTGAATATCATGTGAGTTGCTATGCATGTTCGTCTTGTCTGAAGTAAGGGTGATTTGCCATGGGTTGAATGAGTATGCATATTGTTAGAGAAGAATATTGGGCCGCCAACCAAAGCCATGTATCATGGTGGAAGTTTTAGCTTGGACATTAATCCTCAATCTCTTATGAGAATATGCTTATGCATTAAAGAGGAGTCCATCATCTATTTTCTATGTTGTCCCGGTATGGATGTCCTCAAGTTGAGATCTATCAAAAACGAGAAATCAAATGCGATTTATCTCCTTGGACCTTTGTACAGGTGGCATAGAGGTACCCCTTTGTGACACTTGGTTGAAACATATGTAATGCATAACCCATGGAAATCCGAGCTAATTAGGACAAGGTGCGAGCACTATTGGTATTCAATGCATGAGGCTTGCAACTTATAGGATGTCTTATGCATGACACATATGAAGTACTACTACCGTTGACAAAATTGCTTCTATGTTTTCAAAATAAAAGGCTCTAGCACATAACCATTCTTTTACTTTTATGTTGAGTCTCCACCTTCTTTTAAAAGCACCAACTACTGAGAGCATGATTGTCATTCTGAGTGTAATGTGCATTGTCCCAAAGTAGCATTGTCTTTTGCATGATTGTGATATCGTTTATTTTGAAATCATTGTATCTAGTCATCACTTAAACCTTGAAGGTGCCCCTGCATTTATGTTTTGCTTCACTAAAGGGGGCAATCTAGATATCACTTTATCATATTTGCACACCATGTTCATTGCAAATCTTCTTGATGTTTCAGTTTCATATTGTAAAACTTTCTGTCATTTGTGATTTTCTCATGAGGCAACTTAATTACTATAGAATCATTGTCTCAGTAAGCTTTTGTCATATGACTATGAATAAGTCCTATATGGTTAATAGCATGTCACCACAGAAATTATTCTTGTTATCATTTACCTACTCGAGGACGAGCAGGAATTAAGCTTGGGGATGTTGATACGTCCAAAACGTATCTATAATTTCTGCTTGCTCCATGCCACTTTTGGGTGATATTGCTATGATATTCATACACTTCCATACACTTTTGATCATATTTGGACTAACCTACTAATCCAGTGCACCCCGGTGCCAGTTTCTGTTTTCGGCTGTTTTTGTATTTCAGGTTTTCACGTTACGAGAACTGCCAGGAAAAATCCAGAAAAATTATATAAAAAATCAGCGTTCCAGAACCTACCTTGCGCCCGAAGGACAGCCGGGGGGGCCACCAGGGCTCCAGGCGCCCTGGCGGCGCCCCCCCTGGGCCGCGCCAGGGGGGCGCCTGGGCCCCCCGAGCCCCGTCTGGTGCCCCCCTTCGGCATATATTTAGAGCGTCCTTCGAAACCCTCGGAACGGGAACTCTTTTTCGCGATCTCATCTCTGTTCCGCCGCCGCCGCCGCTTCCAAGATCGGGAGCACAAGGACGACTCTTCCCGGCAACCTGCCGGAGGGGAGGATCACCATCGGGAGCCTCTCCACCACCATGGACGCCTCCCGGATGAGTTGTGAGTAGTCTCCCTTGGACCATGAGTCCATGACCAGTAGCTGTGTGATGTTCTCCTCCCGTTCTTGTGCTTCACTAATTAGTCCTCGTGAGCTGCCCTACATGATCGAGGCACATATGTAATCCTTATGTTGTTGCTATGATGAGTTTGCTGGGATCCGATGGATTATGAGATTATGTTCAGATTGTTCTTGAGTAATATATTTGATCTACCTCTTTTATATTTATGTTCACAAGTAATTCTTGCATGTTCTCCGTTGTTATTTATTGCTTTGGCCAAGTAATACGTAGTGACTCCAAGAGGGGATGTTATGCTCGATTGTGGGTTCATGCCCCTCGATGACTAGTTTGAGTGACAGAAACATGAGTCTAGGGGATGTGCTGTTGCCACAAGGGGGAAAACAACGGTGCTTGTGCCCGCGGGTGCAAGGATTGTTTACTTTACGCAAAGTTCTTTTAATGCAGTTGTCTGTTGCTTTGAGTTTACACTATGGGTGGGGCTCGCAACTTAATACCAGCGAGATGTTCTGGATAGATATCTCAAGGTGGATGATTAGTAGTAGATATTGATGGATTTCGGTCTACTTACTTTGGCGTACCACCCATGCTTTGAGCCTCAACCTTTCTTGCAATGTAGTCAGCATTGGTTTGCGTTCGTGGTCCTGTCAATTGCCCAGCTGTAATTCGTTTACCTCACATAGTTGTTTTATCGTCTTTTGGGAGAGAGACATCACTAGTGAACATCATGAGACTCCGGTCCATATTACCATCATTGATCACATCCGCTATTTACTTTTCGCTATTACTTACTATTGCAAACATTATCTATCACTACTATCATTTGCGTTTAATCCTTTGTGAACTACAAGGCCGGAGGGATTGACAACCTCTCTGTACTCGTTGGGAGCAAAGTTATTTGTATCTGCGTGCAGGTCCACGTTGATTGCTAATATCTGGCGCCGTTAGAAGTTGACACCTACTTGTTGAACCTAGGAGTCTCTGGGGATTCGATCCTTGGCATCTTTGCTAAGGGAAAAACTTCCACAACACTGCATCTTACACCTTCCACTTGGGGTAACCAACGAGGGGTTAGAGGCCCATCAGGGAGCTGTCGGCGGCGCGGGTGTCTCCTTTAGAGCATCTCCAATAGATGATGCAAATTTGGAGATGTAAACTTTACATCACCAAAAGGTGCATTTTACATTGAAAGTACCATTCTACATCCCCCAGTGTGAACGTTAAAATAAAAAAATATCACTCCGTAAACTAATATAAGAGCGTTTAGATTACTAAAATAGTGATCTAAGCACTCTTATAATAGTTTATGGAGGGAGTATTTTTTTAAATAATTCTAATTTTTTGACATAGTTTCACAAATGTTTGTTGTGCATACAAAATTTCATTACGAAATCACATTGATGGAAGTCGTGCCAAAGAAAAAAAACTAGAGTTCCAAAAGTGCTTTTGTAAGTAACATTTTTACAACATCGATTTTGTTTCTTTTACCACGTCTTCCACCAATGTGATTTTGCGATGAACTTTTGCATGCACAACAAATATTTGTGAAAGGATGCTACAAAGAAATCAGATTTTTTTTTATTTTACTATTCACACCAGGATCGTTTGTTTGAATGTGTAGAAACTCCATGTCAATTTTACATCTCCAAAAAAGAGGCAACTCCAACATAATTGTATATTTGATGATGTAAATTCAAACTCCAACAGATGATGTAAATTTGAAAATGTAAAATGGCCGGCGGCCGCGCGGCAGAGGCGCATGG
>LR738713.1:157468248-157541188 GCA_902687465.1 Secale cereale
CATGAGTTGTCATTTGATCAACGGGATCACATCATTAGGAGAATGATGTGATGGACAAGACCCATCCGTTAGCATAGCACTATGATCGTTTAGTTTTACTGCTATTGCTTTCTTCATGACTTATACATGTTCCTATGACTATGAGATTATGCAACTCCCGAATACCGTAGGAACACCTTGTGTGCTATCAAACGTCACAACGTAACTGGGTGATCATAAAGATGCTCTACAGGTGTCTCCGAAAGTATTCGTGGTGTTGGCATAGATCAAGATTAGGATTTGTCACTCCGAGTGTCGGAGAGGTATCTCTGGGCCCTCTCGGTAACACACATCACAATAAGCCTTGCAAGCAAAAGAGTAATGAGTTAGTCACGAGATGATGTGTTACGGAACGAGTAAAGAGACTTGCCGGTAACGAGATTGAACTAGGTATAGAGATACCGATGATCGAATCTCGGGCAAGTAACATACCGTTTGACAAAAGGAACAACGTATGTTGTTATGCGGTTCTGACCGATAAAAGATCTTCGTAGAATATGTAGGAGCCAATATGAACATCCAGGTTCCGCTATTGGTTATTGACCGGAGATGAGTCTCGGTCATGTCTACATAGTTCTCGAACCCGTAGGGTCCGCACGCTTAACGTTTGATGACGATCGGTATTATGAGTTTATGAGTATTGATGTACCGAAGGTAGTTCGGAGTCCCGGATGAGATCACGGACATGACGAGGAGTCTAGAAATGTCCGAGACATAAAGATTGATATATTGGACGGCTATATTCGGACACCGGAAGTATACCGGAAAAGTTTCGGATTTATCGGGAATGCCGGAAGGGGTTACCGGAACCCCTTACGAGAGGGGATGGTCCATAGTGGGCCTAAAGGGAAAGAGAGAGGCAGCCCATAGGGCTGGCCGGCGCCCCCACCTAGGGTTCCTAGTTGGACTAGGATTGGGGGGGGGCGCCACCTCTCCTATTCCTTTCCCTCTTCTCTCTTTTGGTGAATCCTAATAGGAATAGGATTGCAATCCTATTCCTAGTAGGACTCCTTCCCTAGCCGCACTAGGAGAGGTTGGCCGGCCTCCCTCCCTTGCTCCTTTATATACGGGGGCAGGGGGGCACCCAAAGACACACAAGTTGAATTGTTTTAGCCGTGTGCGGTGCCCCCCTCCACAGAATCACACCTCGGTCATACCGTCGCGGAGCTTAGGCGAAGCCCTGCGCCGGTGAACACATCATATCCGTCACCACGCCGTCGTGCTGACAAAACTCTCCCGTGAAGCTCAACTGGATCAAGAGCTCGTGGGACGTCATCAAGCTGAACATGTGCTGAACGCGGAGGTGCCGAACGTTCGGTGCTTGATCGGTTGGATCGCGAAGAAGTTCGACAACATCAACCGCGTCACTTGACGCTTCCGCTCCCGGTCTACGAGGGTACGTAGACACACTCTTCCCTCTCGTTGCTATGCATCTGGTAGATAGATCTTGCGTGATCGTAGGAAAATTTTAAAATACTACGTTCCCCAATAGTGGCATCAGAGCCAGGTCTATGCGTAGATGATATGCACGAGTAGAACACAATGAGTTGTGGGCGATACTAGTCATACTGCTTACCAGCATGTCATACTTTGCTTCGGCGGTATTGTGAGATGAAGCGGCCCGGACCGACATTACGCGTACGCTTACGCGAGACTGGTTTCACCGTTACGAGCACTCGTTGCTTAAAGGTGACTGGCGGGTGTCTGTCTCTCTCACTTTAGCTGAATCAAGCGTGGCTACGCCCGGTCCTTGTGAAGGTTAAAACAGCACATACTTGACGAAACATCGTTGTGGTTTTGTATGCGTAGGTAAGAACGGTTCTTGCTAAAGCCCGTAGCAGCCACGTAAAACTTGCAACAACAAAGTAGAGGACGTCTAACTTGTTTTTGCAGGGCATGTTGTGATGTGATATGGTCAAGACATGATGAGTTATATGGTTTTTTGTATGAGATGATCATGTTTTGTGAGGGTGATCATGACAGTGCTTTGGAGATGGAGATCAAAAGCACAAGATGATGATGGCCATATCATGTCACATATTTTGATTGCATGTGATGTTTATCTTATTATGCTTCTTATTTTGCTTAGAACGACGGTAGCATTATAAGATGATCCCTTACTAAATTTCAAGGTATAAGTGTTCTCCCTGAGTATGCACCGTTGCGAAAGTTCGTCGTGCCGAGACACCACGTGATGATCGGATGTGATAAGCTCTACGTTCAAATACAACGGGTGTAAGCCGGTTTTGCACACGCAGAATACTCGGGTTAAACTTGACGAGCCTAGCATATGCAGATATGGCCTCGGAACACTGGAGACCGAAAGGTCGAGCGTGAATCATATAGTAGATATGATCAACATAAGATGTTCACCATTGAAACTACTCCATCTCACGTGATGATCGGACATGGTTTAGTTGATTTGGATCACGTGATCATTTAGATGACCGGAGGGATGTCTATCTAAGTGGGAGTTCTTAAGTAATATGATTAAATTGAACTTTAATTTATCATGAACTTAGTCCTGGTAGTATTAGCATATCTATGTTATAGATCAATAGCTCGCGATGTTGCTCCCCGTTTATTTTTCATATGTTCCTAGAGAAAACCAAGTTGAAAGATGTTAGTAGCAATGATGCGGAATTGTTCCGTGATCTGAGGATTATCCTCATTGCTGCACAGAAGAATTATGTCCTTGATGCACCGCTAGGTGACAGACCTATTGCAGGAGCAGATGTAGACGTTATGAATGTTTTGACAAAAGCTCGATATGATGACTACTTGATAGTTTAGTGCACCATGCTTTACGGCTTATAACCGGGACTTCAAAAACGTTTTGAAACGCCACGGAGCATATGAGATGTTCCAAGAGTTGAAATTAGTATTTCATACTCATGCCCGTGTCGAGAGGTATAAGACCTCTGACAGTACTTTGCCTACAAGATGGAGGAGAATAGCTCAGCCAGTGAGCATGTGCTCAGATTGTCTGGGCAGTACAATTGCTTGAATCAAGTGGGAGTTAATCTTCCAGATAAGATAGTAATTGACAAAGTTCTCTAGACACTATCACCAAGTTAGTAGAACTTCGTGATGAACTATAATATGCAAGGGATGACGAAAGTAATTCCCGAGCTCTTCACGATGCTGAAATCGGCGAAGGTAGAAATCAAGAAAGAGCATCAAGTGTTGATGGTTAACCAGACCACTTGTTTCAAGTAAAGGGCAAAGGGATAGAAGGGGAACTTCAAGAAGAATGACAAGCAAGTTGTCACTCCCGTGAAGAAACCCAAAGCTAAACTCAAGCCTGAAACTAAGTGCTTCTACTGCAAAGGAAATGGTCACTAGAAGTGGAACTGCCCCAAGTATTTGGCGGATAAGAAGGATGGCAAGATGAACAAAGGTATATGTGATATACATGTTATTGATGTGTACCTTACTAATGCTCGTAGTAGTACCTGGGTATTTGATACCGGTTCGGTTGCTAATATTTGTAACTCGAAACAGGGACTACGGATTAAACGAAGATTAGCTAAGGACGAGGTGACGATGCGCGTGGGAAACGGTTCCAAAGTCGATGTGATCGCCGTCGGCACGCTACCTCTACATCTACCTTCGGGATTAGTTTTAGACCTAAATAATTGTTATTTGGTGCCAGCGTTGAGCATGAACATTATATCTGGATCTTGTTTATTGCGAGACGGTTATTCATTTAAATCAGAGAATAATGGTTGTTCTATTTTAATGAATAATATCTTTTATGGTCATGCACCCTTAAAGAGTGGTCTATTCTTATTGGATCTCGATTGTAGTGATACACATATTCATAATATTGAAACCAAAAGATGCAAGGTTAATAATGATAGTGCAACTTATTTTTGGCACTGCCGTTTAGGTCATATTGGTGTAAAACGCATGAAGAAACTCCATAATGATGGACTTTTGGAATCACTTGATTATGAATCACTTGGTGCTTGCGAACCATGCCTCATGGGCAAGATGACTAAAACTCCGTTCTCTGGAACTATGGAGCGAGCAACAGATTTGTTGGAAATCATACATACTGATGTATGTGGACCAATGAGTGTTGATGCTCGCGGCGGGTATCGTTATTTTCTGACCTTCACTGATGATTTGAGCAGATATGGGTATATCTACTTAATGAAACACAAGTCTGAAACATTTGAAAAGTTCAAAGAATTTCAGAGTGAAGTAGAGAATCATCGTAACAAGAAAATAAAGTTCCTACGATCTGATCGTGGAGGAGAATATTTGAGTTACGAGTTTGGTATTCATTTGAAACAATGTGGAATAGTTTCACAACTCACGCCACCTGGAACACCACAGCGTAATGGTGTGTCCGAACGTCGTAACCGTACTTTATTGGATATGGTGCGATCTATGATGTCTCTTACCGATTTACCACTATCGTTCTGGGGTTATGCTTTAGAGACAGCTGCATTCACGTTAAATAGGGCACCATCTAAATCCGTTGATACGATACCTTATGAACTATGGTTTGGCAAAAAACCAAAGTTGTCGTTTCTTAAAGTTTGGGGCTGCGATGCTTATGTGAAAACACTTCAACCTGATAAGCTCGAACCCAAGTCGGAAAAATGTGTCTTCATAGGATACCCAAAAGAGACTGTTGGGTACACCTTCTATCACAGATCCGAAGGCAAAATATTCGTTGCTAAGAACGGATCCTTTCTAGAAAAAGAGTTTCTCTCGAAAGAAGTGAGTGGGAGGAAAGTAGAACTTGATGAGGTAATTGTACCTTCTCCCGGATTGGAAAGTAGTACATCACAGGAAATTGTTCCAGTGATTCCTACACCAATTAGTGAGGAAGTTAATGATAATGATCATGAAACTTCGGATCAAGTTTCTGCTGATCGTCGTAGATCAACCAGAGTACGTTCCGCACCAGAGTGGTACGGCAACCCAGTTCTGGAAATCATGTTACTAGACCATGATGAACCTACGAACTATGAGGAAGCGATGATGAGCCCAGATTCCGCAAAATGGCTTGAAGCCATGAAATCTGAGATGGGATCCATGTATGAGAACAAAGTGTGGACTTTGGTTGACTTGCCCGATGATCGGCAAGCCATCGAAAATAAATGGATCTTCAAGAGGAAGACCGACGCAGACGGTAATATTACTGTTTACAAAGCTCGACTTGTTGCGAAAGGTTTTCGACAAGTTCAAGGAGTTGACTACGATGAGACTTTCTCACCTGTAGCGATGCTTAAGTCTGTCCGAATCATGTTAGCAATTGCCGCATTTTATGATTATGAAATCTGGCAAATGGATGTCAAAACTACATTCCTGAATGGATATCTCAAAGAAGAGTTGTATATGATACAACCAGAAGGTTTTGTCGATCCAAAAGGTGCTAACAAATTATGCAAGCTCCAGCGATCCATCTATGGACTGGTGCAAGCATCTCGGAGTTGGAATATACGCTTTGATGAGGTGATCAAAGCATATGGTTTTATACAGACTTTTGGAGCCTGTATTTACAAGAAGTGAGTGGGAGCACTACAACCTTTCTGATAAGTATATATGAATGACATATTGTCGATCGGAAATGATGTAGAATTTTCTGGAAAGCATAAAGGAGTGTTTGAAAGGAGTTTTTCAAAGAAAGACCTCAGTGAAGCTGCTTACATATTGAGCATCAAGAATCTATATAGATAGATCAAGACGCTTGATAAGACTTTCGATGAGTACATACCTTGATATGATTTTGAAGTAGTTCAAAATGGATCAGTCAAAGAAGAAGTTCTTGCCTGATTTGTAAGGTGTGAAGTTGAGTAAGACTCAAAGCCAGACCACGGCAGAAAAATATAGAGAGAATGAAAGTCATTCCCTATGCCTCAGCCATAGGTTCTATAAAGTATGCCATGCTGTGTACAAAACACGTTGTGTACCTTGCCAAGAGTTTGACAGGGAGGTACAATAGTGATCCAGGAGTAGATCACTGTACAACGGTCAAAATTATCCTTAGTAATTGGATGACTAAGGAAATATTTCTCGATTATGGAGGTGATAAAGAGTTCGTCGTAAAGGGTTACGCCGATGCAAGCTTTGACACTAAATCCAGATGACTCTAAGTATCAATCTGGATGCGTATTGAAAGTGGGAGCAATTAGCTAGAGTAGCTCCATGCAGAGCATTGTAGACATCGAAATTTGCGAAATACATAGGGATCTGTATATGACAGACCCGTTGACTAAACTTCTCTCACAAGCAAAACATGATCACACCTCATTACTCTTGGGTATTAATCACATAGCGATGTGAACTAGATTATTGACTCTAGTAAACCCTTTGGGTGTTGGTCACATGGTGATGTGAACTATGGGTGTTATTCACATAACGATGTGAACCATCGGTATTAAATCACATGGCGATGTGAGCTAGATTATTGACTCTAGTTCAAGTGGGAGACTGAAGGAAATATGCCCTAGAGGCAATAATAAAGATGTTATTTGTATTTCCTTATATCATGATAAATGTCTTTTATTCATGCTAGAATTGTATTAACCGGAAACTTAGTACATGTGTGAATACATAGACAAAACAGTATGTCCCTAGTATGCCTCTACTAGACTAGCTCATTGATCAAAGATGGTTATGTTTCCTAGCCATAGACATGAGTTGTCATTTGATCAATGGGATCACATCATTAGGAGAATGATGTGATGGACAAGACCCATCCATTAGCATAGCACTATGATCGTTTAGTTTTACTGCTATTGCTTTCTTCATGACTTATACATGTTCCTATGACTATGAGATTATGCAACTCCCGAATACCGTAGGAACACCTTGTGTGCTATCAAACGTCACAACGTAACTGGGTGATCATAAAGATGCTCTACAGGTGTCTCCGAAAGTATTCGTGGTGTTGGCATAGATCAAGATTAGGATTTGTCACTCCGAGTGTCGGAGAGGTATCTCTGGGCCCTCTCGGTAACACACATCACAATAAGCCTTGCAAGCAAAAGACTAATGAGTTAGTCACGAGATGATGTGTTACGGAACGAGTAAAGAGACTTGCCGGCAACGAGATTGAACTAGGTATAAAGATACCGACGATCGAATCTCGGGCAAGTAACATACCATTTGACAAAAGGAACAACGTATGTTGTTATGCGGTTCTGACCGATAAAAGATCTTCGTAGAATATGTAGGGGCCAATATGAACATCCAGGTTCCGCTATTGGTTATTGACCAGAGATGAGTCTCGGTCATGTCTACATAGTTCTCGAACCCGTAGGGTCCGCACGTTTAACGTTTGATGACGATCGGTATTATGAGTTTTTGAGTATTGATGTACCGAAGGTAGTTCGGAGTCCCGGATGAGATCACGGACATGACGAGGAGTCTCGGAATGTCCGAGACATAAAGATTGATATATTGGACGGCTATATTCGGACACCGGAAGTATACCGGAAAAGTTTCGGATTTATCGGGAATGCCGGAGGGGGTTACCGGAACCCCCTACGAGAGGGGATGGTCCATAGTGGGCCTAAAGGGTGAGAGAGAGGCAGCCCATAGGGCTGGCCGGCGCCCCCACCTAGGAATCCTAGTTGGACTAGGATTGGGGGGGCGCCACCTCTCCTATTCCTTTCCCCCTTCTTCCTTTCGGTGAATCCTACTAGGAATAGGATTGCAATCCTATTCCTAGTAGGACTCCCTCTCTAGCCGCACCAGGAAGGGCCGGCCGGCCTCCCTCCCCTGCTCCTTTATATACGGGGGCAGGGGGCACCCAAAGACACACAAGTTGAATTGTTTTAGCCGTGTGCGGTGCCCCCCTCCACAGAATCACACCTCGGTCGTACCGTCGCGGAGCTTAGGCGAAGCCCTGCGCCGGTGAACACATCATATCCGTCACCACGCCGTCGTGCTGACGAAACTCTCCCGTGAAGCTCAACTGGATCAAGAGCTCGTGGGACGTCATCAAGCTAAACGTGTGCTGAACGCGGAGGTGCCGTACGTTCGGTGCTTGATCGGTTGGATCGCGAAGAAGTTCGACAACATCAACCGCGTCACTTGACGCTTCCGCTCCCGGTCTACGAGGGTACGTAGACACACTCTTCCCTCTCGTTGCTATGCATCTGGTAGATAGATCTTGCGTGATCGTAGGAAAATTTTAAAATACTACGTTCCCCAATAGTGGCATCAGAGCCAGGTCTATGCGTAGATGATATGCACGAGTAGAACACAATGAGTTGTGGGCGATACTAGTCATACTGCTTACCAGCATGTCATACTTTGCTTCGGCGGTATTGTGAGATGAAGCGGCCCGGACCGACATTACGCGTACGCTTACGCGAGACTGGTTTCACCGTTACGAGCACTCGTTGCTTAAAGGTGACTGGCGGGTGTCTGTCTCTCTCACTTTAGCTGAATCAAGCGTGGCTACGCCCGGTCCTTGTGAAGGTTAAAACAGCACATACTTGACGAAACATCGTTGTGGTTTTGTATGCGTAGGTAAGAACGGTTCTTGCTAAAGCCCGTAGCAGCCACGTAAAACTTGCAACAACAAAGTAGAGGACGTCTAACTTGTTTTTGCAGGGCATGTTGTGATGTGATATGGTCAAGACATGATGAGTTATACGGTTTTTTGTATGAGATGATCATGTTTTGTGAGGGTGATCATGACAGTGCTTTGGAGATGGAGATCAAAAGCACTAGATGATGATGGCCATATCATGTCACATATTTTGATTGCATGTGATGTTTATCTTATTATGCTTCTTATTTTGCTTAGAACGACGGTAGCATTATAAGATGATCCCTTACTAAATTTCAAGGTATAAGTGTTCTCCCTGAGTATGCACCGTTGCGAAAGTTCGTCGTGCCGAGACACCACGTGATGATCGGATGTGATAAGCTCTACGTTCAAATACAACGGGTGTAAGCCGGTTTTGCACACGCAGAATACTCGGGTTAAACTTGACGAGCCTAGCATATGCAGATATGGCCTCGGAACACTGGAGACCGAAAGGTCGAGCGTGAATCATATAGTAGATATGATCAACATAAGATGTTCACCATTGAAACTACTCCATCTCACGTGATGATCGGACATGGTTTAGTTGATTTGGATCACGTGATCATTTAGATGACCGGAGGGATGTCTATCTAAGTGGGAGTTCTTAAGTAATATGATTAAATTGAACTTTAATTTATCATGAACTTAGTCCTGGTAGTATTAGCATATCTATGTTGTAGATCAATAGCTCGCGATGTTGCTCCCCGTTTATTTTTCATATGTTCCTAGAGAAAACCAAGTTGAAAGATGTTAGTAGCAATGATGCGGAATTGTTCCGTGATCTGAGGATTATCCTCATTGCTGCAAAGAAGAATTATGTCCTTGATGCACCGCTAGGTGACACACCTATTGCAGGAGCAGATGTAGACGTTATGAACGTTTTGACAAAAGCTCGATATGATGACTACTTGATAGTTTAAGTGCACCATGCTTTACGGCTTAGAACCGGGACTTCAAAAACGTTTTGAACGCCACAGAGCATATAAGATGTTCCAAGAGTTGAAATTAGTATTTCATACTCATGCCCGTGTCGAGAGGTATAAGACCTCTGACAGTACTTTGCCTACAAGATGGAGGAGAATAGCTCAACCAGTGAGCATGTGCTCAGATTGTCTGGGTACTACAATTACTTTAATCAAATGGGAGTTAATCTTCCAGATAATATAGTAATTGACAAAGTTCTCTAGACACTATCACCAAGTTAGTAGAACTTCGTGATGAACTATAATATGCAAGGGATGACGAAAGTAATTCCCGAGCTCTTCACGATGCTGAAATCGGCGAAGGTAGAAATCAAGAAAGAGCATCAAGTGTTGATGGTTGACCAGACCACTTGTTTCAAGTAAAGGGCAAAGGGATAGAAGGGGAACTTCAAGAAGAATGACAAGCAAGTTGTCACTCCCGTGAAGAAACCCAAAGCTAAACTCAAGCCTGAAACAAGTGCTTCTACTGCAAAGGAAATGGTCACTAGAAGTGGAACTGCCCTAGATATTTGGTGGATAAGAAGGATGGCAAAGTGAACAAAGGTATATTTGATATACAGATTATTAATGTGTATTTTTTCTAGTGTTCATAGCAACCCCTCGGTATTTGATATTGGTTCAGTTGCTAAAGAGTAGTAACTCGAAATGGGAGTTGCATAATGAACAGAAACTAGTTAAAGGATGAAGTGACGATGTGTATTGGAAGTAGTTCCAAGATTGATATGATCATCATCGCACACTCCCTATACTTTCGGGATTAGTGTTGAACCTAAATAAGTGTTATTTGGTGTTGAGCATGAATATGATTTGATCATGTTTATTGCAATACGGTTATTCATGTAAGTTAGAGAATAATTGTTGTTCTGTCTACATGAATAAAACCTTCTATGGTCATACACCCAATGAAAATGGTTTGTTGGATCTCGATCGTGTGATACACGTATTCATAATATTGAAGCCAAAAGATGCAAGGTTAATAATGATAGTGCAACTTATTTGTGGCACTGCCGTTTAGGTCATATTGGTGTAAAACGCATGAAGAAACTCCATAATGATGGACTTTTGGAATCATTTGATTATGAATCATTTGGTGCTTGTGAACCATGCCTCATGGGCAAGATGACTAAAACTCCGTTCTCCGGAACTATGGAACGAGCAACAGATTTGTTGGAAATCATACATACTGATGTATGTGGACCAATGAGTGTTGATGCTCGCGGCGGGTATCGTTATTTTCTGACCTTCACTGATGATTTGAGCAGATATGGGTATATCTACTTAATGAAACACAAGTCTGAAACATTTGAAAAGTTCAAAGAATTTCAGAGTGAAGTAGAGAATCATCGTAACAAGAAAATAAAGTTCCTACGATCTGATCGTGGAGGAGAATATTTGAGTTACGAGTTTGGTATTCATTTGAAACAATGTGGAATAGTTTCACAACTCACGCCACCTGGAACACCACAGCGTAATGGTGTGTCCGAACGTCGTAACCGTACTTTATTGGATATGGTGCGATCTATGATGTCTCTTACCGATTTACCACTATCGTTTTGGGGTTATGCTTTAGAGACAGCTGCATTCACGTTAAATAGGGCACCATCTAAATCCGTTGATACGACGCCTTATGAACTGTGGTTTGGCAAGAAACCAAAGTTGTCGTTTCTTAAAATTTGGGGCTGCGATGCTTATGTGAAAACACTTCAACCTGATAAGCTCGATCCCAAGTCGGAAAAATGTGTCTTCATAGGATACCCAAAAGAGACTGTTGGGTACACCTTCTATCACAGATCCGAAGGCAAAATATTCGTTGCTAAGAACGGATCCTTTCTAGAAAAAGAGTTTCTCTCGAAAGAAGTGAGTGGGAGGAAAGTAGAACTTGATGAGGTAATTGTACCTTCTCCCATATTGGAAAGTAGTACATCACAGGAAATTGTTCCAGTGATTCCTACACCAATTAGTGAGGAAGTTAATGATAATGATCATGAAACTTCGGATCAAGTTTCTACTGAACGTCGTAGATCAACCAGAGTACGTTCCGCACCAGAGTGGTACGGCAACCCAGTTCTGGAAATCATGTTACTAGACCATGATGAACCTACGAACTATGAGGAAGCGATGATGATCCCAGATTCCGCAAAATGGCTTGAAGCCATGAAATCTGAGATGGGATCCATGTATGAGAACAAAGTGTGGACTTTGGTTGACTTGCCCGATGATCGGCAAGCCATCGAAAATAAATGGATCTTCAAGAGGAAGACCGACGCAGACGGTAATATTACTGTTTACAAAGCTCGACTTGTTGCGAAAGGTTTTCGACAAGTTCAAGGAGTTGACTACGATGAGACTTTCTCACCTGTAGCGATGCTTAAGTCTGTCCGAATCATGTTAGCAATTGCCGCATTTTATGATTATGAAATCTGGCAAATGGATGTCAAAACTACATTCCTGAATGGATATCTCAAAGAAGAGTTGTATATGATACAACCAGAAGGTTTTGTCGATCCAAAAGGTGCTAACAAATTATGCAAGCTCCAGCGATCCATCTATGGACTGGTGCAAGCATCTCGGAGTTGGAATATACGCTTTGATGAGGTGATCAAAGCATATGGTTTTATACAGACTTTTGGAGCCTGTATTTACAAGAAGTGAGTGGGAGCACTACAACCTTTCTGATAAGTATATGTGAATGACATATTGTCGATCGGAAATGATGTAGAATTTTCTGGAAAGCATAAAGGAGTGTTTGAAAGGAGTTTTTCAAAGAAAGACCTCAGTGAAGCTGCTTACATATTGAGCATCAAGAATCTATATAGATAGATCAAGACGCTTGATAAGACTTTCGATGAGTACATACCTTGATATGATTTTGAAGTAGTTCAAAATGGATCAGTCAAAGAAGAAGTTCTTGCCTGATTTGTAAGGTGTGAAGTTGAGTAAGACTCAAAGCCAGACCACGGCAGAAAAATATAGAGAGAATGAAAGTCATTCCCTATGCCTCAGCCATAGGTTCTATAAAGTATGCCATGCTGTGTACAAAACACGTTGTGTACCTTGCCAAGAGTTTGACAGGGAGGTACAATAGTGATCCAGGAGTAGATCACTGTACAGCGGTCAAAATTATCCTTAGTAATTCGATGACTAAGGAAATATTTCTCGATTATGGAGGTGATAAAGAGTTCGTCGTAAAGGGTTACGCCGATGCAAGCTTTGACACTAAATCCAGATGACTCTAAGTATCAATCTGGATGCGTATTGAAAGTGGGAGCAATTAGCTAGAGTAGCTCCATGCAGAGCATTGTATACATAGAAATTTGCGAAATACATAGGGATCTGTATATGACAGACCCGTTGACTAAACTTCTCTCACAAGCAAAACATGATCACACCTCATTACTCTTGGGTATTAATCACATAGCGATGTGAACTAGATTATTGACTCTAGTAAACCCTTTGGGTGTTGGTCACATGGTGATGTGAACTATGGGTGTTATTCACATAACGATGTGAACCATCGGTATTAAATCACATGGCGATGTGAGCTAGATTATTGACTCTAGTTCAAGTGGGAGACTGAAGGAAATATGCCCTAGAGGCAATAATAAAGATGTTATTTGTATTTCCTTATATCATGATAAATGTCTTTTATTCATGCTAGAATTGTATTAACCGGAAACTTAGTACATGTGTGAATACATAGACAAAACAGTATGTCCCTAGTATGCCTCTACTAGACTAGCTCATTGATCAAAGATGGTTATGTTTCCTAGCCATAGACATGAGTTGTCATTTGATCAACGGGATCACATCATTAGGAGATTGATGTGATGGACAAGACCCATCCGTTAGCATAGCACTATGATCGTTTAGTTTAACTGCTATTGCTTTCTTCATGACTTATACATGTTCCTATGACTATGAGATTATGCAACTCCCGAATACCGTAGGAACACCTTGTGTGCTATCAAACGTCACAACGTAACTGGGTGATCATAAAGATGCTCTACAGGTGTCTCCGAAAGTATTCGTGGTGTTGGCATAGATCAAGATTGGGATTTGTCACTTCGAGTGTCGGAGAGGTATCTCTGGGCCCTCTCGGTAACACACATCATAATAAGCCTTGCAAGCAAAAGACTAATGAGTTAGTCACGAGATGATGTGTTACGGAACGAGTAAAGAGACTTGCCGGTAACGAGATTGAACTAGGTATAAAGATACCGACGATCGAATCTCGGGCAAGTAACATACCGTTTGACAAAAGGAACAACGTATGTTGTTATGCGGTTCTGACCGATAAAAGATCTTCATAGAATATGTAGGAGCCAATATGAACATCCAGGTTCCGCTATTGGTTATTGACCGGAGATGAGTCTCGGTCATGTCTACATAGTTCTCGAACCCGTAGGGTCCGCACGCTTAACGTTTGATGACGATCGGTATTATGAGTTTATGAGTATTGATGTACCGAAGGTAGTTCGGAGTCCCGGATGAGATCACGGACATGACGAGGAGTCTCGGAATGTCCGAGACATAAAGATTGATATATTGGACGGCTATATTCGGACACCGGAAGTATACCGGAAAAGTTTCGGATTTATCGGGAATGCCGGAAGGGGTTACCGGAACCCCTTACGAGAGGGGATGGTCCATAGTGGGCCTAAAGGGAAAGAGAGAGGCAGCCCATAGGGCTGGCCGGTGCCCCCACCTAGGGTTCCTAGTTGGACTAGGATTGGGGGGGGGGGCGCCACCTCTCCTATTCATTTCCCTCTTCTCTCTTTTGGTGAATCCTAATAGGAATAGGATTGCAATCCTATTCCTAGTAGGACTCCTTCCCTAGCCGCACCAGGAGAGGTTGGCCGGCCTCCCTCCCTTGCTCCTTTATATACGGGGGCAGGGGGGCACCCAAAGATACACAAGTTGAATTGTTTTAGCCGTGTGCGGTGCCCCCCTCCACAGAATCACACCTCGGTCATACCGTCGCGGAGCTTAGGCGAAGCCCTGCGCCGGTGAACACATCATATCCGTCACCACGCCGTCGTGCTGACGAAACTCTCCCGTGAAGCTCAACTGGATCAAGAGCTCGTGGGACGTCATCAAGCTGAACGTGTGCTGAACGCGGAGGTGTCGTACGTTCGGTGCTTGATCGGTTGGATCGCGAAGAAGTTCGACAACATCAACCGCGTCACTTGACGCTTCCGCTCCCGGTCTACGAGGGTACGTAGACACACTCTTCCCTCTCGTTGCTATGCATCTGGTAGATAGATCTTGCGTGATCGTAGGAAAATTTTAAAATACTACGTTCCCCAATAATAATGTCTCCCATGTCCTATCCCCATCCCGATGGTGCAAAAAGCGTTGTCGGAGGATGTGTGGAGGTATGTCCCCATCGGACCTCATGGGATTTAGTCGGTGCTTATTTGGATCCAATTTTTGCTCGTCTTTGTTCGTGTGGTTTCAGGTTTGATTTTTTCGATCTACGACTCTTTTCATCAGCGATGGTTGCTGCTCTGGTGTGTTGGTCCTTTGGGGCCTTAGCACGACGACTTTCCGACTGTCTACTACAATAAGATGTTCCCGGCTCCGGTGATGGAGGAGCGATGACGGCGGCACGCCTTCGGTTCGCTCCAATGCTTCTAGTCGTCGCTAGGTGGTTCATAGACCTGGTTGTAATTTTTATCACCTCTTGTGTTCTCTGTACTGCTATGATTGATGAATAGATTGGAAATTCCTTTTGCAAAAAAAAAAATTAAAATCTGTTGAAAGTGGTATATACCTTACTTATTTTTGGATCTACATCGTCGGAGATGCTCTTATGCTTTGATTTTGCCTCAAAACGTATTTGGGATATTGCAACGGACAGTGACCAAAGTGATCTTCGTAACAAGTTCAACTAGAAGAACGCCCGTGCGTTGAAACGGGGCCATATTAATTTTAAGATTTCAATATTAATTATGTTAATATTACATTTAATATTCTCATACATATCAAGTGACATTGGTGACCTTTTTTACCATCAAATCCTCACACACACACACACACTTTCCCTCCCTCTTCCTCACTCTCTATCCCCCTCTCTCTCTCTAACAAACACACACACATATCCATCTTATTGGGTACGGGACCATAATCTATCTATTTCACACACACACACACGCTAGTGCATAACAATATAGATTATGTCTATTATATTTGTCACCACAGCTTCATGACAAACAATACATCTAAATTCTGAGCGTTATTTTTATGTAATATGCATTATCTTTATCTAAATTCTCTCTCCCCCCCCCTCTCTTTCTCAGGCACACACACACACTCTCTCTCTCACACACTGACACACACACACACTCTGATATTATAGGACCAAAAACTTTTACCAATTACCATACTCTAGAACACCATACACCTCACTGCATCGATGGGCGTTGGGTGGTGTCTCTCCTCTACCTGGTCACCTAGCATCATTTAATTCTACACCAACATCTCGATTATCTTCCTTGGCACCGAATTGTAAACACCTGCCGTCCTTCTCCTCCTTCCCTGTGCTCCACAACACCCGAGCTGACTGGGAATCAAATTTGGACTGCTGGTACGGGCGCCCATGAGCTAATACAATGATTTTCAATCAGAAATGACAAGAATGTAAAAAATAGCACATACCTTGATGCAGAAACTGCTACCGCCTACCAAGTCAAGATCAGTAGTGCGCTGCTCCGCCGTGGACCTATGCTGGCTTGAGTCCATGTCTGCCGTTGGCCGTTGCTCGCATTCGTCCCACCCATCGCCCAAGCCGGTGTTAGAAGCAAACTCAATAGCCTTGCCCACCTTCATGGCTCTAGTCCACGAGATCGAATCAAGCATCATAGAGTTCGGGGAGGAGTAGCATTTCCACCGTCAGCTCCTCGCTGATGTATCATCATAGAGTGCGGGGAGGACATGGAACGTAAATACCTAGGGTTTAGCGCTGGTGGCGGGAACGACCGACACAACCTCCTTGCGCCGCTCCTCGTTGCCCGCCCTGCTCTGGGATCCTAGTGCCCTGCCCTAGGGTTCCGCGCTGGTGGCGGCGGCGGCGTGGTAGTACGGTGAACTGGAGTTTCGCCTGCGTCGGATGTCACGGCGCGGGCGGAGTACCGAGGAGTCGCCGAGGTCGGCCAGGGCCTGGGGCACAGAGGATTCCTCCTGGTCAAGGAAATCGGAGAGAAGAAGAGGATGGCGGCGCGTCGGCGCGAGGACACATGAGGGCAGGAGTCGAGAGGATCGGCCGTCCAGGCTCATGAGGAGGGCAGCGATGGGAGGATCACGTTAATGGTACCGTATACAAAAATCCCATCAAATCAAGTAAAATATACTAGCAATGCTTGATTGATTCTGATTTATTTTTTATAGGCATTTTCGGATTTGTAGGGCATGTACCCACGATTCCCGCATGGCCTACCTTTTTTTGACGTGTATGATTCATGATAAAAAATGAAAATCACATCAATGTAAGGAAATATACCATCAATGATTGATTGATTGTGATTAAATTTTCATATGGTAACTAATCCGATGGGTTTATGTGGACGATGAAGCGAAAAGGCAGGTGGGAGAGGAGACGAAAAATAACCGGTCAGAAAAAAAATGAATTGATTGTTGCCCTGTACGTTTGGTTTTGGTATTTGAAGATTGATTATCATCCGTTAGTTGGGTTACCAAAAAAGAAATCAATCAAGATATATCCGTAGCTAATCTTCCTTATCCAAACAACCACTTAGAAAAAGCAAAGATCGGTGCATTAGGCAAATTAGGATTTGGAATTGATCGTCATGAAACTAAATTTTATTGATTGGTAATGTGCTATCAGTTCCTGCCGTTTATAACGTATCTAGTTAGGAAACTTTGGAAATGTTAGGAAAGTTTTTATTGTGAGGGTAAAAAAATCGACGTGAGGAGATATGGTGGTGGGATGCGAGACGAAAATAAACCGGACGAAAATAAACCAGACGAAATATAACCAGACGAAATGGGAGGTGGGATGAAAAAAAAACCTGGAACAAAGACTACCAACTGCTCCAAACCGGACGAAAATAAACCAGGCGAAATATAACCAGACGAAGTGGGAGGTGGGACGAAAAACCTGAAACAAAGACTACCAACTGCTCCATTAGGAGTAGAGAGCTTGATTGATTCTGATTCATTTTCTATAGGCATTTTCAGATTTGTAGGGCATGTGCCCACGATCCCCGCACGCCCTACCTTTTTTGACGTGTATGATTCATGATAAAAAATGAAAATCACATCAATGTAAGGAAATATTCCATCAATGCTTGATTGATTTTGATTATTTTTTTATATGGTAACTAATCCGATAGGTTTATGTGGGCGGTGAAGCGAAAAGACAGGTGGGAGAGGAGACGAAAAATAACCGGTCAGAAAAAAATAAATTGATTGTTGCCCTGTACCTTTGATTTTGGTATTTGAAGATTGATTTTCATCCGTTAGTTGGGTTACCAAAAAAGAAATCAATCAAGATATATCCGTAGCTAATCCTCCTTATCCAAACAATCATTTAGAAAAGGCAAGGATCCGTGCATTAGGTAAATTAGGATTTGGAGTTGATCGTCATGAAACTAAATTTTATTGATTGATAATGTGCTATTAGTTCCTGCCGTTTATAACGTGTCTAGTTAGGAAACTTTGGAAATGTTAGGAAAGTTTTTATTGTGAGGGTAAAAAAATCAACGTGAGGAGATATGGTGGTGGGATGCGAGACGAAAATAAACCGAACGAAAATAAACCAGTCAAAATATAACCAGACAAAGTGGGAGGTGGGACGAAAAAAATCTGAAACAAAGACTACCAACTGCTTCATTAGGAGTAGAGATGAGCGCAGATCAATTTTTCTCTCGTCATAATAAAATTACGAGTATGGCCTTGAAGCTTCTAGAAGGTCACGAATCCCCTCAAAACATGTCATCAGCTACCCCTTCCTGAGTTCGCTCTCACAGAAACGACGCGTCGGCTCTCCCTCCCTCTCCTCCTCCCCCCTCTCTAGCAATCGGCGAGCGATGGCGTGGGCGACGCGGTTCCTCTCAGCCGTGTGCTTCTTCGCGGCGGGCGTCCTCTTCGCCCCAGATGTCCTCGTCGGCGCCCGCTCCGGCTCCGGCGCCACCGCCGTCACGGCCGCCAAGGTGTCCCACCTCCTCTGCTTCGCCACCTGCTGGGGCGCTGCGCTCTGGGCTACCTTCATCGGCGGAATCATCATGTTCAAGTAATCAACTGCTTCTCCCCTTGCTCAAATTCCCCCAATTTTTTAGAAAAAATAAAAACGAACGAAATCTCTTGAGCTGATCGATTCGCTTTTACTGAATCCTCCAAGGAATCTGCCGAGGCACCAGTTCGGGAACCTGCAGGGGAAGATGTTCCCAGCCTACTTCACGCTCATCTCCGCCTGCGCCGCCGTCTCCGTCGCCGCCTTCGCCTACCTCCACCCGTGGAAGGCCGCCTCCGCCGTCGAGCGCTACCAGCTTGGGTTCCTCATCTCCGCGCTCGGCTTCAACCTCTCCAACCTGCTCGTCTTCACCCCCATGACCATTGAGGTAAACGCCCTTCCTCCCCCCTAGGAGATCTATTGCTAAATTCCCTGCAAGATAAAACAAATGTTAGATCCACCCTCTGTAAACTGGAATAGATGCCTGAAGTTATTTATTGTCGTCATTGCTTCAAATAAGCAATGGATCTTGGGATTTGTACCAGGGAAAGCAACTTGCAATTTGTCTGTTGAAGATATAATGGTCTGTTCGCATGTTACTCATCATCTAATTTGCAGTTGCACGCCATATATACTTAGCTGCACAGTAGCATTATCTGCTGAATGTAACATCATGTAAACAGAGGGCAGAGCTGATAAAAGTATATTTACTTTGCAAGTACTTTTATGTTGGTTGATAGTTTAGTGACATGCTATTTGTGTACCGGAGCATAGTGTTCGAAGGTTGCAGTTTGTCTCAAACCTTTATTTTGGGTGGGCTATCTTGATTCTGCCGTTGTCATTTTATTGTTTTTGGTCGTTGGCAGTACTTCAACCAAATATTTGCTGTAACTTAATGTTAAATGCTTGTCTCAAGCTATCTTTTCATGCAATCATGCATCTTGTAATATTCTGCTCACTGCTATAATCTGTGCCCATTTTTTTCATGTGATTATGATTTCTATGATAGGATACTTACTTCTAAAACCAATATTTGGTGTAAATATGCCTTGTATAATGTGCAGTACAATTGTATGATATAAAACTGTTCTCTGAATTTATTAGTCTCACATTGTGGTTGTGCGGCCTTGTTCAGTTAATGGTCTATTAATGGTACAGTTTCAGTACTCAATATAGATCTGTCGGTGCACCAACTGCCCTGAAATACAAACATCCAAGCTCAGTGTGCTAGTAGTTGCTGATTTTATCTACAGACTACAGAGGCCCATACTATCACTAGCATTCTTTTTATGGAACTAGATGGATCCATGCACATCACGGCAGGAAAAACCTGTCTACATTGGAAGAAAGACAGTTTAGGTACAATGCTAGGCAATATGCAGTAGTCTTCATCCATACATTAAAAAAATGTAAATGGCAATGGAAATTAAGAAAATCTGAAGTTTATAAGCAAAATAATTGGCCACATCTTGACGATTTGTTGGGCCCTTTGTATTCCAAGATTTGCACTCATGCTTAATTGTTAGCTTAATATCAGTATGTGACAATGTTTAGAATGCTTAACTTATATGAAGAAATGGTGTTATGAATTGCGAGAGAAGGAACACATTTTTTATTGTGTGAAGTGTGCCTAGGTGAATGGGGATTGTACTTTCATAAATCAGAAGGCACACTTCTCCTATTTCCTTGCATTTTTGGTATACACAGCTGCTTGAACTAGTTGTATGCTTGCTCATTGCAGATGATGAAGAAGAGGCACAAGATCGAGAGAGAGCTTAGCATCGGTGACGAGGTCGGGTGGTCGAAGAACGTCAAGACGGCAAAAAGCAACCCTACGCTCGCTGCGATGAACAAGAAGTTTGGGATGATCCACGGTCTCTCATCGCTGGCCAACATCTTGTCGTTCGGCAGCCTTGCCATGCACTCCTGGTACCTTGCCAGCAAGCTTGAGCTGTGAAGCGTACAAGCACTCAGCTTGACCACGGACACGGTTGAATCTAGTATCACCCCAATATGCCTATGCTTCGTTCTGAAAAGGGCTACATGTTATGAGCTTGCAAACAGATTTGATTGTAGACTTGACTTTGGATTATTGTACTTGAAACTACTTGCTGGAGGGAACGTTACCCCGTTACTGCTGCCAAATGCTAATAGAACGTCGCCGATCGCTGAATTGATTTGTGTGAAGTTCGTACAAGGGAGTTTTAGGGTTGGGGGAGTGGCATTCCGATCCGCCCAGTCTGGCTACTACGGCAGCGCCCTAAAGTTACAGAATAGCCTACACAGGCGCGACAAATGATATGTATCGCTTGTTGTGAGCATTAAGCTTCCTATCGCTCACTAGCATAAGAGATGGGCCGGTTCACTAGGAAGGTTTCTGATCTTTTTTTAACTGTCCTATCTGTTTTTTTGGTTTTTTTTTCTCGTTTGTTCAGTTTCTAATTTTTTTTTAAACTCACAAATTTAAAAAATGTCAAAATATTCAAAATTTATTATAAATTTGTTCGTGTTCTTAAAAAATGATTAAATTTTCAAAAAAGAAATCAATTTCAATTTTCTGCGGGATTTCGAAAATTATTCACAATTTCAAGAAATGTGCAAAAAAAAACTCAAAAATATTCACAAACATTTTTTTATTACTTTAACTGAATTTTGGAATTCAAGTTTTTTTTCTAATTTCATTAACTTTTTTTGAATTTGTGAATATTTTTTGAATTTGTGAATATTTTTTGAATTCATGATTAGTTTTCGAATTTGTGAACATTGTTTTAGTTTACTGAAATACATTAAACCGTGATTTTATTGTATCCATAAACATTTTTTAATACAAAAAATCCACAAAACATTTTTCAAATTTGAGAAAAAATAAAAAATTATATGTTTATTAATTGGGAATGAAACAACTAAAAAAAATCTCACCTACGCTAGCTCGTCGGGAGACGCTCGCTCTCGCTCGCCGGTGCACACGAGCAGGCCAGGATCATGTAGCAGTTGCTGACCCGAGCCACGCGAGTGAAGCAACGTTTCTCACACAGCATGAGTGATATACAATAACGCCCCACAAAGCGCTCGCACTAGCCAGTAGGGCGCCAGCACCGTGCCGCACTTCAGTCGAGGAAACTGAGGAAAAGAGCCCATAGGACAGCATGCCCAAAATAAGTGACGGGATTGCAAACAGCGGTTCGATACACATGGATCAGGTGGTAAGGACGTGGTGGGCTTGGATATGTGTTGCACAGCGTGGGTGGTGGTGGATAGATGGGCGCGCCTGCGAGAGATAGTAATGAGCGATAGTAGGAAGCATACTCATATGTACATTGGGCTTCGGTGGGTGCCTGCTTTCAATAAAGGGGGGGGGGGAATGGGATTGTGCGAGAGCAAACCTCCCTTGATATGGATCTGGGGAGCGACAACTTTGACACTCAAACTCATTGAGGGAAATATAAAACACCAGGAAAGTGGTTGACGTTGGCGCTGGCCACTCCCACCCTGATCACTCCTGAGGTGGCTTGATAGTTGCTTGGTGGCCTTAAATGAGAAGATCAATTCTTTCCGCGTCAAAGAAGACACATGTGTGCGGCCAGCAGAACTCCACCGCTAGGAGGATGAACTAGGGGAAATATTGGTTGGCATCCTCATGTATTACGTCATCAATGGATGGGAATGATCATATGTACAGTGGGTTTGGTTTGGTGCTTGTTGGGGAGCAATGTGAGAGTGTGGGAGTAGAACTCCTCCGCCATAGATTTGGGGAGCGATAACTTTGACACTCAACCTCACCTAGGAAACTGTCAAATCAAGGGGAGTGGTTGTCGTAGGCACCAGCCACTCCCACCCCAATCACTCCAGAGGCGGCTCGGTAGTTGCTGAGGGCCACCTTGGAAGAGAAGACCAAGGTGCATGTGTCAAAGAAGATACATGTGCGCGGCCAACAAACTTTCGCTGCCAAGAGGATGAGCTTGAGGCGGGATTGGTCGTCACCCTCATGCATTACTTCAATAGATGAGATGGGATGGCAGAGGTGCCATATTTTTGGAGCTTGGGGTGGATGAAGATCTTCAAGATAGCGATGAAGTCATCGACCGAGGCGGCGTGCGGGTACTGAAATGCCCCATATGCACAATCGACAAATGGATGCGACGCTCCCCAGCTACCCATTGTGGATTATCATTTCTCCATGAAAAAAGATGTTTGCATCCTTCTCGTTTCCTCGGTGATCCAGAAGAAGGCCTGTTGAATGGTGTGGGTTTGAGATATTTTTCTGGCAACTAAAAACGGATATGAAATATGTGGTGAGAGAGTGCATAACCAAGGATACTACCAAATAACGAGCAAACATGAGGAAGTAGCTTGGCCCTCCACATGGTTAGGTATTTCAAGCAATTGGTTTTCCTCTCCTGACGCTAGGCAGCTAGGGCAAACTTTTTCCTCCATACTTCACGGGCGAGCTCGTGGATTCGCCTCCCCTCCGCCTGCCACTCTGGCGGCGGGTGGAAGGAAGACGAATCCGATGCCTTCGCTTTGGTTAGAGTTTTTAAGTCCTCACAGCTCTGGCGCTCAGGAGGATGGCGACACTGCTTCTTTGAATTTGTCTTCTGGGCTTCGATACTCCTTGAGTTCATCTGACTGGAGGTAGTCGATGGAGCTCTAGCATAGATTCGTGTTGTCTCATTGCGGCAGTGAGGTTATGGTTTCTCGTCATGTGGCGAGATTGGTGTCAGGACCTGCAGATCTATGCAAGGGTTCAACGGCGACGACTGCGGCTCCAGGGCGCTAGTCTTTAGGGGCATGTGCATGAAGACTTCCCGTCTGTTATCGACAAGGTCAAGCCGACTCCGGTAGAGGAGCGGCGACAACGGCGCATTGGCGGCTTGTTCTGGCGCCAGTAATGGTCGTTCAGTGGTCTGGGAATCTCGATGTAATCTATAATACCTAAATAGTTCATCCCCACTATGTTATTTCTCTTGACATGCAGCCATGCCACATCACAACACATGCCAACTAAGCTTTTCCAGCCAACCACATCATGACATTTGTTTTCACATGCACCGCACATATGATGAACCACGTCATTAGTTGTTGTCATTGATTTCTATTACCAGCGTTGTAGTTACTGCTGCTGTAGTTGCTTCGTACTACTTTCTCACAACCCATCAGTTACTTGGCCTCCAGCATGCATATTTGACCTTTTATCTCCTTATCACATAACTAGGTGCAAGTACACAATACCCGTGAGTAAAGACGACCAGTCGCTTACCTCGGTAGCGGGCAACGGGCCACCCTCTCCAGCATGTAGGTTTGTCGCTTCTTCTTCTCACAACATGCACTAGGTGCTTGCACACAAGTAAAAGGCGAGGCAGGCGAAACGAGCGACTGGCTACCTATTTATTCTCCTATGCCATGAATCTTTGTCTTGAACAACCATCTCCCCGACCATTTGGCTGCTCTCATGGCCGCTGTGAGTTCTGCTCATAGGTTACCTCAAGTTGATTTACCACCAAGAGGATCCCGTGGTTTACCATGACCATGCGCAGCAGTATATACATCCATGTCATCCTTCTTTGAATACTCAATCAGTGAAATCACCATCTTCCTGTAGATTTGGTATCCACCGGAAGACAACAACAGTGACACACGTGATACGAAGGGTGAGGTCCAACACCATGCAACCGGCATGACAACATCAGCCAGCACCAGCTGGAAGGTTGGCTATCCATTGCAACATTTGTGACCACTGAGGTACCAACCATGGTATTTTTCTTCCATCTCACTCTTACATATTTTATTCATTTCATGATTTTGTTTGGATTCCAAGATTCACATTAGTATGTTGGTCAGTTTAGCTTTTTGCCATCTAACGCATTCTATTTTTTCCGTCTTTGTTTTTGCATCAATAGGTCGTTATGTGGCTGCAGTTTATGGGCAAGAGATTCCAACTAGCAGGCATAAAGCTCAACATTAGGATCTAATATTTGTAACCGTGTTTTATGTTTCTCCGCTCCTATTTTATCCACTTCTTGCTTGCTAAATTGGACAATTGCTCCTCTTTCTTGATTTAGAGCAATTCATTTTATCTTTCAAATATGTATCTTTCGTTCCAGGTATTTCGACATTTTTTGAGATATAGATCCATCGTTCCAAACAAGAGATAGATGACAACCCTTTCCCGAAGAAAAAAATAGAAAAGAATAAGGTCCCAGCGTTTATTATGTGCAGATTAAATTTACGGCTCCTCTTGAGAAATCGTTACATTCTGGTTAGTAACATTCCAAGTTAATCATTGGATACAAATTTAATAGACGTTCTATTATCTTATAAATAATAGAATTATCCATCGCTGATATATATGAATCATTTCAATAAGTGTGTCCAGAAATCTATCCTATATATCGTGTGTAAACAGAAAAAAAAATGTTTTTGGTATTTACTGAAAAATTATCAATTTGTAACATTTCATCAAATGTTGCGATAATTCTCCAATCTATTCACTACATTTGGTAAGATATTTTTGTATTTGATCTTGAAACCCTCCTCAAATAAATACACGGGATTCACTGGGGCAAAGCACGGGGAGTAAGAAAATACATTTTCTGCCCTTATTCTCCATCACTCAACTTTTACTCTTACTATTATTTTTGTAATTCTATAAAGATACACCTACATGTATCCGCAGCAACGCGCGGGGCATCATCTAGTTTCTATTATGTTTTAGATGCATTGTACTTTTGACGAAATTTGATCCTTTTTGTAGAAAAACGCAAAATAAAAGAGGTATTTGAAATAATTGGAAATGATGGGCAGGAAGGCGGAGGCCTGGAGCTTGTGCGTGGAAAGTGAGAGGTAGTGATTTCTGCACATAATACAAATAGTCAGGTAATACTTTCACCACATTACCCACACCCACGAATTGTTTGAAATACCCTAAATCAATATGAGACATGGTTCTAGGGCCTTTTGCCCTGAAGTCAGAGATAGCAACTTGAAAAGAAAATGTTGAACCCCCGGATTCCTGCGATTTTGCTAAAGCAACTCAGAGAAATCCTTGGAGCAGCTTTCAAAGCTCCAATCATAGCTTGGATGACCCAAGTCGATCAAGCGAGTAGTTGTGAACTCCTTCACACGTCTCAAAGGTGATAAATGAGCGTGTGCTATTTATTTCTAGTTTGAAGCAGATAGTTCCAAAAAATTCGTAAGACAAGCAAACCATATTGTTTAAGATGCTACAAATTCTCACATTAACTGGAGAAAAAGAAAAGATTAAACGCTGCTTGGTAGTCCAAGCATAAAAATGTGAATTAATCAAGTGCGTACTGTTTGAGTTGATACGGTTGTACGAAAAGTACATATGTCAAATCGATCTTGGAAGAAATGCAAATGAATTTTCGATTAGAGGCAGCATGCCAATCTGTATCTGCTGTGACGTTACGCGCACAAAAGCGCACGGACTCACGTTCTCATGGTACCTATTGAAGATCGGAGTTATGAAGCTTTAAGATTAGCAAACACGTTATAAATGTCCTGTTATCGACGGGAACATGGACTGTCGTTGATGTTAGAGTTGTATCGAATATTATTGTACAAGGTAGGTTACAGTTGGACTTGTAGTTAGACTGTGTTAGGTAGGATATGGAGTCGTGTCCAAGTAGGACACTTGTATCCTAGACCTCTCATATATAGCGGGGGTAAACACACGATGTAACCTATGCCAACATAATAGCACAGGTACGCGGGGGAGCCGGCGGTGTGTGCCGGCGCCCGGGCGGCCGGGGTGCGGTATTGTGACGGTGTCACGGAGAGGAGCGCCCGTAGTCAGGCCCCGGGATGTAGCCATGATGGTGAACCTCGTTAACAAATCTCGGTGTCGTGCTTGTGTGATTGCTTGGTCCTCGGTAGATCGACGGAGCGCCTCGGATTTATTCTAACAGTTGACATACCATTTTGGCCACGTCCGCGGGTGTTGAAGGGGCCGGATTTGCCAAGTCCGACTGTAGATGTTCGTGGGCACTGACCGTGCACTGCTTAAAAAATGCAATCCACATCCGGACACCTCAACTACGGCAGACTGCCCGTTCCCGATAGGACTCATACTCTACCCGACCGGTGAGGGAAAGCAGAGGTGTTCCGGCCGGTACCGCGAGGATCCAGCACCAGAGGACCCAAGCGCCCGGTGAGCCGACACTATGGCGTCGCAGCGGACGGATCCGTCCGTCGGCCGGGCACTGTCCTCCCGGGAGCGACAGAGTGCAATGCGGACTGACAT
This sequence comes from Secale cereale, assembly GCA_902687465.1. Classification (NCBI taxonomy): domain Eukaryota; kingdom Viridiplantae; phylum Streptophyta; class Magnoliopsida; order Poales; family Poaceae; genus Secale; species Secale cereale. The sequence continues at coordinate 157,495,284 of LR738713.1, forward strand.
TGCCTCCTCCAACCCACACGGGATGACACCCCAATCGACGGATCCGGTCTGATCGTAGTCCGATCCGCTGCCTGCCATGGCAGAGAAGGTCGCAAACCGCCGGAGGTGAGCCCGGGTGGCGGAGGGGAGTGGAGTGAAGTGGTTAGGATTTGGTCCGGCGAGAGGATGGGGACGAATATAAGTGATGTCGGGTAGACCAGTATGGGTCGGCTCCGACGTGACGGGCATGCCCGGGCGCGTCCGGACGCCCCATATCCGCCACATATTTGTGCTAGATATGGGGGTTGCCGGTCAGCCCGAGCATTTGAGGACCGTTTGAGGTGCATGTCTAGGTCCAAATTTTGTGACCGGGCGGCCTGCCCATGCGTTTGAGCCGGGTTGCAATGTCTACGAGACGGCAAACACCTATTTGAACTATCTCGAGGAGCATCGGTTGTTGCAGTGTCTACTTGTCACATCCACATCCGAGACTGAGACCGACATCGAGACCGGTGCCGAGATCGACACCGAGATTAGCAAAGCCGGTATAGAACCCAAACCGAAAAGGATACAACCCCCAAACCAACTCAACACTACTAGACTAGTGGTTTGAGGTAAGATGAAAATATGAGATTTGATCACTCGTGGATTGAGGTAACCATCCCACCACCGAACTTCACACGCGAGCATCTGTTTTGCTAGCGCCCATTTAAGAGAAATAAATAAAACACCTGTCCCTTTCCTAGTTGTTGTCAAACCTCAATGATGATTATTGCAATATAATTTATTATTTAAGAAAGATCCTGTTTGGATGCAAGGGACTTATTTTAGTCTGACTAAAAATAATTTTTTTAAGAGGCTAAAGTTCCAAGTACCACTGACTAAAGAGGGGCTAAAACTAGTCTTAAGACTAAAAAAAATTAGTCAGGGGTACCCCTACTAAAATGTGGATTAGTCCTCTCTCTCCTCATTTAACTCCTCTCCTTTAAAACATGCGGGTTCTGAATTGAAGGGTTTGAAGAATAATAAATGCTTATTAACTTGATTTTAGTCTCTTTAGTATTTGGATCCAAGCATTGGGTTAGGCTAGCAAGTTTTAGTCCCACTACTTTTAGTCATGAGACTAAAACGTATCCAAACACCTCTAAGTCCTCATATATTAAACATTACAGATCCTTGCAAACACACCTATAGAAAATAGAATTATAATTCATGCACGGTTATCTTGCCGAAGGTGTTGTCTACTTGTTGTTGTGATGATCTTCATTGTTCAGACTCCATAACCAGAATGAAAAATCCTTGTCCAGACTATCTCTGGCCAGACATGGCGAAAATAGCGCGAGGACCTTTTGTTCTTTCTCGAAGGTGTCACCGCAAAAGAAGTTGGCTTAGACACAGGTTTTTCTTCTTCTTCCGTATATATCTTAGTGGATCAGTTATGCTTGACTAGTTGCGTTTGTTGGATGCTCTGCTTAATAATTAAAAAATGATTTTGTGCATCATCATGATGAAAAGGCCGGGTTTCAAGTTCTTTTAAAACAATTTTGTGGTTCTAAGTTCTTGATGAAAGCTCTAACCATAATTGGGACGACCAAAATCGATCGTGAGGGTAGTTGTGAACTCCTTCACACATCTAAAAGTAGATAAATGAGTGGGTGCCATTTTCTAGTATAAAAGCAGCTAATTCAAAAAAGAAAAAAAAACATAAAATAAGCTACCACACTTGTTAAGAGGCTATAAATTCACATTAACTTGTGAAAAAAAAGGAAGATGTAATGCTGCTTGGTGGAGCCCCTGGTAGTGCTAGGGACTGCGCTCGGCGCCTATGTATTCTGCTTTGGGTGTGTGCATGTGTTGTGGTGAAGTGCATTTGTCCGGGACATTGTTGATCATTGCTTTTTATATAAAGCGGAGCAAAAGCCTTTTTCGATAAAAATACAAAAGAGCGAAATACTCCCTCGGTAAAGTAATATAAGATGTTTTAGACCACTACATTAGTGATATAAAAGAACCCCCCCCCCCACCCACCACACACACACAATAACACGACCACACACTCACATTCAACCTAAATCATCCAATTATAGGTTGGTTCCCAAAATTTTCACATGTTCATGATGTCGAAATAATTCAAAACATGAATGTTCTGCTTGTGGAGCTAATCTCTTTCCTAGAGGTTTCCAAAGTTCCATAATTGTCATCACAAAAGAAACATTCTTTAATCATGGGGCTAATTTTTGAACTCCTGCCTCTATTTGTCACATGCTTACCACATTTGAAGTAAGTTTTTCAATCCACAACCCCTCTTTAATGCGTCTTGGGTCCCTTAAACAATGTACCCATAGAGAACGAATGATGCCTTTCTTTAAGTGATGAACCCACAAACGAGTCAGCGTCATGTGATTTTTTGCTGAAAGAATTGCGTAGACCCTACAGGAAATGGTTGTTCCAAATCGAGCAGGAGAGACAATGTACAATCCGCGTTGTTTCTCTCTTTTTTGGGTTGAAGGATTAGGGCAATTTAAGGTTGCCGTCATGATTCGGAGCAAGCAACTGAAGGCGCCTTCTTTTCTCAGTCAAAAGATGCCACCAGTCTTCAGGTAAATAGTACCCTGCAGGCTGTGGCATCATCATCAAAGCTCAGGATAAACAAACCAACGTACCATCAATGTTTTTTTTTGAGTTGAACGTACCATCATTTGGTTGGCCATCTTGCACGATAATGACTTGATGTGATTTTGAAAGAGCTCAAAGGATCAATGACCATAATTCCTGAATACTCTTGTTGATACCCATATTAACACCCGATTTTGCGGGACTCAACGCAGGTGAAGTTCTACTGATACAATGAGGCGCACATCTTCCAATGCAATCTTATCAAACAGATATTTGCAATCTACGTATATATATACTCCTTCTGTTCAATAATATAAGAGCATTTTTGTAGCGACCAGACCTCAAACAGTCTGATTTCTGTGCATCAGTGTCATCCCTGGATCAGTAATGCTGACACACATAGTACTAGAAGGATTTATAACAGAGTGGCAATCACACACTTATTACATCGATAGTCCAACGATGAATTTATTACAAATAATATGACTGAATGCCAGCTAACACGATAACAGCGGAAGGCTTGGAAGATAAGTGAGTCCATCAACTTCAACGGCATCACTGAGTATAGAACCACGACCTAAAAAGCATCTTACCCGTCGTCTGAAAAGTCTGCAACATGAAACGTTGCAGCCCGAAAACGGGCCAGCACATGGAATATGCTGGCAAGGTAACACAAGAGAATGCAATGGAAGTAAAGCTATACTATATGCAATATGGCTGGTGGAAAGCTCTATGGTTACGGTTTTTGCGTAAAGCCAATTTTTCCCTACTTCAGAGGAATATATTTTAATTTAACTATCATGGTAGTTGAAACATCGTTGAGAAGATAGACATCCTCTCAACCCCAATTAAAATAATCATTAAACCCAACAATATTAAATTAGAGTAACATGATGAGATTCACATGAAAATCCAAGTACTAGATACTCAAGACGTCCATAACCGGGGACATGGCTAATCATGATCAGTTTGTACACTCTGCAGAGGTTTGTGCACTTTTCCCACAAGACTCGATCGCCTCCGTTTGGTTTCTCGCACTGCATGGTGTTTGAGAAACGGATGACCGAGACATAGTCTTTCAGAAGCGCTAGCACCTTACGATCGGGCGGACCGTACCAACCTACATCCCCTACATCTGCTAGTCCACCACTGTAAGAGTTTGCACAACTTACTCATACTATGCTAGAGCCCATAATAGCATTGTGGCTGCACACGGAAGTTTCTAGTATGAATAATCTCATGATCCCTTTGAGCCTGGGTGGCGGTCCAAAAGAAAAACAGGCAATCACTGGAATACCCAGATGCCTCAATCCACCCAGATGTGTATTAATGTTGCCACCTTAAGTTAAACCATTAATTAATAAACTCACATCTGTCATGGAATTCACTCACCCAATCCACGTCTACGAGCATAGCATGTCCTAACAGCAAACGTAGAGTAGCTCCCAAAGGTTTGAATGTAATGCAGGTAATAGGTACTACCTCAATCTACTTGCTAGTCCCACAAATTAATTAATCCTACTCATGCAATGTGTGAGGGTTGAACTAATGCAATGAAAACTGGGTAATTGGAAAGCATGATCAAAGTGTTACTTGCCTTGCTGATGATCCGCAAAACCTAGAGACTCAAAGTAGCAAGCGGCGCACTCCGGATACTCTATCGCAATCAAACAAGCACACAATAAGTACTTAACTAATACACGGGTAAAACTCAAATAAGAGGTCTAAGCAGAAAGTTCAACTTAAGAACTCCGGTTTGCAAAAAGAATCAACTCGAAAGAAGCAACGAAACTCAAACTCCAAAAGAAACGAGCTCCGGTTTGCTAGTTGGCCTAAACTCAAATTTTACAGTAGCCAAAACTTTGTTCAAGTTGATTAAAATAAAGAGTTCATCGAGACGAAGATCTGGGATTTTGAATCACCTGATTCCGACTCTCGAGCGAAAAGAAAAACGAAAAACAAGATCAGGGCAGAAATCGCGATCGGAATAATCGAGAATAAATACCCCGAAAAAAAGGAAAAACGGACGAACAGGCTAACGAACGAACGTTCGCTGTCTGCGACTAACTAACGAAAACCGTTCGTTAAAGGAACATACGGACGAACGTCCGCTAAATAACTAAACCGACGAAAACCGATCCGATCTAATCTAATAAAACAGATCTACGGGTTAAAAAAAACAGAGCGGTTCTTTAAAAAGAACGATGGCTACCTCGCGAACTCCGGCGGGATCTCCGGCGGCGGCGGCGGCGGTGCGACGACGGCAGCGGGGCGGCGGCTAGCGGCGGCAGGGTGCGGCAGCAGCAGCGGCGAGCGGCGGCGGCGGCGGCGCGAAGGCGGCGGCGGCTTCGGGCTCTAGGGTTTCGGGCGGGGCAGCGCTGGCGGGCTGAGGCGAAACGGGCCGGCTCTAGCGCTTATAAAGCCCAGAGTCCCAATCCTATACAAGTCTAAGTCGGTTCACTTTTTATTTTTTTAATAGAGTCCCGGCGCAGAAAAACTAACGAAAGAAATACTAAACGGACTCCAAAAATTCCAAAATAAAATTTCACCGTCCTCTAATAATATTTAGGAGAAAGTGAACATTTTTACCGGACCTAAATGCAGTTTTGAAAAACGCGCATTTTTCCTATGCAAATAAATCCATAAAAAAATACCAAAAGTGATTTTAACATTTTTCCTCCAATATTTCTGGTATTTTGGAGAAGTCATATTATCTCCGCTCATATTTTGTGTTTAGAAATATTTTTAGGAGGAAAAATAATTAGAATCACACTGTCCTCGTACCGGTATTCGAGCGAACTCAAATACGAAAACGGTAAAATTCCCAACTCTCTCCGTAGGTCCTTGAGTTGCTTAGAATTTCGAGGAACGCCCCAAACAAAAATGCAAAAAGCATGCAATGCAAATATGATCTATGTATAACATTCCAAATTGAAAATTTGGGATGTTACAAACCTACCCCCCTTAGAATGAATCTCGTCGTCGAGATTCGACTTGGCTAGAGAACATGTGTGGATGGTCCTTGCGTAGATCATCTTCTCATTCCCAGGTGGCTTCTTCCTCGGTGTGGTGACTCCACTGAACTTTGCAAAACTTGATAACCTTACTGCGGGTGACTCTGCTCAAAAATTTGAGAATCTTAACAGGCTTCTCCTCGTAAGTCAGATCACTGTCCAACTGAATTGCTTCCAAGGGTACTGTGTCTCTAAGCGTTATATCGGCCATCTCCGCGTGGCACTTCTTAAGCTGCAAAACGTGAAACACGTCGTGCACTCCTGACAATCCTTCGGGCAATTCTAACTTATAGGCAACCTCTCACATGCGTTCCAAAACACGGTAAGGTCCCACAAATCTCGGGGCTAACTTCCCTTTAACTCCGAAACGTTTAACTCCTCGCAGAGGTGATACTCTCAAGTACGCTCTGTCTCCGATCTCATAGGCTATTTCCTTGCGCTTCGAGTCTGCATAACTCTTCTGCCTGGACTGAGCTATCTTCAGTCTATCTCGGATCAACTTCACCTTCTCCTCAGACTCTTTGATTAAGTCTGGTCCAAACAACTGTCGGTCTCCAACTTCGTCCCACGACAACGATGTTTGGCATCTCCTTCCATATAATGCCTCGAACGGTGCCATCTTCAAACTGGCTTGGTAACTGTTGTTGTATGAGAAATCCGCATAGGGCAAGTTGTCATCCCAACTAGATCCATAATCTAATGCACAGGCTCTCAGCATATCCTCCAAAATCTGATTGACCCTTTCAGTCTGTCCATCTGTCTGCGGGTGAAAAGCTGTGCTAAACTCTAGTCTGGTATCCAAAGTTCCATGTAACTATTTCCAGAACTTTGAGGTAAACTGGGTTCCTCTATCTGATACGATGCTCCTCGGAACTCCATGCAGACATACAATTCTGGTCATGTATATCTTCGCCAACTTTGCACTGGTATATGTGGTTTTCACAGGGATAAAGTGGGCTACCTTCGTCAATCGGTCTACTACTACCCAGATTGAATCATATCCTGCTTTGGTCCTGGGCAATCCGGTGATAAAATCCATGCCAAGATTCTCCCACTTCCATTCGGGTATTGGCATAGGTTGTAACAATCCTGCTGGCTTCTGATGTTCTGCCTTCACTCTCTGACACACATCACAAACTGCTACATACTCCGCAATATCCTTCTTCATACCGGTCCACCAGAAAATATCCTTCAAATCCAAATACATCTTAGTATTTCCTGGGTGAATCGAGTATGGTGAATCATGGGCCTCCTGTAAAATCAACTTCCTGATCTCCGGGTCATTAGGCACATAAACGCGGTCCTCAAACCATAAGGTGTCGTGTTCATCCTCACAAAATCCTTTAGCTTTTCCTTCGCTCATCCTCTCCTTTATAGAGGCAACCTCCTTGTCAGCTTTTTGAGCTTCTCTGATTTTATCCATCAGGGTAGACTGGATTTCTAGTGTTGCTACATAACCTCTCGGAATTATCTCCAAACGTAGTTCTCGTAGGTCCTCGGCTAACTCCTTTGGAAATTCTTCCATTATTAGGGTATTGACATGGCTCTTACGGCTTAGCGCATCGGCTACTATGTTAGCCTTTCCGGGATGATAATGCAATCTCATGTCATAATCCTTAATGAGTTCCAGCAATCTCCTTTGCCTAAGATTCAACTCCTTCTGGGTGAATATATACTTCAAACTCTTGTGATCCGTATATACTTCACAATGGTTTCCAATGAGAAAATGTCTCCACGTCTTCAATGCATGCACTACGGCTGCTAACTCCAAATCGTGGGTGGCATAGTTCAGCTCATGAGGTTTTAGTTGTCGTGAAGCATACGAAACAACTCTTCCTTCCTGCATAAGAACTGCTCCAAGTCCTCGACGTGAAGCGTCGCAGTACACCTCATAATCCTTATGTTGATCTGGCAGAATCAACACAGGAGATGAGACCAAACGTTTCTTTAATTCCTGAAAACTGGCCTCACATTCTTCTGTCCAACTGAACTTGGTGTCCTTCTTTAACAACTCCGTCATTGGCTTTGCAATCTTTGAGAAATTCTCGATGAATCTCCGGTAGTATCCTGCGAGTCCAAGAAAACTTCGGATCTCCCCAACTGTTGTCGGTGCTCCCCAATTGGTCACAGTGTCCACCTTGACAGGATCTACTGCTATTCCTTCTTCGGATATAACATGTCCGAGGAATCCGACTTCCTTCAACCAAAACTCACATTTGCTAAACTTGGCATATAACTGATGTTCTCTGAGCTTCTCCAATACCAAACGCAAATGTTCTGCATGCTCCTCTTCATCCTTCGAGAAGATCAATATATCATCTATGAACACTACGACGAACTTATCCAAATACTCCATAAACACTTTGTTCATCAGGTTCATAAAGTATGCCGGTGCGTTTATCAGACCAAAAGACATAACGGTATACTCGTACAACCCATACCTAGTGGTATAGGCCGTCTTAGGTATATCCTGCTCTCGGATCTTCAATTGATGGTACCCTGATCGCAGATCGATCTTGGAAAATACCTTAGCTCCTTGCAATCTATCGAACAGATCATTGATCATCGGCAATGGGTACTTGTTCTTGATCGTTACTTCATTCAATCCTCGGTAATCGACAACCATTCTTAACGATCCATCCTTCTTCTCCACTAGAAGTACTGGCGAACCCCAAGGCGAAGAACTTGGGTGTATAAATCCCTCATCCAGTAACTCCTTAATCTGCTTCTTAATTTCCTCCAAATCCTTTGCGGACATCCTATATGGTCTCTTAGAAATTGGCCCGGTGCCTGACAAAAGTTCAATCAAAAACTCTATATCTCTATCCGGTGGCATTCCTGACAATTCTTCTGGAAACACATCCGGATAATCCTTCACTACTGGCACTTCCTCCTGAACAACTCCTCACAAGGAATTTAATCTACTCCTCTTTGACTCATGCCAGGATACATACTTTATCCTTCTTCCTTCCGGCGTAGTAAGCAAAATGGTCTTACTGGCACATTCAATATTCCCTTCATACTTAGATAACCAATCCATGCCTAATATCACATCCAGTCCTTGAGATTCCAATACTATTAGGTCCGAAGGGAAAATGTAATTACCAATCCTTAAGGGCAACCGATCACACCATGACTTAGCCATATACTCCGCTCCTGGTGAGGTTACTAACATGGGCGATCTAAGGGCTTGGGTCGGCAGCTTATACTTATCCACAAATCCCCTTGAAATGTATGAATGCGATGCGCCAGTATCGAAAAGAACGAGTGCAGTGAAGGACTTAACTAAGAACTTACCTATAACCGCATCTGGTTGCTCCTCTACCTCCTCCACAATCACGTGGTTCACTTGTCCTTTGTTGAACGGGTTGGGCTTCTTCCCGGCGCTTCCATTGCCGTTCCCATTCTTAACTTCTGGGCATTCATTGGCATAATGTCCATTCTTCCCGCACTTGTAACAAGTGACATGGCTGAAATCCCTCTTGGTGGGTGTGGACGGTGTAGGGCGGTTCTGGTTTCCATTGGCTCCATTCCCATTTCCATTGCCGTTCTTGGTGCCGTTGTGATTGTGCGAGCTACCTTCTCCATGGGTATGTTGAAAATGTCCTACCGTCTTAGGGGTAAAACGGGGCTTCTGCTGAGCTCCAGAATTATACTTTCCTTGCCCATACTTCCTCTTGCGACTCTCAATCTGTTGATGCTTCCTTTCAATCATTAGGGCGCGGTCAACCAACTCCTGGTAATTATTGAAAGTTGCCACCATCAACTGTATACTCATCTCATCATTCAACCCTTCCATGAATCTCTCCTGCTTCTTGGCATCTGTAGACACATCATCTGGGGCATAACGGGATAGGGTACTAAACTCATCCACGTACTGAGCCACAGTACGAGTTCCTTGGCGCAGATTGCGAAATTCCTGCTTCTTCATACTCATCGCTCCGGTTGAGACATGTGCGGTACGAAAAGCTTGCTGAAACTGGTCCCAAGTCACATTGGCTACGGGATAAGTGGCTGTGTAATTCTCCCACCATGCTGCGGCTGGTCCAGACAACTGGTGTGCGGCAAATCGCACCTTCTCAGCATCCGAGCAATTGGTGGTGGTCAAATCCCTTCCAATCTTGCGTAGCCAGTCATCAGCCACTATTGGTTCGATGCTGCTAGCAAACACGGGTGGTTGCAACCTTAAGAAACGTGTCAGGTTGTCCACGGGTGGTGGTGGTGGAGGGTTGTTGTTGTTGTTGTGGTTGTTCTGAGTGTTCTGGACACGAAGTTGCATCAGGGTGTTCTGCTGCTGGATCAACTGAGTGAGCTCAGTGGGAAACTCAAATTCACGTCTTGGAGGCATCTGATGGGTGTAGAGGGAAGATATTAGAATAGAAAAGAGGTCTAAGGGAAAATCACTACCCATATGCACATGAGGCAAACACACAATCATATTACACCAATCAATTTCAAACAAGGTCTTACAAATCTAACGATCGTTACAAAAGTGCTCTAAATCTAATATATGGAGGTAGACAACTAGTCACAGGGTGGTCATCTAAAATATTGATCGGCAGAGGATTCCATAACATCTGCTCCAACTTCATCTTCATAGTCTTCATCCTTGCTATCCTCAGCTTTCGAATCTGTGTCATCAATGACGATATAGTCTTATGGTGGAATCTCCTTGGGTTCTTCTTCCTCGTCTTCTTCTCCCATGAGTATTCCTAACTTCCGTGTCAAATCATCATTCTTCTCCACAAGTATTTTCATCTCCTCCTCATATCCGTCGCGTGTAGACTTGAGTTCTTCCTCTAGCTCCAAATTCCTATTTAGGGCTTTCTTCAAATCTATCATCCCAGCACACATCTGGTGCTCCTGGCGACGAATGTGGTGGTTCAACTCCTGAATGAAGGCTGCAATGGATCTATCCTTCCGGGTGCTGATCATATCCCAATTCTCATCGCGGCGTCCACAAATCTGGTAGATGGTGTCCTTTAGCTCCTGCTTGTAGACTTCTCCGATCCTTCCCATAGCAATGTGGGCTTCCATGCTCGTGCCTAGGCTCCATGTAGGTGCATTAAAAGAAAATGCTATGAGTGAGGTGATGGGTGCGAACGTCCTTCCTGGAACTTGAGCTTGAATCAACCAACGCTCCTCCTCAGGTAGAGTGGCATTGTAGGTTCCGGTGAAACTTGGTAGTCCAATGTTTAGATATCTTGTGACTTCCTTCAGGTGTCGTCCAAATGGTGTATCATCATCCGGTTGCATGAACTTGTGCTTTGCTTCCACTATCCTAAAGAGTAGAAAAGATGAGGAGTCAGAAAAGAGAAGAGTGAATAGTGCTCTAGGGCTTGTCTTAGTGGTCGAGTCCTATAGTCAGCGTGTGCTCTGATACCATCTTGTAGCGACCAGACCTCAAACAGTCTGATCTCTGTGCATCAGTGTCATCCCTGGATCAGTAATGCTGACACACATAGTACTAGAAGGATTTATAACAGAGTAGCAATCACACACTTATTACATCGATAGTCCAACGATGAATTTATTACAAATAATATGTCTGAAGGCCAGCTAACACGATAACAGCGGAAGGCTTGGAAGACAAGTGAGTCCATCAACTCCAACGACATCACTGAGTATAGAACCACGACCTAAAAGGCATCTTACTCGTCGTCTGAAAAGTCTGCAACATGAAACGTTGCAGCCCGAAAACAGGTCAGCACATGGAATATGCTGGCAAGGTAACACAAGAGAATGCAATGAAAGTAAAGCTATACTATATGAAATATGGCTGGTGGAAAGCTCTATGGTTACGGTTTTTGCGTAAAGCCAATTTTTCCCTACTTCAAAGGAATAGATTTTAATTTAACTATCATGGTAGTTGAAACATCGTTGAGAAGATAGACATCCTTTCAACCCCAATTAAAATAATCATTAAACCCAACAATATTAAATTAGAGTAACATGATGAGATTCACATGAAAATCCAAGTACTAGATACTCAAGACGTCCATAACCAGGGACACGGCTAATCATGATCAGTTTGTACACTCTGCAGAGGTTTGTGCACTTTTCCCACAAGACTCGATCACCTCCGTTTGGTTTCTCGCACTGCATGGTGTTTGAGAAACGGATGACCGAGACATAGTCTTTCAGAAGCGCTAGCACCTTACGATCGGGCGGACCATACCAACCTACATCCCCTACATCTGCTAGTCCACCACTGTAAAAGTTCGCACAACTTACTCATACTATGCTAGAGCCCATAATAGCATTGTGGCTGCACACGGAAGTTTCTAGTATGAATAATCTCATGATCCCTTTGAGCCTGGGTGGCGGTCCAAAAGAAAAACAGGCAATCACTGGAATACCCAGATGCCTCAATCCACCCAGATGTGTATTAATGTTGCCACCTTAAGTTGAACCATTAATTAACAAACTCACATCTGTCATGGAATTCACTCACTCAATCCACGTCTACGAGCATAGCATGTCCTAACAGCAAACGTAGAGTAGCTCCCAAAGGTTTGAATGTAATGCAGGTAATAGGTACTACCTCAATCTACTTCCTAGTCCCACAAATTAATTAATCCTACTCATGCAATGTGTGAGGGTTGAACTAATGCAATGAAAACTGGGTAGTTGGAAAGCATGATCAAAGTGTTACTTGCCTTGCTGATGATCCGCAAAACCTAGAGACTCAAAGTAGCAAGCGGCGCACTCCGGGTACTCTATCGCAATCAAACAAGCACACAATAAGTACTTAACTAATGCACGGGTAAAACTCACATAAGAGATCTAACCAGAAAGTTCAACTTAAGAACTCCGGTTTGCAAAAAGAATCAACTCGAAAGAAGCAACGAAACTCAAACTGCAAAAGAAACGAGCTCCGGTTTGCTAGTTGGCCTAAAGTCAAATTTTACAGTAGCCAAAACTTTGTTCAAGTTGATTAAACGTAAAGAGGGCATCGAGACGAAGATCTGGGATTTTGAATCACCTGATTCCGACTCTCGAGCGAAAAGAAAAATGAAAAACAAGATCAGGATAGAAATCGCGATCGGAATAATCGCGGATAAATACCCCGAAAAAAAGGAAAAACAGACGAACAGGCTAACGAACGAACGTTCGCTGTCTGCGACTAACTAACGAAAACCGTCCGTTAAAACGAACGTACGGACGAACGTCCGCTAAATAACTAAACCGACGAAAACCGATCCGATCTAATCTAATAAAACAGATCTACAGGTTTAAAAAAACCGAGCGGTTCTTAAAAAAAAACCGATGGCTACCTCGCGAACTCCGGCGGGATCTCCGACGGCGTTGGCGGCGGTGCGACGACGGCAGCGGGGCGGCGACGCGGCAGCTAGCGGGGCGGCGGCGGCGCAGGGTGCGGCGGGGCAGCGGCTAGCGGGGCGGCGGCGGCGCGGGGTGCGGTGGGGTGGCGGCGGGGTGCGGTAGCAGCAGCGGCGGCGGCGCGAGCGAGGCGTCGGTGGCGCGAAGGCGGCGGCGGCTTCGGGCTCTAGGGTTTTGGGCGGGGCGGCGCTGGCGGGCTGAGGCGAAACGGGCCGGCTCTGGCGCTTATAAAGCCCAGAGTCCCAACCTATACAAGTCTAAGTCGGTTCATTTTTTTAGTAGAGTCCCGGCGCAGAAAAACTAACGAAAGAAATACTAAACGGACTCCAAAAATTCCGAAATAAAATTTCACCGTCCTCTAATAATATTTAGGACAAAGTGAACATTTTTTCTGGACTTAAATGCAATTTTGAAAAACGCGCATTTTTCCTATGCAAATAAATCCAGAAAAATACCAAAAGTGATTTTAACATTTTCCTCCAATATTTCTCTTATTTTGGAGAAGTCATATTATCTCCGCTCATATTTTGTGTTTAGAATCATTTTTAGGAGGAAAAATAATTAGAATCACACTGTCCTCGTACCGGTATTCGAGCGAACTCAAATACGAAAACGGTAAAATTCCCAACTCTCTCTGTAGGTCCTTGAGTTGCTTAGAATTTCGAGGAACGCCACAAACAAAAATGCAAAAAGCATGCAATGCAAATATGATCTATATATAACATTCCAAATTGAAAATTTGGGATGTTACAATTTTTTTTTAATTTAAGCAATTCTGAAAACCTAGCCAGCCGCCGCCTCCAAAACCCTTGAGTTCTCTGCCTCCTGTCGGTGCCGGTCCGCCCTGTCTCCGGTGGCCTAAGGGCCATGGTGACGGAGTGGATCTCGGCCCTTGCCGGTGGGAGGACTCCGTTTTTAGATCTTTTTTCGAGCTTTGTTAGGGTTTGTGTCCTGCTCAGGAGGCGGCTCCCTGAAGATGGAATAGAGGTCTCCCCGCATAGCCCCCGTTCCGGTGATGCATGTAGCATCATCGGTGGGCGTGTGGAGGTGTGTCTCCGGCGGATCTGTCTTTGATGGATTTGCTTGGATCTGCTCGTCGTTCGTTTTCGTTCGCGTGTCTTCAGTTTGGATCCTTTTGATCTACACTCTTCATCTACGACGGTTGCTGTTCTGGTGCGTTGGTTCTATGGGGCCTTAGCACGACGACTTCCCGACTGTCTACTACAACAACGTTTGCCCGGCTCCAGCGAGGGAGGGGTGATGACAGCGGCGCACCTTTGGCTCGCTTCAGTGCTTGTAGTCGTCGCTAGGTGGTCCATGGATCTGGATGTAATTTTTATTATTTCTAGTGTTCGTTGTACTACCACGATTGAAGATGAATAGATTGAAAGTTTTTTCCCGCAAAAAAAAATATAAGAGCATTTTTGACACTACACTAGTGTCAGATGTCAGAAACACTCTTATATTATGAAACGGGGGGAGTAACTGGAAATGTTGGACCTACCTCGTGTCATCCCCGTGAAAGCCCCTCGTGTCGTCGCTGTGGGCGACCCGGGGATAAACCCTAGTGGTCGCCACTCGAACCCACCTGCCTCTCCCTCCTCCTCGCCGCCGTCCGTAGTGCAACTAGGCAAAGCCTGGCCGGCAGAGCGGCGACGGGGCTTCTCCACCCTTCGAGCATCACGACCGGCGCGAGACGGCCATATAGCGAAGAGGCGCCAGGCGGCAATTCTTGGCGGCGGCGTGCGCGACGCGACAACGGTTTCTAGGATGCGAGCTTGGCAGCCGATCCAATCTTTGCCGAGCGGCCGCGATGGCTGCGGCGGCGTGGTGGTCGGCCCCGTCTCGGGCGACGGCGGTTGCAGGTGCGGCGCGGCCCTTTACCAGGAAGGGCGGTGTCTACGGTCGGCGCACCATCGGACGTCGGATAGGAGGCGACAGGTGGAGGCCATGGTGGACTGGTCGGCGGCGCCTCTGGTCAGATCTGATCTGGCCGGTGTAGCCGGTGGTGGTGGCCATCTCCTCCGTTGGAGGCGGTCAGCCTGATGCTGGATGGTCAGATCTCAAGATCCATCATTTAGCTCGGTTGTGAGTCAGGAAGACACATTTGCTAGTGAAGACCGAGCCGTTGGCAGGGGCTAGCGGCGTCCTTCGTTGTTACCTTGATGAAGGCATTGTCGTGTAACTACTGTCGACCCACTCGTGCTGCTCCGGGGGAAACCCTAGGATCTGGTCTTCCATATCGGACGATGGCGGTATTGCGGTGTCGTTTTCTCTCTTGGGAGTATCGTTTGTGGAGCAGCGCTGGAAGACAGAGGCAGGAGGAGGATCGGCTTCGTCTTCCACGGAGCTTTCGGTGGAGATGTCAAGTCATGCCTGGCCGACAGGTGCTACGATGTGTCATGCCTGGTTGGCAGGGTCTACGGATGATAGATCTTCCATAATTTTTGTGTCTAGATGGACAAGCGCAGGGCGGTGGCGCCGTTGGCGCCGTGGTGGCGTTGATGGATGGACGGACTGGCAAGGATGATGCTGAAGAAAATATGCCCTAGAGGCAATAAAAAAGTTGTTATTTTATATTTCCTTATATCATGATAAATGTTTATTATTCATGCTAGAATTGTATTAATCCGAAATTTGATACATGTGTGGATACATAGACAAAACATCATGTCCCTAGTAAGCCTCTACTAGACTAGCTCGTTAATCAAAGATGGTTAACTTTCCTAACCATAGACATGTGTTGTCATTTGATGAACGGGATCACATCATTAGGAGAATGATGTGCATAATGATCATTCGGTTTACTGTTATTGCTTTCTTCATATCAAATACATATTCCTCCGACTATGACATTATGCAACTCCCGAATACTGGAGGAATGCCTTGTGTGCTATCAAATGTCACAATGTAACTGGGTGGTCATAAAGATGCTCTACGGGTATCTCCAAAGGTGTTTCTTGGGTTGTCATAGATCAAGATTAGGATTTGTCACTCCGAGTATCAGAGAGGTATCTCCGGGCCGTCTCGGTAATACACATCATAATAAGCCTTGCAATCAAATGACTAATGAGTTAGTCACGGGATGATGTATTACATAACGAGTAAAGAGACTTGCCGGTAACAAGATTGAACTAGGTATGAAGATACCGACGATCGAATCTCGGGCAAGTAACATACCGATGACAAAGGGAATAACGTATGTTGTCATTACGGTTTGACCGATAAAGATATTCGTAGAATATGTGGGAGCCAATATGAGCATCCAGGTTCCGCTATTGGTTATTGATCGGAGAAGTGTCTCGGTCATGTCTACATAGTTCTCGAATTTGTAGGGCCCGCACGCTTAACGTTCGATGACAATTTGTATTATGAGTTATGTGTTTTTGGTGACCTAAGATTTTTCGGAGTCCTGGATGATATCATGGACATGACGAGGAGTTTCGAAATGGAAGAGAGGTAAAGATTTATATATAGGATGATGGTATTTGGACACTGGAAGTGTTCCGGGTGATACCGGGTCACCGGAAGGGGTTCCGGGCAAACCCCCGGCATAGATATGGGCTTAATGGGCCAAGTAAGGGAACACACCAGCCCACAAGGGGCTGGTGCGCCCCCTGTAGGGTCAGCCACGTGGGGAGGAAGGAAAAGGAAAGTATGAAGTAGGACTCCTACTTCCTTCCCCTTCCCCCTCTTTCCTTTCTGGTAAGGGGGGGGGGGAATCGGACTAGGGGCCCAAGTAGGATTCCTCCTGCTTGGGCGCGCCCTAGGATGCCTCCCTCCCTCTCCCTCCTTTATATACGTGAGGAGGGCACCCCTAGAACACACATCATTTGTTCTTAGCAGTGTGCGGTGCCCCTCCACATTTTACTCCTCAGGTCACAACGTTGTAGTTCTTAGGTGAAGCCCTGCGCGGATCACATAACCATCATCGTCACCACACCGTCGTGCTGACGAAACTCTCTCTCGGCCCTCTACTGGATCAAGAGTTCGAGGGACGTCATCGAGCTGAACGTGTGCTGAACACGGAGGTTTCGTACGTTCGGTACTTGGATCGGTTGGATCGTGAAGACGTTCGACTACATCAACCCCGTTAATACAACACTTTCCTTTTCGGTCTACGAGGGTACGTGGACACACTCTTCCCGTCTCGCTGCTATGCTTCTCCTAGATACATCTTGTGAGAGCGTAGGATTTTTTTTGAAATTGCATGCTACGTTCCCAATAGTGGCATCAAGAGCCAAGTTTATGCATAGATGATATGCACGAGTAGAACACAAAGGAGTTGTGGGAGGTGATGTTCATACTGCTTACCACCAACGCCTTATTTTGATTCGGCGGTATTGTAAGATGAAGCGGCCCGAACCAACATTACATGACCGCGGTCATGAGACCAGTTCCACCATTACGTGCAACTTGTTGGCATAAAGGTGGCTGGCGGGTGTCTATCTCTCTTTCTTTAGTTGAATCAAATTTGACTGCTTCCGGTCCTTGTTGAAGGTTAAAACAACAAACTTAACAAATCACCGTTGTGGTTTTTGTGCCATAGGTAAGAACGGTTCTTGCTAGCAGCCCGTAGCAGCCACGTAAAACTTGCAACAACAAAGTAGAGGACGTCTAACTTGTTTTTGCAGGGCATGTTATGATGTGATATGGTCAAGACGTGATGAGTTATACCTTATTGTATGATATGATCATGTTTTTTAAATTATCGGCAACCGGCAGGAGCCTTATGGTTGTCTCTTTATTGTATGAATTGCAAGGGCCATGTAATTGCTTTACTTTATCGCTATGAGTTAGCAATAGTCGTAGAAGCAATAGTTGGTGAGACGACCACGACGTTGCGATGGAGATTAAGGTGTCAAGCCAGTGACGATGGAGATCATGACGATGCTTTGGAGATGGAGATCAAAAGCACAAGATGATGTTGGCCATATCATGTCACATATTTTGATTGCATGTGATGTTTATCTTTTATGCATCTTATTTTGCTTAGTACGGTGGTAGCATTATAAGATGATCCCTCACTAAAAATTTCAAGGTAGAAGTGTTCTCCCTGAGTATGCACCGTTGCGTCAGTTCGTCATGCTGAGACACCACGTGATGATCGGGTGTGATAAGCTCTATGTTCATGTACAACGGGTGCAAGATAGTTTTGCACATGCGAAATACTCAGGTTAAACTTGACGAGCCTAGCATGTACAAACATGGCCTCGGAACACTGGAGACCTAAAGGTTGAGCGTGAATCATATACCAGATATGATCAACATAAGACGTTCACCATTGAAAACTACTCAATCTCACGTGATGATCGGACATGGTTTAGTTGATTTCGAACATGTGATCATATTAGATGACTCGAGGGATGTCTATCTAAGTGGGAGTTCTTTAGTAATATGATTAGTTGAACTTTAATTTATCATGAACTTAGTCCTGATAGTATTTGCAAATTATGTTGTAGATCAATAGCTCGCGTTGTAGCTCCCCTATGTTTTTTTATATGTTCAGAGAGAAAACTAATTTGAAAGATGTTAGTAGCAATGATGCAGACTAGGTCCACGATCTGAGGAATATCCTCATTGCTGCACAGAAGTATTATGTCCTTGATGCACCGCTAGGTGACAGACCTATTGCAGGAGCAGATGCAAATGTTATGAATGTTTGGCAAAGCTCAATATGATGTCTACTTAATAGTTTAGTGCACCATGCTTTACATCTTAGAACCAGGACTTCAAAAACATTTTGAACGCCACAGAGCATATGAGATGTTCCAAGAGCTGAAATTGGTATTTCAGACTCATGCCCATGTCGAGAAGTATGAGACCTCTGACAAATACTTTGCCTAAAAGATGGAGGAGAATAGCTCAGCTAGTGATCATGTGCTCAGAATGTTTGGGTACTACAATCACTTGAATCTAGTGGGAGTTAATCTTCTAGATAAGATAGTGATTGACAGAGTTCTCTAGTCACTATCACCAAGCTACTAGAACTTCGTGATGAACTATAATATGCAAGGGATGACGAAAATGATTCCCGAGCTCTTCATGATGCTGAAATCAGCGAAGGTAGAAATCAAGAAAGAGCATCAAGTGTTGATGGTTAAAGGAGACCACTAGTTTCAAGAAAAAAGGGCAAGCGAAAGAAATGAAACTTCAAGAAGAACGGCAAGAAAGTTGCCACTCCCGAGAAGAAGCCCAAAGCTAGACTCAAGCCTGAAACTGAGTGCTTCTACTTTAAAGGAAATGGTTACTCGAAGTGGAAGTACCCCAAATATTTGGCGGATAAGAAGGATGGCGAAGTGAAGAAAGGTATATTTGATATACATGTTATTGATGTGTACCTCACTAGTGCTCGTAGTAGCCCCTGGGTATTTGATACCTGTTCAGTTTCTAAGATTAGTAACTCGAAACATGAGTTGCAGAATAAACGGAGACTAGTTGAGGGTGAGGTGACGATGTGTGTTGGAAGTAGTTCCAGTATTGATATGATCTTCATCGCACACTCCCTGTACTTTCGGCATTAGTGTTAAACCTAAATAAATGTTATTTTGTGTTTGCGTTGAGCATGAACAAGATTGGATTGTGTTTATTGCAATACGATTATTCATTTAAGTCAGAGAATAATTATTATTCTGTTTACATATATAAAACCTTCTATGGTCATACACCCAAGGTGAATGGTTTATTGAATCTCGATCGTAGTAATACACATATTCATAATATTGAAGCCAAAAGATGCAGAGTTGATAATGATAGTGCAACATACTTGTGGCACTGTCGTTTAGGTCATATTGGTGTAAAGCACATGAAGAAACTCCATGTTGATGGACTTTTGGAATCACTTGATTATGAATCATTTGATGCTTGCGAACCATGCCTCATGGGCAAGATGACTAAAACTCCGTTCTCCGGAACAAAGGAGCGAGCCAATGACTTATATTGGATAATACATACAGATGTATGCGGTCCGATGAGTGTTGAGGCTTGCGGCGGGTATCGTTATTTTCTGACCTTCACAGATGATTTGAGCAGATATGGGTATATCTACTTGATGAAACACAAGTCTGAAACATTTGAAAAGTTCAAAGAATTTTAGAGTGAAGTAGAGAATCATCGTAATAAGAAAATAAAGTTTCTATGATCTGATCGGGAGGTGAATATTTGAGTTACGAGTTTGGTCTTAAATTTAAACAATATGGAATAGTTTCGCAACTCACGCCACCTGGAACACCACAGTGTAATGGTGTGTCCGAACATCATAACCGTAGTTTATTAGATATGGTGCGATCTATGATGTCTCTTACCGATTTACCACTATCATTTTGGGGTTATGCATTAGAGACATCTGCATTCACGTTAAATAGGGCACCATCTAAACCTGTTGAGACGACACCATATGAACTATGGTTTGGCAAGAAACCTTAGCTGTCATTTCTTAAAGTTTGGGGTTGCGATGCTTATGTGAAAAAGCTTCAGCCTGATAAGCTCGAACCCAAATCGGAGAGATGCATCTTCATAGTATACCCAGAAGAAAAAGTTGGGTACACCTTCTATCACAGATCCAAAGGCAAGATCTTTGTTGCTAAGAATGGATCTTTTCTAGAGAAGGAGTTTCTCTCGAAAGAAGTGGGTGGGAGGAAAGTAGAACTTGATGAGGTAATTGTACCTTCTCTCGAATTGGAAAGTAGCTCATCACAGAAAATCGTTCCCGTGATGCCTACACCAATTAGTGAGGAAGCTAACGATGATGATCATGAAACTTCAGATCAAGTTACTACCGAACCTCGTAGGTTAACCAAAGTATGTTCCGCACTAGAGTGGTACGGTAATCCTGTTTTGAAAGTCATGTTACTAGACCATGACAAACCTACAAGCTATGAGGAAGAAATTATGAGCCCAGATTCCGCGAAATGGCTTGAGGCCATGAAATCTGAGATAGGATCCATGTTTGAGAACAAAGTGTGGACTTTGGTTGACTTGCCCGATGATCGGCAAGCCATAGATAATAAATGGATCTTCAAGAGGAAGACAAACACTGATGGTAATGTCACTGTCTACAAAGATCGCCTTGTCGCAAAAGGTTTTCGACAAGTTCAAGAAATTGACTACGATGAGACTTTCTCACCCGTAGCGGCACTTAAGTCTGTTCGAATCATGTTAGCAATTGTAGCATTTTATGAAATCTGGCAAATGAATGTCAAAAGTACATTCCTTAATGGATTTCTAAAAGAAGAGTTGTATATGATGCAATCAGAAGGTTTTGTCGATCCTAAAGGTGCTAACAAAGTGTGCAAGCTCCAGCGATCCATGTATGGACTGGTGCAAGCATCTCGGAGTTGGAATATACACTTTGATAAGGTGATCAAAGCATATGGTTTTATATAGACTTACGGTGAAGCCTGTATTTACAAGAAAGTGAGTGGGAGCACTACAACATTTATGATAAGTATATGTGAATGACATAATGTTGATCGGAAATGATGTAGAATTTTCTAGAAAAGCATAAAGGATTGTATAAAATAAGTTTTTCAATAAAAGACCTTGGTGAAGCTGCTTACATATTATGCATCAAGATCTATAGAGATAGATCAAGATGCTTGATAAAACTTTCGGTAAGTACATACCTTGATAAGTTTTTGAAGTAGTTCAAAATGGATCAGTCAAAGAAGGAGTTCTTGCCTGAGTTGTAAGGTATGAAGTTGAGTAAGATTCAAAGGCCGACCACAGTAGAAAAATACAAATAGAATGAAATTCATTCCCTATGCCGCAGCCGTAGGTTCTATAAAGTATGCCATGTTGTGTACCAAACCTGTTGTGTACCTTGCCATTAGTTTGGCAAGGAGGTACAGTAGTGATCCTGGAGTAGATCACTGGACAACGGTCAAAGTTATCCTTAGTAACTGGAGGACTAAGGAAATGATTCTCGATTATGGAGGTGATAAAGAGTTCATCGTAAAGGATTACACCGATGCAAGCTTTGACACTAATCCAGATGACTCTAAGTATCAATCTAGATGCGTATTGAAAGTGGGAGCAATTAGCTAGAGTAGGTCCATGCAAAGCATTGTAGACATAGAAAATTGCTAAATACATACGAATCTGAATGTGACAGACCCGTTCACTAAACTTCTCTCACAAAGCAAAACATGATCGCACCTTAGTACTCTTTGGGTGTTAATCAGATGTCGATGTGAACTAGATTATTGACTATAGTAAACCCTTTGGGTGTTGGTCACATGGCGATGTGAACTATGGGTGTTAATCACATCACAATGTGAACTATCGGTGTTAAATCACATGGCGATGTGAACTAGATATTGACTCTAGTGCAAGTGGGAGACTGAAGGAAATATACCCTAGAGGCAATAATAAAGTTGTTATTTTATATTTCCTTGTATCATGATAAATGTTTATTATTCATGCCAGAATTATATTAATCGGAAACTTGATATATGTGTGCATACATAGAAAAACATTGTGTCCCTAGCAAGCCTCTACTAGACTAGCTCGTTAATCAAAGATGGTTAAGTTTCCTAACCATAGACATGTGTTGTCATTTGATGAACGGGATCACATCATTAGGAGAATAATGTGATGGACAAGACCCATCTATTAGCTTAGCATAATGATCGTTCAGTTTTACTGCTATTGCTTTCTTCATGTCAAATACATATTCCTCCGACTATGAGATTATGCAACTCCCAAATACCGGATGAATGTCTTGTGTGCTATCAAACGCCACAATTTAACTGGGTGATCATAAAGATGCTCTACATGTATCTCCAAAGGTGTTTGTTGGGTTGGCATAGATCAAGATTAGGATTTGTCACTCCGAGTATCGGAGAGGTATCTCTGGGCCCTCTCGGTAATACACATCATAATAAGCCTTGCAAGCAAATGAGTAATGATTTAGTCATGGGATGATGTATTACGGAACGAGTAAAGATACTTGCCAGTAACAAGATTGAACTAGGTAAGAAGATACCGACGATCTTATCTCGGGCAAGTAACATACCGATGACAAAGGGAATAACGTATGTTGTCATTACGGTTTGACCGATAAAGATCTTCGTAGAATATGTGGAAGCCAATATGAGCATCCAGGTTCCGCAATTGGTTATTGACCGGAGAAGTGTCTGGTCATGTCTACATAGTTTTCAAACCCGTAGGGTCCGCACACTTAACGTTTGATGACAATTTGTATTATGAGTTATGTGTTTTTGGTGACCGACTATTGTTTGGAGTCCCGGATGAGATCACGGACATGACAAGGAGTCTCAAAATGGTCGAGAGATAAAGATTGATATATAGGATGACGATAGTTGGACACCAGAAGTGTTTCGGATGATACCGGGTCTCCAAAAGGGGTTCTGGGCAACCCCCGGCAAAGATATGGGCTTAATGGGCCAAGTAAGGGAACACAGCAGCCCACAAAGGTCTGGTGCGCCCCCTATAGGGTCAGCCACATGGGGAGGAAGGGAAAGGAGAGGAGGAAAAGGAAAGTATGAAGTAGGACTCCTACTTCCTTCCGCTTCCCCCTCCTTCCTTTCCGCCTTATCCAAATATGGTAAGGGTATAGGGGGCGAATTGGACTAGGGGCCCAAGTAGGATTCCTCCTACTTGGGCGTGCCCTAGGATGCCTCCCTCCCTCTCCCTCCTTTATCACGTGGGGAGGGCACGCCTAGAACACACATCAATTGTTCTTAGCCGTGTGCGGTGCCCTCTTCCACAGCTTACTCCTCAAGTCATACCGTCATATTGCTTAGGTGAAGCCCTGCGCGGATCACATAACCATCACCATCACCACGCCGTCGTGCTGACGAAACTCTCCCTCAACCCTCTGCTGGATCAAGAGTTTGAGGGACGTCATCGAGCTGAACGTGTGCTGAACACGGAGGTGCCGTACATACAGTACTTGGATCGGTTGGATCGTGAAGACGTTCGACTACATCAATCGTGTTAATACAACCCTTCCATTTTCGGTCTATGAGGGTATGTGGACACACTCTTCCCGTCTCGTTGCTATGCTATTTTTTTTGAAATTGCATGCTACGTTCCCAATAGAAGCGGATCTCTCTCCTGAAGATGGGTCAGCGGTCCGATGAATATGGCGGCGCCTAGAACATATGCATGTGGTTTACGCTTTAGGTCTGCTATACCAGCTGTTGGTTCCGATACGTTATGTGGATGGATCGGTGACGAAACCAGATTTAGATATGAGGAGTGAAAGCACTTCACTTTATCGAGTTTTGTAGATGTGAGTGGTGGCTTCGGATGAATTAATGTATGTTCCTGTTAGACCTTTGTTGAATAATTAATAAAGATGGATGTATGCATCGATTGATGCAGAGGCCGGGGTCTTAACCTCCTTTTCCAAGAAAAACTAGAAATATTGGAATTTAGTGTGTTTGTCTTGGTCCACAATCATTAGAACTGTATCAAATTCATACCAGGGGGTAACCACGAAACGTTGCACTTCAACTGTATACCCTAACTGTTGTAGAAACTCTTTGGTTTAAAGAGGAGACCATGTGTCAATTTCACATCCATCAAATAACTCAATTATTTTTTCATTAAAAGATCATCAAAGAACTCAATTTTGCAATCACTATAAGTCTTTTTCGAGCCAAATCCAAAAAATAATTACCTAAATTTATTTCCACGGAGAACCGCTCTTCATTTGCTCCTATTAATAGGATGACAACAATGCGTCCCATTTTAATCCATGAATTGCAACAACTTTTTATTTAAGAAGACATTTCGGACCCCCGACATTAGAACTCAAACCCTATCCTAAAATTACCACTGCCATGTATATTAACTTGGGTCATATCTGTACATATGTGCGAGTTGAATCGAACTACCGAATGACCAAAGAAAATGATATAACGCAGATTCGATGTGATACACACTTTTGCAGGTTACTTGCTAGAAGTTGGCGAGTCCGCCTCGTCGGAGAAAATATGTACCGATCGCTTCAAGTAAATTGCACAGAAGTACCACAATTGGGGCATTGGAAGTAGATTGGTACCAAGATTGGTATTTTTTTTCATGTCAGTACCAACTTTGGGGCATGCCGTTGCAAAAGAGGCTAAAAGTGATGTTTATACGTATTGACAGTTAAACTGACGGGTTGTGCCCGCTAGTCAGACGCCATGCTGGACAGTGAGCGCGTGCCCGTGCGCTGACTCGGACGAGGCCGGGTCGAACTGTTGAGGGGCGGCTGGTGCGGTCGAGCCAGGCCCCAACCCTACTCTATCTTATTCCTCCTCCTCTCTGCATCGCCGCCGGCTGCTCCCTCGCCACCGCCTGCACCCCCCCTCGCCCGCCCCGCCGGCCGCCATGGCTCGAACTGCTTAGTGCTCTCCTCTCCCCCGCGGCTGTTCCTCCCTCCCCGCAGCTGCTCTGCTGTACGAGACGATGGCGTCAACGACTCTAGCAGGCAGCGAGGGGCAGGGCGATGATGGCGGCAGCGGCGGTTGTCGTGGTACTAATTCTCACAGTAAGGATAGGGGGTACATCGGAGGAGTCAAGGTCCTAGCTACGACAAGGTTGTACACAAGATTTTTACGAGTTCAAGCCCTTCTCGGAAGAAGTAACAACCCTACGTCTCGGTGCCCGGAGGCTGTCGACTGGAATATAGATGTGTGTGTGAGTTACACGGGGTGCGAACCCTTGTACCAAAGGGGGGGGGGTGTGGTGGCTTATATAGAGTGCGCCAGGACCCCAGCCCCCCCACGTTACAGAGGGTTCAATGTACATAAAAGCAAGACATTACTGATAACGTCTGTAATAAAGGACAATAAAGGCCATCATTATTGCAGAGTGAATGCCTGACCGTTGCTAGCCTTACGAGACCTTAGACCTTCTGGGAGTCGAGTGGTTTCTTGCATGGTCGAGTGACTTCGTTCTGTCGAATGGAATTGGGATATCCGAGTGAGGTATGTTGTCGAGTGAATTTCTCTCTTTGGCCATACCAGTCGGTACCTACTATCATCCTTGGAATGTCTTTGATCTTTAGGGCAGTGACCTTGGGTAGGGTATCTAGGTCAGGCCTGTGACCCTACCCTAGGTCCGTGGTATCATCAGTAGCCCCCGAATGGATTGAGGTCCGAGTGAAAAAAGAGGGTTGAAGTTGATTCCGATCCAAGTCTGATGCTTCGGAGGCATCTTCCTCAAACCGGGGGATCGGGCTGGCCCTTCATCCTTAATTCAGTCGCCTTGATCAATTTAGAAACCGTCGAGTGAACTTTTGTGAATAGTTTCGAGTGCCGGTGGGGTGCGTGATTTTCGGCGCGATTGTCTGCTCTGCGGTTCCCGGACTTTGCGGGATTCGAATTTCAGGGAAGCGCGCGGGACGGAACGAGCCGCGGTAATCGGACTGGATATACACGGGTGCCTCAATTCCCGTGCCGCCTTTTTCTCCACGTATCGGGCGTGCGCCTGCTGCGGGATTTGACAGGAGTGCTTGGGCACACAAGTCAGTCACTCGACCGCCGGGCTATAAGAAAGCGTCGCGGCCGATGCGTGGGCACTGTGCGCCCAAACTTCTTCTTCTTCCTCTGCTCCTCCGCTGCACCACCGCTCCTCGCCCACCGCTGCCCCGCCCGCGCGCGGCTCGCCCTTATGGGTAAGGACAAGACGATGGCTCTGGAGCGTGCGAAGAAGGCGCCGGCGACGGGGAAGGGCAAGAAGACCAATCGGGGGTCGACATCGAGGACCGGGTTGCCGCTCGGCTGGATGCAGGGGGATTGGATCAGGTCCTCGATGCAGGTGGAGGATATGGAGGAGCTGGCGGAGGGGGGCCTGATCTCCCATGATTCCTGGAGGCTGCCGGGGGACGAGCTCGAGCCGCAGCCGCATGAGGGCGAATGCGTCCTCTTCGCGACTCACGTCCACCAAGGTTTCTCTTTGCCCCTGCATCCTTTCTTTCGAGGCTTATTGAATTTCTACGACGCTCAGTTGCACCACTTTTTTCCCAACACCATTACGTACCTTGCCGCTTTCATCTCTCTGTGTGAGAACTTCCTGGGGTGTCGAACGCACTAGGGTTTGTTCGAACACATTTTCACTTGTCTTTCCCAATCCGTCAAGAAGGCAAATCCAAGTGACGAGAAGACACACATGATCCAGATGTGCGGCGGCTTAGGCATTCGGACTAGGGGTAGGAGTACCTTTCCTTCCATGGTCCTTACCGAGTCGATCTGAGGATGGCAGTCGACCTGGTTCTACTGCAAGGACATCCCGACTCCTGGTCAGTCGACCGGACTTCCTCGTTTTACCCTGGATCGAGTTAGTCAGCCTCCTCCGTTGCTTGTGAGTCGGGCTGAGAAAGTAGAAGTAGACATGTTGGTCGAGCGAGTGGTTCAGCTGGTCTGTGACGGAGAAACTGGGATGTACCTGCTGGAGGTGTTCCTCAGTCGACGGATTCAGCCTCTCCAAGCCCGTGATCATCCGATGTGGATGTACTCGGGCACCAACGACACCGCTCGGGTCCACCCAGAGGAGGTTGCCGAGAAGACGGTGGAGCAGTGGTTGAAGAGCATCACAGGGAACAAGGATAAACCTCGGGGGAGCAGGACAGTCCGCTCGTTTGACGCAGATCACGAGCCAGACAAGGTTTGGCTTCAATTTTTGAGTGAATTTTCTGATTTGTTTTTGCGGCTGTCTGTGAATCTGATTGATGTTTGATCAACTCTTTGTCGTGCAGATTTATACTGAGATATATTCGATGCCCAACGGAGAGCAAGTCCAAGAGGGGGTGGAGGGCGTTGGCGAGGCCACCGAGTGGAAGTATGTCGAGGAGACCGACGAGAAGAGCGAGGACTCGAGCAGCGGTGAAGAGGTCGAGTCGCCGCCCCGTGTCGAGAGGCGCTCCAAGCTGACCCATGATCTGAGCAACGTGCGCGCCAAGACGGCTCCCTCCAGTTCTCAGGTACCAAAACGCACTCGGAAGTCTTCCCCACATTCGACTGAGAAGGCTCCGAAGCAGCCCAAGGTTGCTGCTTCTAAGCCTCGGAAAGCCCTGCCCAAGATCAAGGTGGACGTTCCAATTGCTTCCACGTGAGTGTCATTCTTCCCTATTCTTCTCTTGTTCAAGAAATCTGATGCATCTGTCCAAGTCACTTATCCATTTTATCGAGTGTGTTCTGAAATCTTCAGTGCTGCCGCTTCTGAGACCTCCATGGAGATTGACAAGGGTCACGACGACGAGGAGACTGCAGACATGGCCACATCAAGTGCGAGTAGTGTTGGGGAACGTAGTATTTTAAAATTTTCCTACGATCACGCAAGATCTATCTACCAGATGTATAGCAACGAGAAGGAAGAGTGTGTCTACGTACCCTCGTAGACCGGGAGCGGAAGCGTCAAGAGACGCGGTTGATGTTGTCGAACTTCTTCGCGATCCAACCGATCAAGCACCGAACGTACGGCACCTCCGCGTTCAGTACACGTTTAGCTTGATGACGTCCCACGAGCTCTTGATCCAGTTGAGCTTCACGGGAGAGATTCGTCAGCACGACGGCGTGGTGACGGATATGATGTGTTCACCGGCGCAGGGCTTCGCCTAAGCTCCGCGACGGTATGACCGAGGTGTGATTCTGTGGAGGGGGGCACCGCACATGGCTAAAACAATTCAACTTGTGTGTCTTTGGGTGCCCCCTGCCCCCGTATATAAAGGAGCAAGGGAGGGAGGCCGGCCAACTCCTCCTGGTGCGGCTAGGGAAGGAGTCCTACTAGGAATAGGATTGCAATCCTATTCCTAGTAGGATTCACCAAAAGGAAGAAGAGGGAAAGGAATAGGAGAGGTGGCGCCCCCCCCGATCCTAGTCCAACTAGGAACCCTAGGTGGGGGTGCCGGCCAGCCCTATGGGCTGCCTCTCTCTTTCCCTTTAGGCCCACTATGGACCATCCCCTCTCGTAGGGGGTTCCGGTAACCCCCTCCGGCAATCCCGATAAATCCGAAACTTTTCCGGTATACTTCCGGTGTCCGAATATAGCCGTCCAAAATATCAATCTTTATGTCTCGGACATTCCGAGACTCCTCGTCATGTCTGTGATCTCATCCGGGACTCCGAACTACCTTCGGTACATCAATACTCATAAACTCATAATACCGATTGTCATCAAACGTTAAGCGTGCGGACCCTACGTGTTCGAGAACTATGTAGACATGATCGAGACTCATCTCTGGTCAATAACCAATAGCGGAACCTGGATGTTCATATTGGCTCCTACATATTCTACGAAGATCTTTTATCGGTCAAACCGCATAACAACATACGTTGTTCCTTTTGTCAACGGTATGTTACTTGCCCGAGATTCGATCGTCGGTATCTCTATACCTAGTTCAATCTCGTTACCGGCAAGTCTCTTTACTCGTTCCGTATCACATCATCTCGTGACTAACTCATTAGTCTTTTGCTTGCAAGGATTATTGTGATGTGAGTTACCGAGAGGGCCCAGAGATACCTCTCCGACACTCGGAGTGACAAATCCTAATCTTGATCTATGCCAACACCACGAATACTTTCGGAGACACCTGTAGTGCATCTTTATGATCACCCAGTTACGTTGTGACATTTGATAGCACACAAGGTGTTCCTACGGTATTCGGGAGTTGCATAATCTCATAGTCATAGGAACATGTATAAGTCATGAAGAAAGCAATAGCAGAAAAAACTAAACGATCATAGTGCTATGCTAACGGATGGGTCTTGTCCATCACATCATTCTCCTAATGATGTGATCCCGTTGATCAAATGACAACTCATGTCTATGGCTAGGAAACATAACCATCTTTGATCAATGAGCTAGTCTAGTAGAGGCATACTAGGGACATACTGTTTTGTCTATGTATCCACACATGTACTAAGTTTCCGGTTAATACAATTCTAGCATGAATAAAAGACATTTATCATGATATAAGGAAATATAAATAACATCTTTATTATTGCCTCTAGGGCATATTTCCTTCAGTCTCCCACTTGAACTAGAGTCAATAATCTAGATTACAAAGTGATGATCCTCACACCGATGGAGTCTTGGTGCTGATCATGTTTTGCCCGTGGAAGAGGCTTAGTCAACGGGTCTGCAACATTCAGATCCGTATGTATTTTGCAAATCTCTATGTCTCCCTCCTTGACTAGATCGCGGATGGAATTGAAGCGTCTTTTGATGTGCTTTGTTCTCTTGTGAAACCTGGATTCCTTCGCCAAGGCTATGGCTCCAGTGTTGTCACAGAAGATTTTCATTGGACCCGATGCACTAGGTATTACACCTAGATCGGATATGAACTCCTTCATCCAGACTCCTTCATTTGCTGCTTCCGAAGCAGCTATGTATTCCGCTTCACACGTAGATCCCGCCACGACGCTCTGCTTGGAACTGCACCAACTGACAGCTCCACCGTTCAATAAAAATACATATCCGGTTTGTGACTTTGAGTCATCCGGATCAGTGTCAAAGCTAGAATCGACGTAACCGTTTGTGACGAGCTCTTTGTCACCTCCATACACGAGAAACATATCCTTTGTTCTTTTCAGATACTTTAGGATGTTTTTGACCGCTGTCCAGTGATCCACTCCTGGATTACTTTGGTACCTCCCTGCTAGACTTATAGCAAGGCACACATCAGGTCTGGTACACAGCATTGCATACATGATAGATCCTATGGCTGAGGC
This sequence comes from Secale cereale, assembly GCA_902687465.1. Classification (NCBI taxonomy): domain Eukaryota; kingdom Viridiplantae; phylum Streptophyta; class Magnoliopsida; order Poales; family Poaceae; genus Secale; species Secale cereale. The sequence continues at coordinate 157,525,918 of LR738713.1, forward strand.
ATAGGGAATGACTTTCATTTTCTCTCTATCTTCTGCAGTGGTCGGGCATTGAGTCTTACTCAACTTCACACCTTGTAAAACAGGCAAGAACCCTTTCTTTGACTGATCCATTTTTTCTTCAAAATCTTATCAAGGTATGTGCTTTGTGAAAGTCCAATTAAGCGTCTCGATCTATCTCTATAGATTTTGATGCCTAATATGTAAGCAGCTTCTCCGAGGTCTTTCATCGAAAAACTTTTATTCAAGTATCCTTTTATGCTATCCAGAAATTCTATATCATTTCCAATCAACAATATGTCATCTACATATAATATTAGAAATGCTACAGAGCTCCCACTCACTTTCTTGTAAATACAGGCTTCTCCAAAAGTCTGTATAAAACCATATGCTTTGATCACCTCATCAAAGCGTATATTCCAACTCCGAGATGCTTGCACCAGTCCATAGATGGATCGCTGGAGCTTGCATACTTTGTTAGCACCTTTTGGATCGACAAAACCTTCTGGTTGCATCATATACAACTCTTCTTTGAGATATCCATTCAGGAATGCAGTTTTGACATCCATTTGCCAGATTTCATAATCATAAAATGCGGCAATTGCTAACATGATTCGGACAGACTTAAGCATCGCTACAGGTGAGAAAGTCTCATCGTAGTCAACTCCTTGAACTTGTCGAAAGCCTTTCGCAACAAGTCGAGCTTTGTAAACAGTAACATTACCGTCTGCATCGGTCTTCCTCTTGAAGATCCATTTATTTTTGATGGCCTGCCGATCATCGGGCAAGTCAACCAAAGTCCACACTTTGTTCTCATACATGGATCCCATCTCAGATTTCATGGCTTCAAGCCATTTTGCGGAATCTGGGCTCATCATCGCTTCCTCATAGTTCGTAGGTTCATCATGGTCTAGTAACATGATTTCCAGAACTGGGTTGCCGTACCACTCTGGTGCGGAACGTACTCTGGTTGATCTACGACGTTCAGCAGAAACTTGATCCGAAGTTTCATGATCATTATCATTAACTTCCTCACTAATTGGTGTAGGAATCACTGGAACAATTTCCTGTGATGTACTACTTTCCAATCCGGGAGAAGGTACAATTACCTCATCAAGTTCTACTTTCCTCCCACTCACTTCTTTCGAGAGAAACTCTTTTTCTAGAAAGGATCCGTTCTTAGCAACGAATATTTTGCCTTCGGATCTGTGATAGAAGGTGTACCCAACAGTCTCTTTTGGGTATCCTATGAAGACACATTTCTCCGACTTGGGTTCGAGCTTATCAGGTTGAAGCTTTTTCACATAAGCATCGCAGCCCCAAACTTTAAGAAACGACAACTTTGGTTTCTTGCCAAACCATAGTTCATAAGGTGTCGTATCAACGGATTTAGATGGTGCCCTATTTAACGTGAATGCAGCTGTCTCTAAAGCATAACCCCAAAACGATAGTGGTAAATCGGTAAGAGACATCATAGATCGTACCATATCTAATAAAGTACGGTTACGACGTTCGGACACACCATTATGCTGTGGTGTTCCAGGTGGCATGAGTTGTGAAACTATTCCACATTGTTTCAAATGAAGACCAAACTCGTAACTCAAATATTCTCCTCTACGATCAGATCGTAGAAACTTTATTTTCTTGTTACGATGATTCTCTACTTCACTCTGAAATTCTTTGAACTTTTCAAATGTTTCAGACTTGTGTTTCATTAAGTAGATATACCCATATCTGCTCAAATCATCAGTGAAGGTCAGAAAATAACGATACCCACCGCGAGCTTCAACACTCATTGGACCACATACATCAGTATGTATGATTTCCAACAAATCTGTTGCTCGCTCCATAGTTCCGGAGAACGGAGTTTTAGTCATCTTGCCCATGAGGCATGGTTCGCAAGCACCAAGTGATTCATAATCAAGTGATTCCAAAAGTACATCATTATGGAGTTTCTTCATGCGTTTTACACCAATATGACCTAAACGGCAGTGCCACAAATAAGTTGCACTATCATTATTAACCTTGCATCTTTTGGTTTCAATATTATGAATATGTGTATCACTACAATCGAGATCCAATAAGAATAGACCACTCTTCAAGGGTGCATGACCATAAAAGATATTATTCATAAAAATAGAACAACCATTATTCTATGATTTGAATGAATAACCGTCTCGCAATAAACAAGATCCAGATATAATGTTCATGCTTAACGCTGGCACCAAATAACAATTATTTAGGTCTAATACTAATCCCGAAGGTAGATGTAGAGGTAGCGTGCCGACGGCGATCACATTGACTTTGGAACCATTTCCCACGCGTATCGTCACCTCGTCCTTAGCCAATCTTCGTTTAATCTGTAGTCCCTGTTTCGAGTTACAAATATTAGCAACCGAACCGGTATCAAATACCCAGGTACTACTACGAGCATTAGTAAGGTACACATCAATAACATGTATATCACATATACCTTTGTTCACCTTGCCATCCTTCTTATCCGCCAAATACTTGGGGCAGTTCCGTTTCCAGTGTCCAGTCCCTTTGCAGTAGAAGCACTCAGTTTCAGGCTTGGCTCCAGATTTGGGTTTCTTCGTGGAAGTAGCAACTGTTTTGCTATTCTTTTTGAAGTTCCCCTTCTTTCCCTTGCCCTTTTTCTTGAAACTAGTGGTCTTGTTAACCATCAACACTTGATGCTCCTTTTTGATTTCTACCTCCGCAGCTTTGAGCATGGCGAAGAGCTCGGGAATTGTCTTTTGCATCCCTTGCATATTATAGTTCATCACGAAGCCTTTATAGCTTGGTGGCAGTGATTGAAGAACTCTATCAATAACACTATCCTCGTCAACTTTGCAACCAAGTTGAGTCATATGATTGTAATACCCAGACATTCTGAGTAAGTGTTCACTGATAGAACTATTCTCCTCCATTTTGCAGCTGTAGAACTTATTGGAACTCTCATATTTCTCAATTCGGGCATTTGCTTGAAATATTAACTTCAACTCCTGGAACATCTCATATGGTCCATGACGTTCAAAACGTCGTTGAAGTCCCGGTTCTAAGCCGTAAAGCATGGCACACTGAACTATCGTGTAGTCATCAGACCGCGACTGCCAGACGTTCAAAGCGTCTACATTAGCGGGAGGGGGCTTGTCACCTAGCGGTGCTTCAAGGACATAATTCTTCTGTGCAGCAATGAGGATAATCCTCAGGTTACGGACCCAGTCCGTGTAATTGCTACCATCATCTTTCAACTTAGCTTTCTCTAGGAATGCATTAAAATTCAAAGGAACGGTAGCACGGGCCATTGATCTACAACAACATAGATATGCAAAAACTATCAGGACTAAGTTCATGTTAAAGTTCGATTTAATCATATTAAATTAAAGAACTCCCACTTAGATAGACATCCCTCTGGTCATCTAAATGATCACGTGATCCAAATCAACTAAACCATGTCCGATCATCACGTGAGATGGAGTAGTTTCAATGGTGAACATCTTATGTTGATCATATCTACTATATGATTCACGCTCGACCTTTCGGTCTCCAGTGTTCCGAGGCCATATCTGCATATGCTAGGCTCGTCAAGTTTAACCCGAGTATTCTGCGTGTGCAAAACTGGCTTACACCCGTTGTATTTGAACGTAGAGCTTATCACACCCGATCATCACGTGGTGTCTCGGCACGACGAACTTTCGCAACGGTGCATACTCAGGGAGAACACTTATACTTTGAAATTTAGTAAGGGATCATCTTATAATGCTACCGTCATTCTAAGCAAAATAAGAAGCATAATAAGATAAACATCACATGCAATCAAAATATGTGACATGATATGGCCATCATCATCTTGTGCTTTTGATCTCCATCTCCAAAGCACCGTCATGATCACCTTCGTCACCGGCTTGACACCTTGATCTTCATCGTAGCATCGTTGTCGTCTCGCCAACTATTGCTTCTACGACTATCGCTACCGCTTAGTGATAAAGTAAAGCAATTACATGGCGATTGCATTTCATACAATAAAGCGACAACCATATGGCTCCTGCCAGTTGCCGATAACTTTACAAAACATGATCATCTCATACAAAACCGTATAACTCATCATGTCTTGACCATATCACATCACAACATGCCCTGCAAAAACAAGTTAGACGTCCTCTACTTTGTTGTTGCAAGTTTTACGTGGCTGCTACGGGCTTAGCAAGAACCGTTCTTACCTACGCATACAAAACCACAACGATGTTTCGTCAAATATGTGCTGTTTTAACCTTCACAAGGACCGGGCGTAGCCACACTTGATTCAGCTAAAGTGAGAGAGACAAACACCCGCCAGTCACCTTTAAGCAACGAGTGCTCGTAACGGTGAAACCAGTCTCGCGTAAGCGTACGCGTAATGTCGGTCCGGGCCGCTTCATCTCACAATACCGCCGAAGCAAAGTATGACATGCTGGTAAGCAGTATGACTAGTATCGCCCACAACTCATTGTGTTCTACTCGTGCATATCATCTACGCATAGACCTGGCTCATGATGCCACTGTTGGGGAACGTAGTATTTTAAAATTTTCCTACGATCACGCAAGATCTATCTACCAGATGTATAGAAACGAGAAGGAAGAGTGTGTCTACGTACCCTCGTAGACCGGGAGCGGAAGCGTCAAGAGACGCGGTTGATGTTGTCGAACTTCTTCGCGATCCAACCGATCAAGCACCGAACGTACGGCACCTCCGCGTTCAGCACACGTTCAGCTTGATGACGTCCCACGAGCTCTTGATCCAGTTGAGCTTCACGGGAGAGTTTCGTCAGCACGACGGCATGGTGACGGATATGATGTGTTCACCGGCGCAGGGCTTCGCCTAAGCTCCGCGACGGTATGACCGAGGTGTGATTCTGTGGAGGGGGGCATCGCACACGGCTAAAACAATTCAACTTGTGTGTCTTTGGGTGCCCCCCTGCCCCCGTATATAAAGGAGCAAGGGAGGGAGGCCGGCCAACTCCTCCTGGTGCGGCTAGGGAAGGAGTCCTACTAGGAATAGGATTGCAATCCTATTCCTAGTAGGATTCACCAAAACGAAGAAGAGGGAAAGGAATAGGAGAGGTGGCGCCCCCCCAATCCTAGTCCAACTAGGAACCCTAGGTGGGGGCGCCGGCCAGCCCTATGGGCTGCCTCTCTCTTTCCCTTTAGGCCCACTATGGACCATCCCCTCTCGTAGGGGGTTCCGGTAACCCCCTCCGGCAATCCCGATAAATCCGAAACTTTTCCGGTATACTTCCGGTGTCCGAATATAGCCGTCCAATATATCAATATTTATGTCTCGGACATTCCGAGACTCCTCGTCATGTCCGTGATCTCATCCGGGACTCCGAACTACCTTCGGTACATCAATACTCATAAACTCATAATACCGATTGTCATCAAACGTTAAGCGTGCGGACCCTACGGGTTCGAGAACTATGTAGACATGATCGAGACTCATCTCTGGTCAATAACCAATAGCGGAACCTAGATGTTCATATTGGCTCCTACATATTCTACGAAGATCTTTTATCGGTCAAACCGCATAACAACATACGTTGTTCCTTTTGTCAACGGTATGTTACTTGCCCGAGATTCGATCGTCGGTATCTCTATACCTAGTTCAATCTCGTTACCGGCAAGTCTCTTTACTCGTTCCGTATCACATCATCTCGTGACTAACTCATTAGTCTTTTGCTTGCAAGGCTTATTGTGATGTGTGTTACCGAGAGGGCCTAGAGATACCTCTCCGACACTCGGAGTGACAAATCCTAATCTTGATCTATGCCAACACCACGAATACTTTCGGAGACACCTGTAGAGCATATTTATGATCACCCAGTTACGTTGTGACGTTTGATAGCACACAAGGTGTTCCTACGGTATTTGGGAGTTGCATAATCTCATAGTCATAGGAACATGTATAAGTCATGAAGAAAGCAATAGCAGAAAAACTAAACGATCATAGTGCTATGCTAACGGATGGGTCTTGTCCATCACATCATTCTCCTAATGATGTGATCCCGTTGATCAAATGACAACTCATGTCTATGGCTAGGAAACATAACCATCTTTGATCAATGAGCTAGTCTAGTAGAGGCATACTAGGGACATACTGTTTTGTCTATGTATCCACACATGTACTAAGTTTCCGGTTAATACAATTCTATCATGAATAAAAGACATTTATCATGATATAAGGAAATATAAATAACATCTTTATTATTGCCTCTAGGGCATATTTCCTTCAAGTAGAGTTCTTCGATAATGTCTTTACCTTTGTTCACCACTCTGTTAGTCGACTGAGCTTTCTTTTTGGTCGAATGTTTTACAGCGCTACCCAATGTTATCGAGTTGCCTGATGACGATGATGAACATGTAGAAGTCCCCCGGATGAACATAGGAAGGAGAGGTCGGAGGATGCCTGCTGGTTCGGACGCTCAGCAACAAGGAGGCACGGCTTGGGCTATGGTTTCCTTTGCCGTTCCCGTGTCGACTGTTCATCCTTCTGCACCGACGGTCCAAGCTGCGGATCCTCTGGCTGCTCCGACTGCCCCGTCGTCTGCACTCTTTGCTACTCATCATGTCTCGGAGAACCCCGTGAACGCGGATAAGGAAGTCATTCGTCAAGAATGTCTGATGATGGAGCAAATGAAGGCATCATATGAGACCAGCATGGCTGCTTATAATGCCAGTTCGTCCCTTCGGACCAACGTCCAGGTGATTCTTTTCCGACTGACTATTATTCTATCAGGATCTTCAATCTGAAAACCGCTGCTTTGTTCGTAAGATGATATTCCACCCAGTGGGTGTTCTGGATCTTGCAAAATAGGTCTTATGATCCAATCAGTCCGGTTGTAGCGATTGGGCCAGTGGGGGCACGCTGAGTGCACCCACTCGGTGTAGTCCTCGAGGCCATGGTCGACTGCGGGCAGTCGGCTATGGTCTTAGAACTGATGATGTTGTCTGCTTTTGAACTCCTTCCACTCGTACAGGACGGATCCAGTCGAGTGGGAACCAGTGGGGGCACGCCAAGTGCACCTACTGGGTGTAGTCCCCGAGACCATGGTCGACTGCTGGCAGTCGGCTATGGTGTGAGAACAATCTGCAGCTCTCTCTTTCTTCTTCTTTTTAACATATTCCGCTCATACAGGACGGATCCGGCCGAGTGGGAACCAGTGGGGGCACGCCAAGTGCACCCACTCGGTGTAGTCCCCGAGGCTACTGTTGAGTGTTTGACTCGGCAGTAGTCTTAGAACTCTTTTATCGTAACACTTTGCTCTCTACACCTCTCCGAGTGGAAATGACTGTCTTTGTCCTTGTTGATTCGTTTGTCTTTTTTGTTGGCTGTAGAAATCTTGTGAGTTCGGAGCTCAGTTCACGGATATTGAGAAGAAGCATATCCAACTCAATCTTGATCTGGGGCTGGCCAGGGAGAACTTGCAGAAAGCCAAAGATGAAGCATCTGGTATGAAAAGTACAGAACTTGTCGATTGTATCTAAATGAGTGTGTCCAGCGGAACGCGGATATCCTCGGGTTCATCTGTCTAGCATTATCTCTTGCAGATCAAATGAAGGTAGCTTTGGAGCAAAAGGATCTTGACTTGGCAGCAGCGCAGCAGAAGGCGCAAGAGAAAACCGAACTTGCTAAACAGAAGCTGGCTTCAGTCGGCAAGATGGAAGAGGAAAATGCCAAGCTAAAGACTGCCCTTGATGAGTCCAACAAAGAAGTGATGTGGCTGAAGAGGGCCAACCTTGCTCTGGACGACAAGATTGGGGATCTCTCACAGAAGAGGGACGAATTGGAGACTTATTTGGGCGATCTTGCCAAAAAGATGTTCCTCATGCTCGAAGGTATCTTCCTTTGTCCGACTGAATCGTGATTGTCGACTCATAGCCCAACTGTTGACTCATCATATTTTTGTCTGTGTAGAATTCAGCCAAAACTTTGAGGAAGAGACTGGATGGATCGAGACGGGTCTAGATCCCGCCAATTCTCTTGTCAAGGACAATGTTGCAATGAACATCTTGCGACTGGATTCTCGTCTTACCAGTGCCACCGGTTTGATGTCGCGGATTGACACGTCGCTCTCACGGGGGATGGTGCTCGAGAATGACCTCGAGTCTCTGATGACTCGGCTCAATGAGATCCCTAGTCGAGTGCAAGAATGGAAGAAGTCATCCGCCCAGTGTGGCGTTGACGTGGCGTTGTCTGTGGTCCGTGTGCATTGCAAGGAGGTGAAGGAAGAAAGGTTGGCTGCTCTCAAGGTTGCCAATACCAAAAAGCTTCAATTTCAGTCATTCATGGAGACTTTCCTCAAAGCCGCCACTCGCATCTCCGACGGAATCGACCTGGATGAATATGTCGCACCTGCAAGCCCGCCTCCTCCTGAAGAGTGAACAAACTTTATGCCCAATTCAATTTGCCTCAGAATGCCGAGTGATTTTGTAACCGTTAAACTCCTTTGGGCTCGACACCTGAGTAATTTTGCCCAAACCTTGCGGGTCTTATCCGAACTTGATTTCCTTTGGAATATGTTTGCTTTGCTTCTGATGCTTTTGGATCTTTTGGTTCCGAGTGGACATTGTACTTAGGGTGTAGCTCGGAAGGCCAAGGTATGTTGTATTTGTGGCGCAGTTCAGAGAGCTAAGCTACATTGTACTTGTGGCGCAGCTCGGAGAGCCAAGGTACATTGTACTTGTGGCGTAGCTCGGAGAGCCGAGGTACATTGTACTTGTGGCGCAGCTCGGAGAGCCAAGATACATTATACTTGTGGCGCAGCTCGGAGAGCCAAGGTGCATTGTACTTGTAGCGCAGCCTAGAGTGCTACCGAGTCCCCGAGTGAAAGGGTTGCTCTTCACCCGGAGTATTTTTTTGAAGCTTAGGTGAGTACAGGGTCGTAGCTAAGCTCCCGAGTGAGAGGGTTGCTCTTCACTCGGAGTGTTTTTGAAACTTAGGCGATTACAAGGTCGCAGCTAAACCCCCGAGTGAGAGGGTTGCTTTTCACCCCGAGTGTTTTTGAAACTTAGGCGATTACAGGGTCACAGCTAAGACCCGAGTGAGAGGGTTGCTATTCACTCGGAGTGTTTTTGAAACTTAGGCGATTACGGGGTCGCAGCTAAGCCCCCGAGTGAGAGGTTTGCTCTTCACTCGGAGTGTTTTTGAAACTTAGACGATTACGGGGTCGCAGCTAAGCCCCCGAGCGAGAGGGTGGCTCTTCACTCGGAGTGAAACTTAGGCGATTACTGGGTCGCAGCTAAGCCCCCGAGTGAGAGGGTTGCTCTTCACTCGGAGTGTTATTTTGAAACTTAGGCGATTACAGGGTCGCAGCTAAGCCCCCGAGTGAGAGGGTTGCTCTTCACTCGGAGTGTTTTTGAAACTTAGACGAATCGGATTCGCGACTAAGCCACCCACTGGGGGATTTGAGAACATGTGCCTTTGGAAGAACAATCATTATGGAATTGCCACAAACTTGTCTTTGAAAAGCAAACTGAAGGATTCTTATTACAACTCGTCCGTTCGAGTACTTTAAGTGTAAAAGCGGTGGAGCAGATCCGCATTCCATGAGCGGGGCTCATCTATTTTCTTGGCCTCATTGTAGAGGTGGTATGCCCCGTTGTGGAGCACTTTTGTGAGGATGAAGGGGCCCTCCCAGGCCGGAGCAAGCTTGTGAGGTCGTTTCTGACGTACTCGGAGTACAAGATCTCCTTCCTGGAATGCTCGGCCTCGAACATTGCGGGCGTGGAACCGACACAGGTCCTGTTGATAAATGGTCGACCGGATTAGGGCCATCTCGCGTTCTTCCTCTAGGAGGTTCACTGCATCTTGGCGAGCTTGTTCTGCTTCTGCTTCTGAGAAGAGCTCTACCCGGGGGCGTTGTGCAGCAAGTCACTCGGAAGTACGGCCTCAGCCCCATACACCATGAAGAAGGGGGTCCAATCAGTGGACCGATTGGGAGTTGTTCTCAGTCCCCACAAAACAGATGGCAACTCAGTCTCCCAAGCACCAGCAGCATGCTTGAGATCGCGCATCAGCCACGGTTTCAACCCTTGAAGGATCAAGCCATTTGCCCTTTCTGCCTGCCCATTCGACTGTGGATGTGCAACGGATGCATAGTCGACTCGAGTGCCCTGGGAGGTGCAGAATGCTCCGAACTCATCCGAATCAAAATTGGAGCCATTATCTGTGATGATGCTGTGAGGGACTCCATATCTGAATATTAGTTCTTTGATGAAGCTGACGGCGGTGCTTGCTCCAAGATTTTTGTTGGGCTTGGCTTCGATCAATTTGGTAAACTTGTCGACTGCCACGAGCAAATGAGTGAAGCCACTCATGCATGTCTTGAAGGGCCCAACCATGTCTAATCTGCAAACAGCAAATGACCAGACCAACGGGATAGTCTTCAAGGCAGACGCTGGTTTGTGGGACATGTTTGAGTAGAACTAAAAGCCCTCGCATTTGTCGACTATATATTTCGCCATCTCGTTCGCACGGGTCCAGTAAAACCCGGCTCGGTATGCCTTGGCAACAATGGTCTCAGAGGACGCATGGTTACCACAGGTTCCCGAGTGAATCTCATTCAGGATCATTCGACCTTCCTCCGAGGTGATGCAACGCTGAGCGACTCCCGTGACACTTTCTCCGTAGAGTTGTTCATGTATCACAATGAAGGCTTTGGATCGACGCATAATCTGACATGCCTCATCTTCATCCTATGGGAGTTCCTGCCTGAGCAAGTATGCAATATACGGCACTGTCCAGTCGGGTGTGATCACCAAGACTACCATGATCAAGTCGACCACGGCTGGGACTTCAATTTCGGTCGGGTTGGACACACTTATCGGTTGCGGGGGCTCTTCCGTGAATGGGTCTTCCTTGACTGACGTGGTGTGTAGATGCTCCAAGAACACATTTTTGGGGATAGGTTCCCGAGTGGAGCCTATCTTTGCGAGATCGTCAGCAAGCTGGTTCTTGATTCTAGGCACGTGGTGGAGCTCCAAACCTTCGAACTTCTTCTCTAGCTTCTGCAATGCACTGCAATAACTGGTCATCACCGGGCTCCCGACATACCATTCCTTCATCACTTGATTGACCACTAAGTCTGAGTCGCCGTACACCATTAGCCGACGGACGCCGAGTGAAATGGCCATACGCAACCCGTACAAAAGTGCCTCATATTCAACTTCGTTGTTCAAAGAATCAAAGTGAATTTGTAGGACATAACTGAGCTTGTCGCCTCTGTGGGACACCAAAACCACACCTACACCGGATCCATTAAGCATCTTGGATCCATCGAAGAACATAGTCCAATGATCCAACTGGATTTGAGTCGGTTGCTCCTGTTCGATCCACTCGGCAACGAAATCCGCCATTGTCTGAGACTTGATTGCTTTCTTTGCTTCAAACTTGATATCCAACGGAAGGAGTTCAATCGCCCATTTAGCCACACGACCGGTTGCATCCCGATTGTTCAGAATTTCCGATAACGGAGCGTCCCTGACGAGTGAAATTGAATGATTTGAGAAGTAGTGCACAACTTTCTTGGCGGTCAAGTAGATCCCATACACAAGCTTCTGATAATGCGGATATCTCTGCTTAGATGGAGTCAAGACTTCAGGAATGTAGTAGACTGGGCGTTGAACCTTATAGGCTTTGCCTTCTTCTTCCCGCTCGATCGTGAGTACTGTGATGACAACTTGTCCAGTGGCTGCGATATACAACAATGGAGGCTCTTTGCTGACTGGGGCAGCAAGCACCGACTGGGTGGAAAGTAGGGCTTTGAGTTCCTCGAACGCTGCTTGAGCTTCAGAATTCCACTCGAACTTGTCAGATTTCTTCATCAGTCGGTAAAGAGGTAATGCCTTCTCACCGAGACAAGAGATGAACCGACTCAATGCGGCCAAACAACCAGTAAGCTTTTGAACGTCGTGTATATGCACAGGGCGTTTCATTCAGAGGATTGCGCTGACCTTTTTTGGGTTAGCATCGATTCCCCGTTCGAAAACGAGAATACCGAGTAACTTGCCGCCTGGGACTCCGAATGTGGACTTTGATGGGTTGAGCTTGATATCATAACTTGTAACACCCCAGATGTAAAACTTCCATATATGGCAATATATGTTTCCATTTGGTCCTTGTCCTTTCCTTGGGGGTTTTATTTTTCATTCATGCATTGTCATCATTATTGCATTGTCATGCCTTGTTGCTTCATTATCATCATGTTGCATTCTTACCTTGTCATTTTGCAGTTCTCCCTTCTTGTCATTTTGCAATTGTCATCTCATATTGCATCATGTGGTTGCATTGTGCTTGGTGTCATTGTGCATATCCTCATCCCCATGTGTGCCTCACACCTCTCCTTCTCTCTCTTCTTTCTTTTGACAAGTGCCACTTTCCTCCTCTTTTAATATTCATCTTTGTCTCATAATCCTAGCACCATGCAAAAACCTCTCTGCCAAGTTTAAGCTATTTTGTAGATGTTTTGGTTGGGTTTTAAAATGGCTCAAGTTTGAATTTAATTCAAACTTGAATTATTTTACTTCCTCTAAAAATGCCCAGGACAGTTTTATAAAAGAGTGTATAAATCCAGGGTCATAAGGATATTTTCATATCTCTTATACACATCTCCTACCTCCCTAGCCTTTTCCCTTTCTGCAACTGTGTTTTAAATATACATAATAGAGAAAAGGAGAAGCCCTCACCTAGTCTTTCTCACCAGGGCCTTTTCCCCAGCCAGCAGCAGTAGCAGTCCCAGCCGCGCAGCCAAACTGGGCTCCCCTTGCCTCCTAGGCCAGCCCACTAAGAGGGCCTCACAGCTTCAGCGCATCCCTGGCCTCTCCCGCGGTCAAAAACCACTTGGACCCAGCCTCGACCCCACCTGAAGTGACCTCCCCCTCACTTTTCCTTCTACCTCTCGCTTTCCCCTCCTCACAGTAAAACTCTCGAGCCCCAGGGAACATGGCCTCCGTGGCCGAGCCAGCTCGCCTTGTCCTCCTATTTAACTAGCTCGCCGCGCCCTAGGGTTCCTCCTCCTCCCTCCTTTCCACTCCGCACTGCCACCACAGGTAAGGGGCACCCATGCTCCTGCTTCCCCGCCTCCAGGAGCCATGGCCAGCTTAGTCTAAACCTCGCCGCCGGCCTAAACCTCCTCCGTCGACTCCCTCCTTGCGCTCCTGAGCACTGCCGCTCCGTCCTGGTTCCATCCTGACGCCGATACGAGCCCTAGGTCGCCAAGTCCGGCTACCGCCCCGTCGTCCGCTTCCTCCCTTGCGCATGGACAGCGTCTAGTACATAATTCAGAGATCGACGACGACTTCTCCGGCTCGTCTCCGACGAACTCCCTGTGTCCTAGGGTAAGCATGTATAACCAGCTCCCTTTCTATTTTCTCCTGGAGTCCGAAGAGCCCGGTAGCACTCGCTAGATCCTTGTCGTCTTCATGCTCGCGGTGCTCCGGTGAAACTTGGCAAAGTTCACAGGAGGCCATCAGGCCTCTCCCCTCCGGAACTCTAGCACCGCGCCGCTAGTGCACACCCACACACACCCGTGCCATCACAATCCGCACCCCAGCAGCTCCACGCCGCGCGCCTTGCTGGCCCCGTGCTGCCGTTGTCTCCCTGCTTGCGGCAGGAGCTCGACCCGCCTGGTCTGCTCGACAAGGGCGAAGCCCCATCCGCGCACTACAACACTCCCCTCCAGCTCCTGCAAAGCCCACCGCCATACACCGTGCTTGCCTCACATCGACGTTCTCTCGCCGGCATCACCGCTGCCGTCGCCGTCTCTGTACGCGCAGAGGAGCTAGTTCCTCTCCGGTCCAGCTCAAAAGGAGCCAAGCCCCTCTCCTGTTAGCCCCCCTCTCCTAGCCTAGTGATTCGCTGCCCTCTCCCACAACCCGCAGACCCGGGTTCGAATCCCCTTTGGGCAGTGGATTAAGCCCATATTTTTGCCTATGTCCAACTGACACCCAGGCCCCACCTGGCATACACTCACGCGCACACATCCACTCCCGCACCCACTTGGCCACCTCAGCACCCCGTGGACCCACTAGTCAGTGATTGTGGCTAGTCCAGCCCGGGTCAGAGTTGTTTTAGTTCTTTTTTGTTTTGTTTTTATTTCAGATTTTGTTTGCATTTTGAAATCTTCATATCTTTTAAACTAGGCATCTGTTCAAAATGATTTAGATATGAAAACTGCTTAGTTTTTAGTGTAGATTATTAATATGCATTTTATTGCCATGTTAAAGATATTTAAAATGATGTTTGAATATATTTTGTAAATAACATGTTCAAATTCGTTTAATTCATAACTAAATAACCGTAGCTCCAAATTTAACAAACTTTATATGTAAATGGGGTGGGAAAATGTGTAGAATAACATGCTACTATTACTCTACATGTTTAACAACTCTAAAATATGGTTACCACAGATCTGTTCTATATTTATTATGCACATGGGAGTTTCCGGAATTGTTGTTTGTTCCTTCCGGCCCATTTAAAATGCTTGCATGATGGTGGTGGTCTTATGATGCACTCCTTGCCATGCTAAGCAACATTTAAACTTGTCGGGTGCTAAGTTAGCATCCTTTTGCATGATTGTGGTCACTTAAATGAATTGTGTTCTTGCACCTATGCCATGCCACATGTTGCACTCATCATGTTCCTTGTGATGCATCATATCATGTCCATGCTCATATGCATCTTGCTTGCATCATGTGTATGAGCATTGCATGGTGATTAATTTTGTTCCGGTGTTTGTATTGTTGTGTTGGTTAGAGCCCGGTGATGATTCAGAGTTCGAGGTTCCTGTCGATACTGAGTTCGAGGAGCAAAGTTACGATCCCTCTATGGACTTAACACGTAAGATGACCATTCCCCGATATCACCTCTATCTTTGCCTTGCTAGTTGTCTCGCTCTATAGTTATGCCTCGATGCCTATTCTTGTCTTGTCAGCCTCCTATGTTGCCATGAAACACTCTAACCGCCTTCCTAGCAAACCGTTGATTGGCTAAGTACGCTTTTGCTCAGCCCCTCTTATAGCGTTGTTAGTTGCAAGAGAAGTTTGAAGATTGCTCCATGTTTGGACTTCTTTATTGGGTTAACACAAATATATCTTAATTAAATTAATGCACATATATATTGGTAATGGGTGGAAGGCTTGGCCTTTTGCTTGGTGTTTTGTTCCACTCATGCCACCTTAGGACCCGATAAACCGGTGTTATGTTCCTTGATTTTGCGTTCCTAACACAGTTGGGATT
>LR738713.1:157541198-157624768 GCA_902687465.1 Secale cereale
GCCCCACCTGGCATACACTCACGCGCACACATCCACTCCCGCACCCACTTGGCCACCTCAGCACCCCGTGGACCCACTAGTCAGTGATTGTGGCTAGTCCAGCCCGGGTCAGAGTTGTTTTAGTTCTTTTTTGTTTTGTTTTTATTTCAGATTTTGTTTGCATTTTGAAATCTTCATATCTTTTAAACTAGGCATCTGTTCAAAATGATTTAGATATGAAAACTGCTTAGTTTTTAGTGTAGATTATTAATATGCATTTTATTGCCATGTTAAAGATATTTAAAATGCTGTTTGAATATATTTTGTAAATAACATGTTCAAATTCGTTTAATTCATAACTAAATAACCGTAGGTCCAAATTTAACAAACTTTATATGTAAATGGGGTGGGAAAATGTGTAGAATAACATGCTACTATTACTCTACATGTTTAACAACTCTAAAATATGGTTACCACAGATCTGTTCTATATTTATTATGCACATGGGAGTTTCCGGAATTGTTGTTTGTTCCTTCCGGCCCATTTAAAATGCTTGCATGATGGTGGTGGTCTTATGATGCACTCCTTGCCATGCTAAGCAACATTTAAACTTGTTGGGTGCTAAGTTAGCATCCTTTTGCATGATTGTGGTCACTTAAATGAATTGTGTTCTTGCACCTATGCCATGCCACATGTTGCACTCATCATGTTCCTTGTGATGCATCATATCATGTCCATGCTCATATGCATCTTGCTTGCATCATGTGTATGAGCATTGCATGGTGATTAATTTTGTTCCGGTGTTTGTATTGCTGTGTTGGTTAGAGCCCGGTGATGATTCAGAGTTCGAGGTTCCTGTCGAGACTGAGTTCGAGGAGCAAAGTTACGATCCCTCTATGGACTTAACACGTAAGATGACCATTCCCCGATATCACCTCTATCTTTGCCTTGCTAGTTGTCTCGCTCTATAGTTATGCCTCGATGCCTATTCTTGTCTTGTCAGCCTCCTATGTTGCCATGAAACACTCTAACCGCCTTCCTAGCAAACCGTTGATTGGCTAAGTACGCTTTTGCTCAGCCCCTCTTATAGCGTTGTTAGTTGCAAGAGAAGTTTGAAGATTGCTCCATGTTTGGACTTCTTTATTGGGTTAACACAAATATATCTTAATTAAATTAATGCACATATATATTGGTAATGGGTGGAAGGCTTGGCCTTTTGCTTGGTGTTTTGTTCCACTCATGCCACCTTAGGACCCGATAAACCGGTGTTATGTTCCTTGATTTTGCGTTCCTAACACAGTTGGGATTCATGGGCCCCCCCCTTGATAATTCGCATTGCTTAAAGCTTTTCCAGCAAGGCCCAACCTTGGTTTTACCATTTGCCTAATAACTAAAAATTCATAGGGAGTAATTAACCCGTGGATTCTTTTAATCAACAACCCGGGCCAGTGCTCCTCTGAGTGTTGGTCCAAACTGGGCGATGTCCGGCGCCCCCTGGGCAACCAGGGTCTTAGCCAACCCGACGTCTTGCCTATCTGGTGTGCCCCGAGAATGAGATATGTGCGACTCCTATCGGGATTTGTTGGCACATCGGGCAGACTTGCTGGATTAGTTTTACCTTTGTCGAAATATCTTGAGCACGGGATTCCAAGAATACTCGGGTCTTCCCAATATGGAGTTGCGACTTCGCGGATCGTGAGCTTGTGATGGGCTAAGTTGGGACACCCCTGCAGGTTTATGAGCTTTCGAAAGCCGTGCTCGCGGTTATGTGGCAGATGGGAATTTGTTAATATCCGGTTGTAGATAACTTGACACCATATCGTTACGAATACACTATCTGTGTGAGTAACCGTGATGGTCTCTTTTTGAAGGGGGTTTTCAGAAAGTGAACACGGTGGGGTTATGCATGAACGAGAGTAGCTAGGATCACTTATTGATCATATTTGGCAACCGTTCGCACATATCCTCATCTCGCTCTGAATTCGTAAGCTAGTTGCTTAGTGCTTGCTGCAGACACTTTATTACCTCTCCAGACCTAAAGGCTTTGTTAGTTTTGATACCCGGGAATGGGATTGCTGAGTCCTTGTGACTCACAGATTACAACACACACCATATGCAGGTATAGCCGAGAACGATGCAGGAGATGGACCAAAACTTCACTGGGAGTTCGATGAAGAGCGTGGTCGTATGTATGTGACGTATCTCGACGATCAGTTGTGGTTCCTACTAGGGGCGATCAGGACTTGTGGTTGTGGTATCTTTTCTCCTTTGTTTTTGTCCGTAGTCGGACCCTGTGTTATTTGGATGAATGTATGAATGTTGAATTAATTGTGTGACGTGGCGAGTGTAAGCCAACTATTTTACTCTTTCATCCCCGTTCTTTACATGAGTTGTGCAAAGATACCACGCTTGCGATCATTCCAGAATGCGCTCATGTCTCTAACTCGTGCCTTGACACGTAGGAGATATAGTTGCATCCTGGGCATTACAAGTTGGTATTCATTTAGTGGTTGTGGCAGTGTCCCAGAGAGTTGAGATCCGAGGTGTTGTCGTCACAAATGTATCATCGCAGTTCTAGAATACCAGAGGCGGCCGACATCGAAAACTCTTCTATGCATGTCTGGTGGTGAGATAACCCTGACGTCACCCAGTACTGGGGGGATAGTTCGGGAGTATTGCCACAGCTAGTAGAGCGGATGCGTTTCGAAGGTCCGAGGTAAACATTTTCCGAAGATGCCTGGTTATGTGTTGATGGATGGATACAACTGGATGTCGGATTTATTAGTTGAGTGATATGCGGTGCTTCCCCTGTATCCCCAACACCAGATTGCATAACCGGAAAGCTTCGGGAATTAATGGGTGGGATTCAAGTAGCTCTTAGGTAATCTTCCAATGGGTGCATGATATGAGGTTGGGGTTCAACATCTAGTGGAGAGGTTATCATGGGCGTTGTTACACTAGGGGGTTGCATCTTAAAGGATCCTTGGCTATGCTGATCCGGGGATTGCAAGGCCCTTTGTAACACGTGCCATGGGGCACCAGCACGAACATGTGGGGCGAAACCTCTATTATGTATTTGTTCCATCTGTTACCTTGTTGTTTTGTTCTATCATTTTGTTCTCCCAAGTGGCTTCTCGACAAGTTGATGTATCACTAAGCTATGGAATTCATTCGTTAAATTTTGTTCGGATGTTCATTGTGAAGTAAATATGTTGCAATATCTAGCCGTTGATTCAGCTTATCTATTATTTGCTTCAATGGCTAACGGTTGTCATCATCTTCAGGATGGCACCTAAGAAAGTTCCTAGCCAGAACCCAGAGGGTGAAGAAGAGCGTCCACCTTCCCCTCCTCCTCCGTCTGAGGCATGGAGGGCGATTATGCAAGCAACCAATGCAAATACTCAGATGCTCATGCAAATGATGCAGAGTTTCCAAGCAAATCAAGGGAATCAAGGCAATCAAGGGAACCAAGGCCAAGGAAATCTGTTCAATCAACCTCACTTTGCGACTCTGAACCAATTCCTGGCAAATCAACCCAAGTCTTTCAGCTACTATGTTGATCCGCTAGATGCTGAAGATTGGATCACAGACATCAAGAAGCACTTCGAATGCAGTAATGTAAGACCTGAGGATTATGTCAAGTTTGCCGCTTTCCAACTCAAAGACCAAGCTGCAGATTGAAGACAACAATACAAAGACTCCAGAGCGGGTCGTGAGATCTCTTGGACTGACTTTTGTCGCGATTTCCGCGTGCACTACATCCCTACCAGTGTCATTGAAGGCATGCGTGAGCAGTTCTGCAATCTGAACCAAGGCACCATGTCTGTCTACCGGTACAATGTCAAGTTCCAGAATCTTGCTCGTTATGTGAAGCAAGACATCCCCGATGCCAAGAGAAAAATCTACCAGTTCTGAGGTGGTCTGAAAGATGAACTCCAACTTGCACTCACTCTGTTCAAGCCAGAGGAATTTGATCAATTCTACAACATGGCTCTCAAGCAAGAGGCAGCTCAGCTAAAATGTGAAGCTTCCAAAAAAAGGATAAGAGATGTTGTTCACTCCTCCTCTTCCTCTCAAGTGGTCGCCAAGCAGCAGAAGTTATGTCTCCCGCCTCCTCCAGTGCTCCATCCTCCGAGTCAAAACAAGCACTCAGGTGGTCATGGATTTTCCCACCCACCCAACCCAAGCAACCAGAACAAGTCTCAGTACCAAGCTCCAAAGTCCAGCGCTCCTCCTCAGCGCCCGCTCTCAGAGGTCATTTGTCACAAGTGTGGTCAGAAGGGTCACTATGCAAACAGATGCACCAACCAAAGGCGCCTTCCGCCTCCTCCTCCGGTCATACCTCCAAGCAATTCTATTGTCAAGCACAACCCCAATACAACAAGAGTGAACATGATGAATGCAGCTCAAGCAGATGAGTCTTCTGATGTGATAATGGCTACTCTTCCGGTCAACGATATTCCTGCTAAAGTGCTATTTGATTCTGGTGCATCCATTTCATTCATATCAAAGCCGTTTGCATCCATGCACAATTTGCATTCTGTTCAGATACCTAGGCCAATAGCAGTTTCCTCTCCGGGTTTGTTCATGCATACCAAGATGATGGCTCCGGATGTCTCCATCAAGATGGGAAATTATAAATTTTTAGCCTTGCCTATGGTTCTTGGCAACTCCGACATTGATCTTATTCTTGGTATGGATTGGCTCTCTAAGCATGATGCTCTTCTTGATTGTGCAAATAAGGAGGTCAATCTAACTCATCCTTCCGAAGATGTGATTATCTTCGCAGCTCGAGATAACACAATCAGGCTATTCTCTCTCAATGACAAGGGCGAGATTAATGCCATATCCTAGATTCCGGTGGTTTGTGAATATGAGGATGTATTCCCTGAAGAGCTTCCAGGCATGCCTCCCAACCGTCCAGTTGAATTCATCATTGAACTTGAACCTGGTACCGAGCCAGCCTATCGGCGTCCGTACAAGCTTTCTCCTAAAGAGTTGAAGGAGTTGAAGAAGCAACTCGATGAGCAAGAACGAATGGGTCTGATACGACCAAGTACTTCTCCTTGGGGCTGCGGTGTTCTTTTTGTCAAGAAGAAGGATGGTACGGAACGATTGTGCGTCGATTATCGGCAATTGAACAAGAAGACAATTAAGAATAAGTACCCTCTCCCTAATATCAATGAACTGTTCGAGCAGCTCAAAGGAGCCAAGGTTTTCTCGAAGCTTGATCTCCGGATGGGCTACCATGAAATTCGTATCCATGAAAAGGATGTTCCCAAGATCGCATTCAGAACGAGTAATGGCTCCTACGAGTACACAGTCATGTCCTTCGGGCTTGCAAATGCTCCACCCACCTTCTCTCGGATGATGCACTTCATATTCAACCTCTACACCAATGAGTTCGTCCTCGTCTATCTGGATGACATTCTGGTATTCTCCAAGAATAAAGAAGACCACGCCAAGCACCTCCGTTTGGTTCTTGACAGGATCCGTGAACACTGCTTTGATGCGAAGTTCTCCAAATGTGAATTCTGGCTTGATAAAGTCCTCTATCTTGGCCATATTATCTCCGCCGAGGGTATTTCTGTGAACCCCGAGAAGGTCAAAGCAATTGTGAAGTGGGAGCCTCCTCAGACTGTGAAACAACTCCGAAGTTTCCTCGGCCTCGCAAGCTATTGCAGAAGGTTCGTTGAGAACTTCTCCAAGATTGCCAAGCCTCTGTCCAACCTATTGCAAAAGAATGTCAAGTACTCGTGGACTCCTGATTGTGATGTGGCATTCAATACCCTCAAAGAGAAGCTCATTTCTGCTCTGGTACTTACTCCTCCGGATGAGTCCAAGCCTTATGAAGTGTTTTGTGATGTTTCATTGCAAGGTCTCGGCGGTGTTCTCATGCAAGACAAGAAGATCGGTGCATACAGTTCACGTTAACTTAAACCAAATGAGAAGAATTACCCACACATGATCTTGAGCTAGCAGCAGTTGTTCATGCCTTGATCACGTGGAGACACCTTCTGTTGGGAAGAAAAGTGGACATCTTCACCGATCACAAGAGCCTGAAGTACATCTTCACCCAGCCAAACCTTAACATCCGCCAGACTCGTTGGGTTGAGATGATTCAAGAGTACAACCAGAGCATTGAATACACTCCTGGCAAGGCCAATGTCATTGCAGATTCCTTGAGCAGAAAGGCTTATTGCAACAGTCCATCCTCAAACCGTTCCAACCTGAACTTTGTGAATCATTCAGGAACTCAACCTTCAAGTCGTTCTGCAGGGATTTCTTGCCAACCTTCAAGTCGTTCCTACCTTGGAAGATCAAATCCGTGAGGCCCAACTCAGTGATGCTATGGTGCAGAAGGTAAAACATGGTATTGCCAAGGGTACTCCCAAGTACAAGTGCTATCGCATTGATGACAGAGACACTTTGTTCTTTGAGGACAGAATTGTGGTTCCCAAAGGTGATCTCAAGAAGCTCATAATGAACGAAGCACATGATTCACTCCTCTCAATACATCCAGGAAGCTCCTAGATGTACCATGACCTCAAGAAATCCTATTGGTGGACTCGCATGAAAAGAGAAATTTATCAATTCGTGAACGAGTGTGATGTCTGCAGAAGAGTGAAGGCAGAGCATCAACGTCCAGCCGGACTCCTTCAACCTCTACCTAATCCCGAGTGGAAATTCGATCACATTAAGATGGATTTCATCACCGGTTTCCCAAATCCAAGCGAGGAAACTATGTCATCCTTGTGGTGATTGATAAGCTCACTAAAGTGGCTCATTTTCTTCCAGTCAAGGAATCCATCAACGCAACACAACTGGCAGAGCTATACATGTGATACCCCGAGACCGATGCGCCAGGTGTCAGCCAGTTATTCGCTGTCTTTGCCATGTGATTTTTTTGCATGTTGCATTTTTCCATGTCGTCATGTGCATTGAATTAGCATGTTTTCAAAACTTGCATTCGTCTGAGTCCCCCACGTCCTTTCTGTTGTCCGTTCTGAGCCCAGACACACTCGCACGCGCCTGCGGCACCTGCGGATATTTATTTTATAAGTGGCCAGAAAATGTTCTCGGTATGGGATGAAACTTGGCGTGTGGTCTTATTATAGTGTAGGTATACTGCCTGTCAAATTTTGTTGCATTCGGAGCTCGTTTGATAGCCCAACCGTTAAACTATAGCGGCACTATTGCCGGTCAAACGTCGGGTGTTTTCGGTCTCCGGAAACCTGTCGTCGGGCCTCTCCCTCTCTTTTCTCGTCTAAGCCCGAGGCCTTCTACGCAACCCACTAATCTCTTCTAGGCCTAACCTACCACTTCCCTCCGACCGGAGCCGTCCGATCGGCATCCGATGGCTCCGAAAGCCCCCAAAACACCCCTAACCCTAGCCCCATGCCTATATAAGTATGCCTACCGTGCCAAAAATGGCATATCCTAGTCTTCCCCTACCCCTAGCCTCCTTCCACCTGCAGTCGCCACCCTCCACCTCCATTTCTGTGCCAGCCACCCTGCCACCGCCGCTTGGCGCCTTCCCAGTGGCCAGCGCCGCCACTGAGCGCCCCCTGGCCAATCCCCAGCCGCCATGTGGCGTCTCCACGTCCTCCCAGCCGTCGGCCCCGCCGAAGCCCGCAGCCGGCCCGTCCCGGGCCGGATCTGGGCCCATGCACGCGGCTGGCTGCGCCCGCCCTGGCTCCCTCTAGCTCGCCGCTCTGCCCCGAGGGCCTCGGGGTCGGCAGCCTCCGTCGCCGAGCCCTCGCCACCCCACCTCCTGGAGCTCCACGTCGCATTTCTTCGCGCCGGCGACCCTCGCCGCCAGATCCGGCCGCGGGGCCCGATCTCCTCAAGCCGCCGCCCCGTGAAGCTTCCTCCGCCGCCTGAGCGCCCGCCCCGCAGCTCCCCCGTCGCTCCCGTCGCCGATGCGTGCCGCTCCGGCCAGATCCGGGCAGGGGATGGACGGATCCGCCTCCCCGCGGTCTGACCTGCTCCTCCCTGTCGGCCCCTTACTCACCGCGGTCCCGTCCGATGTCGGAGCTCCGCTGGTCGCCGCCTCCTCGCTCGACCTCCTGTCGGGGAGGGACGACGACGCCCTTCGGCTGCTTCCTGAGCCTCATGGGCCCTGCACGGCCCAGCTACAGCCGGCCAGCCCCCTGCTCCATGTTATGCTCTATCCATCCATGCCCTTGTTTGCATATATGGCCTGCTGTAGCTTGTTTATTTCTTGCCCTCAAGTTGCTATAAAATGTTTCTGTCAGCCTAGTATCAGCAAGTTCAGTTTTGCCATGTGAATTGCTAGTGATCAATGCATCCTATGACCATGTTCTTGCCACGAGTAGCTTCATAAACATGTCTTATTGTTGTTGGTTATATTCACATGCCATGATATGCTTTGAGATGAGTTGCACAAGCTTGCAAACATGCCTACTTATCGTTGTTGCTGCCATGTCTAGTCTATTCTCACCAAGTCTGAGAAACTGTTATCTTTCGCAATATTGCCATGATGTTTTGAGCATGTTCTAGTGGTGTTTTGTAGTAGCTCTTTGGTCATGCTTGTAGTGATGGACATGTACATGCTTGCCATGACCTTTGTTGCCATGAAGTGTTATTGTATCATGTTGTTTTGAAGTCAACTAAGTGCCATGTTGCCGTTTTGGACAGCTTGTTGTTATATCTTGTTTCATGTGTATGTGATGGACCGTTGCTCCGTTTTGAGCGTGTCCTATATGAAACCTGTGTGTTTTTGCATGTAGATACATAATAGCATATTGTATACCTGTTTGGAGTGTGTTTGCTTGATGTTTGGATGCGTTTTGCATCAATGCCATGGTTGTCTTGTTTTGTTCATATCTTCTAGGCCGTAGCTCCGAATTAAATGAACTTTATATGTAACTTGACTAGAATTTCGAGTAGATCATCATGGTGCATGTTAACTTGCTGTTTAACAACTTTAACTTAAGGTTTGTTAAGATCTGGACCAATTTCGAAATGTGTATATGAGGACTTACCGAAATTGTTATATGTTGTTTCCGGCCTGATTTAAACTTGTTTGGTTGTGTGTTCTTGTTTGCATCATCCCTTGCCATGTTTTGCATCATATAGACCTGTCTTGCATCATACTTGGTTGAGCATCTTGTCATTTCTCGAGTGGTGTGTTTACCATGTTGTGTGCTTCTTCTCGCTAGTTCATATTCCGTTGCGATCGTGAGGATTCGTTCGACTACACTTGGTTCATCTCCGTGGCTTCTTCTTCATCTTCTTCATGGACTCTTTCTTCTTCCTTGCGGGATCTTAGGCAAGATGATCGTCTCCTTGGATACCTTTACTACCATTGCTATGCAAGTTGTCTCGATGCTATCGCTATATGTCGCGCTACCCACTATTTGTTGTCAGCCTCTCCTTGTTGCCATGAAACCTCTAACCTTCGACACCTACCCAGCAAACCATTGTTTGGCTATGTTACCCGCTAGCTCAGCCCCTCTTATAGCGTTGTTAGTTGCATGTGAAGATGAAGATTGCTCCTTGGATAAACTTGTTTTGGGAATATCACAATATATCTTACTATATATAACACACCTATATACTTGGCAATGGGTGGATGGCTTGGCCTTTTGCTCGGTGTTTTGTTCCACTCATGACGCCTTAAGAACTGGTAAACCAGTGTTATGTTCCTTGATTTTGCATCCGTAATGCCCAGGATGGAGTTATACCTCCTACGTGTCGAGGCACGACTTAAAGGCATAAATCCATCCTAGAATGATCTCAAGTTTGGTAATCTTTGCACATCTCATGTAAAAGAGGGGATTGTAAACATAAATAGTTGGCTTACACTCGCCACGTCACACAAGTACATAACATGTCTCAATCATCATACATTAAGAATATCACAACCCTCTAAGGGCAAAATCCAAATGTCAAGATACCAAACTTAGATAAATAAACCACAGGCGGATCGAATCCTAGTAGAAGTCTCCACTACTGATCATCCGGATATCGAACATAGTACCGACTACGCTCCTCGTCGTACTCCCAATCCAGCTCGGTGCCATCACCTGGATAGCTCACAGCTGGACCTGCATCTGGTGTGGTGAAGTAACTGTGAGCCACAGAGGACTCAGCAATCCCGTTCCCGGGTAACAAGACTATTTAAGCCTTGGGAGAGGATAAAGGCTGAAGAAAAGAATAAGTGTCTGCAGCAGCAACTAGCAACTAGCTTACGTGAGTGAGAGCGAGAAGAGAAAGCCTCGGGCGAGAAGTGATCACGAAGTGATCCTAGCTACAAGCTCCACAAACATAACCCCTCCGTGTTCAACTCCCGAATCCCTATTCGGAAATTGACAGTCACGGAACACACGCTGGTAGTGTATTAGCAACATTGTGTCAAGTTATCTACAACCGGATATTAACAAGCTCCCATGTGCCACATAACCGCGGGCACGACTTTCGAAAGTTCAAACCCTGCAGGGGTGTTCCAACTTGACCCATTACAAGCCCACGATCCGCGGAGTCGCAACTCCAAAGTGGGAAGACCCGAGTATTCTCGGAATCCCGTGCTCAAGATATACCGAACTAAGGTAAGGCTAACCCAGCAAATCCTCCCGGCGTGTCGACACCCTGATAGTAGCCGCGCATATCTAAGTCTCAGGACATGACCGGATGGACGATTCTACAGGTTTTTACCAAACCTCGAGTTTCCTTGAGGTGGCCCCGCAGACTCCCCATTTCGGACAAACACTCATGTGGAGCACTGGCCCGGGGTTGTTGATTAAGAAAAAGGGTTTATAACTCCCTATGCATGTTTAGTTTGTTATTAGGCAAATAGTACCAATGTTGGGACTTGCTGGAAAAGACTTAGCACTTAGCGGTTTATCGAGGGGGTCCCATACACCCCAACCGTGTTAGGGACGCATAATCAAGGAACATAACACCGGTTTATACGGTTCCTAACGGCATGAGTGGAATAAATCACCAAGCAAAAGGCTTAGCCTTCCACCCTTGCCAATATATAGATGATTTCATTTAGCAATTATATAGTGTGATATAACCCAACCAAACTTCAACATGAAGCAAGCATCTTCGATCTTCACCTGCAACTAGCAACGCTATAAGAAGGGCTGAGCGAAGCGTACTTAGCCAAGCAACGGTTTGTATAGGTAGGTTGGTTAAACATGGCAATGGTTACAGTAGGAGGCTGACAAGAAGATCATGGGCATCGAGGCAAAACTATAGAGCGGAACTACTAGCAATAGGCAAAGATAGTAATGTTATCGGGGTTCGGTCATCTTGCCTGAAGAGAAGTCGTTCGGATCGTAAGAAGGGTCCTCGTGCTCAACCTCGTTGGAAACCTCGTGCTCGTACTCGAACTCGGACTCTGCTTCCGGCTCTAAACAAAACAATCACACCAAGCACAAATCAACAAGATGCAGTGCGCACTCGAAAATGATGGATGCATGATGGATGCACACGGAGCACGGAAAATATCACTCAAGAAAAACACCTCAAAACATGATAACAATATGATATTGTGAATCTACACGGAAAATCAATCAAGTTTCATGTAAGATTCGCTGAAATCGGAGTTACGGCCTAAAAGTTATGCCCGAAACAAGAAATGAGCGAAAGCTGAAAATTACAGCATCATAGCAACTTCGGAGCACAAAATAATTAAGCTACAGCACTCAAATATCATGGCAAAGGACATGAACACAAACTAGACATATACTACAGCAACTAAGTCCAAAGGTGCACCCCCAAAGGAGTCACGGTTCAATAGCAATGAACTTGGACATATTGAACTTGACAATAAAATTCTGGCAGCAGAATTTTATTGAAACTTTGGAGCAAAAGATAAACATGCTACAGCCACTTCAATAGACATGTTAAAACATGGATGGAAAGCCAACAATATATACTACAAGGAACAATCAAGAATGACTCCAAAACTATCATGCTTTGTCCTAGAACATCACACGAACATGGCATCGGAACGTTACAGATTTCAGACTTTGTGAAAATCCACTAAGTCCTAAAACAGCAATTTCATCATGGCAACTAAAAGAGCATGTTTAAGTCACCTCGAAACTAAACATGGCAAGTGGTAAGCACCTCATCAAAGTACACATGATGGTGATCCCAAAACACACAAGCATGCTTCATGGAGATAAACACAACGCTAGCAACGAGCTCAACAAGATGGCATTTCATAACAAGTGAAACAACATCACAGCCACATGGCACTTTGCAACGATGATAAACATGGCAAGAGTAAATCTAACATGCTACCTAGCACTTACAACAAGTAGAGCATGGCAAGACGAACACGTCACATGGCAAAGATGGCCTAAAAACATCACATAACAGCAGTTTATATCACGATGCACTCTTGCAACAGCAAAACAAGCACCTAGATGATCTCTAGCATGCATGACACTAAAAGATGAAACGTAGTGCTAGTCACCACGAACGTCTGGACATGCTATTTGCGCGAAACGGACAAGCACACACAAAGTTATCCACAGTTGAACATTGCATCACAGATTAAAACAACAACTAGATCTAGGGTTTTTGGGGCAACCTAGATCTGAACAGGTGGAGATGGGCTCGGGGCTGAAGCAGATCTGAGCGCTGGAGCGGCCTGGAGGCCCGGCGGCCTCGGGCCCGCGCGAGGCTGGCGACGGCCCGACTGGGGCGGCCCAGGCGGCGGGACACGGGACGGCTGGCGCTGAAGAGGCCTCGGGTCGGCCTGGCGAGTCGGGCCGGTGGAGGCTCCTGGCCCGAGCGGAGAGGTGCGGGAGAGCGGCCGGCCCACCTGGCGACGCGGCGCTGGAGGGCGATGGCTGAGGCGAGGCCCACCCGATCGGGAGGCGGCCTGAGCGACGGGAGGAGGCACTGGCGTCCGGCGCTGAAGCCGCGGGGTGGCGAAGAGGGCCCGATGGGGATCTGGCGTGGGAGCGGCCTACCGAGCGCCTCGGCCCAGGCGATGTGGTCCTGCGCGGGAGGAGGTGTACGGGCCGGTGGATCGGAGGCGCGGGGATGTGGTCCAGCTGGGCTGGCGCGGGATGCGGTCGACGGAGGCCGAGGCCTCGAGGGCGAGCTGCGCTGGGCGCCTCGAGGGCGTGGACCGAGGGAAGCGCGAGGCCTCGATCCCAAGCGGCTGGCGGCGGGATTCCTTCGAGGCTCGATGGAAACGGCGGCGCTTGGCTGCTGCGCCGGCGAGATTTGCGGGGAGACCTGCCAAGTGGCGATTGGATCTGAGAAAAAATAGGGGAGAAGGGGAAAGGAAAAAATAGGGATGCCAAAATAGACTAGGGTCTATTATATAGCAGAATTTAGGGTTTGGGGGGGGGGGATTTAGGTGTGTTAGGAGCCCTCCGATCGCGATCCGACGGATCCGATCGCGGGGGTAGTTTAAAAGGGACTAGGAGAAGATAAAAGACTGCAGTAGGGGTGTTTCCGGGACACGAAGTGAAGGCACTTTGGACCCACACGAATAACTGATGGGATAGCCAACGGAGTCCAAACGCGACGAGATTTGAGAGGCGGGTTGCACACAACAAAACAACAACACACACAACAACCTCGCGGTACACCGGTAACGTTACACGCCCAAACACCAAAGTAGGCCTACGGGACGTCACGGACACGTGAGGGAGCTCCGGAACGCGAAACGGACAACGGGAAGGAACGCGTGGAACCGGATGCAACCGACAACACAAATGCAATGCGATGCACATGTCTACATGATATGAATGAATGCCACACACTCACACAACAAAACGACGAAACCCGAAAGACAAAGAACCCGGAACGGAAATAGATGAAGCCGGAGATATATTATATACCCAAAAGGGAAAGTATTACATCCGGGGCATTACAAACTCTCCTCTACTACAAAAAGATCTCGTCCCGAGATCTAGGACTGGAAAAAGGAAGGGTACTCGGAACGAAGATGATCTTCTCGTTCCCAGGTAGCTTCTCGGTCGGTGTGATGTGACCACTTGACTTTCAGAAATTTGATGGACTTGTTGCGGGTCTTGCGTTCGGTTTCTTCGAGAATGGCAACTGGGTGCTCTCGGTAGGACAGGTCTTGTTGAAGATCAATCTCCTCAAACGGAATCATGCGCTCAGGTGCCTTGAAGCATTTGCGAAGTTGAGACACATGGAAGACATCATGAACATTTGCGAAGTTTGGAGGGAGCTCAAGTTGATAGGCTAGATCGCCTCTTTTGCCAAGAATCTTGAAAGGCCCGACGTATCTAGGAGCAAGCTTTCCTTTGATACCGAATCTTTGGGTGCCTTTCATCGGAGACACACGGAGATAGACATGATCACCGATGTTGAAAGCCAAATCACGATGCTTGCCGTCATAGTAGCTCTTCTGACGCGACTGAGCGGCCTTGAGATTCCCATGTATGACTTTGCACATTTCTTCGGCTTCTAAGATCAAGTCATTGCCAAGAAGTTGGCGTTCGCCTGTTTCAGACCAGTTGAGAGGGGTACGACACTTTCTGCCATAGAGGATTTCAAACGGAGCTTTGCCTGCACTTGCTTGAAAGCTGTTGTTGTAAGAGAACTCGGCAAATGGAAGGCAGTCTTCCCATTTCATGCCAAAGGATATGACACAGGCTCTGAGCATGTCTTCTAGAATCTGATTCACTCGCTCGACTTGACCACTAGTCTGAGGGTGAAAAGCAATGCTGAACCTGATCTTAGTGCCCATGGCGGACTGAAAGGAGTCCCAGAACCTTGAAGTGAACAAACTTCCACGGTCTGAGGATATCACTTGAGGAATGCCATGTAGGGACACAATTCTGGAAGTGTACAGCTCTGCAAGTTGAGCTGCATTGATTGATTCTTTGACTGGAAGAAAGTGAGCGACTTTGGTAAGCTTGTCAACCACCACAAAGATAGCATCATTTCCTCGCTTGGATTTAGGAAAACCAGTGACGAAGTCCATTTCAATGTGGTCGAACTTCCACTCGGGAATAGGAAGAGGTTGGAGAAGACCGGCTGGACGTTGATGTTCTGCTTTCACTCTTCTGCAAACATCACATTCGTTCACGAATTGGGCAATTTCCCTTTTCATGCGTGTCCACCAGTAAGATTGCTTGAGATCTTGATACATCTTGGAACTGCCAGGATGAATGGAAAGGAGAGAATCATGAGCTTCTTCCATTATGAGCTTCCTGAGATCACCTTTGGGAACAACGAGTCTGTCCTCGAAGAACAAGGTATCTCTCGCATCAACACGGAAGCACTTGTATTTCGGAATGCCCTTTGCAATACCATGTTTCACCTTCTTCACCATGGTATCACTGAGCTGGGCCTCACGGACTTGATCTTGCAAGGTAGGAGCAATTTGGAGATTTGCAAGAAAACCCTGCGGAACAACTTGGAGGTTGAGCTTCCTGAATGCTTCACAAAGCTCAGGCTGGTACGGCTTGATAAGAAGGCTGTTGCAATATGCCTTTCTGCTCAAAGCATCTGCAATCACATTCGCCTTGCCAGGAGTGTATTCAATGCTGGGATTATACTCTTGGATCATTTCAACCCAACGAGTCTGACGGAGGTTCAGATGCGGCTGTGTGAATATGTACTTCAAGCTCTTGTGATCAGTGAAGATGTCGACCTTTCTGCCCAACAACAGATGTCTCCACGTAATCAGAGCATGTACCACATCTGCTAGCTCGTGATCATGTGTGGGATAGTTCTTCTCACTTGGCTTGAGCTGACGAGAAGTGTAAGCCACAATTCTCTTATCTTGCATAAGCACACCACCAAGACCTTGAAGAGAAGCATCACAGAATACTTCATAGGGCTTGGATTCATCTGGAGGAGTCAGAACTGGAGCAGAGACGAGCTTTTCTTTGAGAGTTTTGAATGCCACTTCACACTCTGGAGACCAAAAGTATTTGACATTCTTCTGAAGCAAGTTGGAAAGAGGCTTGGCAATCTTGGAGAAGTTCTCAACAAACCTTCTGCAATAGCTGGCAAGACCCAGAAAACTGCGGAGCTGCTTGACGTTCTGAGGAGCTTCCCAGTTGACAATTGCTTCAACTTTCTCGGGATTAACCGCAATACCGTCAGCTGAGATGATGTGGCCCAGGTACAAAACCTTATCGAGCCAAAACTCGCACTTGGAGAACTTGGCATAGAATTTATGCTCTCGGAGTCGATCAAGAACCAGACGTAAGTGCATTTCGTGATCTTCTTCATTCTTGGAAAACACCAGAATATCATCCAGATACACAAGCACAAACTCTCCAGTATAGGGGTTGAAGATGTAATGCATCATCCTCGAAAAGGTAGGAGGAGCATTGGCGAGACCGAAGGACATGACGGTATACTCGTATGAACCGTAGCTCGTTCTGAAGGCCGTCTTGGGAATGTCTTCCTCGCGAATGCGAATTTGATGATAGCCCATTCGGAGGTCAAGCTTAGAGAACACTTTAGCTCCTTTGAGCTGCTCGAAGAGTTCATTGATGTTGGGGAGCAGATACTTGTTCTTTATTGTCTTCTTGTTTAATGGCCGGTAGTCAACACAGAGACGCTCCGTGCCATCTTTCTTCTTGACAAATAAGACACCACAGCCCCACGGAGAGGTACTAGGTCTGATGAGACCCATACTCTCCTGTTTATCAAGCTGCTTCTTCAATTCCTTCAATTCATCCGGAGAGAGCTTGTACGGACGCTGGCATGCTGGCTCAGTACCCGGGTCGAGTTCAATAACGAATTCCACCTGACGGTGTGGGGGCATGCCTGGAAGTTCTTCAGGAAAGACGTCTTGATATTCGTTCACCACCGGAATTTGAGATATGGCATTAATTTCACCCTTATCATTGAGAGAGAAAAGTCTGATAGTGTTATCCCTGGAGGCGAAGATAATCACATCTTCATCAGAATGAGTCAACTTGACTTCCTTTTGAGCACAATCAATGTGAGCATCATGCTTAGAAAGCCAATCCATTCCGAGGATGAGGTCGATGTCAGAATTGCCGAGAATCACCGGTTTAGCCAGAAAGCGATAATCTCCCATGCGAATAGAAACATCCGGAGCATAGACACTAGAAGTCATAATCCTGCCCGGAGAAACAACTTGCAACTTCTGAGGCAAATTTGAAGTGACAATATTGTGCTTGGATGCAAATGGTTGAGACATGAAGGAACATGTAGCACCTGAATCAAATAAAACTTTAGCTGGAAAAGAGTTCACTGGAAGGTTACCCAAAATGACATCAGAAGAATTCTCCGCTTGTGCTGCATTCATCAGATTGACCCTTGCTGCCTTTGGATCATGCTTGACCATAGCGGTACCGACAGGTGGAGGAGGTGGAAGACGCTTTGGATTCGGACATCTGTTGGCATAGTGACCTTTCTGAGTGCATTTGTTGCAAGTCACTTCTGAGAGAGGACCGAAATGAGAACCACTTGACTTGGAGCCTTGAGACTGAAACTGCTTCTTCGACTGGTTGCTCGGGTTGGGTGGGTGGGAGAAACCACGTCCACTAGAGTTCTTGTTGTTGGAGTTGTTGTATGGAGCTTGAATCACTGGAGGAGGAGGAAGCCAGAATTTCTGATGCTTCGAGACCATCTGAGACGATGAGGAAGAGTGAAAGGCATCTCGAATTCTCTTCTTAGAAGCCTCCATATTAAGCTGAGCTGCTTCTTGTTTCAAAGCCATATTATAGAACTTGTCGAATTCATCGGGCTCAAACAAGGTGAGAGCAAGCTGAAGTTCATCTTTGAGACCTCCACGGAACTGGTAGATTTTGCTCTTGGCATCAGGAATGTCTTGCTTAGCATAGCGGGCGAGGTTTTGGAACTTGACATTATACTGATAGACTGTCATGGAGCCCTGCTTCAGGTTGCGGAATTGCTCACGCATACCCTCGATGACACTTGTAGGAATGTGGTGCGAGCGAAAATCCTTGCAGAAATTCTCCTAAGAGATCACTTGACCTGGCCTGGAGTCTTTGTACTGCTGCCACCAATCAGCTGCTTGATCTTTCAGTTGGAAGGCTGCAAACTTCACATAATCATCTTCCTTCACGTTACTGCACTCAAAATGCTTCTTTATGTCGGTTAACCAATCTTCAGCATCAAGAGGGTCGACACAGTAACTGAAAGCTTTAGGATTGTTGGCCAAGAACTGGTTGAGAGTAGCATGGTGCTGCTGGTTGAAGAAGTTGCCTTGGTTCCCTGGAACACCCTGATTAGCTTGATTAGCTTGCATCTGTTGCATCATCTGCATCAACAACTGGGTGTTCTGAGCTGTAGTCTGCATAATCGCTCTCCAAGCCTCAGGCGGAGGAGGAGGGGAAGGAGGACGATCTGGGACCTCTTCCACCTCTGGGTTAGCGTTGGGAACCTTTTTCGGAGCCATCCTGAAAGAGATGACCATGAATCAGCAATTGATTGACAAAAGGTATAAGCTGAATCAATGGAATGAATTGCAACAAGTCTTCACAATAATCATTCGAACAATAAGAACGAATGAAATCATTCGAACAAGAGGAACGAATGAAATTCTCAGTTAAATGATAACATCAGTCTTCACGAGAAGCCACATAGGGGACAAAATGAAAATAAGAAAACAACAAGGTACGGACGGGAACAAACACAAGAGAGGAGTTTCGTTCTAACATCTTTGTGCTGAAAGCATATGAACGCGTTACGAAAAGGTTTTGCAATCCCCGGATCAGCATAGCCAAGGACCCTTTAAGATGCAACTCCTGATAGTAACATCGGTCATAAACCACTTCACTCAATGTAGAACCCCGAACTCACTAACCTGCATCCGTTGGAAGAATGCCTACGATCTACTGGATAAGCCCACCTATAGATTTCCGAAAGATTCCAGTTATGCAATCAGGTGTTGGGGATACACGGGAAGCACCGCGCAATCAACTCTAAACCTACATCCAGGTGTATCCATCCTTCAACACATAACCAGTCTTTCTCGGAAACTGTGTACCTCGGACCTTCGAAAAGCATCCACTATAACAAGCTATGGCAATACTCCCGAACTACCTCCCCAGTACTGGGTGATGTCGGGGTTATCTTGCCACTGGCCGTATA
The DNA here is from genome assembly GCA_902687465.1 of Secale cereale. Lineage (NCBI taxonomy): Eukaryota > Viridiplantae > Streptophyta > Magnoliopsida > Poales > Poaceae > Secale > Secale cereale. The sequence continues at coordinate 157,560,255 of LR738713.1, forward strand.
GGAGAGATTTTCGATGTCGGCCGTCTTAAGTATTTAGTACTGCCGCGATATGCTTGTGACAACAATACCCCGAAGCTCAACTCCCCGGGAACAGGAGGCATCGAGAACAATATCCTTGTCACAAGAACATCGAAACAATCCCAGAATACTCGCGGGATTCCTAAAAAAAAATTTGTGCAATTTTTGAAGATAGGAGAGACAAGAGTAGTCGTCAGGAGTCCTCACCAGAGAGAAAGGGGATGAGAAGCAAAGAAATCCTACTCTCCGATATAATATAGGACTCAAAAAGTTTTCAGTGTGTGCCTAGACTCGGCCGTCAACGATTCGATCAAACAGTGGGGGCTCCTAGGTCGGAGAAGGCTCTGAATACCAACTTGTAATGCCCAGGATGGAGTTATACCTCCTACGTGTCGAGGCACGACTTAAAGGCATAAATCCATCCTAGAATGATCTCAAGTTTGGTAATCTTTGCACATCTCATGTAAAAGAGGGGATTGTAAACATAAATAGTTGGCTTACACTCGCCACGTCACACAAGTACATAACATGTCTCAATCATCATACATTAAGAATATCACAACCCTCTAAGGGCAAAATCCAAATGTCAAGATACCAAACTTAGATAAATAAACCACATGCGGATCGAATCCTAGTAGAAGTCTCCACTACTGATCATCCGGATATCGAACATAGTACCGACTACGCTCCTCGTCGTACTCCCAATCCAGCTCGGTGCCATCACCTGGATAGCTCACAGATGGACCTGCATCTGGTGTGGTGAAGTAACTGTGAGCCACAGAGGACTCAGCAATCCCGTTCCCGGGTAACAAGACTATTTAAGCCTTGGGAGAGGATAAAGGCTGAAGAAAAGAATAAGTGTCTGCAGCAGCAACTAGCAACTAGCTTACGTGAGTGAGAGCGAGAAGAGAAAGCCTCGGGCGAGAAGTGATCACGAAGTGATCCTAGCTACAAGCTCCACAAACATAACCCCTCCGTGTTCAACTCCCGAATCCCTATTCGGAAATTGACAGTCACGGAACACACGCTGGTAGTGTATTAGCAACATTGTGTCAAGTTATCTACAACCGGATATTAACAAGCTCCCATGTGCCACATAACCGCGGGCACGACTTTCGAAAGTTCAAACCCTGCAGGGGTGTTCCAACTTGACCCATTACAAGCCCACGATCCGCGGAGTCGCAACTCCAAAGTGGGAAGACCCGAGTATTCTCGGAATCCCGTGCTCAAGATATACCGAACTAAGGTAAGGCTAATCCAGCAAATCCTCCCGGCGTGTCGACACCCTGATAGTAGCCGCGCATATCTAAGTCTCAGGACATGACCGGATGGACGATTCTACAGGTTTTTACCAAACCTCGAGTTTCCTTGAGGTGGCCCCGCAGACTCCCCGTTTCGGACAAACACTCATGTGGAGCACTGGCCCGGGGTTGTTGATTAAGAAAAAGGGTTTATAACTCCCTATGCAAGTTTAGTTTGTTATTAGGCAAATAGTACCAATGTTGGGACTTGCTGGAAAAGACTTAGCACTTAGCGGTTTATCGAGGGGGTCCCATACACCCCAACCGTGTTAGGGACGCATAATCAAGGAACATAACACCGGTTTATACGGTTCCTAACGGCATGAGTGGAATAAATCACCAAGCAAAAGGCTTCGCCTTCCACCCTTGCCAATATATAGATGATTTCATTTAGCAATTATATAGTGTGATATAACCCAACCAAACTTCAACATGAAGCAAGCATCTTCGATCTTCACCTGCAACTAGCAACGCTATAAGAAGGGCTGAGCGAAGCGTACTTAGCCAAGCAACGGTTTGCATAGGTAGGTTGGTTAAACATGGCAATGGTTACAGTAGGAGGCTGACAAGAAGATCATGGGCATCGAGGCAAAACTATAGAGCGGAACTACTAGCAATAGACAAAGATAGTAATGTTATCGAGGTTCGGTCATCTTGCCTGAAGAGAAGTCGTTCGGATCGTAAGAAGGGTCCTCGCGCTCAACCTCGTTGGAAACCTCGTGCTCGTACTCGAACTCGGACTCTGCTTCCGGCTCTAAACAAAACAATCACACCAAGCACAAATCAACAAGATGCAGTGCGCACTCGAAAATGATGGATGCATGATGGATGCACTAAGGATGCACACGGAGCACGGAAAATATCACTCAAGAAAAACACCTCAAAACATGATAACAATATGATATTGTGAATCTACACGGAAAATCAATCAAGTTTCATGTAAGATTCGCTGAAATCGGAGTTACGGCCTAAAAGTTATGCCCGAAACAAGAAATGAGCGAAAGCTGAAAATTACAGCATCATAGCAACTTCGGAGCACAAAATAATTAAGCTACAGCACTCAAATATCATGGCAAAGGACATGAACACAAACTAGACATATACTACAGCAACTAAGTCCAAAGGTGCACCCCCAAAGGAGTCACGGTTCAATAGCAATGAACTTGGACATATTGAACTTGACAATAAAATTCTGGCAGCAGAATTTTATTGAAACTTTGGAGCAAAAGATAAACATGCTACAGCCACTTCAATAGACATGTGAAAACATGGATGGAAAGCCAACAATATATACTACAAGGAACAATCAAGAATGACTCCAAAACTATCATGCTTTGTCCTAGAACATCACACGAACATGGCATCGGAACGTTACAGATTTCAGACTTTGTGAAAATCCACTAAGTCCTAAAACAGCAATTTCATCATGGCAACTAAAAGAGCATGTTTAAGTCACCTCGAAACTAAACATGGCAAGTGGTAAGCACCTCATCAAAGTACACATGATGGTGATCCCAAAACACACAAGCATGCTTCATGGAGATAAACACAACGATAGCAACGAGCTCAACAAGATGGCATTTCATAACAAGTGAAACAACATCACAGCCACATGGCACTTTGCAACGATGATAAACATGGCAAGAGTAAATCTAACATGCTACCTAGCACTTACAACAAGTAGAGCATGGCAAGACGAACACGTGGACATGTCATTTGCATCATTCGGACAAACGAGCTAAAAGATATCACATGGCAAAGATGGCCTAAAAACATCACATAACAGCAGTTTATATCACGATGCACTCTTGCAACAGCAAAACAAGCACCTAGATGATCTCTAGCATGCATGACACTAAAAGATGAAACGTAGTGCTAGTCACCACGAACGTCTGGACATGCTATTTGCGCGAAACGGACAAGCACACACAAAGTTATCCACAGTTGAACATTGCATCACAGATTAAAACAACAACTAGATCTAGGGTTTTTGGGTCAACCTAGATCTGAACAGGTGGAGATGGGCTCGGGGCTGAAGCAGATCTGAGCGGTGGAGCGGCCTGGAGGCCCGGCGGCCTCGGGCCCGCGCGAGGCTGGCGACGGCCCGGCTGGGGCGGCCCAGGCGGCGGGACGCGGGACGGCTGGCGCTGAAGAGGCCTCGGGCCGGCCTGGCGAGTCGGGCCGGTGGAGGCTCCTGGCCCGAGCAGAGCGGTGCGGGAGAGCGGCCGGCCCACCTGGTGACGCGGCGCTGGAGGGCGATGGCTGAGGCGAGGCCCACCCGATCGGGAGGCGGCCTGAGCGACGGGAGGAGGCGCTGGCGTCCGGCACTGAAGCCGCGGGGTGGCGAAGAGGGCCCGATGGGGATCTGGCGTGGGAGCGGCCCACCGAGCGCCTCGGCCCAGGCGATGTGGTCCTGCGCGGGAGGAGGTGTACGGGCCGGTGGATCGGAGGCGCGGGGATGTGGTCCAGCTGGGCTGGCGCGGGATGCGGTCGGCGGAGGCCGAGGCCTCGAGGGCGAGCTGCGCTGGGCGCCTCGAGGGCGTTGATCGAGGGAAGCGCGAGGCCTCGATCCCAAGCGACTGGCGGCGGGATTCCTTCGAGGCTCGATGGAAACGGCGGCGCTTGGCTGCTGCGCCGGCGAGATTTGCGGGGAGACCTGCCAAGTGGCGATTGGATCTGAGAAAAAATAGGGGAGAAGGGGAAAGGAAAAAATAGGGATGCCAAAATAGACTAGGGTCTATTATATAGAAGAATTTAGGGTTTGGGGGGGGGGGATTTAGGTGTGTTAGGAGCCCTCCGATCGCGATCCGACGGATCCGATCGCGGGGGTAGTTTAAAAGGGCCTAGGAGAAGATAAAAGACTGCAGTAGGGGTGTTTCCGGGACACGAAGTGAAGGCACTTTGGACCCACACGAATAACTGATGGGATAGCCAACGGAGTCCAAACGCGACGAGATTTGAGAGGCGGGTTGCACACAACAAAACAACAACACACACAACAACCTCGCGGCACACCGGTAACGTTACACGCCCAAACACCAAAGTAGGCCGACGGGACGTCACGGACACGTGAGGGAGCTCCGGAACGCGAAACGGACAACGGGAAGGAACGCGTGGAACCGGATGCAACCGACAACACAAATGCAATGCGATGCACATGTCTACATGATATGAATGAATGCCACACACTCACACAACAAAACGACGAAACCTGAAAGAAAAAGAACCCGGAACGGAAATAGATGAAGCTGGAGATATATTATATACCCAAAAGGGAAAGTATTACATCCGGGGCATTACAGCATCCCTAACGCGGTTGGGTATATGGGGACCCCTTGACAGTTCATCTTTGAATAAAACTCCTCCAGCAAGGCCCAACATTGGTTTTAATTTTCCTCATAATAAAAACTTAATTAATTAATTAATTTGCATAGGGGGTCGCGTCCCCGGGTTCTTAATTCTACATAACAGGGGGGCCAGTGCTGATGGTGTTGCTCCCAAAGTAGAGCACCGTGCGGGCTACCTGGTGAAACCCAAGGACTTCAGTACTGTACGCTTAGCTCATCCGGACGTGGCCTGAGACGAGATACGCGCGGCTAGTATCAGGGTGTCGGCACACCGGGAGGTCTTGCTGGACTTGTTTTACCATTGTCGAAATGTCTTGTGCACCGGGATTCCGAGCCTAATCGGATTGTCCCTAAGATAAGGGGTAATACTTTTACTTCTGCTGATCGTGAGAGCTTGTGATGGGCTAAGTTGGGACACCCCTGCAGGGTTATGATCTTTCGAAAGCCGTGCCCGCGGTTATGTGGCAGATTGGAATTTGTTAATGTCCGGTTGTAGAAAACTTGACAGAGGATCCGAAATAAAATACACGAACCGCATGAGTAACCATGACCGTCTCTTTTCACTTTGAGAAGAGAACACGGTGGGGTTATGTTTGACTCGTAGGTAGTTCAGGATCTTTAGCGATCATTACTAGTTTGCGACCGTTTGCGTAGATGCTCATCTTATTCTTGTACTCGTAAGTTAGCCACCATACATATGCTTAGCCGCTGCTGCAACCTCACCACTTCACCTCTCCATACCCATTAAGCTTTGCTAGTCTTGTTACCCATGGTTATGGGATTGCTGAGTCCTCGTGTCTCACAGATACTACAACACCAGTTGTAGGTGCAGGTTTCTGATGACTTGCCGTGAGAGCGATGTTACCTTTTGTTGGAGTTCTTTCTTCTTCTTCTCCGTTTGTCTTGGGATAGGTTCCTGGTCGACAGCGTGGGATAGCAGATGGATGTCATTGTGCTTTTCATGTTTGCATCTGTAGTCGGATGCCTTGTATTGATGTTGTTGTATTCATGTGACTTGTATGAATTGTTGTATCCCCATGTATTTATGTAATGGTACGATGTAATGATATCCATCTTGCTAAGCACCCGAAATGCGGTTGTGCCCCAATCACGAGGTGTATCACGTGATCAGGATAGAATCGCATCTTGGTCCTGACAAGTTGGTATCAGAGCCCCGACCGACCATAGGAGCCCCCTTGATTGATCGTAGTCTGGCCGTTGTTGAGTCTAGCAAAAACTATTTTCGGAGTCTAGTTATATCGGAGAGTGGGAATTCTTTTTACTTCTCAGCCCCTTCGTCGCTCTGGTGAGGAATCTTGACGTAGGTGTTTTGAATTACTCCTCTTCCCCTTCAATTTTTTTAGGATCACGTGGTTAGTTTTCGTTTGTTGCGTTGTCAACTCTTTTCATCCGGCACACTTCTCTTCGACTGGATTCGATCCTCTTCATCTTTTGCTAGTTCAATCCTCAGTTCTCTAACCGATGTCTATTTCACTGTCCGATGTGGTCTTTCTTTTTCCCACCCGCCCACCCTTTTTCTTCTCGGAGCCGGATTCCTTGATCGAGTATCCATTCTACTTGTGCGAAGTCTTTGCTTTCTTTACTCAATTATTCCAACTGATGAATTCCCATCTTGTTCGACATTCTTCATCTTTTTTTTCTTCTTGGGTGGATCCAATTCAATTTGTTCCCGGTGTTGTTCATATTCTTTTCCCTCGACTCAAGTGTTTTCCCCTTCTCGTTCGCCTCTCGGCATTTAATTGTTCCGGGGTTCTAAAGAAATCTCTGGAGATTCGTTTGTGTCCAATTAATTCGAGGTTGTCACCTCATTCGAGTCATTCAATCAGTCCGGTGCATCATCTTCTTCCAATTCTTTCCAACGGTGTTTTCGCTTTGGTGGGCTCATAACCCATAGGTCTTTTCCTAGGATCTTACCTGACTCTTCTAATTTCCCGGAGTGTTCCGAAATTCTTTTTAAATTGTGATGTAAGTATGGCTTCCATCAGTCATATGCCTTCTCCAAGATCGCTTTCAATTCTTTTCATACTTGGTTCAACATATCCTCTTTTCATTATTCCAGAGTATCTCAATAATTTTGGGGGTATTCCTCGTCGCCATTTGAAGACCGAAGAAGGGTTTCCTCTAAATCTTGTCCATTCTCTCGAAGATTCGTGATTCTAGCCTCATGTTGTCCTCTCGAATTATTCCATTCGTCATAAATTCTTTTCCTTACCCATCCGAAGCATTTCATCAGTTTTTTCCATCGTGTTCCTCCGAAGGCCATCATTTCAGAAGATTTCTTTGTTCTCAGTTTTCAACTTCATCCTCCAAATATTCTTCATTCATGCCTCTTCGTTCGTCTCACATTCGTCCGGTGCTTCGTTCAAGTATTATTTAATCAGTTCGCGATCTCTTCGTTTTCTTGTATCTAAATTTCCTCAAGTGCGTTATTCTTCCCGGCGATTCATTCTCTTTTCTTCGTCCAATTTTATTTTTTTACGGTGATTTATTCTTTTCTTCACTCGGTTTCAATTCTTACGGTGGTTCTCTCAAGAGTTCTTTTCCGGTGTTATCATATCAATCCATTCATTTTTATTCCAATCCTACCGGTGTTTCATGAAGATTTTCGCAAGTTCGCGATATATCCCTCTTAAATCTTTTTCAACGCGAATAAGTAGTATGCAAATCCATTGCTTCTCATCAATGTAATTGGTGGAGGATAAGCATAACTTAATTCTTATTCATTCTCGTCAAGCTGATTTATTCCTTCCTTCAGAGTTTATTCTTGATGAATAAATTCTTGTCCCAAGTGTTTTCATCTTTTCTTTCCGAAGTTCGCAGTTTTCTCGGCTATCTCGTCGGAACCCCGACTAAATCATCGCAAGGCTTTATTCTTATTCTTGCATCCTTCACTTCTATCATCATCCTTTTGTTACCGGAGTTCTTCCTAGTGGTTCGTCATGATTTAATTCATTCCTCAAATATCCAGGAAATTCTTCTGGAGAAGTTCAAGTATTCTTCTTCTCGTGTCTCGAAGCGCAAATAATTCTCTGTATTCTTTTAAATTGGAGTTTTGCATTTCTTTCTTCATCCTCAGCTGTCCACATTTTCATTGCGGCATAATTCACCTCAACTCTTGAGATGTTTAAATAAGCCCACAACAAGCTTATTCTTTTGTTGTTGATTTTCTCAACAACTCCATTCAATCATTCCTTCTAAGGATGCCTTCAAATTCATTGTGCTAGAAGATGTGTTCTTTCCCCTTTTCTTCTCATTCCATTCTTTAATTCTTCCGGAGGCATTTTCTTGTTTTTATTCCTTTCTCTTGTTAATCGGAGTGGTTTCAAATTCATTCTTGTTCCTTCAGCTTTTGTTTCATGTTGTTCTACCATCAAGTTTATCGTTTGTGCCGTGTTACTCTTTTGTAACGAAGCTTCTCAATCTCGTTCATCTCTGTTGCATTCGTCCTTTCCAAGTGGCTCAACCTCTCAAGGTTCTTTGGTTTCACTCTTTTGTCCTCGAAGAACTTTGTTCTTCCTTTTCCTCTTCCATCTCGTTCCTAAGATCTCGGGACGAGATCTCTTGTTAGTAGGGGAGTGTTGTGATGCCCCGAGACCGATGCGCCAGGTGTCAGCCAGTTATTCGCTGCCTTTGCCATGTCATTTGCTTGCATGTTGCATTTTGTCATGTCGTCATGTGCATTGCATTAGCATGTTTTCAAAATTTGCATTCGTCCGAGTCCCCCTCGTCCTTTTCGTTGTCCGTTCTGATCCCAGACACACTCGCACGCGCCCGCGGCACCTTCGAATATTTATTTTATAAGTGGCCGGAAAATGTTCTCGGAGTGGGATGAAACTTCGCGTGTGGTCTTATTATAGTGTAGGTATACTGCCTGTCAAATTTTGTTGCATTCAGAGCTCGTTTGATAGCCCAACCGTTAAACTATAGCGGCACTATTGCCGGTCAAACGTCGGGTGTTTTCGGTCTCCGGAAACCTGTCGTCGGGCCTCTCCCTCTCTTTTCTCGTCTAAGCCCGAGGCCTTCTACGTAGCCCACTAATCTCTTCTAGGCCTAACCTACCACTTCCCTCCGCCCGGAGCCGTCCGATCGGCATCCGATGGCTCCGAAAGCCCCCAAAACACCCCTAACCCTAGCCCCATGCCTATATAAGTATGCCTACCGTGCCAAAAATGGCATATCCTAGTCTTCCCCTACCCCTAGCCTCCTTCCACCTGCAGTCGCCACCCTCCACCTCCATTTCTGTGCCAGCCACCCTGCCACCGCCACTTGGCGCCTTCCCAGTGGCCAGCGCCGCCACCTAACGCCCCCTGGCCAATCCCCAGCCGCCATGTGGCGTCTCCACGTCCTCCCAGCCGCCGAAGCCCGCAACCGGCCCGCCCCGGGGTGGATCTGGGCCCGTGAGCGCGGTCGGCCGCGCCCGCCCTGGCTCCCTCCAGCTCGTCGATCTGCCCCAAGGGCCTCGCTGTCGGCAGCCTCCGCCGCCGAGCCCTCGCCACCCCGTCGCCTGGAGCTCCGTGTCGCAGCTCTTTGCACCGGCGACCCTCGCCGCCAGATCCGGCTGCAGGGTCCGATATCCTCGAGCCGCCGCCCCAAGAAGCTTCCTCCACCGCCTGAGCGCCCGCCCCGCAGCTCACCCGTCGCTCCCATCGCCGGTGCGCGCCGCTGATGTCTACACATGCTTCTACTCTTGTAGACTATGTTGGGCCTCCAAGCACAGAGGTTTGTAGGACAGCAGCAATTTTCCTCAAGTGGATGACCTAAGGTTTATCGAACTCAGGGAAGTAGAGGTTGAAGATGGTCTCTCTCAAGCAACCCTGCAACTAAGATACAAGAAGTCTCTTGTGTCCCCAACACACCTAATACACTTGTTAGATGTATAGGTGCACTAGTTCGGCGAAGAGATGTTAAATGGCAAGTGATATGGATGGCAAAACAAAGTAATATAAATCTGTAATAAAAAGTGCAGCAAGCAAACAAGTGGTAAACGTGAGCACAAATGGTATTGCAATGGTGGAAACAAGGCCTAGGCTTCATACTTTCACTAGTGGCAACTCCCAACAACATTAACATAATCGAATCACATGATATTTCTCATAAAACATGCAATGGAGACGCACCCGGAGGTCATTCCTTCGTGGTCAAGAGAGGACGAGAATTATGTAGGGCTACAAAAGCACACCTCAAAGTTCGTAGTTCTCAATCTAAGGATTTCCCAATGTCACCGCGGCCATCCAAAGAGAGTCCCACAATCACCACAACATATCTAAAGGATAGTCAAAGACAAGCACCAAGAGACTCTCAATCTTCAATCAACACACAAGAGAGGAAATCACTCATGAAAATATTTTTCTAATCCATGTCCAATAGACCGCTGTCACCTTGGTCTCGGGGATTATACTAGATAAAGACAAGTGAGTACATCAATCCAATACATAGAGGAAGGGGAAACATCATGGGATCACCCTAGATTAACATAGCCTATGATCACAACGAAGATCACATCATGGGAGAGAGAGATAACCACATAGCTACTGGTAGAAACCTCAGCCCTGAGGAGGAACTACTCCCGCATCATGGAGGGAGGAAGCAACGTCGATGGAGATGAATCCGGGGGCACTTCCCCGTCCCGGCAGGGTGCCGGCTGATGTCTACACACGCTTCTACACTTGTAGACTATGTTGGGCCTCCAAGCGCAGAGGTTTGTAGGACAGCAACAATTTCCCTCAAGTGGATGACCTAAGGTTTATCGAACTCAGGGAAGTAGAGGTTGAAGATGGTCTCTCTCAAGCAACCCTGCAACTAAGATACAAGAAGTCTCTTGTGTCCCCAACACACCTAATACACTTGTTAGATGTATAGGTGCACTAGTTCGGCGAAGAGATGTTAAATGGCAAGTGATATGGATGGCAAAACAAAGTAATATAAATCTGTAATAAAAAGTGCAGCAAGCAAACAAGTGGTAAACGTGAACACAAATGGTATTGCAATGGTGGAAACAAGGCCTAGGCTTCATACTTTCACTAGTGGCAACTCCCAACAACATTAACATAATCGAATCACATGATATTTCCCATAAAACATGCAATGGAGACGCACCCGGAGGTCATTCCTTCGTGGTCAAGAGAGGACGAGAATTATGTAGGGCTACAAAAGCACACCTCAAAGTTCGTAGTTCTCAATCTAAGGATTTCCCAATGTCACCGCGGCCATCCAAAGAGAGTCCCACAATCACCACAACATATCTAAAGGATAGTCAAAGACAAGCACCAAGAGACTCTCAATCTTCAATCAACACACAAGAGAGGCACTCATGAAAATATTTTTCTAATCCATGTCCAATAGACCGCTGTCACCTTGGTCTCGGGGATTATACTAGATAAAGACAAGTGAGTACATCAATCCAATACATAGAGGAAGGGGAAATATCATGGGATCACCCTAGATTAACATATCCTATGATCACAACGAAGATCACATCATGGGAGAGAGAATTGACCACATAGCTACTGGTAGAAACCTCAGCCCCGAGGAGGAACTACTCCCGCATCATGGAGGGAGGAAGCAACGTCGATGGAGATGAATCCGGGGGCACTTCCCCGTCCCGGCACAGGAATTCTGGTCCCCCGAAGCTTGATGGCGATGGCGGCGGAGATCGGGATTGCGTCTGGAGAAAAGGGGTCTGGAATCAGGGTTTCTGCGACGCGGTGTAAATATATGCCAAAGGGGGTCGCCAGGGGAGCTAAGGGGGGCCCAGGCGCCCCCCCGGCGCGGCCAGGAGGGGGGCCGCGTGGGCAGGCCGCCTGGAGCCCCTGTGGCCCCCCTCTGGACCTACTTTGGCCGCAAGGAAGCTTCCGGAACGCTGATTTTTTATATAATTTTTCCGGGATTTTTCGGGCAGTTCCCGTAATGGGAAAACCTGAAATACAAAAACAGCAGAAAACAGAAACTGGCACTGGGGTGCACTGTGTTAATAGGTTAGTCCAAATATGATCAAAAGTGTATGGAAGTGTATAAATATCATAGCAATATCACCCAAAAGAGGCATGGAGCAAGCAGAAATTATAGATACGTTTTGGACGTATCAACATCCCCAAGCTTAATTCCTGCTCGTCCTCGAGTAGGTAAATGATAACAAGAATAATTTCTGTGGTGACATGCTATTAACCATATAGGACTTTTTCATAGTCATATGACAAAAGCTTACTGAGACAATGAATCTGTAGTAATTAAGTTGCCTCATGAGAAAATCACAAAGAACTGAAAGTTTTACAATCTGATACTGAAACATCAAATAGATTTGTTATGAGCATGGTGTGCAAATATGATAAAGTGATATCTGGCTTGCCCCCTTTAGTGAAGCAAAACATAAATGTAGGGGCACCTCCAAGGTTTAAGTGATGACTAGATACACTGATTTCTAAATAAACGATATCATAATCATGCAAAAGACAATGCTACTTTGGGACAATGCACATTACACTCAGAATGACAATCATGCTCTCAGTAGTTGGTGCTTTAAAAGAAGGTGGAGACTCTCGAACTGTGGCTTTTGTTGGCAAGGTTGAAAACCCGTGGTCGGAAACAAAGACAAAACATGTACCAGAGCTCTTGGTTTTAAAAATAGAGGTAATAATTATTATTATTTTAATATGCATGTTTCGTCAACGAATGCTAGCAGATAACTCAATTACTTTTTGAGATGGACAAGTTTCGAGGAACGGCTCCCGAATGAGGACGATCACATCCTCTTAATCTCCTTTGTTTATCACTGCCAAAGTTTTCCGATTTCTCATGAACAAAGCGTGAAGGAGGGTTTGTTTTTTATATTAATTTTGAGCCGGGCGCACTCATTGCCAGTTCCTTCTCGTATTATGGGTTTGCACATTATACATGCAATCCAGGGGTGAAGCTTGTCCAACTTAAAAAGATCATGAATTAACTACTACTTCCTCATGAGCTAAAACAGAGGCTCAAAATAGAAATGCATTTTTTTTGAATAATTTCGAGATGGCACATGAAAGTCTTCGTTAGGAATGGAGGTAAATACCATGTATAGGAAGGTATGGTGGACTCATATGGCATAACTGGTTTAACGGATTTTGGATGCACAAGCAGTCAGTCCGCTTAGTACAGGCGAAGGTTGGCAAAAGACTGGGAGCGACCAACTAAGAGAGCAATGACGGTCATAATCATGCAGAGCGACAAAGCAACATTGAATTAGGCATGGAAGTTATATCGCTACTCAGAAATAAAAGATCATCAAGGCTTGACAGACTTTCTTTACAGTCTTAAATATGCATGAGCATACGCCAAGTCAATCAAAATAAATTCTTGAAGGAAGATATTACTAAACCATACCACATCATAGGCAAACAAATCATGTTGGTATTCCAATAACACATTGGGAACCCCCAGCTATTTGAGACTAACCATAAGAAAACATGAATTACTAAGCGCCATTATGCACGTAGCATTTTTATCATAGACATATCAACCAATGCAACAGAAGCAAACTCTCTTAATAAGATAAGCATGATAACTAAAGAGAGTTCAAGCAACCAACTAAACAAAAGCTCTTTAAAAAGATAAGCATGAAAACTAAGAGCTAAGCATGATAGTAGCTATTGAAAGACAAAGAACACACACAGCAAAGATAGACATGAAAATTCTATGTTATGTTCTAGGTAGAAGTGGAGCGTGTTTCTCTCCCACACAAAGAAAGCTGAGTTCCGACTCGTTATGAAAAGCTAAAGAAAACTAAAAAGGAAACTAAAAGCAAGACGCTCCAAGCATAGGACATAACACATGAAGTGATAAAAATATAGTGGAATGAAAGACGAACTGATAATGTTGATGGAGAAGGGGATGCACAGGGGCATCCCCAAGCTTAGACGCTTGAGTCTTCTTGAATATTTCTTGGGGGTGCACGGGGGCATCCCCAAGCTTGAGCGTTTGACACTCCTGAATCTTTTTATCATCTTCCCTTGCACACTTGAAAACTCCCTTCATACATAACTCATCATAATCTGATTAGCGAGGTTAGTACCCATAATAATATAATTGTTCCTTGCTGGAAATAAGGATATTCTTGAAGGTCTACTGTTTCTCAAGATTGCCAAAAGGTTTTTGCAAAGAAAAAGCAAGCTCAAAGTTTGCAAATGAAGGAAAGGCAAAACAGGACAGAATCTGTGAAAAACAGACCAGCAGGTAGTAAATGATTTTTTCGGGGCACTTCTGCAGCTCTAATCAAAAAACTCAGAGCAGACACCCGAAAGACAATTGTATATATCACGCTGTCGAAAAAATTCAGACCAAAAAGATGATCTGATGTTTTTATACGAATTTTTCTATCCAAGGACATAATCTGTTTCCTGGACAGCACGTCATAACTTTTGAACTTTCTTGCAATCAGAGGCTACACTTGGCACAAAATTGAAAAGTAAAGATACAATGATGATGCTACTGTAGTAACAACATCAAGACCACTAAAAACTGAAAGCAAAGATAACAAGGGTTGTCTCCCTAGAGCTCTTTCTTTATAGCCATAAAGATAGGCTTAAGACTTTAATGATACTTTCGTAGGAATAAGAGTTGAAGAACAAAAGAGAGCATCAAGAAGCAAATACCAAATACATTTAAGCCTAACATGCTTCCTATGCATAGGAATATTGCAATAGAATAATTCATTGAAGCACAAAGCAATAAGCATAGGAAGACAAAACAAGTGCAGCTTCAAAACTTTCAACATAAAGAGAGGGAACTTAATATTATTGAAATATCTATAAGCATATGTTCCCTTCTCATAATAATTTTCAGTGGGATCACGAATAAACTCAACAATATAAGCATCACATAAAGCATTGTTACCATGATCCACATGTAAAAAGGTACTCTTACTCTCCACATAAGCATAATCTTTCTCATTGGTAATAGTGGGAGTAGGACTATCATAAACAACTTGAACACTATAGATTAATTGTGTATTAGGAGGGTGGTGTTCAACAGGGGAGTAATTCCCTCCATGATTATGACAAGTTTCATAAGGATAATTTCTCCTTATGTCATAGGTACCTTTATAATCACTATAGATTGGAGCTATAACATCATCATAGTAGAGAAGAGCATTATCATTGCTAGCAACTATATTTGTAATCATGTTGTCTTTATTCTTACTAGCAAAAGAATTATCATTTGTCACATCACTAGTGGGTAAAGGATTTGCAATCCTATCATCCCCAAGCTTAGAGCTTTCCATATCATCACTTTCAGAGTTGGTACCAAAAAGATTTTCAAGATCATAAGTATCATCATTTTCCCAAACACAATAAGTAACATGCATATCATAATCAAAATCATCTTCAATAGTACCTACGGACGTATCATCAAGATGATAATTAAGGCAATAAACTTCGCCTTCTTCTTTAAACTTACGACCGTTAGGATAAAAGTTGATGGGAGGAATATGCTCAGGCCAGGTTGATACCCATTCTTCTTCCTTCTTGCTCCTCTTCCTCCTCCTCTTCTTTTTCTTCTTCTTTACCTTAGGAGGGGGTGGTTGGAGATGAAGCTTCTCCACATATCCTGGTTTATCATTAGAAACAATAGGGGAAACTTGGGAGAAACTCTCCTTTTTATTAGCAGAAATATAAGAGACATTTTTATACTTTGGTAAAGTTCCCTCCTTTCTAATCTTACTTATGTAATCATTTTCATGGCAATTAACAACACAATAGAGATGGCAATTTTGCAAAGTGTTTTTTATTCCTATGGCATTAACATCTAGCCAAGAAGTCTTTTCTGATAAATCCTCACACATCAAAAATAACATAAGCTCATCATAAAGATCAGAGGTGATCATGTTATCACACAACTGGTTAACAGTTATGTTTTGAAAGTTCATGCATTGAAAATTAAAGTGGCCTTCTATACAGCAAAGTTCACAAGTAAAAGGATAAAGGTCACACAATTCTCTAGCAATTTCATTTAAATCTCTGACCCAAGTGATTGTTCTTTCATGCTTATGTTGCTTACAATACTTCTCTTCTTCAATCATAGGCCTTTCACAAGGTCTATCCACTCCACAAAAATTAACATGCTTATATAAAACTTCATTTTTAGGAATTGGATCATGCATGTTGCAATCATCATGAACAATTTCATTTTCTTTGCAAATCATTTTAAAAGGTTCATGATGCTTGTTCCAATCCTCCTTAGGCATATTAAGATGTGAAGCAAAAGATTTGAGGAAATCAACAAGGAGTTGAGAATCAAGCCCAAATTTAGCACTAAACTTATTAAAACTTGTAGTTTCAACAAAGGACTTAATGCAATCATACTCATAAACTATACCTGACTCTTTACCTTTGTCGATCTCCCAATCTTCAGTGTTGCGTTGAATTCTTTCAAGGAGTTCCCATTTAGCATCAATCTTTTCGTTTGTGAAAGAACCCATAGAGGAGGCATCGAGCAAATCTTTATCCTGTCGAGAGAGCCTCGCATAGAAATTAGTAATAATCATATCTTTGGGGAGCCCATGGTCAGGACATTTTAGCATTAACGTTTTCAGTCTCCCCCAAGCTTGAGCTATGCTCTCTCCGTCATGAGGATAGAAATTATAAACATAATTCCTATTCTCATGGACTTCATGAAGAGGATAAAACTTGGAGTAAAAGAGAGACTTGATCTCTTCCCAATCAAGCAAGTGCGAGTTATCGAGAAGCTTATACCAATCTGAAGCTTTATCTATAAGTGATACGGCGAACAGTTTCCTCATGACAAACTCCCTTGATACACCTGCAAGCTTAAATAATGAACATAGTTGTGACAGATATAGCAAGTGTTCACCGGGATGTCTGTCTCCTGCATAACGATTAGCCAAAACATAATCGATCATACCAGCTGGTATTTTATAGGGCACAATTTCAGTAGGGGGAGGAGCAACCACCACAGGTGTGGGGCGTCTTCCCGCAAGCAACGATCCAATAGCACGGTTTTCCATAAACATAACTAGTGAAACTAAAAACAAGAAACGAAAAGATTTAATTGCAAGATCTAAAGATATACCTTCAAGCGCTCACCTCCCCGGCAACGGCGCCAGAAATAGCTTGATGTCTACACACGCTTCTACTCTTGTAGACTATGTTGGGCCTCCAAGCGCAGAGGTTTGTAGGACAACAACAATTTCCCTCAAGTGGATGACCTAAGGTTTATCGAACTCAGGGAAGTAGAGGTTGAAGATGGTCTCTCTCAAGCAACCCCGCAACTAAGATACAAGAAGTCTCTTGTGTCCCCAACACACCTAATACACTTGTTAGATGTATAGGTGCACTAGTTCGGCGAAGAGATGTTAAATGGCAAGTGATATGGATGTCAAAACAAAGTAATATAAATCTGTAATAAAAAGTGCAGCAAGCAAACAAGTGGTAAACGTGAGCACAAATGGTATTGCAATGGTGGAAACAAGGCCTAGGCTTCATACTTTCACTAGTGGCAACTCCCAACAATATTAACATAATCGAATCACATGATATTTCCCATAAAACATGCAATGGAGACGCACCCGGAGGTCATTCCTTCGTGGTCAAGAGAGGACGAGAATTATGTAGGGCTACAAAAGCACACCTCAAAGTTCGTAGTTATCAATCTAAGGATTTCCCAATGTCACCGCGGCCATCCAAAGAGAGTCCCACAATCACCACAACATATCTAAAGGATAGTCAAAGACAAGCACCAAGAGACTCTCAATCTTCAATCAGCACACAAGAGAGGAAATCACTCATGAAAATATTTTTCTAATCCATGTCCAATAGACCGCTGTCACCTTGGTCTCGGGGATTATACTAGATAAAGACAAGTGAGTACATCAATCCAATACATAGAGGAAGGGGAAATATCATGGGATCACCCTAGATTAACATAGCCTATGATCCCAACGAAGATCACATCATGGGAGAGAGAATTGACAACATAGCTACTGGTAGAAACCTTAACCCCGAGGAGGAACTACTCCCGCATCATGGAGGGAGGAAGCAACGTCGATGGAGATGAATCCGGGGGCACTTCCCCGTCGCGGTAGGGTGCCGGCACAGGAATTTTGGTCCCTCGAAGCTTGATGGAGATGGCGGCAGAGATCGGGATTGCGTCTGGAGAAAAGGGGTCTGGAATCAGGGTTTCTGCGACGCGGTGTAAATATATGCCAAAGGGGGTCGCCAGGGGAGCTAAGGGGGGCCCAGGCGCCCCCCCGGCGCGGCCAGGAGGGGGGCCGCGTGGGCAGGCCGCCTGGAGCCCCTGTGGCCCCCCTCTGGCCCTACTTTGGCCGCAAGTAAGCTTCCGGAACGCTGATTTTTTATATAATTTTTCCGGGATTTTTCGGGCAGTTCTCGTAATGGGAAAACGTGAAATACAAAAACAGCAGAAAACAGAAACTGGCACTGGGGTGCACTGAGTTAATTGGTTAGTCCAAATATGATCTAAAGTGTATGGAAGTGTATAAATATCATAGCAATATCACCCAGAAGAGGCATGGAGCAAGCAGAAATTATAGATACGTTTTGGACGTATCAGCCGCTCCGGCCAGATCCGGGCAGGGGATGGCCGGATTTGCCTCCCCGCAGCCTGATCTGCTCCTCCCCACCGGCCCCTGACTCACCGCGGTCCCGTCCAATGTCGGAGCTCTGCCGGTCGCCGCCTCCTCGCTCGACCTCCTGTCGGGGAGGGACGACGACGCCCTTCGGCTGCCTCCTGGGCCTCATGGGCCCTGCACGGTCCAGCTACAGCCGGCCAGCCCCCCTGCTCCCTGGGCCGAGCCCGCTTTGGTGAGCCCAGCGCACCCCCTCTCTTGTCCCTATCTGACGCCCTGAGCGCGATTTAATCTGTTGACGCTCGTCTGTTTTTTTCCTGTTAAAAAATGACTAAGTCCCTGCAAATGCATATTATGTGTGCATGTTTGACATGTGATAACTTTGTGCATGTTTACCCAAATTGAGCAAATGATATGTCAAATTGTTCGCCTCGTTATGCTCTACATGTTAGTTGCGTTTGCATGCATGTTACTGTTCATCTTGATGCCTTAATCTTCATTGCAAAACTGCTATGTGATATTAGTGTCAAGTGCTTGTTGTCTGTCTACAATATGTTGCCATGTTCGTGAGGTTGTAACTTTGTGCATGTTGGACCAAACGGAGTGTATGATATGTCAAAATGTTTGTCGTGTGATGCACTTCATGATGGATGCATTTGTATGTATGTTAGAGTGCATTATGCCATGTTTTTCCATATTGCAAAAGTGCATGTGGCTGTTAAGTGCTGAAACTTGTTATGAGATGCTGATTTGTCTTTTTCTTATCTCTATGTGTGATTTTTGTTTGAGCTACATGTCCATATGTTTTAGAAGCATAATCATGTCATCTTTGTTGTGGTGTAATCCACTTTTCATGATATGCCTTGTGGTGTTTTCAACAAGCTTGTAAAGTGGCCTACTCACTGTTTTTTTTTCTGAGACTTGTTGAAAACTGCTAAGTCTGAAACTCATATAACCTGATGCCATGTTTGCTTGATGCCCCACTCAAATCCATGAATGTTTTGGGTTGTCCAATTATAATGTCTTGTTGTCCATGTTATGCTCTATCCATCCATGCCCTTGTTTGCATATAAGGCCTGTTGTAGCTTGTTTATTTCTTGCTCTCAAGTAGCTATAAAATGTTTCTGTCAGCCTGTTATCAACAAATTCAGTTTTGCCATGTGAATTGCTAGTGATCTATGCATCCTATGACCATGTTATTACCATGAGTAGCTTCATAAACATGTCTTATTGCTGTTGGTTATATTCATATGTTATGATATGCTTTGAGATGAGTTGCACAAGCTTGCAAACTTGCCTACTTGTCGTTGTTGCTGCCATGTCTAGTCTATTTTCACCAAGTCTGAGAAACTATTATCTTTTGCAACATTTCCATGATGGTTTGAGCATGTTCTAGTGGTGTTTTGTAGTACCTCTTTAGTCATGCTTGTAGTGCTGGACATGTACATGCTTGCCATGCCCTTTGTTGCCATGAAGTGTTATTGTATCATGTTGTTTTGAAGTCAACTAAGTGCCATGTTGCCGTTTTGGACAACTTGTTGTTATATCTTGTTTCATGTGTATGTGATGAACCGTTGCTCCGTTTTGAGCGTGTCCTATATGAAACTTGTGTGTTTTTGCATGTAGATGCATAATAACATGATGTATACCTGTTCGGAGTGTGTTTGCTTGATGTTTGGATGCGTTTTGCATCAATGCCATGCTTGTCTTGTTTTGCTCATATCTTCTAGGCCGTAGCTCCGAATTAAATGAACTTTATATGTAACTTGACTAGAATTTTGAGTAGATCATCATGGTGCATGTTAACTTGCTGTTTAGCAACTTTAACTTAAGGTTTGTTCAGATCTGGACCACTTTCGAAATGTGTATATGAGGACTTACCAGAATTGTTATATGTTGTTTCCGGCCTCATTTAAACTTGTTTGGTTGTGTGTTCTTGTCTGCATCATCCCTTGCCATGTTTTGCATCATATAGACTTGTCTTGCATCATACTTGGTTGAGCATCTTGTCATGTTCTCGAGTGGTGTGTTTACCATGTTGTGTGCCTCTTATCGCTAGTTCATATTCCGTTGCGATCGTGAGGATTCGTTCGACTACACTTGGTTCGTCTATGTGGCTTCTTCTTCGTCTTCTTCATGCACTTGTTCTTCTTCCTTGCGGGATCTCAGGCAAGATGACCGTCTCCTTGGATACCTTTAGTACCATTACTATGCTAGTTGTCTCGATGCTATCGCTATATGTCGCGTTACCCACTATTTCTTGTCAGCCTCTCCTTGTTGCCACGAAACCTCTAACCTTTGAAACCTTCCCAGCAAACCGTTGTTTGGCTATGTTACCTGCTCGCTCAGACCCTTTTATAGCATTGTTAGTTGCAGGTGAAGATGAAGATTGCTCCTTGCAGGAACTTGTTTTGGGAATATCACAATATATCTTACTATAATTAACACACATATATACTTGGCAATGCGTGGAAGGCTTGGCCTTTTGCTCGGTGTTTTTTTCCACTCATGTCGCCTTAAGAACCGATAAACCGGTGTTATGTTCCTTGATTTTGCGTCCCTAACGTGGTTGGGTATATGGGGACCCCTTGACAGTTTGTCTTTGAATAAAACTTCTTCAGCAAGGCCCAACATTGTTTTTAATTTTCCTCATAGTAAAAATGTAATTAATTAATTAATTTGCCTAGGGGCTCGCATCCCCGGGTTCTTAATTCTACATAACAGGGGGGGCAGTGCTGATGGTGTTGATCCCAAACTAGAGCACTGTGCGAGCTACCTGGGGAAACTCAAGGACTTCAGTACTGTACGCTTAGCTCATCCGGACGTGGCCTGAGACGAGATACGCGCAGCTACTATCAGGGTGTCCAACCACCGGGAGGTCTTGCTGGACTTGTTTTACAATTGTCGAAATGTCTTGTGCACCGGGATTCCGAGCCTGGTCGAATTGTCCCTAAGATAAGGGGTAATACTTTTACTTCTCCTGATCGTGAGAGCTTGTGATGGGCTAAGTTGGGACACCCCTGCAGGGTTATGATCTTTCGAAAGCCATGCCCGCGGTTATGTGGCAGATTGGAATTTGTTAATGTCCGGTTGTAGAAAACTAGACAGAGGATCCGAAATAAAATACACGAATCGCGTGAGTAACCGTGACCGTATCTTTTCACTTTGAGAAGAGAACACGGTGGGGTTATGTTTGACTCGTAGGTAGTTCAGGATCTTTAGCGATCATTACTAGTTTGCGACCGTTTGCGTAGATGCTCATCTTATTCTTGTACTCGTAAGTTAGCCACCATACATATGTTTAGCCGCTGCTGCAACCTCACCACTTCACCTCTCCATACCCATTAAGCATTGCTAGTCTTGTTACCGATGGTTATGGGATTGCTGAGTCCTCGTGGCTCACAGATACTACAACACCAGTTGCAGGTATAGATTTCCGATGACTTGAAATGAGAGCGATGTTACCTTTTGTTGGAGTTCTTTCTTCTTCTTCTTTTTCATCAGTCTTGGTGTAAGTGCATCTAGTGCCACCCCTAGTTGGTTTTGGAGTATTGACGACAAACCTGGTTCAGGGACTAATGGGTTTGTGAGAATTGCAGGATAACACAGGTAGTAGTCCCTCATTGATTCGGTCTACCTACTGGAGATGACCCCTAAAAATGTATGAAGACATTGACGACAATGGTGGTACATGAAGATAATCATATTGAAGACTATGACAAGAGAAGACATTGTTTGAAGACTATGGCCCGCGAAGACTTAGATGTTTTGTTGTTTCCTTTTCTTCTTTGTTGAGTCATAGGAACCACCGTACTGATAAGTGGGGTCCAAGTGAACTAAGTCAGAGTGACTGAAGTGATGCTCAACCAAATCCTGTGTCTTCGAGCGAAGACAATGAGAGCAAATCTTATCCAGAGCTGGATGAGTCAGCTTTACTTGTAGCCCAAGTAAAGTTGTCGTGTGTGTTTGAAATCTGACCGTTGGAACACGTGTCAGTTCCTTAGTGACCCAGGGTCACTTCAGACAAATCAGGTCGGGTTGCCCAGTGGCTATAAATAGCCCACCCCCTACACCATAAATTGGTGGCTGCTCAGAGTTATTGCACGGCTTTTGTCGTTTGAGAGTAACCCACCTCTGAAGCATTTGAGAGAGAGATCCTTGCGAGGACAAAGCCCAAACACCCAGAGCCAAAGAGTGTTAGGCATCACTGAAGTCTTTCTGTCTGTGTGACCTGAAGACTTGTTACACTTGAAGACTGTGTTTCCTCCAGCCGGTTAGGCGTCGCGTTATGAGCATCCAAGAGTCATTGTGGATTGCCGGTGAACAAAGTTTGTGAAGGTTTGGAAGTCTACCTTGAAGACTTACCAGAGTGATTGGGCAAGGACTAGGTGTCCTTAGCTCAAGGGGAACAAGGTGAAGACGCGGTCTTCTGAGTTAAATCTCAGCCTCCCTAACCAGACGTATAGTTGTCACAGCAACTGGAACTGGTCTAACAAACCACTGTCTTCCCCGAGCTACTGGTTCTATCCTTTCCTTTCGTTTACTTACTGTCTTTCATTGTGAAGTCTTTGCTTGCTTGCTTATCTGTTTGACTTCACTGTGTGACTACCTCTTCTGATGGGCTTCATTCAATCTTCCATCCTGATCCTTACTGGCTAGCTGCTTTTAGTCTTCAGGCTTTCACTTCATTGAATACTTGACTATGGCTTGTCTAGTGTAGTCTACCTTCCGCTGCATATAAATAGGATCGGTACTATTGTTTGTCTTCGAAACTTCCATGTTTTGAAGCATTCCATAAAAATCGCCTATTCACCCCCCCTCTAGTCGATATATTGCACTTTCAATTGGTATTAGAGCAAGGTACTCCCTTGTTCTGTGTGATTCTGTTTAACCACCTGGAGTTTTAGCTATGTCAACTTTAGGGATAATCAAAGTCTCCGCTGTGTGCCCCGTCTTCGATGGCACTGAATATCCCTACTGGAAGAACAAAATGTGCATGCACCTTGAAGCCATTGACGTGGACCTCTGGTTTGTCATCAAAAATGGCGTTCCCAAGACTGGTGAAGGTCTCACCCCTGCTGATGTCAAGAAGCTTGTCCAACTGGATTCCACTGCTAAGAATATCATCTGTGGTCATCTGACAAAAGGATAGTATGGCCATGTGAGTTCTCTGGAAACGTCAAAGGAGGTCTGGGACTGGCTCTCTAAGGTCAACGAAGGCATCTCAACCCAGAGAGATCAAAGAATCAGTGTCCTTCGCAACCTCTTCAATCGCTTCAAGAGGCATGACAATGAGAATGTCCAGCACACATTCGATCGCCTCACTGACATCACAAATGAGCTTCAGGCACTTGGCGCCACTGAGATCACCAAGCATGAAATCGTCAAGACACTACTGAGATCACCTGACAGCTCATTTGACATCCTTGCCCTGATGATTCAAGAATGCCCTGACTTCAAGACTCTCGATTCATCTGACCTACTTGAGAGGCTCAACACACCTGAGTTCCAGCTATCTGAGAAACGGGACATCTATGGTCCCAACTATGGCCGAACTCGAGCTTTGAAGGCAAAGGTTGCTTCCTCATCTGAAGAAGAATCTGACTGCAGTTCTGATGATCCTGAAGACATTAGAAAGGAGCTTGCCATGCTAGTGAAGAAGTTCCAGAAATTCACCAGGACGAAAGGCTTCAGAAAGTCTTCACGATCCAGCTCAAGAAATGATGAAGCTTCTACCCATGACTACAAGAAGAGAACATGTCATAAGTGCAAGAAACCTGGTCACTACATCTCTGAGTGTCCTCAATGGGACAATGAGAAGAAGAAAAAGAAGACCAAGGAATATGATTCTGATGACAAGAAAAAGAAGAAATACTCAAAGTCTTCTTCCAAGTCTTCATCACATAAGAAGAATTCATCTGGCAAGGCTCATGCATTTGTTGGAAAGGAGATGGATTCAGAGGAGGAGTCTGCTTTAGAAGAAGCGGAAGTGGAGTCTGAGGAGCAGTCCGATTCTGGTGCTACAAGTCTGGCTCTAGCCACAGCCTACGTTGCCAAGTCCATCTTCAACACTTAAGACAATGGCCCCGTCACCAACCTTGATGATGAGGACGACGACTCTGCTCCCACCTACTGCTTCATGGCACACGGTGCCAAGGTAAAATCACGTGATGCTTACTTTCAAACATCCAGTGAAGATGACTCTGATTGTGAATCAAAACCTAGCTACAAAACTCTTGCTAAAATCGCTGCTGAACAGCAGAAAGCTATGGAACATATTCAAAAATTGTTAGACAAAAGCGATGACCTGTTGGACGCGGAAATGACCCGTTCTCAGTCCTTAATTGAAGACATAAAAAATCTTCATGTTAAGTATGAGGAACTTGAAGGTCTTTATGAATCGCTCTCAAAAACTCATGAAAAGCTTTCCCATGATTACCTTCAAAGGAAGCGAGAAATTCAGAAATTGAAAGCGGCTCATGAAGATCTTCAAAAAGAAAATGAGTCACTTCGCGCACAAATGATTAGCTCCACTCAGGAAGGATTTGAACCACCATGTCTAAAATGCATTGAGCATGATAACGCTACATCTGTTGTTGAATGTTCTACTGCTGCCACTATTGCAATATCTTCAACTACTGATGTGGTAACTAACCCCTCTGCTGAGGATACCACTAATATTGCTGATGAAAATGCTAGGTTGAAGACTTTGCTTGAAACAGGGATGTACAAAAGCCTCAAAGGGCATCAGACTTTATGTGACGTCCTCAAAAAGCAGATACTGAACCGAAACCCTAGGAAAGAGGGTGTTGGGTTCGAGACGAAAATGAATGTTGGTTGTTCATACAGGAAGCCTGAGCAGTACCCCATAACCACATGGGTTGCTGCAAAGGAACCTTCAGTGGATCCGTCTACCTTATCTGGCTTCACTTGTGCTAATCCTATTATCATTGATGAATCCTTCAATGCAAACTATAAACTGTTTAAGAATCAGAATGGTGAAGTGTTTGACAGGTATATTGGTACTAACTGCAGGAACAGGCCACCTATGAAGAAGATCTGGGTTCCCAAAGGTTGTCTTGAGAAGCTTCCAGCAAATGTCATCATGACATCACCTGGGAAGAAGACAAACCCCAGACCAAAGGCTTCATATGGTCCTAAGGCTTCATACAGACAAAGGACTCACCTGAGTTGCCCTAACGCCAATGTTTTGTAGGGAAATTATACTCAGACCCATGAATATGAGCGTGTTTCCTCAACCCACTATGTTCACAAAACAAATAATTTTTCTGCTTATTCTTATGAGTATTATTCTCCTCCTGCAAGACTATTTGCTAGGGCTCGAAAGCCAAAATTCTCAGATACTGCTCTTAGACTCATTGCTTCTAAGCCACCCCTGAAGATGTGGGTGGTTAAGAAGAACTAACCCTCTCTTGCAGGGAAAGGTCTCCAGCCGAAAATCAAAGGCGTCTGATGCTATTGCTGGGGACCTAAAACACTTGTAGGGCGCAAGATCAAATGCCCAAATGGTCTTACTATCCACCTTGTTCATGAATCGCTTGCTAATCTTCTTGTCAATCCTAACTTGGATCTAAGCTTTCATAATCCACTTGTACGTCAAATGTTTATGCTTCACATTGACTATTGGTGAAGCCTATCCCCCTAACTGCATTGTAGGGAGTGACACCAAAGTCTTCAGAATGGATTATGGACAGCGGATGCACAAATCATATGACTGGAGATCGAAGTCTTCTTATGGACTCAACCTTACGTCCATCTACCAAGAGTCACATCACATTTGCTGATACTGGTAAAAGCAAAGTGTTGGGTCTAGGTAGAGTTGCAATCTCAAGGGATCAGCACATGGATAAAGTCATGCTTGTTGAATCCCTTGGATTCAACTTAATGTCTATCTCAATGCTTTGTGACTTAAACATGATTGTGATATTTGGAAAATTTTGTTGCCTTGTACAAATGGAATCTGACAAGTCTCTAGTATTTGAAGGATACAGAAAAGGTGATCTGTATATGGTAGATTTCTCAGCTAGACCGCAGATGGTCGTATGTCTTCTAGCAAAAGCTTCAGAGTGTTGGCTCTGGCATCGGAGGCTAGGACATGCCGGCATGAGGAACTTGCAAACTCTCGCAAAGAAGAAGCACGTCGTAGGCATCGAGTGCGTCAAGTTCAAGAAAGATCATCTATGTGGTGCCTGTGAAGCTGGGAAGATGCCTAGGGCCAAGCATCCCTCGAAGACAATCATGCCGACATCCAAACCCTTTGAGCTGCTTCACATGGACTGATTTGGCCCTACTCACTACTCCACGTTCACTACCACAGCTTGTCTCTATGGCTTCGTCATTGTTGATGATTATTCAAGATACACATGGGTGCATATAATTCTCTACAAGACTGAAGTGCAAGATGTCTTCAGACGCTTCGCCAACCGTGCCATGAACAACTATGGCGTCAAGATCAAGCATATCAGAGGTGACAATGGCACTGAGTTCAAAAATACAGGCCTTGATCTTTATCTGGATACAATGGGAATCACTCATGAGTTCTCAGCTCCGTACACACCTCAGCAGAATGGCATCGTAGAGCGCAAGAACAGGACCCTAATTGAGATGGCTCGAACGATGCTCGATGAATACAAGACACCAAGAAAGTTTTGGCCCGAAGCTATTGATACTGCATGCCATATCATCAACCGTGTTTATCTTCACAAGCTTCTGAAGAAAACGTCCTATGAACTCCTTACTGGCAAGAAGCCAAATGTCAGTTACTTCAGAGTATTTGGAGCTAGGTGCTGGATCAAGGATCCTCATCACAAGTCAAAATTTGCACCAAAAGCACATGAAGGTTTTATGCTCGGCTATGGAAAGGACTCACACTCCTACATAGTCTTCAACATCTTTCTCTATAAAGTAGTTGAAACTATGGATGTGCGGTCTGATGAAACGAACGGTTCACAAAGAGAGTTCCTGCCAAATGTGCTGGATGAAGCTTCACCTAATGAATCTATCAAGCTAATGGGAACTGGTGAAATCATGCCTTCTGAAGCATAGCGTGACGAGGAACTCATCATTTCTGCTCCAAATCAACCTCACGACAATACTCAGCCTGAAGACAATCCTCCTAATGATGACAATGTACATCAAGAGCAAAATCTTCGTCCAGCTCATCCTCGTGTTGCAAATGAAGTACAAGCTGAGAAGATAATTGACAGCATAAATGCACCTGGTCCACTTACTCGTTCAAGAGCAACACAGCTAGCAAATTTCTGTGGGCACTTTGCATTTTTCTCAATATCTGAACCCAAGAAAGTTGCTGAAGCCATTATGGACCCCGAATGGATTCAAGCAATGCAAGAAGAGCTTCAACAGTTTGAGCTAAACAATGTATGGGAACTTGTCAAGCGTCCTGACCCTCGCAAGCACAACATAATAGGCACAAAATGGATATATCGCAACAAGCAAGATGAGCATG
This sequence comes from Secale cereale, assembly GCA_902687465.1. NCBI lineage: Eukaryota > Viridiplantae > Streptophyta > Magnoliopsida > Poales > Poaceae > Secale > Secale cereale. The sequence goes on from LR738713.1 coordinate 157,588,008, forward strand.
GTCAAGTTGTCAGAAACAAAGCTCGTCTTGTTGCTCAAGGATACACTCAAGTTGAAGGGATTGACTTCGATGAAACATTTGCTCCTGTGGCTAGGCTTGAAGCTATTCGCATACTGCTAGCCTATGCAAATAATCACAACATACTTCTGTATCAAATGGATGTGAAGAGTGCCTTTCTCAATGGAAGGATTGAATAAGAAGTGTATGTTGCACAACCACCTGGCTTTGAAGATCCAAAACGTCCTGATATGGTATACAAGCTCAACAAGGCACTGTATGGCCTCAAACAAGCCCCTCGTGCTTGGTATGACACACTCAAAGACTTCCTGAAGAGCAAAGGCTTCAAACCTGGGTCCCTGGATCCCACACTCTTCACAAAGACATATGATGATGAACTGTTTGTCTGCCAAATCTATGTGGACGACATTATCTTCGGCTGCACTGACAAAAGATACAGTGATGAGTTTTTGAAAGTGCAGTATATCAACTAGAGGGGGGTGAATAGGCAATTTTTATGAAATGCTTCAAAACATGATAGTTTTGAAGACAAAAGATAAACTCAATCCTATTAGTATGTAGTGGGAAGTAGACTACACTAGACAAGCCATAGTCATGTATTCAATGAAGTGAAAGCACGAAGACTAACAGCAGCTATGCAGTAGGGATCAAGATGGAGGAAGGAATGAAGCCAATCACAACAAGTAGATACTCAGTGAAGTCAATCATATAAGGCAAGCAGGCAATGACTTCACAACATAGGACAATAAGTAAAGGGAAGAAAAGGATAGAACTAGTAGCTCGGGGAGGACAGTGATTTGTTAGACCAGTTCCAGTTGCTGTGACAACTGTACGTCTGGTTAGGGAGGCTGAGATTTAACTCAGAAGACCGTGTCTTCACCTTATTCCCCTTGAGCTAAGGAAACCTAGTCCTTGCCCAATCACTCTGGTAAGTCTTCAAGGTAGACTTCCAAACCTTCACAGACTTCGTTCACCGGCGATCCACAATGACTCTTCGATGCTCAGAACGCGACGGCTAACAGGCTGGAGGAAACACAGTCCTCAAGTGTAATAAGTCTTCAGGTCACACAGACAAAAAGACTTCAGTGATGCCTAACACTCTTTGGCTCTGGGTGTTTTGGCTTTATCCTCGCAAGGATTTCTCTCTCAAAAGCTTCGGAGGTGGGTTGCTCTCAAACGACAAAAGCCGTGTAATAACTCTGAGCAGCCACCAATTTATGGTGTAGGGGGTGGGCTACTTATAGACACTGGGCAACCCGACCTGATTTGTCCGAAGTGACCCTGGGTCACTAAGGAACTAACACGTGTTCCAACGGTCAAATTTCAAACACTCACACGACAACTTTACTTGGGCTACAAGTAAAGCCGACTCATCCAACTCTGGATAAGATTTGCTCTCATTGTCTTCGCTCGAAGACATAGGATTTGGTTGAGCATCACTTCAGTCACTCTGGCTTAGTTCACTTGGACCCCACTTAACAGTACGGTGGTTCCTATGACTCAACAAAGAAGAAAAGGAAACAACGAAACATCTAAGTCTTCGCGCTCCATAGTCTTCACACAATGTCTTCTCCTGTCATAGTCTTCAATATGATTATCTTCATGTACCACCACTGTTGTCAATGTCTTCATACATTTTTAGGGGTCATCTCCGGTAGGTAAACCGAATCAATGAGGGACTACTACCTGTGTTATCCTGCAATTCTCACAAACACATTAGTCCCTCAACCAGGTTTGTCGTCAATACTCCAAAACCAACTAGGGGTGGCACTAGATGCACTTACAATCTCCCCCTTTTTGGTGATTGATGACAAACTGGTTGAAGTTTTCAACAGGGATAAAAGTATGTGAAATTGTAAAGGATAAAGGTATTGTCTTCGTAAGTAGCAAAAGGCTCCCCCTGAAGATGTGCATATAGTTGATTTGCCTCTGAATGCAAATGCACATGGCAGGTTGTACTTGTGGAGATCCTCTTCGACTTATGAAGACCATTCATCATGCACAATTGATATGTCGAATATAATGATATGCATAATGAAAAATGGACGTCTGCAATAATGACTAAGTGCGGAATATAACGTAGCAGATGCGGAATTTATCATCGCATTACAGAGTAGCAAAAAAAACCTAGAAGACGACCATCAGTTTAAGTGTTACAACTCAAAGAACCAAATGTAGCAAAAACGAGAGTTGTAATCACTAGGCAAAATATAAAGCACCCGCCCATATGGACCCGCTTGAAGACTATCAACTCATATGCTTCTCCCCCTTTTGTCAGTAAGGACCAAAAAGGTTAGAAGACATAGAGCCTCTACTCGTTCCCAGTTGGAGCAGGGGAGGATGCATGGTCGACGTTGGTGTTTGGCGGTGCAGAAGTAGTTGGTGTAGTGTCGATACACGCTGAAGTAGGAGGAGGTGAGGTAGCATCATCTTGATCATCTATCACCCTGGCGTCAATTGTTGCAGTGGAGGAGGAGTATTCAGAATCTTCAAGAGACGGAGTTCGACGCATAACAACATTCCTTGGAGGAGTGTGGTCAAACTTGAATCTCTCTGTGAAGCCATCGTCTTGAAGATCCGCTTCAGCACTCAGCAAGGTTAAACTCTTCCAAGACCTCCGACAGGTTTCATGAGCAACAAAGGCATTCTTGGTTGCAAGATTGCGAATGCAATTGACGTCCACCAAGAGGCTTTGCATCTGACGCTTTAGCCAGTAGTGATGCTTATCCTGTTTCTGATGGAGGGCAACCAGAAGCTCTCGGTTATCGAGAGCACGAGATCGCTTCTGAGGCCTTTGGGCAATGGTGGTCTCAGTAGCTTCGGTTTCAGCGTGTCGAGGTAGACGAGTACAGCCAGCCAGAGGATAAATGTGAGAGACTGCTGGAACTCCTTCAATTTGCTGAGTGAAGCTCTGGTGATCAGCGTTGTGAAGACTAACATGCTCTTTGGCAGGCTCTTGGTATATAGCTTCAGCTGACATATCAACCTTAGGCAAGAATATATGATGGTTGCGAGCAGAGGGCTGATAGGTGATAGCTAAATGAAGCTTGATGAGGCGCATAATCCATGGGGCATAGAATATCAGACCAAACACATCAGAGCCAGACATAGACAATTGCCTAATGAAGAAATCTTGAGCATTGAAGCTGATGCCATTGAAGATATAGAAGACCAAAGTCTTCATGGTGCCTTCAAGCTTGGCTGATGAAGAATGTCCTTTGACAGGCCATAGAGTACGCCTGATGATATGATAGATGGTGCGTGGCAGGTACTCTAGATCTTCAACAAAGAATTCCTTAGGATATTCAGAATCATTTGGTAGAGGCTTCATCATGCTTAGCATTTGGCTCATGTTGGGCTTGCGCTTCTGAAAGATACTCTCCAGGGCTTCATTGTGCAATTGACAGACGGGTTCATACAGGTCTCCTGGAGTGGGCACGCCAGTAAGCTCAATGAGGTCAAAGGCTTTGGCTTCATGATGGACATTGCCTATCATCCACTCAAGGACCCATGTCTTCGGATCCCTGCTGTAGCCTCAAATGTGGAGGGTTGCATAGAATTGCAGAAGCAACTCTTCATTCCAATGCTCCTTGTCAGTTACAATATTTAGCAGGCGAGCATCACGGAAGCAATCAAGAGCTTCCTCCAGACAGGGCGGACCAGCAATAGCTTCAGTGTCAAGACGCATATGAGGGAAAATGCGCCCTTGATCATAGAGTACTCTTGAGTAATAACTGCGCTGTTGATGGCTCCAGAACCTATCTGATGATATTCTTGGCTTGGAATATGGGTTCTTGGCGCTGTCAAAGAATGTGTTGTGCGCAGTGAAGCTATTGGCATTGAATGACCCTTGAGAGGTGGCAATACCTGGAAATCTTGGCAGTCTTGGCTTAGGCTTCTGAACTTGAGGCCTGTGCTCAACATGATGATCAAACTGAGGACCAGCAGCATGCGGTCCAGTAGTAGGTGGTGGAGTCAGAATGGGCCACCGGACAGTAATGAGCTGATCATCTTGGTTGTATGCTTGCTCAATTGTATGGGGCCTTGGAGGCGGAACAGGAGCAGAGGCATTGGCTTCAGGCTGCTCATTTGCTTCAGGTGCAGCACTTGCTTCAGGCGCCATCACATCAGGCACCACTATTTCTTCAGGTGCCACATTAGCTTCAGCCATGACCACGTCATTGGCTTCAGTGTTGGTGGTGGCAGTATCTGAGTTTGTAACCTCCACTTCAGGAGCTGGAGGGTCGGACACGTTCTCCTCGAGAACAGGGGTGTGGCAGTATGTGCTTCTTCCGCTTGGGGTTGTTCTTCTTCTTGGGGTGGTTCTTCTTCGGCTAATGCACCCGGAATATCTTCAGCCGCTTTAACTTCAGATTCTGAGGGGTTCACAGTAGGAGCAGCGTCAGGTACACATGGTTGCTCTACTCCTTCTGGAACAATTGGGGTGATGACTTGAGGCCTTGGTCCTTTGCGAAGCCTGTGAAATGCTGGCGACGCCTGAGGGGATGGAGGTTGTTGGGCCTCAAAGTGTTCATCGTCAAGCACCGAACTGGTGTCTTGAGTTGGCTGAGATGTGGCTTGTGTATCTTGTGGGTGATCAGCCCACGAGTCATCCTGTGCAATTGGCGTCAATGGACGACCAATGCTGATGCGTTCGCTATTCGTAAGAACATGCGAAGATTCAACGTTGTACTCGATCTGAGGAAGGACTTCACGTCGCATGATCTGAGGAAGGACCAATGTCTTCGGCCGCGGTGGGGTCAACAGCTGGAATGTCTTCAGCCTCTGTGGGAGCAGGCTCATGGACTATCATGCGACGTTCTCTGTGGATAGATGCAGGGCGAGCAACTGATATGGGCTCGACAAAGATAGGCTCTTTGGAAACAGCCTTATCCTTCTTTGTCTTGCGCTTCTTGGTGGGTGGAGCTTCATCAGTAGTTTGCTTGCGCTTGCGAGCTTCTGCTTCAGCCATCTCTGTCTTCTTGAGCTCCGAAGAAGTTGGGGTGACCTTAGGCTTCGTGCCAGTCATGCTGGCAGGAAAGACTATGCGAGGCATTTCCTGCCTTGATTCTTCAGCTTCGGGCACAGATTGCTTCTTCTTTTTCTTTGCAGTCATCCTTGGGTCAATGCCAGGATGCCCAAGGGCCTTGCGCTTTTCAGCTTCATTGAAAGCTTGAACGCATTTGGCAGCCAAGTCCTTGATTCGCTCACGAGAACCTTTAGCTTCATCACGCCTCTGGCGAAAGGCTTCCTTGAGCTCATGCATCATGAGTTTGAAGTTCTGAATCTCTTGTACGCTGAGCTTGTCCACATGCTTCTTGAACTGAGCCTTTTCATAATCGATCTTTTGCTTCAGCTCAACAATTCTCTGAGCTAGAGCTAGCTCAGAAGCAATGGCGCCATGGAAGGAGACGCTGAGGCCAACTGGAAGTTGAAGATCGTCGAAGCTGAGGTTGGGGGTGTCAAACCATTCATCAATGAAATTGTTGAGCACTTCCATGTTGAAGAGCGGCAAATCATTGAAGATTTCAGCATCTTGCTTGCTCTTGATCAGTTGCTCCAGAGCATCGTCACCAAGATCCTCATCGCTCGAGAGATCAAGGGCTTCATTGGCAATCTTCAGAACAGCGTCAGGAGTGAGAGCTGGACTGGGGTTGTGCGAGGGCTTCTTCCTCAGTTGTCTGCTCTTGGAGATGCGAGAGTGCTCCTTAGACTGCACACTTGGTGCTGGTGGAGCAGTGGTCAAAGGCTTCACTCTAGAAGCAATTGGTGGAGTGGTCTTCGAAGCCTTGGATTTCTTCTTCTTGGGCTTCGGGGTTGCAGGCGCTTCTTCAGAATCAGCGTCATCTGCAGGTTGATCCACATCCGCCCCTTGAACCCTGATGTGACTGATGAGGCCTTCTAAGTTGTAGAAGGGCCCAACCAGGTTTGGTTCAGCTTCGCGCGTGCCATCAGCGCGGGGTGCGGAGGGGCCAAGATTGAAGTCCAATCCCCAGTTCTTCTTGTTCTCTTTGGCTGAGTTCTTGGCATATTGAAGATTTCGCTTGAAAAAATTGTCGTCGCGACACCAGAGCAGAGAAGTAGGATCAGCATCAGTAGGTTGAGGCCCTCTGACCATGCAAGGGTAGAAGCCTTGAGCAATGGCTTCAGCACGAGTCTTGGGTGGAAGATTTTTATAGGTGATATCTCCCCATGGATGCTTGATGGCGTTCTTTTCAGCATACTCTGGGGTCACGAACCTGTACTTGAACCACTGTTCATCCCAATATCTTCGAATCCATTGGATTCGTGTCTTCCTCTGATTATAGTCCTCCTCTGGATCAGTTTTGTACATTTCACTTAGACCAGGAGGCAAATCTTTGGAGGTGTTGCCACAGTGTTGTCTGCCACCCTTTCTAACTGTCTTGTCAGTTGTCATTGGCTTTAATCTGAAGGGCTTCAAACTGAATGGCTTCAACACTGGCAAATGCTTCGGTCTGCTGGTCAGACAGGAACTGTCTTCAGGGGAGTGAATCTGACGCTGCAAGAATTCTGCAAATGAATGCAGACTATGAGAACCAAGGGATTCTCCCACGGACATGTACCTGTGACAGCATTAGAGATGCGAGGGAAGGGGAAGAGGTCATATGCATTCTCAGAAGTTTTTGAAGATAAAACAGTTTTGAAGACTTTGACCTCATAGCGCGAAGACATTCACTCATATGATGAGAGTTGGTTCCAGATTTGTACGAATCCACGAATAGGTACAAGTGAGGAATCTAACTATGTTTGAAGCATATGTGAATGTACTAGGCAAGATATGAGATGCATACAGGATAGATCTATATATTTGTGTAGGCAGAAACCTCTAGTGGTAAAAGTGATGAATCTTTATGGATCAAGAAGATGGTAAAAGGAAAGTTTTATTTACCACACGATGAACTGCTTATACGGAGAGGAGTTGGATGCCCAGCAGTTCGATCTTCCGTGCCCTAACTTGGCGACGGAGGACAGCTACGGCGACGGCGGAGTAGACGATGTCCGCGGCCGTTGTGAGGACGGCGTCGACGAGGTTGCGGCAGTGAAGTGCTTCGTCGCCAGCGTCGTCGAGAGCTAGCAGAGGCGCTAGGGTTGGTCGAGGTGGAGAGGTGGTAGAACAACTTTTGACCATGATGGGACGTGCATTTATAAGCATGGGATATGGCACAACGCAATTACGCAGGTGCCCCTGGCGGTTCACATGCGAGGAACACGTGGCGGTCATGTAACGCATTGGGAGTTGTCCCACGATCTCACGTACACCACGACTGTCGGAGTGGTCGTTCCGGCTTCTCCGGATTTCAGGCATAAAGGATGGAGCATTAAAATCAGATTTAAGGTTTGTCTCCGTATCTTCTGCTGACAAGGATGCAGAGAAGATATTCGACAGTTCCAACAGAATACATATGATTTGGACAGACAGAGTGTGAGATGAGAAAGCATAGAGAGGTTAGGGTCCGATCACAATCACTTAGTTCAAAAGATTCAAATAAGAAGACATAGCTATAAGTGAATGCTGTAGAGGGAAGAACACAACTCTCTCTCTCTCTCTCTCTCTCTCTCTCTCTCTCTCTCTATATATATATATATATATATATATATATATATATATATATATATATATATATGTCATATACGAAGATAAACCAAGTGCGAAGACTTTGCAAATGTAACGCCATGAGAAACACTTCAAACAAGGATTTGTTGGTGGCGTTACCCACCGTATAGGAAGTATTAGACCCAGACACGACGCACAATTATCGTGGCGCTCCGAAGTCAAATTCCATGTTAATGTATTCACACTTAGAATGTAAGTCTTCATTGATTGAAGATATACTTTACTTCGTGTGTTGCACATCTAAGTCATCAATATGCATAAGTGTTAGGATGTGTGCCTGATTACATGACATTTGAGGATTCTAAGATATTTAGCTCACACCGCAACTTCCAAAACCTTTTCTCATCCAAGGGCTTTGTGAAGATATCTGCCAGTTGCTCTTCAGTGTTGACGTGTATGATATCAATATCTTCCTTCATGACATGATCTCTGAGAAAGTGATGACGAATTTCAATGTGCTTTGTCTTCGAGTGCTGAACTGGGTTGTTGGCAATCTTGATAGCGCTTTCATTATCACAGTAGAGTGGCACATGCTTCAGATGGACGCCACAGTCCTTGAGCGTTTGCTTCATCCAGAGAAGCTGAGCGCAGCAAGATCCAGCAGCAATGTATTTAGATTCAGAAGTGGAGAGTGATACACAGTTCTGCTTCTTTGAAGACGAACAAACAAGAGATAGTCCTAGAAAGTGACATGTGCCTGATGTAGACTTGCGATCAACTTTGTCAGCAGCATAATCAGCATCTGAGAATCCAACTAGATCAAACTCTGAGCCCTTTGGATACCATAATCCTAGTGTTGGGGTGTAAGCCAAATATCGAAGTATTCGCTTCACAGCTAAGTGATGCGACTCCTTTGGTGCCGCTTGATATCGAGCACACATGCAAACACTAAGCATAATATCTGGCCTAGATGCACATAAATAAAGCAAAGACCCAATCATGGAGCGGTATACCTGTTGATCAAACTCTTTACCATTGGCGTCGGGACCCAGATGGTGTTTAGCACGCATTGGCGTCGAGTACCCTTTGCAGTCTTGCATTCCAAACTTTTTCAGGTAGTCTTTAAGGTACTTGTCCTGAGATATGAAGATGCCCGTGCTTTGCTAACGAATTTGAAGACCAAGGAAGAACTTCAGCTCACCCATCATGGACATCTGATATTGCTCTTGCATCATGTGACCAAACTCATCACTGTATTTTTTGTCAGTGCAGCCAAAGATAATGTCGTCCACATAGATTTGGCAGACAAATAGTTCATCATCATATGTCTTCGTGAAGAGTGTGGGGTCTAGGGATCCAGGTTTGAAGCCTTTGCTCTTCAGGAAGTCTTTGAGTGTGTCATACCAAGCACGAGGCGCTTGTTTGAGGCCATACAGTGCCTTGTTGAGTTTGTATACCATATTAGGACGTTTTGGATCTTCAAAGCCAGGTGGTTGTGCAACATACACCTCTTCTTCAATCCTTCCATTGAGAAAGGCACTCTTTACATCCATTTGATACAGAAGTATGTTGTGATGATTTGCATAGGCTAGCAGATACGAATAGCTTCAAGTCTAGCCACAGGAGCAAATGTTTCATCGAAGTCAATCCCTTCGACTTGAGTGTATCCTTGAGCAACGAGACGGGCTTTGTTTCTGACCACTTGACCATGCTCATCTTGCTTGTTGCGATAGATCCATTTTGTGCCTATTATGTTGTGCTTGCGAGGGTCACGACGCTTGACAAGTTCCCACACGTTGTTCAGCTCAAACTGTTGAAGCTCTTCTTGCATTGCTTGAATCCATTCGGGTTCCATAAAAGCTTTAGCAACTTTTTTGGGTTCAGATATTGAGACAAAAGCAAAGTGCCCACAGAAATTTGCAAGCTGTGTTGCTCTTGAGCGAGTAAGGGGACCAGGAGCATTTATGTTGTCAATTATCTTCTCAACTTGTACTTCATTTGCAACACGAGGATGAGCTAGACGAAGATTTTGCTCTTGCTGTACATTTTCATCGTCAGTAGTGTTGTCTTCAGGCTGATCATTGTCGTCAGGTTGATTTGGAGCAGAGATGATGAGTTCCTCGTCAGGTTGTGCTTTAGCAGGTATGATCTCACATGTTCCCATTAGCTTGATAGATTCATTTGGTGAAGCCTCATCTAGCACATTTGGTAGGGTCTCTCATTGTGAACCATTTGTCTCATCGAACCGCACATCCACAGTTTCAACTGTTTTATAGAGAAAGATGTTGAAGACTCTGTAGGAGTGTGAGTCCTTTCCATATCCGAGCATGAAGCCTTCATGTGCTTTCGGTGCAAACTTTGACTTGTGATGTGGATCCTTGATCCAGCACTTATCTCCAAATACTCTGAAGTAACTTATATTAGGCTTCTTCCCAGTGAGGAGTTCATAGGACGTTTTCTTCAGAAGCTTGTGAAGATAAACACGGTTGATGATATGGCATGCAGTATCAATAGCTTCGGGCCAGAACCTTCTTGGTGTCTTGTATTCATCGAGCATCATTCGAGCCATCTCAATTAGAGTTCTATTCTTGCGCTCAACGATCCCGTTTTGCTGAGGTGTATACGGGGCTGAGAATTCATGAGTGATTCCCATTGTATCCAAATAAAGATCAATGCCAGTGTTCTTGAACTCAGTGCCATTGTCACTTCTGATATGCTTGATCTTGACGCCATAGTTGTTCATGGCACGGTTGGCGAAGCGTCTGAAGACATCTTGCACTTCAGTCTTGTAGAGTATAATGTGCACCCATGTGTATCTTGAATAATCATCAACAATGACGAAGCCATAGAGACAGGTTGTGGTAGAGAACGTGAAGTAGTGAGTAGGGCCAAATAAGTCCATGTGAAGCAGCTTGAAGGGTTTGGATGTAGTCATGATTGTCTTCGAGGGATGCTTGGCTCTAGTCATCTTCCCAGCTTCACAGGCACCACATAGATGATCTTTCTTGAACTTGACTTCCTCGATGCCTACGACATGCTTCTTCTTTGCAAGAGTGTGCAAGTTCCTCATGCCGGCATGTCCTAGCCTCCGATGCCAGAGCCAGCACTCTAAAGCTTTTGCTAGAAGACATACGGCCATCTGCGGTCCAGCTGAGAAATCTACCATATACAGATCACCTTTCCTGTATCCTTCAAATGCAAAAGGCTTGTCAGATTCCATTAGTACAAGGCAACGAAATTTACCAAAGATCACAATCATGTTTAAGTCACAAAGCATTGAGATAGACATTAAGTTGAAACCAAGAGATTCAACAAGCATGACTTTATCCATGTGCTGATCTCTTGAGATTGCAAGTCTACCTAGACCCAACACTTTGCTTTTACCAGTATCAGCAAATGTGATGTGACTCTTGTTAGATGGACGTAAGGTTGAGTCCATGAGAAGATTTCGATCTCCAGTCATATGATTTGTGCATCCGCTGTCCATAATCCATTCTGAAGACTTTGGTGTCACTCCCTACAATGCAGTTAGGAGGATAGGCTTCACCAAAAGCCATTATGAAGCATAAACAATTGATGTATAAGTGGATTATGAAAGCTTAGACCCAAGTGAGGATTGATAAGATGTTTAGCAAGTGATTCATGAGTAGTATGAGCAGTAAGTCATTTTGGGCATTTGATCTTGTGCCCTACAAGTGTTTTAGGTCCCCAGCAATAGGATCAGACGCCTTTGATATTCGGCTGGAGACCTTTCCCTATAAGAGAAAGTTAGTTCTTCTTAACCACCCACATCTTCAGGGGTGGCTTAGAAGCAATGAGTCTAAGAGCAGCATATGAGAATTTTGGCTTTGGATCCCTAGCAAATAATCTTGCAGGAGGAGAATAATACTCATAAGAATAGGCAGAAAAATTCTTTGTTTTATTAATATAGCGGTTTGAAGAAACACGCTCATATTCATGCGTCTGAGTATGGTTTCCCTGCAAAACATCCGCGTTAGGGTGACTCGGGTGAGTCCTTTGTCTGTATGAAGCCTTAGGACCATATGAAGCCTTTGGTCTGGGGTTTGTCTTCTTCCCAAGAGGTGTCATGATGACGTTTGCTGGAAGTTTCTTGAGACAACCTTTGGGTACCCATATCTTCTTCATAGGTGGCCCATTCCTGCAGTTTGTACCAATGTACCTGGCAAACACTTCACCATTTTGATTCTTAAACAGTTTATAGTTTGCATCAAATGATTCATCATAATAAGAGGATTAGCACAAGTGAAGCGAGATAGGGTAGATGGATCCACTGATGGTTCCTTTGCAGCGACCCATGTGGTTTTGGGATACTGCTCAGGCTTCCAGTATGAACCATCAACATTCATTTTCCTGTCGAACCCAACACCCTCTTTCCTAGGGTTTCGGTTTAGTATCTGCTTTTTGAGGACATCACATAGAGTCTGATGCCCTTTGAGGCTTTTGTACATCCCTGTTTCAAGCAAAGTCTTCAACCTAGCATTTTCATCAGCAATTATAGTGGTATCCTCAGCAGAGGGGTTAGTTACCACATCAGTAGTTGAAGATATTGCAACAGTGGCAGCAGTAGAACATTCAGCAACAGATGTAGCGTTATCACGCTCAATGCATTTTAGACATGGTGGTTCAAACTCTTCGTGAGTGGCACTGAGTTGTTGAGCAAGTAATGAATCACGCTCCTTCTGAAGATCTTCATAACATACTCTTAGCTTTTTATGATCAGATAAGAGAGTGTTATGATGACTTTGAAGCGTAGTTAATTAGCCTGAAGTCTCTGAAGACTTTCAGCTAAGTTTTTTGACGGATCCATTTCTTCACCCAACATATCATTGCTCTTATTAAGCATTTTTTGAGCCTTTTCCAGAGCAATTTGTTGTTTAGTGGCAAGGGAAGCAAGCTTGACATAGCTGGGTCCAAATTCATCACCAGATTCATCATCACTAGATTTAGATGGATATCATTCGGTTACCTTGGCACCTTTTGCCATAAGACATGGTGCAGAGGATGATGGTTCTGGATCGAAAGTCATTGTCTTGAGAGATTCTTTGAATTCCTCAAACCCGGAATCATCACGAGTTTGATGACCTTCATAGACTTTAGAGAGACGGTCCCAGATAAACTTCGCATGATCAAGATGCATGATGTTCCTGAACTGATTTTGAGACAGACAAGAGCAAATGACGTCCTTCGCTGTGAGATTGAGAAGAGTGAACTTGCGAATGTCATCAGCTTCTGCCCTCTTGCATCGATCGGTAAGACCAACCTCAGTGACGGTCCACAGCTCACTGTTAATCGCCATGAGACGTTTCTTCATCATGGCCTTCCACTTGGGATACTCATGACCGTCAAACATGGGGCAAAACAATGTCTTCATTCCTGCGGTCGACATAACTAAAACTCCAGGTGGTTAAACCGAATCACACTGAACAAGGGAGTACCTTGCTCTTATACCAATTGAAAGTGCAGTATATCGACTAGAGGGGGGGTGAATAGACGATTTTGTTAAATGCTTCAAAACATGATAGTTTTAAAGACAAAAGATAAACTCAATCCTATTAGTATGCAGCGGAAAGTAGACTACACTAGACAAGCCATAGTCATGTATTCAATGAAGTGAAAGCACGAAGACTAACAGCAGCTAGGCAGTAGGGTCCAAGATGGAGGAAGGAATGAACCCAATCACAACAAGTAGATACTTAGTGAAGTCAATCAGATAAGGCAAGCAGGCAATGACTTCACAACATAGGACAGTAAGTAAAGGGAAGGAAAGGATAGAACCAGTAGCTCGGGGAGGACAGTGATTTGTTAGACCAGTTCTAGTTGCTGTGACAACTGTACGTCTGGTTACTGAGGCTGAGATTTAACACAGAAGACCGCGTCTTCACCTTATTCCCCTTGAGCTAAGGACACCTAGTCCTCGCCCAATCACTCTGGTAAGTCTTCAAGGTAGACTTCCAAACCTTCACAGACTTCGTTCACCGGCGATCCACAATGACTCTTCGATGCTCAGAACGCGACGCCTAACCGGCTGGAGGAAACACAGTCGTCAAGTGTAATAAGTCTTCAGGTCACACAGACAGAAAGACTTCAGTGATGCCTAACACTCTTTGGCTCTGGGTGTTTTGGCTTTATCCTCGCAAGGATTTCTCTCTCAAAAGCTTCGGAGGTGGGTTGCTCTCAAACGACAAAAGCCGTGTAATAACTCTGAGCAGCCACCAATTTATGGTGTAGGGGGTGGGCTATTTATAGCCACTGCGCAACCCGACCTGATTTGTCCGAAGTGACCCTGGGTCACTAAGGAACTAACACGTGTTCCAACGGTCAAATTTCAAACACTCACACGGAAACTTTACTTGGGCTACAAGTAAAGCTGACTCATCCAACTCTGGATAAGATTTGCTCTCATTGTCTTCGTTCGAAGACATAGGGTTTGGTTGAGCATCACTTCAGTCACTCTGACTTAGTTCACTTGGACCCCACTTAACAGTACGGTGGTTCCTATGACTCAACAAAGAAGAAAAGGAAACAACGAAACATCTAAGTCTTCGCGCTCCATAGTCTTCACACAATGTCTTCTCCTGTCATAGTCTTCAATATGATTATCTTCATGTACCACCAATGTTGTCAATGTCTTCATACATTTCTAGGGGTCATCTTCGGTAGGTAAACCAAATCAATGAGGGACTACTACCTGTGTTATCCTGCAATTCTCACAAACACATTAGTCCCTCAACCAGGTTTGTCGTCACTACTCCAAAACCAACTAGGGGTGGCACTAAATGCACTTACAGTTTGGTCACGTGATGCAAGAACAATATCCGATGTCCATGATGGGTGAGCTGAAGTTCTTCCTTGGTCTTCAAATTCGTCAGCAAAGCAACGACCTCTTCATATCTCAAGAGAAATACCTCAAAGATTGTCTGAAGAAGTTTGGAATGCAAGATTGCAAAGGTTACTCGACGCCTATGCCAGCTAAACACCATCTGGGTCCCGATGCCAATGGTAAATATTTCGATCAAAAGGTATACCGCTCCATGATTGGTTCTTTACTGTATTTATGTGCATCTAGGCTAGATATTATGCTTAGTGTTTGCATGTGTGCTCGATATCAAGCGGCACCAAAGGAGTCACATCACTTAGCTGTGAAGCGAATACTTCGATATTTGGCTTACACCCCAACACTAGGATTATGGTATCCAAAGGGCTCGGAGTTTGATCCAGTTGGATTCTCAGATGCTGATTATGCTGGTGACAAAGTTGATCGCAAGTCTACATCAGGCACATGTCACTTTCTGGGACGATCACTTTTCTGTTGGTCTTCAAAGAAGCAGAACTGTGTATCACTCTCCACTTCTGTATCTGAATACATTGCTGCTGGATCTTGCTGCACTCAGCTTCTCTGGATGAAGCAAACGCTCAAGGACTATCGTGTCCATCTGAAGCATGTGGCACTCTACTGCGACAATGAAAGCGCCATCAAGATTGCCAACAACCCAGTTCAGCACTCGAAGACAAAGCACATTGAAATTTGTCATCACTTTCTCAGAGATCATGTCATGAAGGAAGATATTGATATCATACACGTCAACACTGAAGAGCAACCGGCAGATATCTTCACAAAGCCCTTGGATGAGAAAAGGTTTTGCAAGTTGCGGTGTGAGCTAAATATCTTAGAATCCTCAAATGTCTTGTAATCAGGCACACATCCTAGCACCTATGCATAATGATGACTTAGATGTGCAACACACGAAGTAAAGTATATCTTCAATCAATGAAGACTTACATTCAAAGTGTGAATACATTAACGCGGAATTTGACTTTGGAGCGCCACGATAATTGTGTGCCGTGTCTGGGTCTAATACTTCCTATACGGTGGGTAACGCCACCACAAAATCTTTATTTGAAGTGTTTCTCTTGGCGTTACTTTTGCAAAGTTTTCGCATTTGGTTTATCTTCATATAGGACATATATAGACTTGTGTTATGTCCTCTACAACATTCACTTATAGCTATATCTTCTTATTTGAATCTTTTGAACTAAGTGAATGTGATCGGACCCTAACCTCTCTATGCTTCGTCACCTCAAACTCTGTCTATCCAAATCATATGCATTCTGTTGGAACCGCCGAATATCTTCTCTGCATCCTTGTCAGCAGAAGATCCAGAGACAAACTTTAAATCTGATTTTAATGCTCAATCCTTTATGCCTGAAACCCGGAGAAGCCGGAACGACCACCCCGATAGTCGTGGCGTGCGTGGGATCGTGGGACAACTCCCAATGCGTTACATGTCCGCCACGTGTCCCTCAAATGTGAACCGCCAGGGGCACCTGTGTAATTGCGTTGTGCCGTCTCCCATGCTTATAAATGCACGTCCCATCACGGTCAAAAATTCTTCTACCACCTCTCCACCTCGACCAACCCTAGCGCCTCTGCTAGCTCTCGACGATGCCGGCGACGAAGCACCTCGCTGCCGTGACCTTTTCGACACCGTCTTCACGCCGGCCACGGACATCGTCTCTTCCGCCGCCGCCGTAGGTGTCTTTCATCGCCGAGTTAGGGCACGGAAGATCGAACTGCTCGGCATCCACTTCTTCTCCGTCTAGCAGTTCATTGTGTGGTAAATTAAAACTCTCTTTTTACCATCTTCTCGATCCAATAGATTCATCACTCTTACCATAAGAAGTTTCTGCCTACACATATATGGATCTATCCTGTCTGCATCTCATACTTTGCCTAGAATATTCACTTATGCTTCACACGTAGTTAGATTCCTCACTTGTACCTATTCATGGATTCGTACAAATCTGGAACCAACTCTCATCATATAAGTGAATGTCTTCGCGCTATGAGGTCAAAGTCTTCTAAACTGATTTATCTTCAAAATCTTCTGAGAATGCATATGACCTCTTCCCCTTCCCTCACATCTCTAATGCTATCACAGGTACATGTCCGTGGGAGAATCCCTTGGTTCTCATAGTCTGCATTCATTTGCAGAATTCTTGCAGCGTCATATTCACTCTCCCGAAGCCAGTTCATGGCTGACCAGCAGACCGAAGCATTTGCCAGTGTTGAAGCCATTCAGTTTGAATCCTTTCAGATTAAACCCAATGGCAACCAACAAATCAGTTAGGAAGGGTGGCAGACAGCACCGTGGAAACACCTCCAAGGATTTACCTCCTGACCTCAGTGGAATGTACAAGACTGATCCAGAGGAGGACTACAATCAGAGGAAGACTCGAATCCAATGGATTCAAAGATATTGGCTTGAACAGTGGTTCAAGTACAAATTCGTGACCCAAGAGTATGCTGAAAAGAATGCCATCAAGCGTCCCTGGGGAGACATTACGTACAAGAATCTTCCACCCAGGACTCAAGCTGAAGCCATTGCTCAAGGCTTCTATCCTTGTATGGTCAGAGGGCCACAACCAGCAGATGCCGACCCATCTTCACTGCTATGGTGTCGCGACGACAATCTATTCAATCACAATCTTCAATATGCCAAGAACTCGGCCAAAGAAAACAAGAAGAACTGGGGATTGGACTTCAATCCTGGCCCCTATGTGCCTCATGCCGATGGCACGCGCGAAGCTGAACCTAACCTGGTTGGGCCCTTCTACAACTTAGAAGGTCTCATCAGTCATATAAGGGTTCAAGGGGCGGATGTGGATTAACCTGCAGACGAAGCTGATTCTGATGAAGCGCCTACATCTCCGAAGCCCAAGAAGAAGAAAAAATCCAAGGCTTCGAAGACCACTCCTCCAATTGCTTCGAGAGTGAAGCCGTTGGCTACTGCTCCACCTGCACCAAGTGTGCAATCTAAGGAACACTCTCGCATTTCCAAGAGCAAGCAGCTAAGGAAGAAGCCCATGCGCAACCCCAGTCCAGCTCTAACTCCTGATGCTGTTCTGAAGAACGCCAATGAAGCCATTGATCTATCAAGCGATGTTGATCTAGCTAATGACGCTCTGGAGCAATTGATCAAGAGCAAGCAAGATGCAGAAATCTTCAACGATTTGCCGCTCTTTGACGTGGAAGCGTTGAACAACTTCATTGATGAATGGTTTGACGCCCCCAACCTCAGCTTTGACGATCTACAACTTCCCGTTGGCCTCAGCGTCTCCTTCAATGGCGCCATTGCTTCTGAGCTAGCTCTTTATCAGAGAATTATTGAGCTGAAGCAAAAGATTGACTATGAAAAGGCTCAGTTCAAGAAGCATATGGCCAAGCTCAGCGTCCAAGAAATCCAGAACTTCAAGGTCATGATGCATGAGCTCAAGGAAGCCTTTCGCAAGAGGCGTGAAGAAGCCAAAGGTTCTTGTGAGCGAATCAAGGCCTTGGCGGCCAAATGCGTCCAAGCTTACAATGAAGCAGAAAAGCGCAAGGCCCTTGGGCGTCCTGGCATTGACCCGTGGATGGCTGCCAAGAAGAAGAAGAAGCAAACTGTGGCCCAAGCTGAAGGATCAAGGAAGGAAGAGCCTAGCATTGTCTTCCCTGCCAGCATGACTGGCACGAAGCCTAAGGTCACCCCAGCTACTTCAGAGCTTAAGAAGACAAAGGTGGCTGAAGCTGAAGCTCGCAAGCGCAAGAACAACACTGATGATGCTCCACCCACTAAGAAGCGCAAGATCAAGAAGGCCCGGGCTGCTCCCACAGAGCCCCTTTTCGTCGAGCCCATTTATGTTGCTCGTCCTGCGTCTACACACCAAGAACGTCGCATGACAGTTCATGAGCCTGCTCCCACAGAGGCTGAAGACATTCCAGCTATTGACCCCACCACAGCTGAAGACATTGGTCCTCGTGACAATGTTGAAGATGATGAAGTCCTTCCTCAGATCGAGTACAATGTGGAATCTTCGCCTGTTCTTACGAACAGCGAACGCATCAACATTGGTCGTCCATTGACGCCAATTGCACAGGATGACTCGTGGGCTGATCACCCACAAGATACACCAGCAACTCCCCCAACTCAAGTCACCAGTTCGGTGCTTGAAGATGAAGACTTTGAGGCCCAACCAACTCCATCACCACAGGCGTCGCCAGCATTCCGCAGGCTTCGCAAAGGACCAAGGCCTCAAGTCGTTACCCCAAGTGTTCCAGAAGGAGAAGAGCAACAATCAGTTCCTGAAGCAACTCCTACTGTGAACCTTCCAGAGTCTGAAGCCAAAGCGGCTGAAGATATTCCGGCTGCATCAGTCGATGAAGAACAACCCGAAGAAGAAGAAGCACGTGCTGTCACACCCCCTGTTCTCGAGGAGAACGTGTCCGACCCTCCAGCTCCTGAAGTGGAGGTTACAAATTCTGAGGCTGCCACCACCACCACTGAAGCCAATGACGTTATCATGGCTGAAGCTAATGTGGCACCTGAAGTTCAGAAGCCTAAGCCAAGACTGCCAAAGTTCCCAGGTACTGCCACCTCTCAAGGGTCCTTCAATGCAAATGGCTTCACTGCGCACAACACGTTCTTTGACAGCGCCAAGAACCCCTATTCCAAGCCAAGGATATCATCAGATAGGTTCTGGAGCCATCAGAAGCGCAATTATTATTCACGAGTACTCTATGATCAAGGGCGCATTTTCCCTCATATGCGTCTTGATACTGAAGCCATTACTAGATTTCCCTGTCTTGAGGAAGCTCTTGATTGCTTCCGTGATGCTGGCTTGCTGAATTTTGTGACTGACAAAGAGCACTAGAATGAAGAGCTGCTTCTCAATTCTATGCAACCCTCCACATTCGAGGTTACAGCAGGGATCCGAAGACATGGGTCCTTGAGTGGATGACAGGCAATGTCCATCATGAAGCCAAAGCCTTTGATCTCATTGAGCTTACTGGCCTGCCCACTCTAGGAGAACTGTATGAACCTGGCTGTCAATTACACAACGAAGCTTTGGAGAGTATCTTTCAGAAGCCCAAGCCCAGCATGAGCCAGATGCTGAGCATGATGAAGCCTTTGCCAATCGATGCTGAATATCCAAAGGAGTTCTTTGTTGAAGACCTAAAGTATCTGCTACGCACCATCTATCATATCATCAGGCGAACTCTATGGCCTGTCCAAGGACATTCTTCATCAGCCAAGCTTGAAGGCACAATGAAGACATTGGTCTTCTATATTTTCAATGGCATCAGCTTCAATGCTCAAGATCTCTTTATCAGGCAGTTGGCTGTGTCAGGCTCTGATCTATTTGGTCTCAAGTTCTACGCTCCATGGATTATGCGCCTCATCAAGCTTCATTCTGCTATCAACTATCAGCCTTCTGCTCGCAACCATCATATATTCTTGCCAGAGGTTGATATGTCAGCTGAAGCCATATACCAAGAGCCTGCCAAAGAGCCTGTCAGTCTTCACAACGCTGATCACCAGAGCTTCACTCAGTCAATTGAAGGAGTTCCAGCAGTCTCTCGCATTTATCCTCTGGCTGGCCGTACTCGCCTACCTCGTCATGCAGAGACTGAAGCTACTGAGAGCACCATTGCCCAAAGGCCTCGGAAGCGTTCTCGTTTTCTCAATAACCGCGAGCTTCTCGTTGCCTTACATCAGAAACAGGATAAGCATCACTACTGGCTGAAGCGTCAGATGCAAAGCTTCTTGGTGGACGTCAATCGCATTCGCAACCTTGCCACCAAGAATACCTTTGTTGCTCATGAAACCTATCGGAGGTCATGGAAGAGTTTAACTTTGCTGAGTGTTGAAGCAGATCTTCAAGACGATGGCTTCACTGAAAGATTCAAGTTTGACCACACTCCTCCGAGGAATGTTGTTCTGCGGCAAACTCCGTCTCTTGAAGACTCTGACTACTCCTCCTCCGCTGCAACGGTTGACGCCAGGGTGATAGATGATCAAGATGATGCTACCTCACCACCCCCTCCCTCAGCGCGTGTCGACAGTGCACCAACTACTTTTGCACCGCCAAACACCAACGCCGACCCTGCATCCTCTCCTGCTCCAACTGGGAACAAGTAGAGGCTCTATGTCTTCAAACCTTTTTGGTCCTTACTGACAAAAGGGGGAGAAGCATACGATTTGATAGTCTTCAAGCGGGTCCATATGGGCGGGTGCTTTATATTTTGCTTAATGTTTACAACTCTCGTTTTTGCTACATTTGGTTCTTTGAGTTGTAACACTTTAACATTGATGGTCGTATGCTATGTTTTCTGGTACTCTGTAATGCGATGATAAATTCCGCATGTGCTACGTTATATTCCGCACTTAGTCATTTTGCAGACGTCCATTTCTCATTATGCATATCATTATATTCGACATATCAATTGTGCATGATGAATTGTCTTCATAAGTTGAAGAGGATCTCCACAAGTACAACCTGCCATGTGCATTTGCATTCAAAAGTAAATCAACTATATGCACATCTTCAGGGGGAGCCTTTTGCTACTTACGAAGACAATACCTTTATCCTTTACAATTTCACATACTTTTATCCCCGTTGAAAACTTCAACCAGTTTGTCATCAATCACCAAAAGGGGGAGATTGTAAGTGCATCTAGTGCCACCCCTAATTGGTTTTGGAGTATTGACGACAAACCTGATTGAGGGACTAATGTGTTTGTGAGAATTGCAGGATAACACAGGTAGTAATCCCTCATTGATTCGGTTTACCTACCGGAGATGACCCCTAAAAATGTATGAAGACATTGACGACAATGGTGGTACATGAAGATAATCATATTGAATACTATGACAAGAGAAGACATTGTGTGAAGACTATGGAGCGCGAAGACTTAGATGTTTTGTTGTTTCCTTTTCTTCTTTGTTGAGTCATAGGAACCACCGTACTGGTAAGTGGGGCCCAAGTGAACTAAGTCAGAGTGACTGAAGTGATGCTCAATCAAATCCTATGTCTTCGAGCGAAGATAATGAGAGCAAATCTTATCCAGAGCTGGATGAGTCAGCTTTACTTGTAGCCCAAGTAAAGTTGACGTGTGTGTTTGAAATCTGACCGTTGGAACATGTGTCAGTTCCTTAGTGACCCAGGGTCACTTCGGACAAATCAGGTCGGGTTGCCCAGTGGCTATAAATAGCCCACCCCCTACACCATAAATTGGTGGCTGCTCAGAGTTATTGCACGACTTTTGTCGTTTGAGAGCAACCCACCTCTGAAGCATTTGAGAGAGAGATCCTTGCAAGGACAAAGCCCAAACACCCAGAGCCAAAGAGTGTTAGGCATCACTGAAGTCTTTCTGTCTGTGTGACCTGAAGACTTGTTACACTTGAGGACTGTGTTTCCTCCAGCCGGTTAGGCGTCGCGTTCTGAGCATCCAAGAGTCATTGTGGATTGCCGGTGAACGAAGTCTGTGAAGGTTTGGAAGTCTACCTTGAAGACTTACCAGAGTGATTGGGCGAGGACTAGGTGTCCTTAGCTCAAGGGGAACAAGGTGAAGACGCGGTCTTCTGAGTTAAATCTCAGCCTCCCCAACCAGACGTACAGTTGTCACAGCAACTGGAACTGGTCTAACAAATCACTGTCTTCCCCGAGCTACTGGTTCTATCCTTTCCTTCTCTTTACTTACTGTCTTTCATTGTGAAGTCTTTGCTTGCTTGCCTATCTGTTTGATTTCACTGTGTGACTACCTGTTCTGATTGGCTTCATTCAATCTTCCATCCTGATCCTTACTGCCTAGCTGCTTTTAGTGTTCATGCTTTCACTTCATTGAATACTTGACTATGGCTTGTCTAGTGTAGTCTACCTTTCGCTGCATATAAATAGGATCGGTACTATTGTTTGTCTTCGAAACTTCCATGTTTTGAAGCATTCCATAAAAATTGCCTATTCACCCCCCCTCTAGTCGATATACTGCACTTTCACTTGGGATAGGTTCCTGGTCGGGAGCCTGGGATAGCAGATGGATGTCGTTGTGCTTTTCATGTTTGCATCCATAGTCGGATGCCTTGTATTGATGTTGTTGTATTCATGTGACTTGTATGAATTGTTGTATCCCCATGTATTTATGTAATGGTACGATGTAATGATATCCATCTTGCTAAGCGCTCGAAATGCGGTTGTGCCCCAATCACGAGGTGTATCACGTGATCGGGATAGAATCACATCTTGGGCCTGATGTTGGGGAACGTAGTATTTTCAAAATTTTCCTACGATCACGCAAGATCTATCTACTAGATGCATAGCAACGAGAGGGGAGAGTGTGTCTACGTACCCTCGTAGACCGAAAGCGGAAGCGTTTATCAACGCGGTTGATGTAGTCGTGCACCTTCACGATCCGTCCCGATCTAGTACCGAACGTACGGCACCTCCGCGTTCAGCACACGTTCAGTTCGATGACGTCCTCGCCTTCTTGATCCAGCAAGACGGGCGAAGTAGTAGATGAGTTCCGGCAGCACGACGGCGTGGTGACGGTTGTTGATGAAGAACAATCTCTGCAGGGCTTCGCCAAGCACTACAGAAACTAGACGGAGGATAAACTAGAGGGTCGGGGTAGCCGGCACACGGCTTGGTGTATCTTGATGTGTCTTGGGTGCTAGCCCTACCCCTCTATTTATATGTTGAGCCCTGGGGTCGAAACTTGGAGCAAAAGCCTCCTCAAAGTCGGTTTTGCCCGAAAGGAAAGAGTCCCACTCGGACTCCAGGGCTAGACGCCAGGGTTCCCGGCGTCTACCCCCTAGACGCCAGGGTTCCTGGCGTCTAGCCTCTGGTCTCCGCAAAACTTCCTTTTGCACTTTCCTAAAGCCTCGTGGGCTTTCCCCTTTGGCCCAAATAAAGTGTTATCGTACCCAAACACTTCGGGAAACATCCGGAACCCCTTCCGGTGAATTCCGGAACCCTTCCGGAGGTCAAACACTATTATCCCATATATTAATCTTTATCTCCGGACCATTCCGGAGTTCCTCGTCATGTCCGTGATCACATCCGGGACTCCGAATAACATTCGGTCACCAACATACATAACTCATTTAATACTATATCGTCAACGAAACGTTAAGCGTGCGGACCCTACGGGTTCGAGAACTATGTAGACATGACCGAGACATCTCTCCGGTCAATAACCAATAGCGGAACCTGGATGCCCATATTGGCTCCTACATATTCTACGAAGATCTTTATCGGTCGAACCGCATAACAACATACGTTGTTCCCTTTGTCATCGGTATGTTACTTGCCCGAGATTCGATCGTCGGTATCTCAATACCTAGTTCAATCTCGTTACCGGCAAGTCTCTTTACTCGTTCCGTAATACATTATCTTGTGACTAACTCATTAGTCATTTGCTTGCAAGGCTTATTATGATGTGCATTACCGAGAGGGCCCAGAGATACCTCTCCGACACTCGGAGTGACAAATCCTAATCTTGATCTATGCCAACACCACGAATACTTTCGGAGACACCTGTAGAGCATCTTTATGATCACCCAGTTACGTTGTGACGTTTGATAGCACACAAGGTGTTCCTACGGTATTCGGGAGTTGCATAATCTCATAGTCATAGGAACATGTATAAGTCATGAAGAAAGCAATAGCAGCAAAACTAAACGATCAAAGTGCTATGCTAACGGATGGGTCTTGTCCATCACATCATTCTCCTAATGATGTGATCCCATTGATCAAACGACAACTCATGTCTATGGTTAGGAAACATAACCATCTTTGATCAATGAGCTAGTCTAGTAGAGGCATACTAGGGACACTCTGTTTTGTCTATGTATTCACACATGTACTAAGTTTCCAGTTAATACAATTCTAGCATGAATAAAAGACATTTATCATGATATAAGGAAATATAAATAACAACTTTATTATTGCCTCTAGGGCATATTTCCTTCACCTGACAGTACACCTCCAGCATTGTCTCCTTGCATGGTATCCCTCAAGTAATCTCCTCAGATCGTGGAAGCTTATTCACTTCCAAATTCTGGGATTCCTTCCAGTCAGCTATGGGTACCAAGATTCGCTTCAGCACGGCTTTTCACCCTCAGACTAGTGGTCAAGTCGAAAGAGTGAACCAAATTCTTGAAGATATGCTCAGAGCTTGTGTCATCTCTTTCGGTATGAAATGGGAAGATTGCCTTCCATTTGCGGAATTCTGCTACAACAACAGCTTCAAAGCAAGTGCAGGCAAAGCACCGTTTGAAATTCTCTATGGAAGAAAGTGCCGTACCCCTCTCAACTTGTCCGAGACTGGTGAACGTCAACTCCTTGGTAATGATTTAATCTCAGAGGTCGAAGAGATGTGCAAAGTCATACGTGAGAATCTCAAGGCCACGCAATCACGCCAAAAGAGCTACTATGACGGCAAACACCGAGATTTGGCTTTCGACATTGGAGATCATGTCTATCTCCGTGTTTCTCCCATGAAGGGCACTCAGAGGTTCGGTATCAAGGGCAAGCTTGCTCCAAGATACGTGGGCCCTTTCAAGATAATTGGCAAGAGAGGCGATCTAGCCTACCAACTCGAGCTTCTTTCCAACTTTGCAAATGAGCACGATGTGTTTCACGTGTCACAACTCCGCAAGTGCTTCAAGACGCCTGAACGCACCGTTCCTTTCGAAGAGATTGATCTTCAGCAAGACTTGTCTTATCGTGAGCACCCCGTTGCTATCCTTGAAGAAACTAAGAGCAGACCCGCAACAAGTCCATCAAATTCTTGAAAGTGAACTGGTCACACCATACCGACCGAGAAGCTACATGGGAACGAGAAGATCATCTCCGTTCCGAGTATCCCACTTTCTTTCAGTCCTAGATCTCGGGACGAGATCTTTTCGTAGTGGAGGAGAGTTTGTAATACCCCAGGTGTAAAACTTCCATATATGGCAATATATATATTTCCATTCGGTACTTGTCCTTTCCTTGGGGGTTTTCTTTTTCATTCATGCATTGTCATCATTATTGCATTGTCATGCCTTGTTGCTTCATTATCATCATGTTGCATTCGTACCTTGTCATTTTGCATTCCTCCCTTCTTGTCATTTTGCAATTGTCATCTCATATTGCATCATGTGGTTGCCTTGTGCTTGGTGTCATTGAGCATATCCTCATCCCCATGTGTGCCTCACACCTCTCCTTCCCTCTCTTCATTCTTTTGACAAGTGACACTTTCCTCCTCTTTCAATATTCATCTTTGTCTCATAATCCCAGCACCATGCAAAAACCCCTCTACCAAGTTTAAGCTATTTTGTAGATGTTTTGGTTGGGTTTTAAATGGCTCAAGTTTGAATTTAATTCAAACTTGAATTATTTTACTTCCTCTAAAAATGCCCAGGACAGTTTTATAAAAGAGTGTATAAATCCAGGGTCATAAGGATATTATCATATCTCTTATACACATCTCCTACCTCCCTGGCTTTTTTCCCTTCTGTGGCTGTGTTTTAAATATATAGAAAAGAGAGAAGGAGAAGCCCTCACCTAGTCTTTCTCACCAGGGCCTTTTTCCCCAGCCAGCAGCAGTAGCTGGCCCAGCCGCGCAGCTAAACTGGGCTCCCCTTGCCTCCTAGGACAGCCCAGGAAGAGGGCCTCGCAGTTTCAGCGCATCCCTGGCCTCTCCCGCGGTCAAAAACCACTTGGACCCAGCCTCGCCCCACCTGCAGCGACCCCCCCCCCTCACTTTTCGTTCTACCTCTCGCTTTCCCCTCCTTGTAGTAAAACTCTCGAGCCCTAGGGCACATGGCCTCCGTGGCCGAGCCAGCTCGCCTCGCCCTCCTATTTAACCAGCTCGCCACGCCCTAGGGTTCCTCCTCCTTCCTCCTTTCCCCTTCGCGCCGCTGCCACAAGTAAGGGGCACCCACGCTCCTTCTTCCCCGCCTCCAGGAGCCATGGCCCGCTCGGTCTAAACCTCGCCGCCGGCCTAAACCTCCTCCGTCGACTCCCTCCTTGCGCTCATGAGCACTGCCGCTCCGTCCTGGTTCCATCCTGACGCCGATCCGAGCCCTAGGTCGCCAAGTCCGGCTACCTCCCCGTCATCCGCTTCCTCCCCTACGCACGGATAGCGTCCAGTACATAATTCAGAGATCGACGGTGACTTTTCCGGCTCGTCTCCGACGAACTCCCCGTGTCCTAGGGTAAGCAGGTATAACCAGCTCCCTCTTTGTTTTCTCCTGGAGTCCGAAGAGCCCGGTAGCACTCGCTAGATCCTTGTCGTCTTCATGCTCGCGGTGCTCCGGTGAAACTTGGCAAAGTTCAGAGGAGGCCATCAGGCCTCTCCACTCCGGAACTCTAGCACCGCGTCGCTAGTGCACGCCCACACACGCCCGTGCCATCACACTCCGCACCCCAGCAGCTCCACGCCGCGCGCCTTGCCGGCCCTATGCCGATGTCATCTCCCTGCTTGCGGCAGGAGCTCGTCCCGCCTGGTCCGCTCGACAAGGGCGAAGCCCTATCCGCGCACTGCAGCACTCCCCTCCAGCTACTGCAAAGCCCGACGCCATACACCGTGCTTACCTCGCCCCGACGTGCTCTCGCCGGCGTCACCGCTGCCGTCGCCGTCTCTGTACGCGTAGAGGAGCTAGTTCCGCTCCGGGCCAGCTCAAAAGGAGCCAAGCCCCTCTCCTATCAATCCCCCTCTCCTAGCCTAGTGGTTCGCTGCCCTCTCCCACAACCCGCAGACCCGGCTTCGAATCCCCTTTGGGCAGTGGATTAAGCCCATATTTTTGCCTATGTCCAACTGACACCCAGGCCCCACCTGGCATACACTGCATGCGCACACACCCACTCCCGCACTCACTTGGCCACCTCAACACCCCCTGGACCCATTAGTTAGTGATTGTGGCTAGTCCAGGCCGGGTCAGAGTTGTTTTACTTCTTATCTGTTTTGTTTTTATTTCAGATTTTGATTGCATTTTGAAATCTTCATATCTTTTAAACTATGCATCTGTTCAAAATGATTTAGATATGAAAACTGCTTAGTTTTTAGTGTAGATTATTAATATGCATTTTGTTGCCATGTTAAAGACATTTAAAATAATGTTTGAATATATTTTGTAAATAACATGTTCAAATTGGTTTAATTCATAACTAAATAATCGTAGCTCTAAATTTAACAAACTTTATATGTAAATGGGGTGGGAAAATGTGTAGAATAACATGGTACTATTCCTCTACATGTTTAACAACTCTAAAATATGGTTACCACATATCTGTTCTATATTTATTATGCACATGGGAGTTTTCGGAATTGTTGTTTGTTCCTTCCGGCCCATTTAAAATGCTTGCATGATGTTGTTGGTCTTATGATGCACTCCTTGCCATGCTAAGCAACATTTAAACGTGTTGGGTGAATGTATGAATGTTGAATTAATTGTGTGACGTGGCGAGTGTAAGCCAACTATTTTACTCTTTCATCCCCGTTCTTTACACGAGTTGTGCAAAGATACCACGCTTGCGATCATTCCAGAATGCGCTTATGTCTCTAACTCGTGCCTCGACACGTAGGAGATATAGTCGCATCTTGGGCATTACGTAACTTCTCAGGTTTGCGAATGTTTCGGCGAGGTCAGTCAGTAGGTCAGAACCTTTACGTGACTTGACCATGATGTCATCCATGTATGCTTCCACATTCCGACCGATTTGCTTCAGTAGACACTTTTGGATCATGCGCATGAAAGTCGCGCTGGCATTCTTGAGGCCAAAAGGCATGGTGACATAACAAAAACACCCGAATGGGGTGATGAAGGTTGTTTATATTTCATCGGGGCCAAACAGATGGATCTAATGGTACCCAGAATATGCATCCAGGAAAGACAGACGCTCACACCCTGCAGTCAAGTCGACGATTTGATCAATGCGAGGGACATGGAAATGATCTTTTGGGCAGGCCCGATTGATATGTTTGAAATCGATGCACATGCGGAGTGATTTGTCCTTCTTGGGGACCATAACCACATTGGCGAGCCACTCGGAGTGGTAAATCTCGCGGATGAACTCAGCTGCCAGAAGCCGAGCCACCTCTTCACCAATTGCTTTCCTCTTCTCCGTGGCGGACCGCCGGAGATGTTCCTTCACAGGTTTCACTTTCGGGTCGACTCGCAAACGGTGCTCAGCCAGTCCCCTGGGTACACCGGCATGTCGGATGGTTTCCATGCAAAGATGTCCCAGTTCTCACGGAGGAACTGGATGAGCGCTTCTTCCTGTTTGCTGTCGAGTGTGGTTGAGATGTGAGTCGGAGCGGCATTGGGGTCGGTAGGATGAATATGCACAGGCTTCTTCTCTTCGGCCGACTGGAATGCTGACTCGGAAGTAGGCTTCTTAGCTCGCAACAAATCGCTCGCATCCACATTCTTCTGGTATTCTTCCATCTCTACTGCTGCCATCTGCTCATCAACAATTTTTGAGCCTTTCTGGAAGCATTCTTCTGCTTTCTGCCGATCCCCAGTGACAGTGATCACGCCCTTGGGTCCCGGCATCTTCAGTTTGAGGTATACATAACACGTTGAGCCATGAAACGGGCATAGGCGGGCCTGCCCAGAATTGCATGGTAAGCACCGTGGAAGTCCACCACCTCGAACATCAACTTTTCTTTGTGGTAATGAGTCGAATCACTGAAAACCACATCAAGGATGATTTGACCAAGTGAGCCAGCTTTCTTCCTGAGAATGACTCCGTGGAATCTCATGTTGCTCTCACTCAGTTTGGACATCAGAATTCCCATTCCCCAGAGGGTTCCGGCGTACAGGATATTCAGACCACTGCCGCCATCCATCAGAACCTTAGTCAACCACGTACCATCGACAACTGGGTCAACCACCAACGCTTGCCGCCGGGGGGTAGCAATGTGCGCGGGATGGTCGGACTGGTCGAATGTGATGGGAGTCTTAGACCACTTTAAGTACGTCGTTGTTGCCGGAGCAACCATGTTGACTTCCCTGTTGATAACTTTCAGTCGACTCTTGCTTTCAACGTCAGCAAAAATCATCAAGATAGAGTTGATTTGGGGGTAACCTCCATCCCCTTCTTTGTCTCCAGTCTCCTCAGATTCCTTCTTCTTCTTAGTGGGCAGGTCCTTCTGGAAGTTCTGAATCAGGAGCCGACACTGTCGAGTGGTATGTTTGGGGTAAATAAAGTTCCCCTCTTCATCCTTCTTCGTGTGTATAGGACACGGCAAGTCAAGCACATCATTCCCTGACTGATCTTTCACTTTCTTAGAGATCCAAGGACCTTTAGGTTTCCCTTTATTCTCTCCCCGGGTAACAACTGCCTCCTCTCTTGGAGTTGCAGGCTCTGCTTTATGCTTCAGTTTCCGATTGGAATTTCCATCATCTTGGTCGATTGGTTTCTTGCCCCTACAGAGTCGATCTGCTTCTTCTCCATTAGCATACCGACTGGCTATCTCCATCATCCGAGTCAGAGACATATCTCCTGTCCGACCGAATTTCAGGTTGAGCTCTCTGTACCGCACACCCTCTTTAAAGGCGCAGACTGCCTGATGCTCGGACACGTTCTCCACCGTATGATGCAGAGTGGTCCACCTCTGAATGTAATCTCTCAAAGTTTCATTCGGCTTATGGACGCAATGTTGTAACTCTGCCAGTCCAACAGGCCGCTTGCAAGTGCCCTCAAAGGTCCTGACGAACACTCGAGCTAATTCCTCCCAGCTGAAAATGCTACCAGGGGCCAACTAATTCAGCCAAGCTCTGGCCGAGCCTCCCAACATCACGTGGAGGTGCTTCATAGCCTCATCATCATTGCCACCACCAATTTGTACAGCCACTTGGTAATCTTCCAGCCAAGTATCTGGCTTCGACTCACCGGTGAACTTGCTCACTCCCGCTGCTAATCTAAAGTTGGGGGGAATCTCTGCGGCCTTGACGGCATTGCTGAAACACTCGGGCCCAGAAATGGAAGCTTTGCTGCCACTTGGACGATCTATGTCTTGTCCTTCTCGGTACGCCTGGTTCCTGTCGACCAGACCTTGCACAAGAATCGATCTTGCATCAAAGCCAGGTCTTCGGGGATCCACGGGGATCCTTCGCTCGGCACCATGCGGGCTCCTGCCGACTTTCGTCGGGGCGAGTACGATTCGCTCCCCGGAGGAGGCGTAGGCACTCGGCGGCGATCATTGTGACTAAGTCGATGGTTGTACTGATCATAGTTCTGACCTGGGTGTTGCTCTTCACGGGGTCCACGACTCTCGCGCCGTGGGGGCAATCTTGGGCTATGGACCGACCAGACGGTGTCCGCCGCCACCGATCTGCTATGAATCCTGTTGCATGACTGGGACACGGCTGCATTCTGCTCTCCAGCTGTTCGAAGCAGCGCCCGAATCTGCCGCAGGCCTCTTCCAGCCTCTGACTAAGACGGCTGGATCGACTCCGCGATGCGGGCTGCAGCTGTGAGGTTCTAAATCGTTGTATGAAATACCTGGGGTTCATGCGGGAACAACTGCCGCGGCCGTCAACTGGATTCAGGAATCAGTCGGCGGGCTCGATCGTCGAGGGAACGCTGAAGGTTCTCCAGACGCGCGCGCTCGGCCACGGTGGCTAGGCGTGTGGCTTCCAGAGCTTGAGCCTCAGGAGTTTCTCCCAAGATGGGGGTATACATCGCCTCTTTGTTACGGCGACAGAGCTCTTCTCTGTGCTCGGCAGTGAGGGGCTCGGGTACGTACCCATCGTGGTCGTATGACTGACCATCGTCGTTGCTGCCATTACCGCCGCGAGGGTACCCAGGTGGACTGCGCCGAGAGTCGACCATGAGGACCTTTGCTGCGGGGTCACTGCTCCCGCACTCGGAAAGCATGTCTATGGAGCCCGTCGACCGGCTCGTAGTGGTACTCGTCGGGCTCGATGGCCGCGACTTGGGGGGTGGCCGACTGGCGAGCCACTGCGTGCTTCACCCACCGCTGGAGCCGTGACCGACCGGATCGCTTGCGGCGGCGAACAGTGGGCAGAGCAGATGACAAAGGAGTCGACCGATACTGAGTCGACGGCTGCCAGAGAAGGACGCCACAAGCACTCGCGCGGAAGTGCGCTGCCCCGCGGGCGAGTAGTGCCTCGACATCGAGGGGGGCCTCCTGGAGCCAGGTGGAGTCATTAGCGATGAAGATGAGCGCGCCGAGTCGGATCTCGCGGCCCAACGCCAGACCACCAGCGGAAACCATGATGATGGAGATCGGGAAAAAACTTGCAACCTCACCGGGAGTTGCTAAGACACCTGCCCCCCAGTGGGCGCCAACTGTCGTGGTACTAAGTCTGACAGTAAGGATAGGGGGTACGTAGGAGGAGGCAAGGTCCTAGCTGTGGCAAGGTTGTACACATGAGTTTTACGAGTTCAAGCCCTTCTCGGAAGAAGTAACATCCCTACGTCTCGATGCCCGGAGGTTGTCGACTGGAATATAGATGTCTGTGTGACTTACAAGGGGTGCGAACCCTTGTATCGAAGGAGGGGGTGGCTAATATAGAGTGCGCCAGCACCCCAACCCCCCACGTTATAGAGGGTTCAATGTACATAAAAGCAAGACGTTACTGATAACACCTGTAATAAACGACAGTAAAGGCCATCATTACTGCGGAGTGAATGTCTGACCGTTGCTAGCCTTACGAGACCTTAGACCTTCTCGGAGTCGAGTGGTTTCTTGCATGGTCGAGTGACATCGTTCTGTCGAATGGAATTGGGATATCCGAGTGAGGTATGTTGTCGAGTGAATTGCTCTCTTTGGCCATACTAGTCGGTACCTTCTATCATCCTTGGAATGTCTTTGATCGTTAGGGCAGTGACCTTGCGTAGGGTATCTAGGTCAGGCCTGTGACCCTACCCTAGGTCTGTGGTATCATCAACGGTGACATCCCCCACTTAGGTGTTGACGGCATTGGCGGCTACTCCACCTCAGACTACAGTACCGCCGAAGATGATTTTGCGGAGCCGGTGTTGTCGATGGAGCAGAGGTTGCAGTTGGCGAGTATTTGGGTGGCCAACCCTACCACCGCCCATCACTGGACTCATGGAATCGGTGGTGTGCTGTAAGTTCTCCAATGTTCCATGTTAGCTAACTCAAATTGGGGATAAGGGTTAGGGTTTACTGCTTCCATGTTTTAGCACTATAATTGGTACTATTGTATATGATGTACATTGTTTTTTCTTAGTCCAAA
This sequence comes from Secale cereale, assembly GCA_902687465.1. NCBI lineage: Eukaryota > Viridiplantae > Streptophyta > Magnoliopsida > Poales > Poaceae > Secale > Secale cereale. The sequence continues at coordinate 157,620,657 of LR738713.1, forward strand.
TTGAGATTAGGTGTTAGCTAACTAGAGCAGTGCAACATTATTATGTTAACCAGTTCTCTGAGATAGTTATTTAGACTTAGTTATTTACATTGTATACTAGCATTATTCTGTTAACTAGAGCAGAGTAGCATTTTTCTCAGTTTAGTTATAATATGTCTGATTTGTAGTAATTTTGTTTATTAGAATTGTTGACTAGTGCTAAGGGTAAATAGAAGCTTTGTTTATATGTTAACTAAAACAATGCTTTGTTTATATGTTAACTAAAGAAGTGTTTGGATGTTAGTTAAATTGTTAACCATTATTTTGTGTTATTTCGTTTTGCAGTTTGTATGATGACATTGTGGATGTTAGGTTCCATTTTGTTGCTTCAGAAATGTTTGAGCTGAAGCTCTGTAGTTCAGATGTAACATTTCTGAATATAGTTCCAGTGATGAAAACCTAAGGATTAGTGAATATGATCTGTTGTTTCACATTGAGAATCCAACCTTAGGGGAGAAAGGATTGGAGATGGTAGAAAGTAATGTTGAGTTGCAAATAATAAAGAGGCAGGTTGAGGAGTGTAAGGTTATCAATTTTCTAGTGAGAGCCCGTCCACCTCCTTGCAGCCAGTTTCAGAGGCAAGAACTCGAGTTGTCCACAGTTGTTTTGGAAGAGCCTATTTTATATGATCTTAGTGAGCCACCCATCTATGTTGTTGATCCAGAAGGAGTTGTCTTTGAAAGTCAGAGTAGCAGCTGCAGTGCAGCTCATGGTAATGGTGTTTGCACACAATAGAACAAGAATGTAAAAGGAAAGTTGAAAGTTGTTTTGGAACTAGAAGAAGAAGAGGGATATGAGGGTAGTGGTGGTTCTGCTTGTGAAGGTGAAGATGACAGTGATGGATACCATTTTTATATGGGTGATGTTGATGACATAGAGATGGAAGAGGGGAAGAGACAGAGAGAGTATGATGATTTAGAAGAGGAAGAAACAGATGATGAAGAATCTGAGGAGGAAGAAGTTGTGCATTATGAGGGAGACACAGAGGTTGAGGAACTATTTCAAATGGATGAAGATGAGAAGGTTGTTTCACAGAATGAAGACATTGTAGTTCCAAATGAAGAGAAGAAGAAGAAGAAGAAACAGAAGCTTCCAGTCAGGAGAGGGCCTACAACAAGGTCACATTCAAGTGTAGTTCAAGAGAAGGAGCCTGATTTCAAGCCTTCATTTGATGAAGAAGAGAAATGGATGTTTAAGGAGGATGGTGATGATGATTTTGAGCCATTGTCATTTGTGCTGCCAAAGAAAAGGAAGAGCAGGGCAAAGCAGATGCCTCCTAGAAAATGGTACAATGAGAAAATGGAGTAACCACATGAGCAATTAAGTCTAAAGATGTGTTTCAAGGATCAACATCAATTCAGAGAGGCTTTGTTGAACTTGCACATCACTCAAGGCAGAAACTTCAAATATCACAGGAACTCAGATCAAAGGATAATTGTAGAATGCAAAGAAAAACATTGCAACTTCTTTATGGTGGCATCAGTTATAAAAGGTGAAACTCCTTTTGTAATTAAGAAGATGAGAATTGAGCACACTTTCCCTATTAGTACAGAGACAACAAGGGTAAGTGCCAAGTGGCTTGCCAACAAGTATGAGTCACTTGTCAGATCTGATCTAACAACTGGCATTCAGACATTGATTGATGCATGCATGGAGAAGTATGGTGTGGATGTGCCAAACTCAATGGCTTATAGGGCAAAGAACCTAGCTATGGATGCTGTTTTAGGAGACCACAAGAAGCAATACCCTAGGTTGAGAGACTATGCTCGGACAGTGATGGATACAAACCCTGGGAGTAGAGTAGTAGTCACAACTATAACTCCAACACCCACTGAAAAAATCCTCCATCCAGGCCCAAGATTCCATGCCATGTTCTATTGCATCAATGGAGCAAGGTAGGGGTTTCTCAAGGGGTGCAGACCATTCATTGCTCAGTTTATTTACCTTGCGCATTAGTTACATATTGTTTCATCTTTAAATGCATTTGAATGTTTTAGATGCTGATTTTTCTTGCTCATATAGGTGTTGATGGGTGATTCATTAAGTTGAGTACTGGTGCTCAACTATTTGCTGCCATTGGTAGAGATGGCAACAACAATATATACCCACTAGCATTTGGTATTGTTGGGAAAGAGGACACACCTAGTTGGTGTTGGTTTCTACACCAACTTAAAATCTGCCTAGGAGGAGAAGTGGGACAGTTTGGTCCATATACAATAATGTCTGATAGACAAAAGGTATGTGCTTTCATTACCTCTCTCATTGTTCTTATATGGTTGTTATCTACTAAATGGTAGCTTAGCTAGTTAAATTGTGTGTCCCAGGGCCTACTAAATGCAGTGAATGATGTATTTCCTAAGTGCAACCAAAAGTTCTGCCTAAGGCATATATATGCAAACTTCCAAAATGTTGGGTTTAGGGGGGGAGATCTGAACAAGTATATGGATAATGCTGCTTATGCATATAGTGAACACAAATTTAACATTGCTATGAATAACCTGAGAGCTGAATGTGAGGAAGTTTGGTAGTGGCTTTCTGAAATACCCAAGAAAACATGAGCAAGGCATGCATTTGACACAAATTGCAAGACTGACCTTGTAGTTAACAATTTGTCTGAGGTGTTCAACAAGTATGTCCTAGATGTTAGGAAGAAACCAATTAGGACAATGTGTGATGGAATCAAGGATAAACAGATGGTGAGGTGGCATAGGAATAGGGAGAGTGGAAAGAAAGCTAGATGGGAAATAACACCCCATTATAGTGAGAAGCTAGAGGTTGAGAAGGAGAGGGCAAAATTTTGCAAACCTATTCAAGCTGGTGTGGACTTGTGGCAAGTTACAAGTGGGCAGCAAACCCATGCTGTTAACTTGCAACTTCACACATGTGGGTGAAGAAAATGGCATCTCAGTGGCATCCCATGTAACCATGCCATCTCAGCAATAAAGAAGGGCAAAAGAAAACCTGAGGATTATGTCAGCAAATTCTTCAAGAAACAATTCTATATGGCAGCTTATGAACCAATGATCTATCCAGTTCCTGGTGAGCATGATTGGACAAAAACCCCTGGTCCAGACATTGAACCACCTACATTTAAAGTGAAGAGGGGAAGAAATAAAGAGAAGAGGATCAAGGGGAAATTTGAAGTTCCTAAGCCAAAGGACACATCAAGAATGGGGACTATAACATGTGGCAATTGTGGACTCCAAGGCCATAGGTACACAAGCTACATGAAATAGTTGAAGCCTGAGCTGGCTTTGAAGGATAACAAACATGTGGTAATCCTCTTTTAAGTATAACATGTTTTCCTGGTTGTACATTCCCTACTTTTACTTTTTGCTAACTAATTTCCATGTTTATGCAAGCCTATTGTAAGGAATTCAAATGCTGGTGTTGCTGCTCCTACAACAGCACCAAGAGCTTCTCATTCTGCTCCTACAACAACACCAACAGCTGGAACAGGAGGTGCTGGTGTTGCTGCTCCGACAACAGCACCAAGAGCTTCTCATTCTGCTCCTACAACAACACCAACAGCTGGAACAGGAGGTGCTGGAACAAGAGGTGCTGGGAGAGGTGCATCAGCTGATGGGAGAGGTTCTGGAAGAGGTGCTAGGAGAGGTGCTGGGGGAGATGGAACAGGAGGTGCTGGTAGAGGTGCAGGAAGAGGTTCAAGGGCATTCTATGCCCCAAGGTAATCTGCTCCCTCCATATCTACTGCTCCTCCACCTTCTGGTGTTAGAAACAGTGGATGGAGGGGCTACTTCTATGCTAGTGGTAACCACTAAATGGCATATGTGCCATGTAATGTTCAAAACTAGAGTAGAGTAATCTCAAAACTACGATATAATGTGATCTTGGTACTCAGTCTACTTTATTGTTGCTCTTGCTACTATGTGTACTTTAAGAATCATTGCCATATATGCCTTTTGTTCATGTGGATGGATGGATATATGGCTTTAAGAATCTATGGTTTTGGTGGCTCGGGGTCGACGAAACAACCTAAAACTATCATGTTGGGTTTTTGGTGGCTCGGGGTCGACGAAAGCACCTAAAACTATGAACTAGGGTTTTGGTGG
>LR738713.1:157626109-157646426 GCA_902687465.1 Secale cereale
TTTTGGTGGCTCGGGGTCGACAAAACCACCTAAAACTATCATCTAGGGTTTTGGTGGCTCGAGGTCGACGAAACCACCTACAGCTATCATGTAGGGTTTTTGGTGGCTCAGGGTCGTCGAAACCACCTAAAACTATCATCTAGGGTTTTTGGTGGCTAGGGGTCGACCAAACAACCTAAAACTATCATTAAGGGTTTTTGGTGGCTCGGGGTCGACCAAACAACCTAAAACTATCTACTAGGTTGTTGGTGGCTAGGGGTTGACCAAACAACCTAAAAACCCCTAAAACAAGCATCTAGGGTTTATATATGGAGGCACCACTATAACATAAGCATTTAAGCATTTAAGCATGACACTAACATAAGTTACTATTCCCTTTGCAAATGCATTTAAGCATCTAAGCATCACTATAACATAAGCATCTTACAATGCTTAATATATCATCATTTTTTGTCTAACAACCAAAGCAAATAGTACTTACTAGAGTTCAACACATTATAGGCTTACACAACCATTGTTCACAATACATAGTGGAGTTCAAATGCACATTCCATGCTTTTCTCACAAAAGGATGAATAACATAACTACTAGGTACATAAATAGCCAGAGTTCACAAATAGTGGAACCATACATTACATAACCATAATTCTAAGTTACTAGGTCATTGCACAACCATCCTTCCCAAAAGGTATGCAAGGCCCACTAATCTCACTTTCATCTTGTTTAGTTCTATAAGATGGCCTGGATCCCCTTGATCTTCTCCTTGAGCTTCTCCTCTCCCTTCATGAGCTCAACAATCTTGAGGTGTAGCATGTACTTCTCTTCATCAAGCTTTTCCTTTCCCTTCAGAAGATCAATAGCCTGAAATTTCATCTCTAGCTTCTCTTGGGTGAGATTCTCCTAAAACTTTGTGAACTCTGCATTCTTCAACTCCAACTTCTGCCTAGCCTCACTCAGCAATTCCTTCTCTTTCATATTCTTCAACTTCAAGTTCTGGATGACAGTTGCTTGAGCACTTGTCAGGTTGCACAACAGTTCATACTTCTGATTAAACCTCTCTCTATCTGCATCTTTCTTTGCCATTTCTGCCTTCATACCAGCCACCAACTCAATTGTGCATTGGTGCTGATATGTGAGGTTGGACTGCAGATAATTGAAATCCACAACCCTATCCTCCTGCATATCCACTAGTTGATGCACATCTTTCACTAACTTGTCATGGTATGCATCCAACTAGTTCTTTTCTTCTGTTAGCTGGTGAATAGTTAAAGCACTTTCAAGATTATCAGTCACCCTAGCAGACTTGCTCTCTTCAACCATTGACCAAAGCTTCAACAATGCATTCTCCATTGCCGGGGGCCACTACTCATCAACCCAGTGAACAAACCCACAATTATGACCTTCCTGGAAAAATAACAGTTATCTAATGGCACTACATAATGTTGGTACTGGGCAGCACTGAATTTGCACAGCCTAGCTAAATACACTACATTAGCCTGCAGTAACACAGTAGCCACTAGGAGTAACCAACTCCTCCATCTAAATATACAGTTAGGTTACATCATATGCATTGCAACAACACACTAGCTAATGAGAGTACCTACTGTCAGCACTAAGCAACAATTAATTATTGGCAGTAACACATCAGCTAATGGAGGGGCTAATGTGAGTCCTCAACACTGCATTTGGCAAACAAATGAAAACTGTTGCACTACACTGAACTTAATATTGGGCATTCTTACAATGAGCACTACACTAGGGCATATATGACTAACAAATTTGCCATAGACAAAACTGAATCACACTTAGCAAAGAATACTCTGCCACTTTCAATAAACACAATCAGGTGAATAATCAATAAGGCAAGAAACATACCGGCTCTGCACATGCTAAGAACCTTCTCCCGGTGTATGTTCCTTCAAATACAACAAGCTTCTCTGATGGCTTCCCATTCTTCCTGCAGAACGACATCAGATCTAGCTCAAGGCCTTTGTAATCCGAGTCCTCGAGTGAGAATGGCACACGACCAAGCAAAATGTAAGTGACCATCATGTGCAGAGGACGAGGAGAAAGCAAATCAATGGAAATCCTCACAGCAAAGACCACCTAAACAGAAAAAAACCGAATTTTCTAAACCTAACCCTAACCCTGGCTCCAATGAACTAATCTGGTTCAGTCCATCCATGGAGGTTTCGGAGTACATGTATGTCGAGCTTGTGTTGGCGGCGCTGCTCTCGTCCTCGAAAACCATGGCTGCGGTGGCGTGGTCTGGCGGCCGGTGGGGGCGGGCGGGGAGGCAGCCGGCGGCGAGGCGGAGATGAGGAGGAAGCAGAGAGGAGGAGGGAGTGAGTCGGGGCCTGGCTCAGGCCGCACCAGCCGCGCCCATAAGCGGTTCGACCCGGCCTCATCCAAGTCAGCGCACGGGCACGCGCTCTCTGGTCAGCGTGGCGTCTAACTAGCGGGCCCAACCCGTCAGTTTCACTGTCAATACGTATAAACAACACTTTTAGCCTCTTTTGCAACAGCATGCCCCAAAGTTGGTACTGACATGAAAAAATTACCAATCTTGGTACCAATCTGCTTCCAATGCCCCAATTGTGGTACTTTTGTTCAATTTACTCGATCGCTTCGGTGTCCCTAGAGAGTGTCTTTTTGTAAACTTCTGTAATGCCCAGGATTGGACTATACCTCCTACGTGTCGAGGCACGACTTAAAGGTATAAGCCCATCCTAGAATGATCTCAAGTTTGGTATCTTTGCACGACTCATGTAAAAGAGGGATTAAATTGCAAAAGAAAATAGTTGGCTTACACTCGCCACTTCACACAATACATTACATAAGCAAAACATCATTCCAAACATCACAACCCAACTACGGGTGAAGATCCAAAAGAAAGATACCAAAACAACATAAAGCCACAGGTCAGGATCGAATCCTAGTAGAAACCACTACTGATCGTCGAAACGTCACAAGCATACGGCCAAACTCTCTTCATCGAGCTCCTGGTGAAGAACTTGATCCAGCTCCTGCATCAAACTCGGCTGAACCTGCATCTGGTGTTGTAGTATCTGTGAGCCATGAGGACTCAGCAATCCCATAACCATGGGTATCAAGACTAGCAAAGCTTTGTGGGTAGGAAGAGGTAAAGTGGTGAGGTTGCAGCAGCGGCTAAGCATAATATGGTGGCTAACTTACGAGTACCAGAATAAGATGAGCTTCTACGCAAACGGTCGCAAAAGTAGTGATCGCTAAAGATCCTAACTACATACGAGTCAAACATAACCCCACCGTTTTCTCTTCTCAAAGTGAAAAGAGACAGTCACGGTTACTCACACAGTTGTGTGTTTTACTTCGGATCATCTGTCAAGTTTTCTACAACCGGACATTAACAAATTCCAATCTGCCACATAACCGCGGGCACGGCTTTCGAAAGATCATAACCCTGCAGGGGTGTCCCAACCTAGCCCATCACAAGCTCTCACGATTAGCTGAAGTGATAAATATAATATCATCACCCCTTATCTTAGGGAAATCCGATCAGGCTCGGCTTCCCGGTAGCACAAGTCATTTCGACAATGGTAAAACAAGTCCAGCAAGACCTCCCGGCGTGCCGACACCCTGATAGTAGCCGCGTGTATCTCGTCTCAGGCCACAATCGGATGGGCGATGCTACAGGTAAAACCAATCCTCGAGTTTCCCCGCGGTGGCTCCGCAGGACCCCCGTTTGGGACCAACACCATCAGCACTGGCCCCCCCTGCTATGTAGAAAGAATCCTCGGGTAGCGCTAACTCCCTATGCAATTTAATTAATTAATTAAGTTGTTATTATGAGCAAATTAAAACCAATGTTGGGCCTTGCTGGAGGAGTTTTATTCAAAGTCGAATTGTCAAGGGGTCCCCATCCACCCATCGTGTAAGGAACGCAAAATCAAGGAACATAATGCCGGTTTATCGGCGCCTAAGGTGGCATGAGTGGAACAAAACACCGAGCAAAATGCCAAGCCTTCCACCCATGCCCAGTATATAGGTGTGTTAATAATAATTATAGATATTGTGATATTCCAACAACAAGTTCCCTCCTGGAACGGACTTCATCTTCACCTGCAACTAACAACGCTATAAGAGGGGCTGAGCAAGCGGGTAACATAGCCAAACAGTGGTTTTGCTAGGAAGGTGTCAAAGGTTAGAGGTTTCATGGCAACAAGGAGGGGCTGACATAAAAGATGGGTAGCGTGACATGTAACGATAGCATCGAGACAACTAAGCATGGCAATGGTAGTAAAGGTATCCAAGGGTATGATCATCTTGCCTGGAATCCACAAGGGAGAAGAACGGGTCCATGAAGTAGACGGAGCAACAGACGAGCGAATTCTCACAACTCCGGAACGAAACCGAAGCTAACAAGAGAAGCAACCGGAAAGAAACAAACAACACGGTAACCACACATATCATAAACATGGCATACGATGCACATCCAAGTATGATGCATGTCCGGTTTAAATATGCATGGCATGACAAAGTGCACAAACAAAACTACAAGTTAAGTGGAGCTCAATATGCAACGAGTTGCATATTGATGAAACACCACATTTTATTATTTAATTGACTCTCGTTTATTTACAAGAGAAGATTAAATGTTTTTAGCATGGCAAGAGGTGAAGCATAAAGAAACTACACTATTTAGACATTTTAAATGAGGCCGGAAATAACAACAACAAATCCGGAAAATCCCCATAAGCATGTTTAGTAATTATAAGCAAACAACAATTCACACATTTTTAATGTTGTTAACATAATGCGGATGACATGATCAAGTTTTATGCAATTATAATAAAAGTTTACATGAAGATGATAAGAAGTTTTGTCACCGTGGTGGAAAGAAAACGGTGCCACGGCAACGATCCGAAAAATGATGCAACGCAACATATCGGTTCCGGTAACTCGTTGAGAGACCGGTGCAAAAGATGACGGAGAGCGAAACAAGAAGAAAGTGGGGAGATCCCGTCACCGGGTTCCCACGATTCGGTGACAAGGCAACCGAGGAACATGACAAACAGACGAAACGGGCACGGAGCACACAAGGGAAGCATTTCATACAACACAACAAGCATTCCACGAGTCATCCACGGGGTCGTCTCGTTATACCTTTGAAGCGTGCGTTTCGGGGTGGTTCGAGACGTAGAGGAAGAAGGCGTTCATGTTCGAAGAGGAAGTAGCCGTTCCGTAGAGGGAAGTAGTTGTTCACGACGGTAGCGGCAGTAGTGGTTTCGTTCGTAGTCGTTCGGGTCGTCGTGGTACTCGTTCGGGTCATGAAGAGGTACTTGCCGCAACATCGGGCATAGTCGTACACGGTCTTGCCGGTCTCGGACTCGGTCGTAGAGGTACACGTGTAGTCGAACTTGGCGGTTCATCGGCGACTCGAAGGGGTACTCGGCGGTCTCGATCCGTAGATGTACGGGTCCAAAATTAGATAAGCTTGCTGTTACATGGGTGCTTGAGATAACAAAATCAGTAACAAAACAAACAAAACAAAGGGAAAAACTGCGGGTCGGCGAGGACAGTTGGATGGAGGCCATGGCGATGGATCCCGCAGGAGACGAGGCAGAGTAGCAACGGGGAAGGGGCGTCATGGCGCAGCGGCTGGAGCGGACGAGGCAGGGGCCCCGAGTCGCGAAGGAGCTGCTGGAGGACGGGGCGCCGCTGCGGCCTTGACGCGCCGGGGCCGGCTGGAGGCGAAGAGGGGCAGGCCGGCGTGCGGCCTGGAGGACCGAGGCGCGCAGGAGGTCGAAGCAGGGCAGCGCTCGGGCTGGAGGCGCGTCGGGCTCGGCTGGGCGGCGGAGGCAGCCAGGCGACGGAGAGGTTCGGCTCGCCGGGCCGGCAAACGGCAAGGGCCGTCGCGGAGCGAGGAAAACGAGGCGGGGTCGCGCAGCTCCTGGCCGAGGAGGACCGGAGGGAGGGAGGCGCGCGCGGAGAGCACCGGGCTTCGGGTGCGGCCCTGGCCGAGGGAGGACGAAGGCGCGCTCGAGGGGCGCTGCGCGCTGGAGAGTTGCGGCGGCGGGCAGAGAGATCGAAGGGAGGCGAGGGAATCGGGCTGGAGGATCGATGGGATCGGGGAGAGGGAGGCTGGCGGTGGCTCGGGAGGAAAGGAGAGGAGCGGGGGCACCGCTAGGGTTAGGGGGTCGGTCTAGTGGGCTTGGGCCTAGAGGGAGGAGTTGGGCTTGAGGCCGCGGGAGGCCTGGCTGCAGGAAGGCCTGATGGCCAGGGAGGACTGGGCTGCCGGCTGTGGCTGGGCCCTCTTCTTTTAACGATTCTTTTAGCAGAAAAACAAAAGAGAAGCAAAAAGAAAAAGAGGAGGGGGGTTAGGGCAAGAATTAGGACAAAGGTTAATTTTCTCGGGCTCATAAAAATGAGCACGGTCCGAGAAAAATATAAAAGGCCAGATCGGAAAATAATTCAAACATATTTGAATTTAATTCAAATGGGTTTGAGCTAAGACTTGATTATAGAAGTGTCCAAAAATGTTCGAATTTTCGGAGGAACCTCGAAACAACGGAAAGAATTATTGGCAAGGTTTTTGAGGGAGAAACTTGAATTAAGAGGCATGGGGAATATTTGCAAGTGTGTTGGGTAATTCCAACAAATGGAATATTATTAATAATAGCTCCCTAATTATTGGGAGGATGTGTTATAAAGAGAAGACATCCTTCCCTCGATTTAAATGGACCGAAGGTCCACACAATTTATTTGGTTGAGATGCAAAGATTAATGACATGATGGCATGATGCAATGCAAAAAAAAAAGCAAGCGCAACTGAAACACACGGGAGAACCCGGAACATCTGGAATCTTTTGGAATCTTCTGGGACGTCGGTCTTCGGGCGTCACAACTCTCCCACACTAACAGAGGATCTCGACCCGAGATCCTAGAGATAGCACCGGGTAAAAACGAAAAAGAAGAGGTAAAACAAAGTTGCTTCTTTGACAGACGAGTGAAACCAAAGAACGTTGAAAGGTTTAACAAATGAAAGAAGAATACAATGGAGATGAACGAAGATAAGAGCACTCCGATAAAAGGAGGAACAAGGAACACAAAGAGAACCTTGTAGGTTGAAAGACATGAAGCAAGAGCTTACGAACCAAAAGAATAAGAAACCGCAATGGCATAGCCAAGGAATAAGAATGACAGAATTTGGACAGCACTCCGTCTGAAAATGGAAGGAATTAACATGAACTTGCCAAGTTGAGATGATACTTGATGAAAACAACAACATTTTTCCTCCGAAACAATTTAAAGAAAGGCACAAATGGTAAGAAGGACTCAGACAGCACTCCGGTTAAAAGACAGGCAAAACTTGATAAGATGAGGTTACTTGAATGAAGAATACAACACTCCGGTTAAATGATAAGCAAGGGAAAGAACATGATCTCGATAAAACGAGATGATGGGACGAAGAGAGCAATATTACAGTGCCTCCGGAATGAAAGAATAGCATATAGATCGTTGGCAAGAAAAGAACGGAGAAGAAAATGACATCCTCTCTCAAAATTGAATTTGAAAGGGCATCCTTACGAAGAAGGGTTGAACGGAGTTGTTGGAAAAATCAACAACGAAAAGAATAAGCTTCATGTGGGATTATGGAAAACATCTCAAAATTATGAGGTGACAACCAACCACTAACTTAAACAATTGATTGGATTGAGATCAACAAGGAGATGATAAACTTATTTCACCGGAATGATAAATGAAGAACTTGGGTCATTTATAAGCACCATAATAGCGACAATCCTTAGGGAAAGCTTTAGGTGAAATACAACCCAAGATAACTCCAACGAATAATTGAAGGGTTGAAAAGATCTCCTGAACAAGGAAAATGATGGTTTTAAATATCTCATTCTTGACAACTTGTGAATCATGAAACATGAAGGAATTGTCAAAATGACATAACACCATCTGAAAAGATAAGGGAGAAAGAATTGCACTTCAAAATGCAAGAAGAAGAATATTTGAGCTCCAACAAGAATCTTGATGAAGACTTCGAGGATGAATTAAATGATGAAGAACCATCATGAAAACTCCGGCAATGAAAACATGAGAAGTGAAAGATGAAAAGAATAAGATTCAAGGCCTGCGATGAATTAGATGGAGCTTTGGAATGATGAAAAAGAAGATAGTTGGCTTACACTCGCCACTTCACACAATACATTACATAAGCAAAACATCATTCCAAACATCACAACCCAACTACGGGTGAAGATCCAAAAGAAAGATACCAAAACAACATAAAGCCACAGGTCAGGATCGAATCCTAGTAGAAACCACTACTAATCGTCGAAACGTCACAAGCATACGGCCAAACTCTCTTCATCGAGCTCCTGGTGAAGAACTTGATCCAGCTCCTGCATCTGGTGTTGTAGTATATGTGAGCCACGAGGACTCAGCAATCCCATAACCATGGGTATCAAGACTAGCAAAGCTTTGTGGGTAGGAAGAGGTAAAGTGGTGAGGTTGCAGCAGCGGCTAAGCATAATATGGTGGCTAACTTACGAGTACCAGAATAAGATGAGCTTCTACGCAAACGGTCGCAAAAGTAGTGATCACTAAAGATCCTAACTACATACGAGTCAAACATAACCCCACCGTGTTCTCTTCTCAAAGTGAAAAGAGACAGTCACGGTTACTCACACAGTTGTGTGTTTTACTTCGGATCATCTGTCAAGTTTTCTACAACCGGACATTAACAAATTCCAATCTGCCACATAACCGCGGGCACGGCTTTCGAAAGATCATAACCCTGCAGGGGTGTCCCAACTTAGCCCATCACAAGCTCTCACGATTAGCTGAAGTGATAAATATAATATCATCACCCCTTATCTTAGGGAAATCCGATCAGGCTCGGCTTCCCGGTAGCACAAGTCATTTCGACAATGGTAAAACAAGTCCAGCAAGACCTCCCGGCGTGCCGACACCCTGATAGTAGCCGCGCGTATCTCGTCTCAGGCCACAACCGGATGGGCGATGCTACAGGTAAAACCAATCCTCGAGTTTCCCCGCGGTGGCCCCGCAGGACCCCCGTTTGGGACCAACACCATCAGCACTGGCCCCCCCTGCTATGTAGAAAGAATCCTCGGGTAGCGCTAACTCCCTATGCAATTTAATTAATTAATTAAGTTGTTATTATGAGCAAATTAAAACCAATGTTGGGCCTTGCTGGAGGAGTTTTATTCAAAGTCGAATTGTAAAGGGGTCCCCATCCACCCATCGTGTAAGGAACGCAAAATCAAGGAACATAATGCCGGTTTATCGGCGCCTAAGGTGGCATGAGTGGAACAAAACACCGAGCAAAAGGCCAAGCCTTCCACCCATGCCCAGTATATAGGTGTGTTAATAATAATTATAGATATTGTGATATTCCAACAACAAGTTCCCTCCTGGAACGGACTTCATCTTCACCTGCAACTAACAACGCTATAAGAGGGGCTGAGCAAGCGGGTAACATAGCCAAACAGTGGTTTTGCTAGGAAGGTGTCAAAGGTTAGAGGTTTCATGGCAACAAGGAGGGGCTGACATAAAAGATGGGTAGCGCGACATGTAACGATAACATCGAGACAACTAAGCATGGCAATGGTAGTAAAGGTATCCAAGGGTATGATCATCTTGCCTGGAATCCACAAGGGAGAAGAACGGGTCCATGAAGTAGACGGAGCAACAGACGAGCGAATTCTCACAACTCCGGAACGAAACCGAAGCTAACAAGAGAAGCAACCGGAAAGAAACAAACAACACGGTAACCACACATATCATAAACATGGCATACGATGCACATCCAAGTATGATGCATGTCCGGTTTAAATATGCATGGCATGACAAAGTGCACAAACAAAACTACAAGTTAAGTGGAGCTCAATATGCAACGAGTTGCATATTGACGAAACACCACATTTTATTATTTAATTGACTCTCGTTTATTTACAAGAGAAGATTAAATGTTTTTAGCATGGCAAGAGGTGAAGCATAAAGAAACTACACTATTTAGACATTTTAAATGAGGCCGGAAATAACAACAACAAATCCGGAAAATCCCCATAAGGATGTTTAGTAATTATAAGCAAACAACAATTCACACATTTTTAATGTTGTTAACATGATGCAGATGACATGATCAAGTTTTATGCAATTATAATAAAAGTTGACATGAAGATGATAAGAAGTTTTGTCACCGTGGTGGAAAGAAAAGGGTGCCACGGCAACGATCCGAAAAATGATGCAACGCAACATATCGGTTCCGGTAACTCGTTGAGAGACCGGTGCAAAAGATGACGGAGAGCGAAACAAGAAGAAAGTGGGGAGATCCCGTCACTGGTTTCCCACGAGTCGGTGACGAGGCAACCGAGGAACATGACAAACGGACGAAACGGGCACGGAGCACACAAGGGAAGCATTTCATACAACACAACAAGCATTCCACGAGTCATCCACGGGGTCTCTCGTTATACCTTTGAAGCGTGCGTTTCGGGGCGGTTCGAGACGTAGAGGAAGAAGGCGTTCACGTTCGGAGAGGAAGTAGCCGTTCCGTAGAGGGAAGTAGTTGTTCACGTCGGTGGCGGCAGTAGTGGTTCCGTTCGTAGTTGTTCGGGTCGTCGTGGTACTCGTTCGGGTCATGAAGAGGTACTTGCCGCAACACCGGGCGTAGTCGTACACGGTCTTGCCGGTCTCAGACTCGGTCGTAGAGGTACACGTGTAGTCGAACTTGGCGGTTCATCGGCGACTCGAAGGGGTACTCGGCGGTCTCGATCCGTAGATGTACGGGTCCAAAATTAGATAAGCTTGTTGTTACATGGGTGCTTGAGATAACAAAATCAGTAACAAAACAAACAAAACAAAGGGAAAAACTGCGGGTCGGCGAGGACAGTCGGAAGGAGGCCATGGCGATGGATCCCGCAGGAGACGAGGCAGAGTAGCGACGGGGAAGGGGCGTCATGGCGCAGCAGCTGGAGCGGACGAGGCAGGGGCCCCGGGTCGCGAAGGAGCTGCTGGAGGACGGGGCGCCGCTGCGGCCTTGACGCGCCGGGGCCGGCTGGAGGCGCGGAGGGGCAGGCCGGCGTGCGGCCTGGAGGACCGAGGCGCGCAGGAGGTCGAAGCAGGGCGGCGCTCGGGCTGGAGGCGCGTCGGGCTCGGCTGGGCGGCGGAGGCAGCCAGGCGACGGAGAGGTTCAGCTCGCCGGGCCGGCGAACGGCAAGGGCCGTCGCGGAGCGAGGAAAACGAGGCGGGGTCGCGCAGCTCCTGGCCGAGGAGGACCGGAGGGAGGGAGGCGCGCACGGAGAGCACCGGGCTTCGGGTGCGGCCCTGGCCGAGGGAGGACGAAGGCGCGCTCGAGGGGCGCTGCGCACTGGAGAGTTGCGGCGGCGGGCAGAGAGATCGAAGGGAGGCGAGGGAATCGGGCTGGAGGAGCGATGGATCGGGGAGAGGGAGGCTGGCGGTGGCTCGGGAGGAAAGGAGAGGAGCGGGGGCACCGCTAGGGTTAGGAGGGTCGGTCTAGTGGGCTTGGGCCTAGAGGGAGGAGTTGGGCTTGAGGCCGCGGGAGGCCTGGCTGCTGGAAGGCCTGATGGCCAGGGAGGACTGGGCTGCCGGCTGTGGCTGGCCCCTCTTCTTTTAACGATTCTTTTAGCAGAAAAACGAAAGAGAAGGAAAAAGAAAAAGAGGAGGGGGTTAGGGCAAGAATTAGGACAAAGGTTAATTTTCTCGGGCTCGTAAAAATGAGCACGGTCCGAGAAAAATATAAAAGGCCAGATCGGAAAATAATTCAAACATATTTGAATTTAATTCAAATGGGTTTGAACTAAGACTTGATTATAGAAGTGTCCAAAAATGTTCGAATTTTCGGAGGAACCTCGAAACAACGGAAAGAATTATTGGCAAGGTTTTTGAAGGAGAAACTTGAATTAAGAGGCATGGGGAATATTTGCAAGTGTGTTGGGTAATTCCAACAAATGGAATATTATTAATAATAGCTCCCTAATTATTGGGAGGATATGTTATAAAGAGAAGACATCCTTCCCTCTATTTAAATGGACGAAGGTCCACACAATTTATTTGGTTGAGATGCAAAGATTAATGACATGATGGCATGATGCAATGCAAAAATAATAATAAAGCAAGCGCAACTGAAACACACGGGAGAACCCGGAACATCTGGAATCTTCTGGAATCTTCTGGGACGTCGGTCTTCGGGCGTCACAACTTCCACGGCCACGGTTGAGGCCGGTGGCCCTTTGTCGCTGTGGGTACGGTCAACGTGCCACGATAGCCGGTCAGAAGGCACATCTGTAGGAAGAAAAGGACTTTTTTGCGGGTTCAAAACTTTCATTCTGGTTTATTGGTTCTCTTTGTATTTAGTATCAAATTTTGACTAGAGATTTAACTAAAAAAATATTATTGTATTTTATTACAAATTGTAGCACTGAATTTGTACTTGAACATAGTTTTCAATGATATTATTGTTTATGACATACCTTAAAAATTTGTTTGTTAAATTTAAGATCAAAATTTGGCATATAATACGAAAGAGACCAATAAACCAGAATAGAGGTAGTACTCCAGAAATGAGATTTGGATTGGCTATTTCAAAGAAATACGACTTTGACACTTTCGGAAAAAAAATTAGGACCTCGGATGCATTTGATTTTTCTATCACATCCAAGTTTTTTTTCGAATACGCTAAGCTAGCGTATCATTGCATTGATAGAAGGAGAGAACAAAGTACATGATTGGGAATCATAGCCTCGTGTGCACGAATGGCGATCCCATGATCCCAGGGAGAGCATAGGGCAGGGGGTTGCTCAGCCCCAAAGATTACAAGTTCAGGTTACAAAATTACTCGCAGTGAGTCCTCGAGCTCCCGCGGCAGCCCACGAGCGAGCTTCATCTTTGATCGCAACGATCAGGGAGGAGGAGGAGGGGGTAATCTTGTCGAAGATGATCGCGTTCCGGTGTCGCCAAAGGGACCATGCAGTGAGGGAGGCGATGGTGGCGAGGCCTTGGCTCCGCGCAGCCGGGAGGAGGAGAGTGGCTTCAGAGAGCCAAGCAAAGTAGCCGGTGTTGCCGTCCGGCGGAGTGGTTGTCGGGGAGCACCACGAGAGGATTTCGTGCCAAGTGATGCACGCGAACACACATCCCACCAGGATGTGGTGGAGCGTTTCGGGTTCCTGGCAACAGAAGACGCACGCCGGCTCGTGCGGCAGGCCGCGCCGGGCCAGGCGGTCAGCAGACCAGCATCGGTTGAGGGATGCTAGCCAAATGAAGAACTGCACAGAAGTGGGGGCGCTGGTGTGCCAGGTGAGGCGCCAAAACTCAGAGACCGTGGAGTCGTGGAATAGGGCACTGTAGCAGGAGGAGGCAGAGTAGACACCGTTATCAGTCCAGCGCCAACGAAGCAGATCCGGTCGCGGGGTGAGCTCGACGAGCTGTAGGCGGCGCCAAAGCCCAACATATTCAACAGCAGCAGCAGGGCCAAGGGAGCCTTGGATGTCGGATATCCAGCAGCGGTCGGAAAGCGTCTGGGCCACCGTGCGGGATTGCCGGACACAGCGGTGGACCAACGTCACCAAGGCAGGGGCGCTATCAAGGAGCGGTTGCCCATCCAGCCATGGATCAACCCAGAAACGGCAGGTGTTGCCATCCGCGATGATCCACGACGTGGAAGCCCGGATGAATTGGAGCGCATGAGGGTCGCGTGGGAGCTGGAGGTGAGACCACGGCCGAGAAGGATCGGTGGCCAGAAGCCATAGCCATCGAATCCGGAGAGAGATGCCTGTGCGGTGAAGGTCGCGGATGCCGAGACCTCCCAGCTCGATCGGGCGACAGACCCGTGCCCAGCTGACTAAGCAGGAGCCAGCGCGCGTCCTTTCTTCCGTGCCAGAGGAAGTCGCGAAGGATGCGGTTGGCCCGCTTGAGGATGGCGGGGGAGAGGGCCATGGCAAGGAGGATGTGGACAGGCATGGCGCTCAAGACTTGCCGAACGAGATTAAGCCGCTCACCACGGTTGAGCAGGGCAGCTTTCGAGGTAGCGAGCTTGCGGGCGAGCTTCTCAATGATGTGCTGCATTGAAGTGCCGCTACTGCAGCACTCCTGTACCAACCAAGTGACAATTGCGCCCAGAGTCCTAGTCCTAGCACAGGCCCAGTAAAGCAAGAGTATCACATCATACGTTCATACAGCATGGGCACGTCTTCCAACTTACTTACTCCGTTTTAAAATATTTGTCTTTCTAAAGATTTCAATAAGTGACTACATATGAAGTAAAATGAGTGAATTTACACTCTAAAATATATCTATATACATCTGTATTTGTAGTCTATTTGAAATGTCTAGAAAGACAAATATTTAAAAACGGAGGGAGTAGACATCTTCTTGACCCTAAAACGGACATAATATTTGTACGTGGACCGATAGAGGTAAATCACTAGAGCCGGTCATCCATCATGTGCTCTAAATGTCCTTTTATGGATGTGCATATCGTAGTTGAGGAGAAAGAGGATATTCAGATGTCTAACATGGTGACTTTTGATTAGCTAGACGAATGTTCGGACTCTCTCGAAGCCTCCACTGCTCTCGTCCTAAAAAAATGCTTCAAGTTCGAGAGATTTTGGACATCCGGACATTTTGAAGATAGCACTGAATGACGGTGATTTAAGGGTCCTTGAAGATGTCCTTAGAGCATCTACAACCACACCTTTTAAATCCGCCTTATATGATTGGGCGTATCGTCTGGTTATTGTCCGGTCATGTTTTTCAACCTAGACGGATCCTTCAAACGGGCTTCAAACGCTCGGACTGACCGACACCCTTCATATACATCCTAAATATAGGGCGGACACGGTCCGGGCATGCCCGCCACGTCGGACCCGGCCCATGCTGGCCCACCTGACCCCACATATATTCGTCTTCATCCGCTCGTCGAAGCAAACCCTATCCTCTTCACCCCATTCCCCTCTCCTCCCCTCCGCCACCCGAGTTCGTCTTCGACGAGTTCCTGTCGTCTCCGGCATGGCACTAAGCGGATCGAACTCGGACCACTCCGGATCCGTCAACTGGGGTGTTATCATGTGCGGGTTGGAGGAGGCAATGGCAGTCCGCATTGCACTCCATCGCTCCCGGGAGGACAACGCCCAGCCGATGGACGGATCCGTCCGCCGCGACATCATAGCGTCGGCTCACTGGGTGCTCGGGTCCTGTGGTGCTGGATCCTCGCGGTCCTGGCAGCCGGAACACCTCTCCTTCCCCATCACCGGCTAGGCAGACTATGAGTCCCGTGAACGGACGACACGCCGTGGGAAAGAGAGGATAAGGGCCGCTGAGGCCC
Source organism: Secale cereale (assembly GCA_902687465.1). Classification (NCBI taxonomy): domain Eukaryota; kingdom Viridiplantae; phylum Streptophyta; class Magnoliopsida; order Poales; family Poaceae; genus Secale; species Secale cereale. Next base: position 157,641,468 of record LR738713.1, read on the forward strand.
GTATCACGGCAGAAATGGCGGCTGATGCCCGGGCGCGGGCGGCCGTAGAGGAGCAAGCCATCCATGCCCGCATTGTGAAGAAACAACAGCGGACGAACACCGAAGGATGAGAAGGAGAACAACAACGGCGAGGACTGCTCCGACGATGAGCAGATCCGGCTCGATCCGTACTGCGTCTTCGACCGGTAGTTCCGCGAGAAGGACGGCAAAGGCTTCCGGAAGGGGAAGGGCAGCCGTGGATGAACTCCACCATAACCAAAAATACCAAATTTTGGTAATCCGACGGCATGTAGTTAATAGTGATGGAGTAGCTGGACGATGTGTGTGCATCGACGTAGTTGTATGAGTTTGTATAGATTTGATATATGATAATTTAGGGATACGGATATGGATTACAATACTTGAGGGGTGCTCGGTCAGTGCCCGCAGACGCGCTCAAGCGCGTCCGCGGACGTTTGAGGGGCCAGGTTTGCCTAGTCCGATTAGAGCATCTCCAGCCGCGCCCCCAACAGGCCCTCCCCAGGCGTTTTTGCCGCGCCGGCGCCAAAAAAAGACCCAGTCGCGCCCCCAGAAGGCCGTTTTTCGCCGGCTCGGGCCAAAACTGGTGCCGGCGAACCCAAGCCAAACCCGGTGCCCTGGGGGCGCTTGGGGAGCCGGCACAAGCGAAAAAGGCGCGTGGGTCCGCCCTCTTGGTGACTCGAGGGCCTCTTCCCGCCGTTTCTTGCCGCTTTTCCCCCGCTTCCCTCCCGCTCCCTCGCCTTCCTCCCGCCATTCCCTCCCTTCCTCCCGCCAAACCCCTCCCGCTCGCCTTCTAGTCGGCCGCCATGCCGCCGAGGAAGTACGCCATGCCGCGCGCGGCGGCAACCGCGACCGGCACCATGGCCCAGCCGAAGCAGAGGAAGCCGAGGGCGCCGCCATCCAAGCCACCGGGCATGTCAAACGCTGAGTGGAGGGTGGAAGTTCAGCGACGCGACACAGTCACCGCCGACCGGCGGAACAGGGCCATCGCCAAGAAGGCCCGCGACAACGCGGCGCACGCGGCTGCGGCTGCCTCCTCGTCGGCGGACCACGCGGGGATGATGAATCCACCCGGCAGCCACGCCCGGTACGCGCCCTGGGGACAGCAATGCGTCGGTTCTCCGCAGCCATGGGGATCGCCGTCGCCCGATTACGCCCTTCCCCCACGGCCACCCGGCGACGCGCACACCCTCGCCCGCCTTCGCTGGCGTGTAGTACCCTCCATACAACTACTCGCCGCCCGCCTACGCGTCCACACCGACGCCCCCTCTCCGCCGTGGACCACTGCCCTTCTCACACCTCGGCGACACCGACGACACAGGAGCCGACATGGACGACATCATCGCGACAGGTTCGACCGCGGCCGCCGCGTCTCCCGGGTTCGTCACCCAGGACGAGACGGTGGATCTCAGCGGCGGCATGGAGGCCGAGCTCGGCTACGTCTACGGCGAGGACGTGCACGAGGCGCAGGACCCCGAGGAGGAGGAGGAGGAGGACGAGGAGGAGGAGGCCACTAATCCGACGAAGGGGCGCAAGAAGAAGAAGCGGGCGGCCATGCCAGGCGAACCGCACATCAAGTGGACGTCCAAGGAGGAGGAATGCCTCGCCGAAGCATGGAAAGTCGTCTGCCTCGACCCGACCACCGGCACGAACCAGAGCTTCGAGACGTACTAGGACCGCATCAAGGCCGAGTTCGACGAGCGGAAGCTCGTCGACCCCTACTTCAAAGGCGTCTACATGCAGCGCGGCTCCAAGGCGATGGCGAACCACTGGGGGCGTATCCAGGGGGCGTGCAACAAATGGCATGGTATCATCGAGGAGGTCGCGGCTCGCCCGGAGAGCGGCGCCAGCGTTGAGGATCAGGTATGCACGTTGTTCGCCCGTCTCTCTTCGTCGTCTGCGCCCGCCAACTGTTTGTTCCTCCGCGCAGTTGTTGCGCATGTTCGCCATGTATCGGCGTGACAACCTCGACGCCGACTTCAAGTACCTCCACGTTTACAAGCGCATTGATAAGTGCGAGAAGTGGGCGGAAGTCCAACGTACTCTAGACAAGGCCAAGGAGACATACAAGCCGGACGCGACGACTCCGGGCGCGTCAGAGGGGCGGCCGGACGGCCACAAAGGGGCCAAGAAGGGGAAACAAGCCGACGTGGCTACTGCGCGAGTGCAGGAGTCCATTGAGCATTGCCTCGCCAACGCACAGGCCCGGACCGTCCTGCGTGAAGAGAAAAACGCGGAGCGGTGGTCGTCGTTGATGAAGAACAGCGCCATCAAGCTCGACCTGCTCCGGACCAACGTCGACCTGCTCCGGACGAACGTCGACGCGAAGAAGAGGAACACCGACATGGCTTTTCTGATGGGCGGGGCGGACATGCTCCAGAGTAACGACGAGCAGCTCAAGGCGTGGTACATGGCGGAGCGCGGCCTCATCCTGAACCAGCTGTAGACGACGCCAACTCCCGCGCCCAGGGCCACACCGACGCCAAGCCCGAATGAGGACGCCTCCACGTCGCCGCCCAGCAGTACAAAAGCCGCGACACAGCCCAGCACCGAAGCAGCTCCGACACCGCCGAGCCCGCGCATGCCGACTCCGCCAACGCCTGGAGCCGACCCCGCCGAGTGATTCGTTGAGCACGCGAACTTACGGCGCTCTGTTTTTGTAACGCCAGACTACATCCGATCGCCGGATTTATGGCGTCTTTTGTGCGCGGGAACGACCTAATTCAAACTTCCCGCATCCTGGGGCCGGCGCATGAGGGCGTGACTGGGAGCTAGGTCGCCCCAGGGGCCGAGCTAGCGCCGGTTCGCCCCCGGACCGCTCTTTTTAGACGTCTTGGGGGGCCGAACGGCTGGAGATGCTCTTATAGATGCTCTTATCCTGCAATCCACCCCGTGCTTCCAGATTTCCAGTGACATGTCTCCATTTTTTCCTGAAGAATGTAGTATGTATCTGTTCTCTTACCCAAAAGGATGTATTCGGTGAAAGGGTAAAATAATAATTATATCATAGTTCCTACTTCCCAGAGAAGTGCTATCTTGTGTTCAGAGCAAAGAGACTGCCACTGTTCCCCGTGCGGTACAGGACCCACTGTGTTGCCATGCATTTCGTCCGTCTTTTTGTGCTGAAATTGGAGAAGGGAGAAAGAAGAGAGATCATTCTGCGGTGCGCGGCATCTGTCCTTTTCTATCGCAGTGATGATGATCATTGATCATTCACCAGCTTTGTTCAGGTTCTGCAGATGAAAACACTCGTGAGTACCTCAAAAGTTTCTTGCAGCGTAGTTCTGAAGATCTGTCGACCAAGGTTAACGCCTCCTTTGTTTATAAGATTTTTGTAACAATTCTACAGTGTAGGGTTTTAGTAGGAAATACTCCATATGTAGTAGTGTAAAAAACGCATCTTATATTTTGATATAGTGGAAGTACCTTTTAGCCGTTTTGGCTTGTAAGAATGATATACTTCCTCCGTTCCGATTTACTCGTCGTGGTTTAGTTCAAATTTTGAACTAAAATCACGACGAGTAAATCGAGTAAATCGGAACGGAGGAAGTATATTCCTATGTAGGTGGTTTTGCATCCTTTACATTTCAAAGAAAATAAAGTAGCGTAGTCTTATTTTTTTCTAATATTTTCCAATAGATATTAAGATACGTGTCATCTTATTTTCAACGACTTTGCTATTTCCACAATGTTTCCATCCTACGAACCAGAAGAGACATAAGGGAGGAAGCAAGAACAGTTAAAAATGTTTCTGTAAATATATTTTTACGAATAATATATTGCAGTGAATTGGTCCTACCCTTCCGTTTTTTCCCACCCCGGTGCTATGATTATGTTACTAAACCCAAGAAGCAACAGGATAAGAAAAAAGTGTCATTTCCAGTCACCTGTCCCCGCCCTTAATTAAAGCACCAATGTAGGAGCAGTTCACAACAGGATCATTACATGGGCTGGAATACCCACAAAACTTGCCTCGGTTTAATTACTGCTCTCTGATCACTTCTCATTTCGTTTCAACCTGGTTCGTGGAGAAGCTCACCAACAAATGTGTGCACCATTTATCTTTCAGTTATTTCAGAACATCTTCCGTGAAGAACAGCAAGCTCAAAACATGATCCTTGCTGTTCCCTGCTGTTAATCACTGCTCATACCCAAGTCTCCAAAACGTCATATATATATTACTCCCTCCGTTCCTAAATATTTGTCTTTTTAGGTATTTTAACAAGTGACTACATACAAAGCAAAATAAGTGAATCTACACTAAAAAATATGTCCACATACATCCGTATGTTATGTTGTAACCATTTGAAATGTCTAGAAAGACAAATATTTAGGAACGGAGGGAGTAGTTTACAAAGGAAACAAAATTGAGAATGTAAAAATAAATTACTCTCCCCCCTGAAACATAAACATTGACTTCCGTTCTTGGCTTCCTGGAACTATAAACATTGAGAACTATAGAAGAATAACAAGGAGCATTCGGGGCATATAAAACACCAATTTTGTTCTTCAGAATTCCACACTTACATCACCATAAAATTACTACAAAAGGGAACAATAATCCCTTTTCTATACACAAGTCAACCTTCTTTTTCCACTCCATGGCTTCTTGCCACTACAATACTTTACAAGGGAAGTTACTGGAGTAGTATTGTTTGTTTGACACTGATGAGCTAGTGGAGTCCATGGAGGCGTCGGCGGTCTGGGCGCGTCAAGACCTGGACTTGGCGGTGGTGGCGGCGGCGAAGCTGTGCATGGCGCTGTAACCGCGGGAGCCAAACCCGAGGCAGCCGAGAAGCAGCGCCTGCCGGTACGGCAGGAACGTGCGCCGCCGCATATCCTCCGCCTCTGCCCGCCTCGCCTCGTAGAGCCGCTCATGCGCCGAGCTCCTCCTCCCGCGCTTACCCACCGCCGGGGTGGGGTTCTTGTTGGGAGCTGCCA
>LR738713.1:157646436-157754150 GCA_902687465.1 Secale cereale
AGCTCAAAACATGATCCTTGCTGTTCCCTGCTGTTAATCACTGCTCATACCCAAGTCTCCAAAACGTCATATATATATTACTCCCTCCGTTCCTAAATATTTGTCTTTTTAGGTATTTTAACAAGTGACTACATACAAAGCAAAATAAGTGAATCTACACTAAAAAATATGTCCACATACATCCGTATGTTGTAACCATTTGAAATGTCTAGAAAGACAAATATTTAGGAACGGAGGGAGTAGTTTACAAAGGAAACAAAATTGAGAATGTAAAAATAAATTACTCTCCCCCCTGAAACATAAACATTGACTTCCGTTCTTGGTTTCCTGGAACTATAAACATTGAGAACTATAGAAGAATAACAAGGAGCATTCGGGGCATATAAAACACCAATTTTGTTCTTCAAAATTCCACACTTACATCACCATAAAATTACTACAAAAGGGAACAATAATCCCTTTTCTATACACAAGTCAACCTTCTTTTTCCACTCCATGGCTTCTTGCCACTACAATACTTTACAAGGGAAGTTACTGGAGTAGTATTGTTTGTTTGACACTGATGAGCTAGTGGAGTCCATGGAGGCGTCGGCGGTCTGGGCGCGTCAAGACCTGGACTTGGCGGTGGTGGCGGCGGCGAAGCCGTGCATGGCGCTGTAACCGCGGGAGCCAAACCCGAGGCAGCCGAGAAGCAGCGCCTGCCGGTACGGCAGGAACGTGCGCCGCCGCATATCCTCCGCCTCTGCCCGCCTCGCCTCGTAGAGCCGCTCATGCGCCGAGCTCCTCCTCCCGCGCTTACCCACCGCCGGGGTGGGGTTCTTGTTGGGAGCTGCCAGCGGGGAGTTCGTCTTGGGGCATGCTGGCGTTGGTGGACGTTGGTGCTTGGAGCCGTCGGACTTGTTCGGATGGATGAGCTTCTTCAAGAACCGCCACCGGCCGCAACTTCTCGAGGCCGAGGAGGACCCGGACGACGCCGTCGATGACGAGGACGACGACCGTGACGCTGATGTCGGCGTCCGTACAGATTCTTTCGCCGGGGCAGGCGAAGATAACGGTGACATCCAGTGTGCCCGGAATGGCGAGGCTGAGCGGGACCTGCGATGCACCGACCGGCTCCGGAAACGGCCGCGCTCGTCCAATGGCGACGATGCCTCCTGCGGCGGCATCCGATCACCGTTGGGGCGATCGGCGGTGGGCGGGGGCGCCTGCGGACGGAGGAGGAACGAGGAGAGCCGCATTGGGCGGATCTGGCCGTTGTGGAAGAGCTCGTCGGCTGAGGACATCGCGGCGGCGGCCGGGGACGGAAACTGCGAGGTGAAGTCGAAGTCGAAATCGTAGTCGCAGTCACCGGGGCCTCGTGCGGGGCTCGCCGGCGCGCTGAAGCAGTAGCCGGCGGCGGCATGGAACGACGGATCGCGGGCGGGGCTGGACGGTGCGCTGACGAAGGGGGTGGAGCACGCGCTGCCAACGCTCACACCGCAAGCGCCGGCGAAGTGATCGCCGGAGATGGTGTCGGTCGCGGCGGCGGCCATTGCGCAGGCGAGTGGGGTGGTGGGGATAGTGAGATGGGAGGGTGAGAAAGGCTCTTCTTATTAAGAGAGGCTGGTTCTGGACGCTTTGCGTTTTAGCCCTTGATAAATGTGAATGAACTGGATGAACCACATCATTAATTTTGGATGCATAGTTTTTTTTGATAAATGTCGCCGCTTTATTCACTTAAACGAAGTTCGGAATCTCGTCCGCGATCACCTCCAGAATGCACTCTCGCGGCGATCGAAATCAAACCTTACAAAGTTCTTTTCCTACCCCTAACTTAGCTAATTTGTGCGCGGCAACATTCGCGGAACGTCTAACCCACGAGACCCTAAAATCGATGAAGCTTTGTAGCATGGTCTTTATCTCCTCCAGCCTGGCTGTCCAGCTCCACATGTACCTTCTGCACATTAATCTCCGTTGCGACCAACAAAGCATGCTTGCACGCCATGTTCTCCGCCACTTCAGGATCAACAACCATTGAAAAGAAGTGACACGCACTAGCGAGGAAGCCCCATTACTATCTCGGAGTACATCTCCTCCTCCTTCCTTTTCACCATGCCATGAAATTGCACCATCTGCGTTTGCTTTGACCCACCCTTCCTCTGGCGCACTCCACCTTTGAATAATGATTGGTTTTGCAATCCGGTCAGGCTTCACATGGACTTCCCTCCATTCCTTCACAAAACTGCAGACCCGCTCTATGATTTCATGTGGTGCGTCAATACGTTTCCCATTCTTTGTATCATTGCGTGCCAACCAAAGGCCATATAACGCATGTATCATCATCTTCTTCTCGTCGTCATGAGCGTCCGCGAACCAACCGAGCAGCCAGTTTGCCAACTCGCTCTGGGAGCCTGTGAAGATCGGTGGAGCAGCCCCATGACTCCCTTTTCCGAGTGCAGCTAGTCCCAAAACTGGACCGAATGTTGACACGACCAAAATCGGTTCATGATCGTCTCCTCGCGTCCGCAAACATTGTAGAAAACACCCGGTTTGATTCGCCTTTGATGGAGCTCTGTACCTACAGCCAAGCCATTGCGGATAACTCTCCACACATGTATCTTTGCTTTACTCGGAGCACTCGTACCCCACAGCCCCAAATATCCTTTGTGCTTATTGACCGTACTGGACGACTTCAGCTGTCCTGATCACATTCTGTTCCTAGCCATCCTGAGGTGATACGCCGAGCGCACAGTAAATACACCATTTTTGGTATAATTCCATGTTAAGTAGCCTCCGTGCCCGGACCACCAATAGCAATTTGTTTGATATCTGCTGCGTCATCTCGTCCACTCGGTCCTGGTTCCATACTGTACCATTTGGTGATAGTAGGTCCGCCACCCTCGTCACGCCCTGCAAGTATACTACGCCAAGTGGCTGCATGCTGCCGCTCCTAGGAATCCAGTTGGCGTGGTGAATATTGATCTTGGAGCCGTCCCCCACTCGCCAAATTAGAACTTCACGCAACAAGTCTCGGCCATGGAGGATACTCCGAAAAGTGACGGAGCCCCCGTGCACACAGAGATTGTGGGAACTGCAATATTCTCCATGCTTGTTTCGCTAGGAGGGCTTGATTAAAAGTCCCCGGATCGCGAAAACCAAGACCACTATCTCGTTTAGCAGCACACATCTTCTCCCATGAAATCCAATGCACCTTTTTATCACCATTGGTTGCACCCCACCAGAATTTTGACGAGATCGAAGTCAGTTTCCGGCACATTTTCTTTGTGAGGTGAAAACAACTCATGGTGTAAGTAGGTGTCGCTTGAAGTACATATTTGACAAGTACCTCTCTCACGGCCTTTGATAACCCCTAGCCCTTCCAACCACAAACCTTTCCTTTTGAGCTCTCCGTGAGATATTTGAAAGTGCCATCTTTAGACCTTCCAACCAGTGTTGGGAGGCCTAAATATTGTTCACTCGGAGCTTCATTATCCACACCCAATATACCTTTAAGTTGCACCTTTGTGTCCTCTTGACTCCCCTTACCAAAAATATATGGATGACTTCTGCAGGTTTATACGTTGCCCGGATGCCTCCTCATATTTACCAAGAATTTCTTTCAGCGCTATCATATTGTCATTGGGTCCCTCTAGGAAGACGATACTATCATCAGCAAACAAGAGATGCGTGACATGGGGGCCAGTGCTCCCAAATGACACCCCTTTAATTCTTTTCTCTTCCTGCGCCCTTCTCGGTAAAGTGATACGTCTTCAACGTATCTATAATTTTTGATTGTTCCATGCTATTATATTATCTGTTTTGGATGTTTTATATGCATTAATATGCTATTTAATATGATTTTTGGGACTAACTTATTAACCTAGAGCCCAATGCCAGTTTTTTTCCCTTGTTTTTGAGTTTCGCAGAAAAGGAATATCAAATGGAGTCCAATTGACCTGAAAATTTACGGTGATTTTTTATGGACCAAAAGAAGCCCACTGAGTGCCGGAGATGGGCCAGAAGAGCCACGAGGCCGGCGGGGGCGCCCCCCTAGGGCGCGCCACCCTACCTTGTCGTCGCGTCGTGGGTCCCCTGACAAGAAACTCCTTGAGAAATTGAGCAAGGATGCCAAATCTGAGCCTCGAAGAAAAGATATAAACAAGGGGATTCGTGAGATTACCAAAGCTCTCACTATTATGAGGAACAACAAGATTGAGTGGCACTCCAAGATGAAGTTGGATGTGTCTAAGCTTTGTGATCAAAGAAATGAAGAGATTAAAAGTCAAGAAGATCTTGCTCGACGAAGAGAAAGAGAAGAGAAGCGTCAAAGAGCACATGCAAGAGCTAGTAAGCAGAAGGTTGTCAAGGATCATCAAATCCAATATGTTTCAACTGATGCTCCTGTTGACTCAAGTGTTCCACTGCAACAGATAACACCGTCACCTCTACCAGAGGAAGAAACCAGACAACCAGCTGAGCTAGTAGTCGTGTCTCCAGTTGTTGCTCAAGAAAGAGATGTAGTGGATATCTTTCTGAATGAAAATTATGAGGAGAATGTTGTGCCCGAATAGCAAGTTCCAGAATAAAAGATTGACGAAGAGATTGAAGTAGAGAAGGTTGTTTCAACGCCTTCGAAGGTTTTGCAGGTGGAGGCCTCTGGATCCACCAAGGAGGATGATAAGATTGAGGGGGAGCAAGCTGCTTCACGACGAAATACCACCCCGGTCTCCTCATCTGGTGCCCCTACCCAGATGGAGGTTGATCTCGCTCCTGGTTCTTTGGCTTCAAAGCCAGAATAGGAAGAAAAGAAAGATGAAGGGCCCATGGCTCACGAAGAAGAATCACAGCAAGTCGTACCACCAGTTTTGCCTCGACAGTTTGAAGAAAGAGATGTAGTGGCTCATGTGACCGAAGAAGTTGTCATGCCTCCACCTACTAAAAGCTCACCAAAAGAAAAGGCCCTAGTGCCTGGAAATGAGAAAGCCATGGAAGGAGTTCCAGTGAAGAAAATTGAAGGTCGGTCCATTGCTCCCATGCCATCAGCTCCAGAGAAAGCTATAAGCCACCTGCTCCATTAAATCCAATTAATTGATGAAGATGTGCCAGCTTCTAATGAAGTTCAGTCGATGGAAATTAGTGATGAAGAATTTCGAAAAACTCCCTAGGAATCATTTCCACTATTTCCAGCTGAGTATGGCCCCAATGGGCCCCGCATTTATTGAATAGCTTCACTCCTTGAAGCTTGCATTCTTTAGGGTTAGCCCTTACGAAGGAGAAAGTACTTCACTGTCACCGTGGTTTTGGACAGAAGAACAAGCCATCTATTATGCTCGGATCTTATTCCACAAAAGCATAATTTTCAATCATAAGATGTTAAACTTCAGTGAGCTTGAAGAAATTCCCAGCTTCCATCATGCGATCGAGCTCATTGAACATGCCCTCCTGAATGGTTTCATGCGCTTCAATCATGGCTGGAACGGAGAGATTATCCTTCAATTATTTTCCACTCTATATGTCTCGGGAGAACTTGAAAACACCTCAACCTGGACTCTGGAATGAATGACTGGCAGGGAAAGGATCAAATGTTCGGCAGATCATTTTATGGCCTTGATAAATCTTCCTTGATGTGAGTTTGAGAGGGAAAGAGTGTTGGTAATGTAGCATGCAATTTCAAAAAAAATCCTATGCTCACGCAAGATCTATCTAGGAGATGCATAGCAACGAGACGGGGAGAGTGTGTCCACGTATCCTCATAGACCATAAGCGGAAGCGTTATGTTAACACGGTTGATGTAGTCAAACGTCTTCACGATCCAACCGATCCAAGTACTGAACGTACGACACCTCCGCGTTCAGCACACGTTCCGCTCGATGACGTCCCTAGAGCTCTTGATCCAGTAGAGGGTCGACGGAGAGTTTCGTCAGCACGACGGCGTGGCGACTATGTTGGTGATGTGATCCGCTCAGGGCTTTGCCTAAGCACTACGACGCTATGACCTAAGGAGCAAACTGTGGAGGGGGGTACCGCACATGGCTAAGACAAATCTTAGTCTCCTTTGGGGTGCCCCCTACCCACGTATATAAAGGAGGGGGCAGGAGGAGGCCGGCCTAGGGAGAGGGCGCACCATGGGGGAAGTCCTACTTGGACTCCTAGTCCAAGTAGGATTCGGCCCCCCTCCTTCAATCTTGTGGAGAGGGGAAAGGGGAAGGGAGGGAGAGGGAGAAGGAAAGGGGGATGCACCCCCACCCCTAGTCCAATTCGGTTTGGGCTTGGGGGAAGCTCCCCACTTCCTATGGCAGCATCCCTCTCTCCACTATGGCCCAATAGACCCATTAACTTTCCCCGGGGGGTTCCCGTTACCTCTCGGTACTCCGAAAAATCCCCGATCTTCTTCGGAACTATTCCGGTGTCCGTATATAACCTTCCAATATATGAATCTTTACCTCTCTACCATATCGAGACTCCTTGTCATGTCCGTGATCTCATCCGGGACTCCGAACAAACTTCGGTCACCAAAACACATAACTCATAATACAAATCGTCACCAAACGTTAGGCGTGCGGACCCTACGGGTTCGAGAACTATGTAGACATGACCGAGACACATCTCTGGTCAATAACCAATAGTGAAACCTGGATGCTCATATTGGCTCCTACATATTCTACAAAGATCTTTATCGGTCAAACCACATAACAACATACGTTGTTCCCTTTGTCATCGGTATGTTACTTGCCCGAGATTCGATCGTCGGTATCATTATACCTAGTTCAATCTCGTTACCGTCAAGTCTCTTTACTCATTCTGTAATGCACCATTCCATAAATAACCAATTTTTCACATTGCTTGCAAGGCTTATAGTGATGTGCATTACCAAGAGGGCCCATTGATACCTCTCTGACACTCAGAGTGAAAAATGCTATTCTCGATCTATGCCAACTCAACAAACACCTTCGGAGTCACCTGTAGACCATATTTATAATCACCCAGTTATGTTGTGACGTTTGATAGCACACAAGGTGTTCCTCCAGTATTCGGGAGTTACATAATCTCATAGTTAGAGGAACATGTATTAGTCACGAAGAACGCAACAACAATAAAATTAAATGATCATTATGCTAAGCTAATGGATGGGTCTTGTCCATCACATCATTCTCCTAATTATGTGATCTTGTTCATCAAATGACAACACATGTCTATGGTTAGGAAACTCAACCTTCTTTGATTAACGAGCTGGTCTAGTAGAGGCATACTAGGGACACTTTGTTTTGTCTATGTATTCACACATGTATCAAGTTTCCGGTTAATACAATTCTAGCATAAATAAAAGACATTTATCATGATATATAAAGAAATATAAATAACAAGTTTATTATTGCCTCTAGGGCATATTTTCTTCAGTCTCCCACTTGCACTAGAGTCAATAATCAAGATTACATGGTAATGATTCTAACACCCATGGAGTCTTGGTGTTGATCATGTTTTGCTCGTCGAAGAGGCTTAGTCAACGGGTCTGCAACAGTCAGATCCATATGTATTTTGCAAATCTCTATGTCTCCCTCCTTGACTTGATCACGGATAGAGCTGAAGCGTCTCTTGATGTGCTTGGTTCTCTTGTGAAACCTGGATTCCTTCGCCAAGGCTATTGCTCCAGTGGTGTCAGAAAAGATTTTCATTGGACCCAATGCACTAGGTGTTGGGGAACGTAGCATAATTCAAAATTTTCTACATCTTCACCAAGATCCAACTATGGATACATCTAGCAACGAGCAAGTAAGAGTGCATCTACATACCGTTATGTAGATCGCGTGCGGAAGCTTTCAACGAAGTGTGGATGAAGTAGTCGAACTCTTCACGTTCTTTGTCACCGATGATCTAGCGCCGAACGGACGACACCTCTGCGTTCAACACACGTACGGTGCAGCAACGTCACCTCCTTCTTGATCCAGCAAGGGGGGAGGAGAAGTCGTCAGAGATCCGGCAGCACGACGGCGTGATGACGGATGCAGTGGAGATCGCAGCAGGGCTTCGCCAGGCGCCCTGCGTTGGGAGTATGGAGGTGTGACGGGAGGGGGAGAGGCGCCAGGGCTTGGGTGCGGCTGCCCTCTCCCCCCCACATATATATAGGGGGCCAGGGGGGCGCCAGGACCCCCTGCAGATCCAATCTGCAAGGGGGCGGCGGCCAGGGGGGGTTCCTTGCCCCCCAAGGCAAGTGGAGCCCCCCTCCCCCTTAGGGTTTTAACCCTAGGCGCATGGGGAGGTGGGCCCCCTTGTGGTGCGCCAGCCCTGAGGGCTGGACACTTCCCCTTGCGGCCTAGGGGCCCCATCGGGATGGGTGGCCCCACCCGGTGGACCCCCGGGGCCCCTCCGGTGGTCCCGGGATGCTCCCGGTGACCCCGGGAGATCACCCGTTGGCCGAAACTGGACTTCCTATATATCAATCTTTACCTCCGGACCATTCCGGAACTCCTCGTGATGTCCGGGATCTCATCCGGGACTCCGAACAACTTTCGGGTTTCCACGTGCATTTATCTCTACGACCCTAGCGTTACCGAACCTTAAGTGTGTAGACCCTACGGGTTCGGGAGACACGAAGACATGACTGAGACCACTCTCCGGTCAATAACCAACAGCGGGATCTGGATACCCATGTTGGTTCCTACGTGTTCCTCGATGATCTTCATTGGATGAACCACCGTGTCAAGGATTCACTCAATCCCGTATGTTATTCCCTTTGTCCATCGGTACGGTACTTGCCCGAGATTCGATCCTCGGTATCCCCGATACCTAGTTCAATCTCGTCATGGCAAGTCTCTTTACTCGATCTGTAATCCATCATCCCGTGACTAACTACTTAGTCACATTGAGCTCATTATGATGATGTCTTACCGAGTGGGCCCAGAGGTACCTCTCCGTCATACGGAGTGACAACATCCTAGTCTCGGTTCGTACCAACTCAACAAACACTTTCGGAGATACCCGATGCGTACCTTTATAGCCACCCAGTTACGTTGTGACGGTTGGCACACCCAAAGTACCCCTACGGTATCCGGGAGTTGTACAACCTCATGGTCTAAGGAATAAATACTTGACACCGAAAAGCTTATGCATTACGAACTATACGATCTCGTGTTATGCTCAAGTTTGGGTCTTGTCCATCACATCATTCTCCTAATGATGTGATCCCGTTATCACCGACATCCCATGTCCATGGTCAGGAAACCGTGACCATCTGTTGATCAACGAGCTGGTAACTAGAGGCCTACCAGGGACTCAATGTGGCCTGTGTATTCACACGTGTATCGCTGTTTCCGTACAATACAATTCAAGCATGAATAACAAACAATTATCATGAACAAGGAGATATAATAATAATGCTTTTATTATTGCCTCTAGGGCATATCTCCAACAGTCTCCCACTTGCACTAGAGTCAATAATCTAGTTACATTGTGATGAATCGAACACCCATAGAGTTCTGGTGTTGATCATGTTTTGCTCATGAAAGAGGTTTAGTCAACGGGTCTGCGACATTCAGATCCGTATGCACTTTACAAATATCTATGTCTCCATCCTAAACATAATTCCGGATGGAGTTGAAATGGCGCTTGATGTGGTTGGTCTTCTTGTGAAACCTGGGCTCCTTGGTAATAGCAATAGCACCAGTGTTGTCACAGAAGAGAGTCATCGGGCTTGACGCGCTTGGAATGACTCCTAGGTCGGTGATGAACTCCTTCATCCAGACTCCTTCCCGCGCTGCTTCAGAAGCAGCTATGTACTCCGCTTCACATGTAGATGCTGCCACCACGCTTTGCTTGCAACTGCACCAGCTGACTGCCCCTCCATTGAAAATATACACGTATCCGGTTTGTGACTTAGAGTCATCCAGATCTATGTCGAAGCTAGCATCGACGTAACCCTTTACGACGAGCTCTTCGTCACCTCCATAAACGAGAAACATATCCTTAGTCCTTTTCAGGTACTTCAGGATGTTCTTGACCGCTGTCCAGTGTTCCGTACCGGGATCACTTTGGTACCTCCCTACCAAACTTATGGCAAGGTTCACATCAGGTCTGGTACACAGCATGGCATACATGATAGAACCTATGGCCGAGGCATAGGGAATGACACTCATCTTTTCTCTATCTTCTGCCGTGGTCGGCGACTGAGCTTTGCTCAATCTCATACCTTGCAAAACAGGCAAGAATCCTTTCTTTGACTGATCCATATTAAACTTCTTCAATATTTTGTCAAGGTACGTACTTTGTGAAAGACCAATGAGGCGTCTCGATCTATCTCTATAGATTTTGATGCCTAATATGTAAGCAGCTTCTCCAAGGTCCTTCATTGAAAAACTTTTATTCAAGTAGGCCTTTACATTTTCCAAGAATTCTATATCATTTCCCATCAGCAATATGTCATCCACATATAATATGAGAAATGCCACAGAGCTCCCACTCACTTTCTTGTAAATACAGGCTTCTCCTTAAGTCTGTATAAATCCAAACGCTTTGATCACTTCATCAAAGCGAATATTCCAACTCCGAGATGCTTGCACTAGCCCGTAAATCGAGCGCTGGAGCTTGCATACCTTGTTAGCGTTCTCTGGATCGACAAAACCTTCCGGTTGCATCATATACAACTCTTCCTTGAGGAAGCCATTAAGGAATGCTGTTTTGACGTCCATTTGCCATATCTCATAATCATAGAATGCGGCAATAGCTAACATGATTCTGACTGACTTCAGCGTCGCTACGGGAGAGAAAGTCTCGTCGTAGTCAATCCCTTGAACTTGTCGATAACCCTTAGCGACAAGCCGAGCCTTATAGATGGTCACATTACCATCCGCGTCTGTCTTCTTCTTAAATATCCATTTGTTTTCTATGGCGTGCCTATCATCAGGCAAGTCCACCAAAGTCCATACTTTGTTTTCATACATGGATTCTATCTCGGATTTCATGGCTCCAAGCCATTTATTGGAATCTGGGCCCGCCATCGCTTCTTCATAGTTCGAAGGTTCACCGTTGTCTAACAACATGATTTCCAGGATAGGGTTGCCGTACCACTCTGGTGCGGAACGTGCCCTTGTGGACCTTCGAAGTTCAGTAGTAACTTGATCTGTTTCTTCATGATCATTATCATTAACTTCCTCCCTTGTCGGTGCAGGCACCTCAGGAACAGTTTCCTGCGCTGCGCTACTTTCCGGTACAGGAGGGGTGACTGTCACCTCATCAAGTTCTACTTTCCTCCCACTCACTTGTTTCGAGAGAAACTCTTTCTCCAGAAAGCATCCATTCTTGGCAACAAAGACTTTGCCTTCGGATCTGTGGTAGAAGGTGTACCCAATTGTTTCCTTTGGGTATCCTATGAAGACGCATTTCTCCGATTTGGGTTCGAGCTTTTCAGGTTGAAGTTTCTTGACATAAGCATCGCAACCCCAAACTTTCAGAAACGACAGCTTCGGTTTCTTGCCAAACCAAAGTTCATACGGAGTCGTCTCAACGGATTTCGACGGAGCCCTATTTAAAGTGAATGCGGTAGTCTCTAAAGCATAACCCCAAAAAGATAGCGGTAAATCGGTGAGGGACATCATAGATCGCACCATGTCCAACAGAGTACGATTTCGATGTTCGGACACACCGTTACGTTGAGGTGTTCCGGGCGGTGTCAATTGTGAAACAATTCCACAGCTTCTAAGGTGTGTGCCAAATTCATGACTTAAATATTCACCCCCACGATCCGATCGTAAGAATTTTATTTTTCTGTCACGTTGATTCTCAACCTCATTCTGAAATTCCTTGAACTTTTCAAAGGTCTCAGACTTGTGTTTCATCAAATAGATATACCCGTATCTACTCAAGTCATCCGTGAGGGTGAGAACATAACGGTAGCCTCCGCGAGCCTCAACACTCATTGGACCGCACACATCAGTATGTATGATTTCCAGTAAGTTGGTTGCTCGCTCCATTGTTTCGGAGAACGGAGTCTTGGTCATCTTGCCCAAGAGGCATGGTTCGCACGTGTCAAATGATTCATAATCAAGAGACTCTAGAAGTCCATCCGAATGGAGCTTCTTCATACGTTTGACACCAATATGACCAAGGCGTCAATGCCACAAGTATGTGGGACTATCATTATCAACTTTACATCTTTTGGCATCTACACTATGAATATGTGTATCACTACGTTCGAGATTCATCAAAAATAAACCATTGACCAGCGGGGCATGACCATAAAACATATCTCTCAAATAAACAGAACAACCATTATTCTCCGATTTGAAAGAATATCCATCTCGCATAAGACGAGATCCAGAAACAATGTTCATGCTCAAAGCTGGTACTAAATAACAATTATTGAGGTTTAAAACTAATCCCGAGGGTAGATGTAGAGGCAGCGTGCCGACGGCGATCACATCGACCTTGGAACCATTCCCGACGCGCATCGTCACCTCATCCTTTGCCAGTCTCCGTTTATTCCGCAGCTCCTGTTTTGAGTTACAAATGTGAGCAACTGCACCGGTATCGAATACCCAGGAGCTACTACGAGTGCTGGTAAGGTACACATCAATAACATGTATATCATATATACCTTTGACGTTGCCGGCCTTCTTGTCTGCTAAGTATTTGGGGCAGTTCCGCTTCCAGTGACCCGTTCCCTTGCAATAAAAGCACTCTGTTTCAGGCTTGGGTCCATACTTTGGCTTCTTCCAGGCAACAGGCTTGCCAGGCGCGGCAACTCCCTTGCCGTCCTTCTTGAAGTTCTTCTTACCCTTGCCTTTCTTGAACTTAGTGGTTTTATTGACCATCAACACTTGATGTTCTTTCTTGATGTCTACCTCCGCTGATTTTTGAAGGAAATATGCCCTAGAGGCAATAATAAAGATGTTATTTGTATTTACTTATATCATGATAAATGTCTTTTATTCATGCTAGAATTGTATTAACCGGAAACTTAATACATGTGTGAATACATAGACAAAATAGTATGTCCCTAGTATGCCTCTACTAGACTAGCTCATTGATCAAAGATGGTTATGTTTCCTAGCCATAGACATGAGTTGTCATTTGATCAACGGGATCACATCATTAGGAGAATGATGTGATCGACAAGACCCATCCGTTAGCATAGCACTATGATCGTTTAGTTTTACTGCTATTGCTTTCTTCATGACTTATACATGTTCCTATGACTATGAGATTATGCAACTCCCGAATACCGTAGGAACACCTTGTGTGCTATCAAACGTCACAACGTAACAGGGTGATCATAAAGATGCTCTACAGGTGTCTCCGAAAGTATTCGTGGTGTTGGCATAGATCAAGATTAGGATTTGTCACTCCGAGTGTCGGAGAGATATCTCTGGGCCCTCTCGGTAACACACATCACAATAAGCCTTGCAAGCAAAAGACTAATGAGTTAGTCACGAGATGATGTGTTACGGAACGAGTAAAGAGACTTGCCGGTAACAAGATTGAACTAGGTATGGAGATACCGACGATCGAATCTCGAACAAGTAACATACCGATGACAAAAGGAACAACGTATGTTGTTATGCGGTTCTGACCGATAAAAGATCTTCGTAGAATATGTAGGAGCCAATATGAACATCCAGGTTCCGCTATTGGTTATTGACCGGAGATGAGTCTCGGTCATGTCTACATAGTTCTCGAACCCGTAGGGTCCGCACGCTTAACGTTTGATGACGATCGGTATTATGAGTTTATGAGTTTTGATGTACCGAAGGTAGTTCGGAGTCCCGGATGAGATCACGGACATTACGAGGAGTCTCGGAATGTCCGAGACATAAAGATTGATATATTGGACGACTATATTCGGACACCGGAAGTGTTCCGGAAAAGTTTCGGATTTAACTGGATTGCCGGAGGGGGTTACCAGAACCCCCTACGAAGGGGGATGGTCCATAGTGGGCCTTATGGAAAAAAGAGAGGCAGCCCATAGGGCTGGCCGGCGCCCCACCTAGGGTTCCTAGTTGGACTAGGAGTTTGGGGGCGCCACCTCTTCTTCTTTTCCTATTCCCTCTCTTCCTTCTTTGGTGGTTCCTACTAGGAATAGGATTGCAATCCTATTCCTAGTAGGATTGCACCCTAGCCGCACCAAACAAGGGCCGGCCGGCCTCCCCCCTTGCTCCTTTATATACGGGGGCAGGGGGGCACCCAAAGACACACAAGTTGAATTGTTCCAGCCGTGTGCGGTGCCCCCCTCCACAGAAACACACCTCGGTCATACCGTCGCGGTGCTTAGGCGAAGCCCTGCGCCGGTGAATACATCATATCCGTCACCACGCCGTCGTGCTGACGAAACTCTCCCGTGAAGCTCAACTGGATCAAGAGCTCGTGGGACGTCATCAAGCTGAACGTGTGCTGAACGCGGAGGTGCCGTACGTTCGGTGCTTGATCGGTTGAATCGCGAAGAAGTTCGACTACATCAACCGCGTCACTTGACGCTTCCGCTTCCGGTCTACGAGGGTACGTAGACACACTCTTCCCTCTCGTTGCTATGCATCTGGTAGATAGATCTTGCGTGATCGTAGGAAAATTTTAAATTACTACGTTCCCCAACAGTGGCATCATGAGCCAGGTCTATGCATAGATGATATGCACGAGTAGAACACAATGAGTTGTGGACGATACTAGTCATACTGCTTACCAGCATGTCATACTTTGCTTCGGCGGTATTGTGAGATGAAGCGGCCCGGACCGACATTACTCGTACGCTTACGCGAGACTGGTTTCACCGTTACGAGCACTCGTTGCTTAAAGGTGACTGGCGGGTGTCTGTCTCTCTCACTTTAGCTGAATCAAGTGTGGCTACGCCCGGTCCTTGTGAAGGTTAAAACATCACATACTTGACGAAACATCGTTGTGGTTTTGTATGCGTAGGTAAGAACGGTTCTTGCTAAGCCCATAGCAGCCACGTAAAACTTGCAACAACAAAGTGGAGGACGTCTAACTTGTTTTTGCAGGGCATGTTGTGATGTGATATGGTCAAAACATGATGAGTTATACGGTTTTGTATGAGATGATCATGTTTTGTAATGTTATCGGCAACTGGCAGGAGCCATATGGTTGTCGCTTTATTGTATGAAATGCAATCGCCATGTAATTGCTTTACTTTATCACTAAGCGGTAGCGATAGTCGTAGAAGCAATAGTTGGCGAGACGACAACGATGCTACGATGGAGATCAAGGTGTCGCGCCGGTGACGAAGGTGATCATGAAGGTGCTTTGGAGATGGAGATCAAAAGCACAAGATGATGATGGCCATATCATGTCACATATTTTGATTGCATGTGATGTTTATCTTATTATGCTTCTTATTTTGCTTAGAACGACGGTAGCATTATAAGATGATCCCTTACTAAATTTCAAGGTATAAGTGTTCTCCCTGAGTATGCACCATTGCGAAAGTTCGTCGTGCCGAGACACCACGTGATGATCGGGTGTGATAAGCTCTACGTTCAAATACAACGGGTGTAAGCCAGTTTTGCACAAGCAGAATACTCGGGTTAAACTTGACGAGCCTAGCATATGCAGATATGGCCTCGGAACACTGGAGACCGAAAGGTCGAGCGTGAATCATATAGTAGATATGATCAACATAAGATGTTCACCATTGAAACTACTCCATCTCACGTGATGATCGGACATGGTTTAGTTGATTTGGATCACGTGATCATTTAGATGACCGGAGGGATGTCTATCTAAGTGGGAGTTCTTTAATTAATATGATTAAATTGAACTTTAATTTATCATGAACTTAGTCCTTGTAGTATTAGCATATCTATGTTGTAGATCAATAGCTCACGATGTTGCTCCCCGATTTTTTTTAATATGTTCCTAGAGAAAACTAAGTTGAAAGATGTTAGTAGCAATGATGCGGAATTGTTCCGTGATCTGAGGATTATACTCATTGCTGCACAGAGAAATATGTCCTTGATGCACCGCTAGGTGACAGACCTATTGCAGGAGCAGATGTAGACGTTATGAACGTTTTGACAAAAGCTCGGTATGATGACTACTTGATAGTTTAGTGCACCATGCTTTACGGCTTATAACCGGGACTTCAAAAACGTTTTGAACGCCACGGAGCATATGAGATGTTCCAAGAGTTGAAATTAGTATTTCATACTCATGCCCATGTCGAGAGGTATAAGACTTCTGACAGTACTTTGCCTACAAGATGGAGGAGAATAGCTCAACCAGTGAGCATGTGCTCAGATTGTCTGGGTACTACAATTACTTGAATCAAGTGGGAGTTAATCTTCCAGATAAGATAGTAATTGACAAAGTTCTCTAGTCACTATCACCAAGTTAG
Organism: Secale cereale; assembly: GCA_902687465.1. Lineage (NCBI taxonomy): Eukaryota > Viridiplantae > Streptophyta > Magnoliopsida > Poales > Poaceae > Secale > Secale cereale. Next base: position 157,662,749 of record LR738713.1, read on the forward strand.
TAGAACTTCGTGATGAACTATAATATGCAAGGGATGACGAAGGTAATTCCCGAGCTCTTCGCAATGCTGAAATCGGCGAAGGTAGAAATCAAGAAAGAACATCAAGTGTTGATGGTTAATAAGACCACTTGTTTCAAGTAAAGGGCAAAGGGATAGAAGGGGAACTTCAAGAAGAATGAAAAGCAAGTTGTCACTCCCATGAAGAAACCCAAAGCTAAACTCAAGCCTGAAACTAAGTGCTTCTACTGCAAAGGAAATGGTCATCGGAAGTGGAACTACCCTAGATACTTGGCGGATAAGAAGGATGGCAAAGTGAACAAAGGTATATTTGATATACAGATTATTGATGTGTATTTTACTAGTGTTCATAGCAACCCCTCGGTATTTAATACTGGTTCAGTTGCTAAAGAGTAGTAACTCGAAGTGGGAGTTGCATAATGAACATAAACTAGTTAAAGGATGAAGTGACGATGTGTATTGGAAGCAGTTCCAAGATTGATATGATCATCATCGCACACTCCCTATACTTTCGGGATTAGTGCTGAATCTAAATAAGTGTTATTTGGTGTTTGTGTTGAGCAAGAATATGATTTGATCATGTTTATTGCAATACGGTTATTCATGTAAGTTAGAGAAAAATTGTTGTTCCGTTTACATGAATAAAAACCTTCTATGGTCATACACCCAATGAAAATAGTTTGTTGGATCTCGATCGTGTGATACACATATTCATAATATTGAAGCCAAAAAGATGCAAGGTTAATAATGATAGTGCAACTTATTTGTGGCACTGCCGTTTAGGTCATATTGGTGTAAAACGCATGAAGAAACTCCATAGTGATGGACTTTTTGAATCACTTGATTATGAATCACTTGGTGCTTGTGAACCATGCCTCATGGGCAAGATGACTAAAACTCCGTTCTCCGGAACTATGGAGCGAGCAACAGATTTGTTGGAAATCATACATACTGATGTATGTGGGCCAATGTGTGTTGAAGCTCGCGGCGGGTATCGTTATTTTCTGACCTTCACTGATGATTTGAGCAGATATGGGTATATCTACTTAATGAAGCACAAGTCTGAAACATTTGAAAAGTTCAAAGAATTTCAGAGTGAAGTAGAGAATCATCGTAACAAGAAAAATAAAGTTTCTACGATCTGATCGTGGAGGAGAATATTTGAGTTACGAGTTTGGTCTTCATTTGAAACAATGTGGAATAGTTTCACAACTCACGCCACCCGGAACACCACAGCGTAATGGTGTGTCCGAACGTCGTAACCGTACCTTATTGGATATGGTGCGATCTATGATGTCTCTTACCGGTTTACCACTATCGCTTTTGGGGTTATGCATTAGAGACAGCTACATTCACGTTAAATAGGGCACCATCTAAAATCCGTGGAGATGACACCGTATGAACTGTGGTTTGACGAGAAACCTAAGCTGTCATTTCTTTAAGTTTGGGACTGCGATGCTTATGTGAAAAAGTTTCAACATGATAAGCTCGAACCCAAATCGGAGAAGTAAATCTTCATAGGATACCCAAAAGAAACTGTTGGGTACACCTTCTATCACAGATCCGAAGGCAAGGTCTTTGTTGCTAAGAGTGGATCCTTTCTAGAGAAGGAGTTTCTCTCGAAAGAAGTGAGTGGGAGGAAAGTCGAACTTGATGAGGTAATTGTACCTTCTCCCGGATTGGAAAGTAGTACATCACAGAAAATTGTTCCAGTGATTCCTACACCAATCAGTGAGGAAGTTAATGATGATAATCATGAAACTTCGGATCAAGTTTCTGCTGAACGTCGTAGATCAACCAGAGTACGTTCCGCACCAGAGTGGTACGGCAACCCAGTTCTGGAAATCATGTTACTAGACCATGATGAACCTGCGAACTATGAGGAAGCGATGATGAGCCCAGATTCCGCAAAATGGCTTGAGGCCATGAAATCTGAGATGGGATCCATGTATGAGAACAAAGTGTGGACTTTGGTTGACTTGCCCGATGATCGGCAGGCCATCGAAAATAAATGGATCTTCAAGAGGAAGACCGACGCAGACGGTAATGTTACTGTTTACAAAGCTCGACTTGTTGCGAAAGGGTTTCGACAAGTTCAAGGAGTTGACTACGATGAGACTTTCTCACCTGTAGCGATGCTTAAGTCTGTCCGAATCATGTTAGCAATTGCCGCATTTTATGATTGTGAATTCTGGCAAATGGATGTCAAAACTGCATTCCTGAATGGATATCGCAAAGAAGAGTTGTATATGATGCAACCAGAAGGTTTTGTCGGTCCAAAAGGTGCTAACAAAGTATGCAAGCTCCAGCGATCCATCTATGGATTGGTGCAAGCATCTCGGAGTTGGAATATACGCTTTGATGAGGTGATCAAAGCATATGGTTTTATACAGACTTTTGGAGAAGCCTGTATTTACAAGAAGTGAGTGGGAGCAATACAACCTTTCTGATAAGTATATGTGAATGACATATTGTCGATCGGAAATGATGTAGAATTTTCTGGAAAGCATAAAGGAGTGTTTGAAAGGAGTTTTTCAAAGAAAGACCTTGGTGAAGCTGCTTACATATTGGGCATCAAGATCTATAGAGATAGATCAAGACGCTTGATAAGAATTTCGATAAGTACATACCTTGATAAGATTTTGAAGTAGTTCAAAAATGGATCAGTCAAAGAAGGAGTTCTTGCCTGACTTGTAAGGTGTGAAGTTGAGTAAGACTCAAAGCCAGACCACGGCAGAAAAATAGAGTGAGAATGAAAGTCATTCCCTATGCCTCAGCCATAGGTTCTATAAAGTATGCCATGCTGTGTACCAAACATGTTGTGTACCTTGCCATGAGTTTGTCAAGGGGGTACAATAGTGATCCAGGAGTAGATCACTGTACAACGGTCAAAATTATCCTTAGTAACTGGATGACTAAGGAAATGTTTCTCGATTATGGAGGTGATAAAGAGTTCGTCGTAAAGGGTTACGCCGATGCAAGCTTTGACACTAAATCCAGATGACTCTAAGTATCAATCTGGATGCGTATTGAAAGTGGGAGCAATTAGCTAGAGTAGCTCTATGCAGAGCATTGTAGACATAGAAATTTGCAAAATACATACGGATCTGAATGTGACAGACCGGTTGACTAAACTTCTCTCACAAGCAAAACATGATCACACCTTATTACTCTTGGGTATTAATCACATAGCGATGTGAACTAGATTATTGACTCTAGTAAACCCTTTGGGTGTTGGTCACATGGCGATGTGAACTATGGGTGTTATTCACATAACGATGTGAACTATCGGTATTAAATCACATGGCGATGTGAGCTAGATTATTGACTCTAGTGCAAGTGGGAGACTGAAGGAAATATGCCCTAGAGGCAATAATAAAGATGTTATTTGTATTTCCTTATATCATGATAAATGTCTTTTATTCATGCTAGAATTGTATTAATCGGAAACTTAATACATGTGTGAATACATAGACAAAATAGTATGTCCCTAGTATGCCTCTACTAGACTAGCTCATTGATCAAAGATGGTTATGTTTCCTAGCCATAGACATGAGTTGTCATTTGATCAACGGGATCACATCTTTAGGAGAATGATGTGATGGACAAGACCCATCCGTTAGCATAGCACTATGATCGTTTAGTTTTACTGCTATTGCTTTCTTCATGACTTATACATGTTCCTATGACTATGAGATTATGCAACTCCCGAATACCGTAGGAACACCTTGTGTGCTATCAAATGTCACAACGTAACTGGGTGATCATAAAGATGCTCTACAGGTGTCTCCGAAAGTATTCGTGGTGTTGGCATAGATCAAGATTAGGATTTGTCACTCCGAGTGTCGGAGAGGTATCTCTGGGCCCTCTCGGTAACACACATCACAATAAGCCTTGCAAGCAAAAGACTAATGAGTTAGTCATGAGATGATGTGTTACGGAACGAGTAAAGAGACTTGCCGGTAACAAGATTGAACTAGGTATGGAGATACCGACGATCGAATCTCGGACAAGTAACATACCGATGACAAAAGGAACAACGTATGTTGTTATGCGGTTCTGACCGATAAAAGATCTTCGTAGAATATGTAGGAGCCAATATGTACATCCAGGTTCCGCTATTGGTTATTGACCGGAGATGAGTCTCGGTCATGTCTACATAGTGCTCGAACCCGTAGGGTCCGCACGCTTAACGTTTGATGACGATCGGTATTATGAGTTTATGAGTTTTGATGTACCGAAGGTAGTTCGGAGTCCCGGATGAGATCACAGACATTACGAGGAGTCTCGGAATGTCCGAGACATAAAGATTGATATATTGGACGACTATATTCGGACACCGGAAGTGTTCCGGAAAAGTTTCGGATTTAACTGGATTGCCGGAGGGGGTTACCGGAACCCCCTACGAAGGGGGATGGTCCATAGTGGGCCTTATGGAAAAAAGAGAGGCAGCCCATAGGGCTGGCCGGCGCCCCACCTAGGGTTCCTAGTTGGACTAGGAGTTTGGGGGCGCCACCTCTTCTTCTTTTCCTATTCCCTTTCTTCCTTCTTTGGTGGTTCCTACTAGGAATAGGATTGCAATCCTATTCCTAGTAGGATTGCACCCTAGCCGCACCAAACAAGGGCCGGCCGGCCTCCCCCTTGCTCCTTTATATACGGGGGCAGGGGGGCACCCAAACACACACAAGTTGAATTGTTCCAGCCGTGTGCGGTGCCCCCCTCCACAGAAACACACCTCGGTCATACCGTCGCGGTGCTTAGGCGAAGCCCTGCGCCGGTGAATACATCATATCCGTCACCACGCCGTCGTGCTGACGAAACTCTCCCGTGAAGCTCAACTGGATCAAGAGCTCGTGGGACGTCATCAAGCTGAACGTGTGCTGAACGCGGAGGTGCCGTACGTTCGGTGCTTGATCGGTTGAATCGCGAAGAAGTTCGACTACATCAACCGCGTCACTTGACGCTTCCGCTTCCGGTCTACGAGGGTACGTAGACACACTCTTCCCTCTCGTTGCTATGCATCTGGTAGATAGATCTTGCGTGATCGTAGGAAAATTTTAAAATACTACGTTCCCCAACAATTTCAGCATCGAATACACCTCGGGAATGGACTTCTCCATCCCCTGCATATTGAAGTTCAACACGAAGCTCTTGAAGCTTGGTGGGAGCGACTGGAGGATTCTGTCAACGACCGCTTCATCTGGGAGATTCATTCCCAGCTGAGACAAGCGGTTGTGCAATCCTGAAATCTTGAGGATGTGCTCACTGACAGAACTGTTCTCCTCCATCTTACAGCTGTAGAATGCGTCGGAGACATCATATCTCTCGACTCGGGCATGAGCTTGGAAAACCATTTTCAGCTCTTCGAACATCTCATATGCTCCGTGGTGCTCAAAACATTTTTGGAGCCCCGATTCTAAACTGTAAAGCATGCCGCACTGAACCAGGGAGTAATCATCACTACGCGACTGCCAGACGTTCAAAACGTCTTGGGCCGCATCGGGAGCAGGTGCATCACCTAGCGGTGCTTCTAGGACATATGATCTCTTTGCAGCTATGAGGATAATCCTCAGGTTACGGACCCAATCCGTATAGTTGCTACCATCGTCTTTCAGCTTGGTTTTCTCTAGGAACGCGTTGAAGTTGAGGGAAACCTGAGCGTGGGCCATTTGATCTACAAGAGATATTGTAAAGAATTTAGAATAAGTTCATGATAATTAAGTTCATCTTAATCAAATTTTAATGAACTCCCACTCAGAATGACATCTCTCTAGTCATCTAAGTAATACACGATCCGAATCGAGTAGTCTGTGTCCGATCATCACGTGAGACGGACTAGTCATCAACGGTGAACATCTTCATGTTGATCGTATCTTCTATACGACTCGTGTTCGACCTTTCGGTCTTCCGTGTTCCGAGGCCATGTCTGTACATGCTAGGCTCGTCAAGTGAACCCTAAGTGTATCGCGTGTGTAAATCTGTCTTACACCCGTTGTATGCGAATGTTAGAACCTATCACACCCGATCATCACGTGGTGCTTCAGAGCAACGAGCTTTAGCAACGGTGCACAGTTAGGGGAAACACAATACTTGAAATTTTAGTGAGAGATCATCTTATTTACTACCATCGTTCTAAGTAAACAAGATGCATAAACATGATAAACATCACATGCAATCAATTAAAGTGACATGATATGGCCAATATCATCTTGCTCCTTGGATCTCCATCTTCGGGGCACCATGATCATCTTGTCACCGGCTCGACACCATGATCTTCATCATCATGATCTCCATCATCGTGTCTTGAAGAAGTCGTCACGCCAACTATTACTTCTACTACTATAGCTAACGTTTAGCAATGAAGTAAAGTAATTACATGGCGTTATTCAGTGACACGCAGGTCATACAATAATAAAGACAACTCCTATGGCTCCTGCCGGTTGTCAAGTTCATCGACATGCAAGTCGTGATTCCCTATTACAAAAACATGATCAATCTCATACATCACATATATCATTCATCACATCTTCGTTCTTGGCCATACCACGTCACATAGCACATGCTGCAAAAACAAGTTAGACGTCCTCTAATTGTTGTTGCAAGTTTTACGTGGCTTCTATAGGATTTCTAGCAAGAACGTTTCTTACCTACGCCAAAACCACAACGTGATTTGTCAACTTCTATTTACCCTTCACAAGGACCCTTTTCATCGAATCCGATCCAACTAAAGTAGGAGAGACAGACACCCGCCAGCCACCTTATGCATCTAGTGCATGTCTGTCGGTGGAACCAGTCTCACGTAAGCGTACGTGGAAGGTCGGTCCGGGCCGCTTCATCCCACAATACCGCCAAATCAAGATTTACTAGTAACGGTAAGAAAGTTGAACAAGATCATACGCCCACAACTGCTTTGTGTTCTACTCGTGCAAGATGCTACGCATAAAACTTAGGCTCAGATGCCACTGTTGGGGAACGTAGCATAATTCAAAATTTTCTACGTCTTCACCAAGATCCAACTATGGATACATCTAGCAACGAGCAAGTAAGAGTGCATCTACATACCGTTATGTAGATCGCGTGCGGAAGCTTTCAACGAAGTGTGGATGAAGTAGTCGAACTCTTCACGTTCTTCGTCACCGATGATCTAGCGCCGAACGGACGGCACCTCCGCGTTCAACACACGTACGGTGCAGCAACGTCACCTCCTTCTTGATCCAGCAAGGGGGGAGGAGAAGTCGTCAGAGATCCGGCAGCACGACGGCGTGATGACGGATGCAGTGGAGATCGCAGCAGGGCTTCGCCGGGCGCCCTGCGTTGGGAGTATGGAGGTGTGACGGGAGGGGGAGAGGCGCCAGGGCTTGGGTGCGGCTGCCCTCTCCCCCCCCCACATATATATAGGGGGCCAGGGGGGCGCCAGGACCCCCTGCAGATCCAATCTGCAAGGGGGCGGCGGCCAGGGGGGGTTCCTTGCCCCCCAATGCAAGTGGAGCCCCCCTCCCCCTTAGGGTTTTAACCCTAGGCGCATGGGGAGGTGGGCCCCCTTGTGGTGCGCCAGCCCTGAGGGCTGGACACTTCCCTTGTGGCCTAGGGGCCCCACCCGGTGGACCCCCGGGGCCCCTCCGGTGGTCCCGGGACGCTCCCGGTGACCCCCGGAGATCACCCGTTGGCCGAAACTGGACTTCCTATATATCAATCTTTACCTCCGGACCATTCCGGAACTCCTCGTGATGTCCGGGATCTCATCCGGGACTCCGAACAACTTTCGGGTTTCCACGTGCATTTATCTCTACGACCCTAGCGTTACCGAACCTTAAGTGTGTAGACCCTACGGGTTCGGGAGACACGAAGACATGACCGAGACCACTCTCCGGTCAATAACCAACAACGGGATCTGGATACCCATGTTGGTTCCTACGTGTTCCTCGATGATCTTCATCGGATGAACCACCGTGTCAAGGATTCACTCATTCCCGTATGTTATTCCCTTTGTCCATCGGTACGGTACTTGCCCGAGATTCGATCGTCGGTATCCCCGATACCTTGTTCAATCTCGTCATGGCAAGTCTCTTTACTCGATCCGTAATCCATCATCCCGTGACTAACTACTTAGTCACATTGAGCTCATTATGATGATGTCTTACCGAATGGGCCCAGAGGTACCTCTCCGTCATACGGAGTGACAACATCCCAGTCTCGGTTCATACCAACTCAACAAACACTTTCGGAGATACCCGATGCGTACCTTTATAGCCACCCAGTTTCGTTGTGACGGTTGGCACACCCAAAGTACTCCTACGGTATCCGGGAGTTGTACAACCTCATGGTCTAAGGAATAAATACTTGACACCGAAAAGCTTATGCATTACGAACTATACGATCTCGTGTTATGCTCAAGTTTGGGTCTTGTCCATCACATCATTCTCCTAATGATGTGATCCCGTTATCACCGACATCCCATGTCCATGGTCAGGAAACCGTGACCATCTGTTGATCAACGAGCTGGTAACTAGAGGCCTACCAGGGACTCAATGTGGCCTGTGTATTCACACATGTATCGCTGTTTCCATACAATACAATTCAAGCATGAATAACAGACAATTATCATGAACAAGGAGATATAATAATAATGCTTTTATTATTGCCTCTAGGGCATATCTCCAACACTAGGTATTACAACTAGATCGGATATGAACTCCTTCATCCAGACTCCTTCATTTGCTGCTTTCGAAGTAGCTATGTACTTCGCTTCACACGTAGATCCCGCCATGACGCTCTACTTGGAACTGGACCAACTGACAGCTCCATCGTTCAACAAAAATACATATCCGGTTAGAGTCATCTGGATCAGTGTCAAAGCTTGCATCAACATAACCGTTTATGATGAGTTCTTTGTCACCTCCATAAATGAGAAAGATATCCTTAGTCCTTTTCAGGTACTTCGGGATGTTCTTGACCGCTGTCCAGTGATCTACCCCTGGATTACTTTGGTACCTCCCTGCTAGACTTATAGCAAGGCACACATCAGGTCTGGTACACATCATATTGCATACATGATAGAACCTATGGTTGAAGCATAGGGAATGACTTTCATTTTCTGCAGTGGTCGGGCATTGAGTCTGACTCAACTTCACACCTTGTGACATAGGCAAGAACCCTTTCTTTGACTGATCCATTTTGAACTTCTTAAAAAGTTTATCAAGGTATGTGCTTTGGGAAAGTCCAATTAAGCGTCTTGATCTATCTCTATTGATCTTGATGACCAATATATAAGCAGCTTCACCGAGGTCTTTCATTGAAAAAATTCTTGTTCAACTATCCTTTTATACTATCCAGAAATTCTACATCATTTCCAATCAACAATATGTCATCCACATATAATATCAGAAATGCTATAGAGCTCCCACTCACTTTCTTGTAAATACATGCTTCTCCAAAAGTCTGTATAGAACCATATGCTTTGATCACTTCATCAAAGCGTATATTCCAACTCCGAGATGCTTGCACCAGTCCATAGATGGATCGCTGGAGTTTGCACACTTGGTCAACACCTTTCGAATCGACAAAACCCTCTGGTTGCATCATATACAACTCTTCTTTGAGATATCCATTAAGAAATGCAGTTTTCACATCCATTTGCCATATTTAATAATCATAAAATGCGGCAATTGCTAACATGATCCAGACAGACTTAAGCATCGCTACGGGTGATAGAGTCTCATCATAGTCAACTCCTTGAACTTGTCGAAAACCTTCGCAACAAGTCCAACTTTGTAGATAGTAACATTACCATCGACGTCAGTCTTCTTCTTAAAGATCCATTTATTTGCAATGGCTTGCCGATCATCGGGCAAGTCAACCAAAGTCCACACTTTCTTCTCAGACATGGATCCCATCTCAGATTTCATGGCCTCAAGCCATTTTGCGGAATCTGGGCTCGTCATTGCTTCCCTATAGTTCGTAGGTTCATCATGGTCTAGCAACATGACTTCCAGAATAGGGTTACCTTACCACTCTGGTGCGAAATGTAGTCTGGTTCACCTACGAGGTTCAATAGTAACTTGATCCGAAGTTTCATGATCATCATCATTAACTTCCACACTAATTGGTGTAGGCTTCACGGGAACGATTTTCTATGATGAGCCATTCTCCAGTTTGAGAGAAGGTACAATTACCTGATCAAGTTCTACTTTCCTCCCACTCACTTCTTTCGAGAGAAACTCCTTCTCTAAAAAGGATCCATTCTTAGCAGCAAAAATCTTGCCTTCGGATCTGTGATAGACGGTGTACCCAACTGTTTCTTTTGGGTATCCTATGAAGACGCACTTCTCCGATTTGGGTTCGAGCTTTATCAGGATGAAGCTTTTTCACATAAGCATCGCAGCCCCAAACTTTAAGAAAACGACAACTTGGGTTGCTTGCCAAACCACAATTCATAAGGTGTCGTCTCAACAAATTTAGATGGTGCCCTATTTAACGTGAATGGAGTTGTCCCGAAAGCATAACCCCAAAACGATAGCGGTAAATCGCTAAGAGACATCATAGATCGCACCATATCTAATAAAGTACGGTTACAACGTTCGGACACACCATTACACTGTGGTGTTCCAGGTGGCGTGAGCTGTGAAACTATTCCACATTGTTTCGAATGAAGATCAAACTCGTAACTCAAATATTCGCCTCCACGATCAGGTCGTAGAAACTTATTTTCTTGTTACGATGATTCTCTACTTCACTTTGAAATTCTTTGAACTTTTCAAATGTTTCAGACTTATGTTTCATTAAGTAGATATACCCATATCTCCTTAAATCATTTGTGAAGGCCAGAAAATAACGATACCCATCGTGAGCCTCAACACTCGTCGGACCGCATACATCTTTATGTATTATTTCCAATAAGTCAGTTGCTCGCTCTATTGTTCCGGAGAACGGAGTTTTAGTCATCTTGCCCATGAGGCATGGTTCGCAAGTATAAAATGATTCATAATCAAGTGATTCCAAAATTCCATGTGCATGGAGTTTCTTCATGCGCTTTACACCTGTGATGGCCTGGCTTATTAGGGATGATAGACTACTCATATCAATAAGGAATTCCTTCTTTTCCGGGAGCCTATTCGGATAGAACTCCAAAGTTAAGCGTGCTCAGCTTGGAGTAGTTTCAGGATGGGTGACCGACCGGGAAGTTGCTCCCGGGTGCGCACGAGTGAGGACAAAGTGCGCAGAAAAGACTAGTATTGATATGTGAGGCCAGTCTAGATCCCGCCAGGAGTAACGACCACCGGCGGGTGTGTCCGGGGCGTTACAAGTTGGTATCAGAGCCGACCCTCACGGTTACACGGATGTTTGCGGACAGTTTGCAGTCATGTTGTGCATGACGTTTGTGACCCGTCGTGGCACACGGCATGGCACATGTGCTGTCCTGGAAGCACAGACGGTTGTGCCAAGAGGGAACGTTCCTGTGGCCCGACGAGGACGTCGGTTCCTCTGAGTGAGGGTGTATGTGATGGCCTGGCTTATTAGGGATGATAGACTACTCATATCAATAAGGAATTCCTTCTTTTCCGGGAGCCCATTCGGATAGAACTCCAAAGTTAAGCGTGCTCAGCTTGGAGTAGATTCAGGATGGGTGACCGACCGGGAAGTTGCTCCCGGGTGCGCACGAGTGAGGATAAAGTGCGCAGAAAAGACTAGTATTGATATGTGAGGCCAGTCTAGATCCCGCCAGGAGTAACGACCACCGGCGGGTGTGTCTGGGGCGTTACAACACCAATATGACCTAAACGGGAGTGCCACAAATATGTTGCACTATCATTATCAACTTTGCATCTTTTGGCATCAATATTATGAATATGTGTGCTACTACGATTGAGATTCAACAAAAATAGACCACTCATCTAGGGTGCATGACCATAGAACATATTACTCGGATAAATAGAACAACCATTATTCTCTGATTTAAATGAATAACTCTCTCGCAACAATCAAGATCCAGATATAATGTTCATGCTCAACGCTGGCACCAAATAACAATTAATTAGGTCTAAAACTAATCCCGAAGGTAGATGTAGAGGTAGAGTGCCGATGGTGATCACATCGACTTTGGAAACATTTCCCACGCGCATCGTTACCTCGTCCTTAGCCAATCTTCGTTTAATCTGTAGCCCCTGTTTCGAGTTACAAATATGAGCAACCGAACTAGAATCAAATACCCAGGCACTACTACGAGCATTACTAAGGTACACATCAATAACATGTATATCAAATATACCTTTTTCACTTTGCCATCCTTCTTATCCGCCAAATACTTGGGCAGTTTCGCTTCCAGTGACTAGTCACTTTGAAGTAGAAGCACTCAGTTTCAGGCTTGGCTCCAGACTTGGGTTTCTTCCCGGGAGTAGCAACTGGTTTGCTATTCTTCTTGAAGTTCCCCTTCTTTTCCTTGCCCTTTTTCTTGAAACTAGTGGTCTTGTTAACCATCAACACTTGATGCTTCTTTTTGATTTCTACCTCCACAACTTTGAGCATTGCGAAGAGCTCAGGAATTATCTTCTGCATCCCTTGCGTATTATAGTTCATCACGAAGCCTTTATAGCTTGGTGGCAGTGATTGAAGAACTCTGTCAGTAAAACTATCATCATCAACTTTAACTTCATGCTGAGTCATGTGGTTATGGTACCCCAACCATTCTGAGTATGTGTTCACTGTCAGAACTGTTCTCCTCCATCTTGCAGCTATAGAACTTGTTGGAGACTTCATATCTCTCAACTCGGGCATTTGCTTGAAATATTAACTTCAACTCTTGGAACATCTCATATGCTCCATGACGTTCAAAATGTCTTTGAAGTCCCGATTCTAAGCCGTAAAGCATGGCAAACTGAACTATCGAGTAGTCATCAGACCGCGTCTGCCAGACGTTCAAAGTGTCCACATTAGCGGGAGGGGGCTTGTCACCTACCGGTGCTTCAAGGACATAATTCTTCTGTGCAGCAATGAGGATAATCCTCAAGTTACGGACCAAATCTGTGTAGTTTCTACCATCATCTTTCAACTTAGCTTTCTCTAGGAACGCATTAAAATTCAAGGGAACGGTAGCACGGGCCATTGATCTACAACAACATAGATATGCATAAAACTATCAGGACTAAGTTCATGATAAATTAAGTTCAATTAATCATATTACTAAAGAACTCCCACTTAGATAGACATCCCTCAAGTCATCTAAATGATCACGTGATCCAAATTAACTAAACCATGTTCGATCATCATGTGAGATGGAGTAGTTTCCAATGGTGAACATCTTATGTTGATCATATGTACTATATGATTCACGCTCGACCTTTCGATCTCCAGTGTTCCGAGGCCGTGTCTGTACATGATAGGCTCGTCAAGTTTAAGCCGAGTATTCTGCATGTGCAAAACTATCTTACACCCGTTGTATGTGAACATAGAGCTTATCACACCCGATCATCACGTGGTGCCTCGGCACGACGAACTTTCGCAAGGTGCATACTCAGGGAGAACACTTGTACCTTGAAATTTAGTAAGGGATCATCTTATAATGTAATCGTCGTTCTAAGCAAAATAAGATGCATGAAAAGATAAACATCACATGCAATCAAAGTATGTGACATGATATGGCCATCATCATCTTGTGCTTTTGACCTCCATCTCCAAAGCATCGTCATGATCTCCATCGTCACCGGCTTGACACCATGATCCTCATCGTAGCGTCGTGGTCGTCTTGCCAACTATTGCTTCTACTACTATTGCTAACTCATAGTGGTAAAGTAAAGCAATTACATAGCATTTCTCAATTCATACAATAAAGAGACAACCATAAGGCTCCTGCCGGTTGCCGATAATTTACAAAACATGATCATCTCATACAATATCGTATAACTCATCTCGTCTTGACCATATCACATCACAACATGCCCTGCAAATACAAGTTAGTCGTTCTCTACTTTGTTGTTGCAAGTTTTATGTGGCTGATACGGGTTTCTAGCAAGAACCGTTCTTACCTACGCATTAAAACTCTATCTATGGTTAGGAAACTCAACCATCTTTGATTAACGAGCTAGTCTAGTAGAGGCATACTAGGGACACTCTGTTTTGTCTATGTATTCACACATGTATCAAGTTTACGGTTAATACAATTCTAGCATAAATAAAAGACATTTATCATGATATATAAGGAAACATAAATAACAACTTTATTATTGCCTCTAGGGCATATTTCCTTCAAAGAGATCACATGATGCTTTTCTAGGAAGTATCTGAAGCACAACTCCACATTCTGATGGATCCCACCATGGTTGGTGATGAATGAATTGACGTTGATCCAAGGAAGTTGGCCTATGACAACAAAGTGTTATTCCACATTATGTGCAATACTCCCACGCCAACGAATAGACCCAGTTCCATCAAAGGCATTGTGGGAAATGTGCTTGTGGCCATGTCTCAAGGAATCAAGTTTGATATTCCTGATCTTTTCATTCAAAACCTCGCATGTGCAGCTGACAGCCCACACTCTTTGAAGCCATATGCTCCATGGATCATGTTCGCAATAGAACAACTCACCAATGAAAAAAATCTAGGCTTTTGTTCCAAAGGTTTTCATGCCACCAGTTCGTGATACTTTGCGCATTGTGAAGAATATTGGAAAAGGAATAGAACCTATTGATACTAACGCAAATGCGTCTGCTACCGAAAATGCTCCAAAGGTCAAGACAGCCAGGTTGAAATCCCTCGTGAAGAAAATCCATCTCTTTATGAGATCTGCATTCGCACTGAGCAAACCCTGGAAAGCCACATCAAGCTGGATAGAAAAGAAAAGGTGGAATTGATGATCGACCTAAATTTGCTTCATAATCATACGCATCAAATTCTTCTGCATGAGAAGGAAACCAAGAAGCACTCATGGACTATGTTAAGGAAGCATTATTCTTGAAATAATTTAGCCACAAAGGGCATTCTGAAGGATTATGACTATCTGG
The DNA here is from genome assembly GCA_902687465.1 of Secale cereale. Classification (NCBI taxonomy): domain Eukaryota; kingdom Viridiplantae; phylum Streptophyta; class Magnoliopsida; order Poales; family Poaceae; genus Secale; species Secale cereale. The sequence goes on from LR738713.1 coordinate 157,677,760, forward strand.
ACTTACTAGCTGTTCCTCGTTCGAAGACAAACTCTAGCTCTCCCACAACTTTCTGCTTCAACGCATCTGTTGTTTGTCAGACATGATGACAACATTGCAGACACAACTGGTAATCTTGTCTTCATGCTAGATGTTCATTGTTCCAAGTCACCCAGAGCCAAGGCTGCCACTCGTGCTTCTGCCTCGACCATTCCCCACTCTTTGGATTCTAATTCGTCGAGTGGCCTTAATTCTGATTTTGAGGATTCTCCCACGAAGTAATTCCTCGTATGTGTTCTCATTCCTTTTTGACACTTGTTGACAAAAGGGGGAGAATTACATCGAGTGATAGTTTCTCGGGGTTCTTGTAGAGTCTTTTATTTCATGTTTTGGTTTTCCCTCGAACAATTTGCTTCATGAACTTATTGCACTGCTTGTGGTGTTGAAAAACTCGGAAGTCGTGTAATGTTAATAACCCCCGCCTGCCATATTATTTGCTTCGCACTATTTGTTTGCAGGTACCATCGAATGTGTTTTTCCCTTGAATGGTTTCCTTCGATAGTTATCTTACAGGGAAAAATATCTGCTCCTCGAAGAAGAATAGGAAATCATCCAGTGATGACACAAAAAGGGGAGAAGTACTCTCCGAGTACTAAATGTTATAACATTTGTGGTTGGATATGTGCAGATTGTTATGCGTCTCTATCTAACCTTGCAGGACGAAAATGTCAGTTCAAACTATTATGAGTCTCCTGTGAAAGCCATGTGATTCACTGACAAAGTGTTTTTCCCTCGAAATTATTTCTCTTATATTCTTCTGTGTCGCAGGGAAACCATGTCCGATGCATATCCACTCAGAGCTGCACCTTATTATGTTTTTTCTGCTCTGATTGCATCGTATATCTAATATGCAGGAAAACTACATCTCGTGTGGATTCAAATTGTGTTCTCAGAAAACCTTATGTTATATTCCTCATCACAAACCATTATAAGTATATCTCAATTCTAATCCTCTTTGAAGATTTTGTGACAGGAATCACCTCAGACACCGTCGAGTGCTCTGAAAGGAGTCAAGTATCAAATCATATTTCAATGCCACTCATACGAAGAATAATCTAGTCTCCCTCGTGTTCTTCATGCTCGGTAGCATATCTTCAGGGGACAATAATTTATCTTCGTAGTTATCTCTCGTCTTTCATTTATTCTTCGTATTACATTCCATTCCTTATCTATCCTTCGATGTGATTTGTTTTGTCATAAATCATCCAAAAAGGGTGAGATTGTTGGTGCAACATCTGCCTACCTTGTGTTTTTGAGATTGTTGACAGAAACATGCATGAACTAATTTTTGTGCTAGTGCATACAGAGAGAAAAAGTCTTACACAACCGAAGAGAATGTTGTCTCCGGTGTCAAGTTCGAGGAACTTCACCAAAGCATATCTGCGTTGCAGAGGAAAACGAGCTATCTTTGTTGAAGACATATAGTCGATAAGACTGATGTGAAGAAATCGACCCCTCGAAAGTTTACTTCTGAAGCGAAGCATTTGACTCGGTACAGTTGTACGAAAAAATTGACTGCAGCACTGGAGGTTGAAGACAAAGTGAATACGGAGTATTCATTTCATTGTTCTCTTTCATTGTCTTGAGTCACAGGACCTCCGTACTATGAAGAGGGGTATAGGTTATCGATGCTTATATCTGTTGTGATGCTTAGCTACAACCTATAAAAATTGTGAGAGAAATCTCTTTGTGCTATGAGGAAATACTTGTCAGCAAGTAACTGTGATCATCTTCGTTGCGAGAAATTTGCCTTAGACCGAGGAGTTAGCATTACTTTCCCCACAAGCAATGTTACGGTTGTGATAAAATCCGACCGTTGGACTCGTGTTGTTTGTCCATTGGCTGATCCAGATGTCTAATTTGGTCTTTTCCCGTCTGGGAAGGCTGCGGCTATAAATATCCACCCTGCTCCAACATTGTCCGTTGGTTGCTCCGCTTAAGATTGCCGAGAAGATTGATTTGAGCAACCCCTCTCCAGGTGATTTGAGTTTAAGACCAACCAAGAGAGAAAATCAAGAGTCCAAACTTAGATAGTGGTTTACCATCACATTATTTCTGAGTGAGAGTTATTGTACTCTTGAGAGCTGCGCACTCTCTAGACAGATATGTTTTGGTTCGAGTGTTGAAGAGTCATTGTCTTCACCGAACCAGATCTTGAGCAACCAAGAGGGATTGTGGTTCGCGAAGGTTAGCCGAAGGTTTGGAGATCGCCGACAAGTATCTACCACGAGTGAAATCAACCTGAGTCTGATCACCTCTGTGTTGATGGAAATAGGGTGAAGAGAGTTTATCTTCCATGTTAAGTCACAGCCCCTCCAACCAGACGTAGTCCTTTGGAAGAAGGGTGAACTGGTCTACCAAATCTATCTGTCGCCATCGAGCACCACTGGTTCTATTTTCCTCACTATATTACTTTTGGTAATAATTGTGTGTGCTTTGTGATGAAAGTTATTTGATCTGTTCCCATCTGTTGTATATCTCTCCTTTTGCATCACACTGTGTTCTTTGTTATTCGTAGCTTCAAGCATAGTTCTTCGGTTATTTCCTTCTAAGCTCTGATCAAGTTCTTATTTATGTTTTTAGTTCTGTTGGCCTGTTGCATTACCATCGTCATAGTTAAACCTATTGTACACTAGGCCTGAATCATTATTGTTGCTTATCTCGAAGAATTTGTTCCTCGGTAGCTTGTCTATTTGAGTTATCTTCTATCGAACTTTATCTCCACTGCTGTGTTTGGGATTAGTTCAAAACTCTCGAAAGAAATTTTGAATCTCCCATTCACCCCCCTCTGGTCGATATACTCTTGGTCCTAACAAGTTTGAATACACCAGGGAAATTTGCACCACATCTCAAGGTGAGAAAGGGCAATGCACGGTACCGAAGAGGCTAGGAAATTGCGGAAAGGTGAGAGTGTGTATAATCTATGGACTCACATTAGTGATAAAGAACTCACATACTTATTGCAGAAGTCTATTAGCCCTCGAAGCAAAGTACTAGTACGCACACTCCTAGGGGGGAGGTTGGTAGGAGTTAACCTTCGCGCGCCCCCAAACTTCACGCAAAGGAAGACACTCAATAGTAAATAATGCTCCAATTTCTTAGCATAATGAGAGACCATACATGCCTGCTTAGGGAATCACAAACCTTAATACCAATACTCTTACTAAACCACAACTACTCACTAGCACAACCCACATATTACCACCTTTATATCGCAAAACTATTGCAAGAAATCAAACTAATCATATTCAATGATATGCATGACAGTTTTTATTATATCCCTCTTGAATACCTACCATATTAGGACCAAATTCGTAACCCGTACTAATTTCCATTACTATTTATCAAACTCCCAAAAAGATATAAGTGAAGCATGAGAGTGCAACTATTTCTATAAAATATAACTACTGTTGTGCTCTAAAAAATATAAGTGAAGCACTAGAGCAACTGCCTAGCTCAAAAGATATAAGTGAAGCACATAGAGTATTCTAACAATCACGAATAATGTGTGTTCCTCTCAAAAAGGTGTGTCCAGAAAAGATGATTGTGACAAACTAAAAAGCAAACAAAGCAAACACTCATATAATACACGACGCTCCAAGCAAAACGCATATCATGTGATGAATAAAAATATAGCTCCAAGTAATATTACCGATGGTTGGTAGAAGAATGAGGGGATGCCATACAGGGCATCCCTAAGTTTAGGTGCTTGAGAGTCCTTGAATATTACCTTGGGGTGCCTTGGGAATCCCCAAGCTTGGGCTCTTGCCACTCCTTATTCCTTCATCCATCGCGATCTCACCCAAAACTTGAAAACTTCAGCACACAAAACTCAACGGAAAACTCATGAGATCCGTTAGTATAATAAAGCAAATCACTACTTTAATTACAGTTTAAACCCATTTATACTTTATTATTGCATTATAACTACTGTATTATAACTTCACCATAGCTGATACACCCCGATGCAATCCATAGATTCATCAAAACAAGCAAACAACGCAACGAAAACAAAAGCTGTCAAAAGCAGAGCAATCTGTAATGATTCGAACAATGGCCATACTTCTGCAACTCTAAAATTCTGAAAAATTATTAAAACGTGGGAAATTTCTGTATAAATCATGTGTAACAATATCAGAAAATTATCACACTCTAGTGTTTTTTAGATTTTTTCCGGACTGAGCATAAAAGTTCCTTTTTTGCACATAATCAAATCAACTATCAACCAAATCATCCCAAAATTTTACTTGGCACAAAAACTAATTAAAACACAAAAATACAACCATAATAGTAGAATAATTGTGTGCACTCACAATAGAAAGTGCAAGAAAAAAATAAGATAACTATTGGATTGCCTCCTAACTAGCGCTGTTGTTTTACGCCCTTAGCTTGGCATAATGCATAGTTTCAAGTGTTGTAATAAAAATGAGGGAGATCATTAATGCTCATATCATACTCCCTCATTTCAGCAGCAAGCTTCCTTTGTGGCCAGCAAAAATAATCAAAAAGGCTAAATTTAGTAGGATTCTTCATTGTAGATGTGTCATTGATTATGCCCCCTAAGCTTTTTCTCAAGGACGTGTCCTCATCCATTATTTTGTATAGCAAAATTATCATTTTGTTCAAAAAATTTATCAAGCAAAACGGACGGGGGAACCCCTTTCCTAAGATTTTCATTGTAAGCAGCATAATTCAAAGATTGTAGTCTCCTTATTTCTTCTTGATTATAAAAAAATCATCTATAGGAGGACAGCCACAATTTATATTCTAATGATAAAATATTTCACGTGCTTGCTTCATAATGTGCCCAAATTCATAAGCCAAAAATATAGTAGTGACACGCTCAATGGAAGGATCAATGATATTTGATAATTCTAGAAAGATCCTTTGTATGGAGGGATGCATGTGAAAAATTGTCCTTCAAGTTCAACTACAAGCAAAGATATTGGATCCGCAAATCTAGAAGTTTTATTAAGAATTGACCATCCTAGCATAGGCAATGAGCCGACACAAGTATAGAAATCCTGGACGACACCTTTTTCGATAATATTACCACTACCTATACAAAGTATATTAGTATGCATGATAGTGGGTTCTTCTTTATGGGGATCATCATCGGCAAGATTATCAATTTTTTCATTAGCAACTTTATAAAATTCCTTTTTATTTTTAATGAGTTTTAAAAGCACGAATAGATTGTCCAAAGAACTCGCACTAGTGGCGAAAACATTACTACTCTTTTCAAACTTAGACATGATAGCAATTTTAAGAAAATTCAGCTGCTTGGGATTACTCTGATATCCGGATTGCTGTTGTTGATTACCTTGATTGTGCTGTTGATTAAAACCACCTTGATTGCCTTGGCCTTGAAATCCAGAACTGGAGCCGCCACCTCCAAAACCGGGCCCGTGAGAGCTGGGTCCTGACCCGCCGTGCGGACCATGATGGTCTTGATTAAAGCGGGAATTTTATACTCCTTCATGATGAAGTAGTCCTTCCACAGATGAGCATATGGTTTTTCTTGAGTCCCGTGCTTCTGTCAAGGCTGATTCATTAACACCTCCAGGTTGAACCTTGGCCCGCTAACTCGGGGCATTGGGAATTTCCCCTTTCGACGTTAATTGTTGTTCTGCGTACTAGTTTTAGCCTCAAAATCTGACCACCATCAGTTTGTTTGCTCTTACCATTAGTACTTTGGCCTTGACCCACCGCATTTTGTGGCTAACCCTTTCCGTTACCATTTTTCTTCCCCTTGCCGGCCTTCTCTTCATCAGACTCAGGGTCCTTAGTACTATCCAAGTCAGCGTATTTAACGAGAGCAGTCATGAGCTCTCCCATGTTATTGCAATGACGCTTAAGCCGGCCTCATTTTTGCTTGAGGGGGACAAACCGGCAATTCTGCTACAAAATCAGGATAGCTGAACCGGTGTTAATGCTATCCGATGAGTGAATGATGGTCGAGACCCATCGGACCCACTGGCTGGTGGACTTGTCCTCACGCTGCACACATCAGCTCAGATCGATAATTGGCATAGGCTGTTTACACGTGCCTCTGAAATTTTGAATAAACTGTGTCCTCAATTCAGCCCATGACCCGATCGAATTAGGTGGCAATCCCTTCAGCCAGGTACGAGCCGGCCCGTCCAACATCATGGTGAAATACTTAGCACACACAGCGACGTTGACATCTAACATCTCCATAGCTAGCTCATAGCTCTCAATCCAAGCCTCCGGAGGTCGGTTAGCTGTGTAATTGGGTACCTTGTGAGGGCCTTTAAAATCCTTAGGTAGAGGCTCATTACATAAAGCCGACACCAAGCATGGCACCCCTATGGATCTAGAAGTCATCCCAGCTCCCACGGACACCGATTGACTATGTTGAGGACGCTAATGAGCCGCCAACTGTGCAGCTATCCACCTCCTAACGTGCCCTGGCTTGATCCGCCAAAGCCTGAGCATGATTATCAGTGCGTTGCGGGTCATGCCCACCGGGCAGGTTACGGCGCTGCTCGCTGCTTGAAACCGCTGGCTATAGCTCTGACTGGGACGTGGAGTTGAATGAATCCGCTCGCGCCTATACGAATAAGCCGCCTGTTGAGCCACTGCTGTCTTGAGAAGATTTTCCCCGTTCTGGATCTCTGCCATCACTGGTGATTCGCCTTCGATTGGAACAGCTGCCAGTCGTGTTGCCGCAGCTACCAGATTGTCCATCGAGTTAGAAAAATGACTCGGCGGTGTTGGGACTTGAACCCGCTGGGGCGGAGTTGGATCCCTACGGGACGGGTCTGGCTGATGAGGTTGAACCGCCGCCCCAGCCCCTGGCACCTCAATGGTCCGGGTCACCACGGGCGGGTCACTCGTTCCTGCTCCGGGTGTATTGAAGAGATTTCGCCCTTCAAACTGTGAAGGCAAATGACTCTGATGTCTCCTGTGAAGAACGACGTTTGATGCAAAGATTCCGCTTGAATCCGTTGTGATGCTGCGTCCAAGGCGGCTCGCTCTGTCGCCATCCTAGCATTCTCTGCATTAAGCCCCTCCTTGGCCTGAGCTATCTCATCTCGTAGCTTCGTGATGTCCAACATGTGATGTGCTTGGTTCACCGGGGTCACCTCTGCAGCTAATAACGTTGCCAACGCATCCAAAAGTTATGATACGACTTGAGCCGATGGGCACATGGCCGCTTGCCCTGGCCGTCGCCGCAACGATTGAACCAGAAGTCATAGTCGTCGTAGTTGATGGGTTTAGCACCGATTGCATGCCAGTCATGAAGATCGCAGCTCTGCTCGACGGCTTGTAGGAATCCGGAATACTGTCGCCATCGGAGTAACCCCTGAGCCCGCCATCTTGAAGCTGGTAGATCGATTCCGTCTCTCTAGTGGACTCATCGTCAGAGTAAACAAGAGTCGCCTCACCAGACGCGGAATTTTTTGCAAGTTCCATACCTTGCGTAAAGCCAACAAAGACGTTCTTCCGCCTGGGCTGAGGCCGGGCGGATTTCGTGTGCCGAGCCGACTCGAAGACGTCTGGCTCAGGCATCGACTCGCCGATCTTGCCAATGAAGACGTGAATTCCACCAAAGGGGACCCGGTACCCGTACTCGATTGAGTCAGCCTCGGGGCCCCAGCCTACATCATCGACGTAGATCTTGCACGACAACTCTTGGTCATCTTGCCTACGGCGTATCCCTTGAGCCATGGGAAGCTGCCCTTCAAGAACTCGAAATCACCGTGCGCAGGCCCCACGGTGGGCGCCAACTGTCGTGGTTTTACCGCGGCAGATGTCCTAGCAAAAGGACTTAGGTGTAGAGCCATCACAACTAGGTAGCTTGAAGGGGTTAATTGGGACAAAGGACACATAGAGATTTTTATCCTGGTTTGGCCCCTTTCAATGAGGTAAAGGCCTAATACAACTTTTAGTGGTATGCTTGAGTCTCGATTACCATGGAGCGAATACGCTTGACCTAGTTCTCGATTGGTTGTTTCTTGTCTTTAACCCGTCGCTAGGTCACCCCTTTATATACAGGTTGATGCCGGCGACTTACAAAGTCCCGGCCGGCTCACACGAACGTGACCGGCTCGGTTTCTAACTAGTCTTGCCTTACAGGGCAAGTTACACATATGGCGGTTCGCACCTACTGGCCTCAAGCAATCTCCGGGTCTTGGGATTTCAAAGGGCTTGCTCCATGAACCGTTGTCTTGGGCCTTAACAGACCTATTCTTCCTTAAGCCGCCAGCGGCATGACCCGGCCCCTCCTAGGCGTGTCATACCTAGTAGATATATCCCCAATACCTACCCTACTCCTACTCGTACCATGTCACTGGCGCCACCGCACTGGTGTGCGAGGGCCTCACGTTGCGTGCCTGCATCAGCAACATTCACTGCACTCTTGGGCCGTAGGAGGTGATAGAGTACGTTGGGCTCTGGTGCAAACTACATGGAATGAATCTCACCACCGAGCCTGATTGTGTCACATGGCGCTGGACTGCGAACGGTGTCTACTCTGCCAGCTCATGCTATGTGGCTCTCTTCCATGGATCTACCTCGTCGCCATGCTGCCATCTTCTTTGGAAGAGTTGGCCACCGCTCAACAATAAGATCTTCCTTTGTCTTGTATCCATCGACAAGTACTGGGCAGCGGAGCGCAGAGCACGCCATGACCTTACTCACGACACAGCATACATCATTTGCTTGTAGGAAGGTGAGTCCATTGATACGTCTCCAATGTATCTATAATTTTTTATTGTTCCTTGCTATTATAGTATCAATCTTCGATGTTTATTATGCAATTATATCTCATTTTTTGGGACTAACCTATTAACCTAGTGCCCGGTGCCAGTTGTTATTTTTTTTCTAGTTTTGGCTTTCGGGAAATCAATATCAAACAGAGCCCACACGGAGAAAAAACTTTGGATTGATTTTTTTGTACCAGAAGAGATCCTAGAAGGTTTGGGAGAAGACCTGAAGATTCACGAGGGAGCGACAAGCTTGGGAGGCGCGCCCCCAGTCTCGTGGGGCCCTCGTGGAACCTCTTGACCTAATTCCACCTTTATAAATTCTCAAATATTCCCTTGACATCAGAGAGCCACCCAAAAAACTTTTTCTGCTGCAGCAAGCTTCTAGTCTCAAGAGATCACATCTGAAGGCCTTCTCCGGTACTCTGCCTGAGGGGGAATCGACCACGGAGGGGCTCTCATCAACCTTGTTTCACTTCTGATGATGTGTGAGTAGTTTACCACAGACATACGGGTCCATAGCTAGTAGCTAGATTTGATCTTTAATACAATGTTCTCCTTGATGTTCTTGTAGATCTATTAGATGTATTATTTTTTGATGTGTTTCCTGGGATCCGATGAATTATGAGTTTATGATCAGTTTATCTATGAATATTATTTGAGTCTTCTCTAAACTCTTTTATGAATGATTATGATAGATTTGTATTTCTCTCTGATCCATTGATTTGGTTTGTCCAACTAGATTGATTTTTCTTGCAATGGTAGAGGTGCTTTGTGATGGGTCCAATCTTGCGGTGACCTATATCCCAATGATAGAAGGGGACTAAACACATATTTGTATTGTTGCCATTAAGGATAAAATGACGGGGTTTATTCATATTGATTGAGTTACTTTGTCTACATCATGTTATCTTGCTTAAGGCATTACTCTATTCTTTATGAAATTAATACTCTAGATGCATGATGGATAGCGGTTGATGTCTGGAGTAATAGTAGTAGATGCATGCAGGAGTCAGTCTACTTCTCTCGGACATGATGCCTATATATGTGATCATTGCCTTGGATATCGACATGATTATTCGCTTTTCTATCAATTGCCCAACAATAATTTGTTTACTCACCATATGCAATTTTAGCCATATATTAAAATCCAAAAATACCTTACTGCAATTTTTTTTTGTTCTATCTATCTATCGCTGCGAGATTTGATCCTATCAATTAACTGCCGAGGGATTGGCAACCCCTTGTTCGCGTTGGGGGTGCAAGTCTTTGTTATTTTATGTGTAGGTGCTGCTAACGAGGTGTTGCTTGGTTCTCCTACTGGATTGATAACCTTGGTTCAAAACTGAGGGAAATACTTATCTCTACTATACTGCATCATCCTCTCCTATTCAAGGAAATCCCAACACAACTCACAAGTAGCAGGAAGAATTTCTGGCACCGTTGCCGGGGAGACGTCATCAACATCTATCATGTACCATCACAAAAACTGTCATCTCCTTGCATTTACTTTATTTGCCATCTGCCTCTCATTTTTATCTACCCCACTTCTAAAACATTTTCAACAAAACACAAAAATATTTTTCTATTTGCCTTTTTTGCTTGTGTGCTTTAGTGGGCATTATCAAGTTTTTACCACGAGCTTGTGCAAGCGAGACCAGAAGGTTCATAAACGAGCAGTAAGCACGGTTGAGCCGACAATCACTTGGTACCTGCGATGGTCAGAGCAGCCTATTGTATGGAGCCGTGAGGACCACCCGCCCCGGGTTGACAATCCGGGTCAGCTGGCTTTGGTAGTTGCTCCTCAGGTTGGAGGTTACAGTTCACAAAGGTGCTTATGGATTGTCACGCCCAAGATGCGATTCTATCCTGATCACGTGATGAACTCGTGATTGGGGCACAACCGCATTTCGGGCGCTTAGCAAGATGGATATCATTACATCGTACCATTACATACATAGATGGGGATACAACAAGTCATACAATAGCCACATGAATACAACAACATCTTATACAAGACATCCGACTACGGACGGAAACACATGAAAACCACACGACATCCGTCCTGCTATCCCAGGCTACCTACCTAGAACCTATCCCAAGATCGACGAAGAAGAAGAAGAAGAAATAACTCCAACACAAGTAAACATCGCTCTCACGTCAAGTCATCGGAAACCTGCACCTGCAACTGTTGTTGTAGTATCTGTGAGCCACGAGGAATCAACAATCCCATAACCATGGGTATCAAGACTAGCAAAGCTTAAAGGGTATGGAGAGGTTAAGTGATGAGGTTGCAACATAGACTAAGCATTATATGGTGGCTAACTTACGAGTACAAGAATAAGATGAGCATCTACACAAATGGTCGCAAGCTAGTAATGATCGCTAAAAGATCATGAACTACCTACGAGTCAAACATAACCCCACCATGTTCTCTTCTCAAATTGAAAAGAGACGGGCCTGGTTACTCACACGGTTGGTGTGTTTTATTTCGGATCCTCTGTCAAGTTTTCTACAACCGGACATTAACAAATTCCAATCTGCCACATAACCGCGGGCACGGCTTCTGAAAGATCATTAACCCTGCAGGGGTGTCCCAACTTAGGCCATCACAAGCTCTCACGATCAGCACAGGTAAAAACCCCTTATCTTAGGGACAACCCGATCAGACTCGGAATCCCGATGCACAAGACAATTCGACAATGGTAAAACAAGTCCAGCAAGACCTCCCGGCGTGCCGACACCATGATAGTAGTCGCGCGTATCTCGTCTCAGGCCACGACCGGATAGGACATCGTACATGTAACCAGATACCTCGAGTTTCCCCGAGGCGGACCCGCAGTCTACCCGTTTGGGACCAACACCATCAGCACTGCCCCCTGTATGTGGAAAAGAATCCTCGGGTAGCGCTAACTCCCTATGCAATTTAATTAATTAATTAAGTTTTTATTATGTTGAAAATTAAAACCAAAGTTGGGTCTTGCTGGAGGAGTTTTATTCAAAGCAAACTGTCAAGGGTTCCCCATATACCCAACCGTGTTAGGAGCTCGAACTCAAGGAACATAACACCGGTTTATCGATTCTTAAGGCGGCATGAGTGGAACAAAACACCGAGCAAAAGGCCAAGCCTTCCACCCATTGCCAAGTATATATGTGCATTAATTTAATTAAGATATATTGTGATATTCCAACAATCCAAGTTTCGACATGGAGCAATCTTCATCTTCACCTGTAACTAACAACGTTATAAGAGGGGCTGAGCAAGCGGTAACATAGCCAAACAACGGTTTGCAAGGTAGGTAGTTAGAGGTTTCATCGCAAGGTGGGGGCTGACATGCAAAAGGATAGGTATCATGACAAAGCAATAGAGCGAGGCATCTAACATCGCAACAATAGAGGTGATATCAAGGAATGGTCATCTTACCTGGTAAGCCTTTGGTGTAATCAGGACCTTGCTCTTCGTAATCGTACTCAGCGCTTGTCTCGACCTCGGACTCGAACTCGTCTCCCGGTGCTTGCTACTTCTCGAGCTTGCGTTGTATTCCCTCGAAGAGGAAAGGGAGATGCAACACAGTAGCGTAAGTATTTCCCTTAGTTTTTGAGAACCAAGGTATCAATCCAGTAGGAGACCACGCGTGAGTCCCTCGCACCTGCACAAACAAATAAGAACTTCACAGCCAATGCGATAAGGGGTTGTCAATCCCTTTACGGTCACTTATGAAAGTGAGATCTGATAGAGATGATAGTTTATATTTTTGGTATTTTGTTTATAAGAACAGAAAGTAAAAGCGGAAAAAGTGAAGTAGATGTAGATTGATATGTTGAGAATAGACCCGGGGGCCATAGTGTTCTCTAGTGGCTTCTCTCATGCTAGCGATATTCTACGTCGGGTAAACAAATTACTATCGAGCAATTGATAGAAAAGCGAATAATTATGAGACTATCTAGGCATGATCATTGTATATAGGCATAACGTCCGAGACAAGTGGACCAACTCCTGCCTGCATCTACTACTATTACTCCAATCGACCGCTATCCAGCATGCATCTAGTGTATTGAGTTCATAAGAACAGAGTAACGCATTAAGCAAGATGACATGATGTAGAGGGATAAACTCAAGCAATATGATATAAACCCCATATTTTTATCCTCGATGGCAACAATACAATACATGCCTTGCTGCCCCTACTGTCACTGGGAAAGGACACCGCAAGATTGAACCCAAAGCCAAGCACTTCTCCCATTGCAAGAACTATAGATCTAGTAGGCCAAACCAAACCAATAATTCGAAGAGACTTGCAAGGATATTATGAGCACACATAAAGAGTTCAGAAAAGAACCAAATATTTCTCATAGATAATCTTGCTCATAAACTCACAATTCATTGGATCTCGACAAACACACTGCAAAAAGAGATTACATCGAATAGATCTCCTCGAAGACCGAGGAGAACTTTGTATTGAGATCCAGAGAGAGAGAGAAGAAGCCATCTAGATACTAGCTATGGACCCGAAGGTCTGTGGTAAACTACTCACAACTCATGGTGAGGGCGATGATGATGATGTAGACGCACTCCGTGATGGATCCCCCCTCCAGCGGAGCTCTGGAACAGGCTCCAAGATGAGATCTCACGGGAACAGAAGGTTACGGCGGTGGAATTAGGGTTTTCTCTCTGTTGCTGATGGTTTCGGGGGCCGTAGGCTTATATAGGAGGAAGGAGGACACTGGGGGACTCACGAGGGACCCACGAGGCAGGGGGCGCGCCCTGGGAAGGGGGGCGCCCCCCCCATCCTCGTGGCAACCTCGTGGCCCCTACTCTGTGGTTCTCAAGTCTCCAGTGCATGATTTTCTCCAAAAATATCTCTCCCGAAGGTTTCATTCCTTTTGGACTCCGTTTGATATTCCTTTTATGTAAAACCCTAAAACAGGCAAAAAACAGCAATCTGGACTGGGCCTTTGGGTTTGTAGGTTAGTCCCAAAATTGATATAAAAGTGTATGACAAAGCCCATTAAACATCCAAGACATCATAAATAATAGCATGGAGCAATCAAAAAGTATAGATACGTTGGAGACGTATCAAGCATCCCCAAGCTTAATTCCTGCTCGTCCTCGAGTAGGTAAATGATAAAAATATAATTATTGATGTGGAATGCTAACCAACATAGTTTTTCAATGTAATTCTCTTAATTGTGGCATGAATGTTCAGATCTGAAAGATTCAAGATAAAAGTCTATATTGACATAAGAAATAATAATACTTCAAGCGTACTAACAAAGCAATCATGTATTATCAAAATACTATGGCTAAAGAAAGTTATCCCTACAAAATCATATAGTCTGGCTATGCTCCCTCTTCATCACACAAAATATTCATATCATGCACAACCCCGATTTCAGCCAAGCACTTGGTTTCATACTCTATTCATTCAAACCTTTCAACTTTCACGCAATACATGAGCGTGAGCCATGGACATAGAACTATGGATGGAATAGAGAGGTGGTTGTCGAGAAGGCAAAAAGGAGGGAGATAGTCTCACATCAACTAGGCGTATCAACGGGCTATGGAGATGCCCATCAATAGATATCAATGTGAGTGAGTAGGGATTGCCATGCAACGGATGCACTAGAGCTAAATATGTATGAAAGCTCAACAAAAGAAACTAGTGGGTGTGCATCCAATTTGCTTTCTCACGAAGACCTAGGGCATTTGAGGAAGCCCATCGTTGGAATATACAAGCCAAGTTCTATAACGAAAATTCCCACTAGTATATAAAGTGACTAAGCATGAGACTCTCTACAATGAAGAACATGGTGCTACTTTGAAGCACAAGTGTGGAAAAAGATAGTAGCAATTGTCCCTTTGGGCCTTTGTTTTTTTTCTTTGGCCTTTCTTTTTTTCCTTTTTTGCGGAGGGGCTTTATTGATTTAGCCTTTCCTCCCATGGGACAATGCTCTAATAATGATGATCATCACACTTTCATTACAACTCGATACTACAACAAAGTATGACTCTATATGAATGCCTCCGGCGGTGTACCGGGATGTGCAATGAAACAAGAGTGACATGTATGAAAAGTTATGCATGGTGGCCTTGCCACAAATACGATGTCAACTACATGATCATGCATGGCAATATGACAATATGATGCATGTCATATGAACAGAACGGTGGAAAGTTGCATGGAAATATATCTCGGAATGGCTATGGAAATGCCATGATGGGTAGGTATGGTGGCTGTTTTGAGGAATAATATGGTCGCTATTTTGAGGAAGGATATATAGTGGGTGTATGGTACCGGCGAAAGTTGCGCGGTACAAGAGAGGCTAGCAATGGTGGAAGGGTGAGAGTGCGTATAATCCATGGACTCAACATTAGTCATAAGAACTCATATACTTATTGCAAAAATTTACGAGTCATCAAAACAAAGCAATCAACGCATGCTCCTAGGGGGGAGGTTGGTAGGAGTTAACCATCGCGCGCCCCCGACCTCCACGCAAAGGTTGGCACTTTACAAATACCTCATGCTCTAACTTCGTCACATAGCGGTTCACCATACGTGCATGCTACGAGAATCACTAACCTTAACACAAGCATTTCTCAATTTCATAATAACTCCACTAGCATGACTCTAATATAACTATCCTCATATCTCAAAACAATTATCAGGCATCCAACATCTCATCATATTCAATGCACTTAGTGTAAAAGTTTTTACTACATTGATATTGGATGTCTATCATGTGAAGACTAGTTTTATAGCCTAAACACATTACCATGCTGTTTTAATAGACTCTTGAATGACTATAAGTGAAGCATGAGAGTTCAACAATTTCTTCAAAATATTATCACCACCGTGGTCTAAAAGATATAAGTGAAGCACTAGAGCAAAACTATTCAACTCAAAAGATATAAGTGAAGCACGTAGAGTGTTCTAACAACTCCTAGGCCATATTTAACTCTCTCAAATAGGTGTGTCCATCAAGTATAATTGTGGCAAACTAACAAGAAAAGACTCAAATTATACAAGACGCTCCAAGCAAAACACATATCATGTGGTGAATAAAAATATAGCTCCAAGTATAGTTACCGATGGATGAAGACGAAAGAGGGGATGCCTTCCTGGGGCATCCTCAAGCTTAGACTTTTGATTGTACTTGAATTTTACTTGGGGTGCCATGGGCATCCACAAGCTTAGGCCCTTGCTACTCTTTGTTCCATAGTCCATCAAAGCAATACTCAAAACTTGAAAACTTCACAACACAAAACTTAGACAAAAATTCTCGTCAGCTCCGTTAGTATAAGAAAGCAAACCACTACTCAAAGGTACTGCAATAATTTCATTCTATGTTTATATTGGTGTTAAACCTACTGTATTCCAACTTCTCTATGGTTCATACCTCCCAATATTACTCATATATGCATTGAAATAAGCAAACAACACACGAAAACAGAATCTGTCAAAAACAAAATAGTCTGTAGTAATCTGCATGTTTCGCATACTTCTGTAACTCCAAAAAATTCAAACTAAATTGTTAAACGTGAGGAATTTGTCTATTAATCATCTGCAAAAAGAATTAACTAAATAGCACGCTCCAGTAAAATCGGATGACCATTCTAGCGAGCGCTAACGATTTTGTTTTTCATAGCAAGATCACATAAACTTCACACAAGTCTTCCCAAAGGTTCCACTTGGCACAAACACTAAACAAAACAAGAAACCACATCTAAACAGAATCTAGATGCAATATTTATTCCCTAACAGCAGCAAAAACAAAAAATATGAAATTGGGTTGCCTCCCAACAAGCGCTATCATTTTACGCCCCTAGCTAGGCACGATACAAAATAGATCTAGGTATTGCCATCTTTGGAAGGTAATCCATAAGTGGCTCTCATAATAGATTCATATGGTAATTTGATTTTTTAGGAAAGTGTTCCATGCCTTTCCTTAACGGAAATTGGAATCTAATATTTCCTTCCTTCATATCAATAATTGCACCAATCGTTCTAAGGAAAGGTCTACCAAGAATAATAGGACATGAAGCATTGCAATCTATATCAAGAACAATGAAATCTATGAGCACATAATTCCTATTGGCAACAATAAGAACATCATTAATTCTTCCCATAGGTTTCTTAATAGTGGAATCCGCAAGATGCAAATTTAAAGAACAATCATCAAGCTCATGGAACCCTAGCAAATCACACAAAGTTTTTGGGATGGTGGAGACACTTGCACCCAAATCACACAAAGCATAGCACTCATGATCTTTAATTTTTATTTTGATAGTAGGTTCCCACTCATCATAAAGCTTTCTAGGGATAGAAACTTTTAACTCAAGTTTTTCTTCATAAGATTGCATCATAGCATCAACTATGTGTTTGGTGAAAGCTTTATTTTGACTATAAGCATGCGGAGAATTTAGTACGGATTGCAACAAGGAAATACAATCAATCAAAGAACAATTATCATAATTGAATCCCTTGAAATCCAAAGTAGTGGGTTCATCACTATGCAAAGTTTTAATCTCTTCACTCCCACTTTTAACAATTTTAGCATCAAGATCTAAAAACTCCAAATCATTGGGACACCTTAAAGCAGAATCATCTCCTATCCTATCTTCATCAAGATTTATACTAGACAACAAGGATCTAATGGGAGACACATCAATAACTAGAAGAACACACTTTAATATAATTCTCCCTTTTAGCACGCATCCTAGCGGTTCTTTCTTTGCATTCATCAATGGAAATTCTCATGGCTTTGAGAGACTCATTGATATCATGCTTAGGTGGGATAGATCTAAGTTTCAAAGAATCAACATCAAGAGTAATTCTATCCACACTTCTAGCCAATTCATCAATCTTAAGCAATTTCTCTTCAAGCATATCATTGAAATTCTTTTGCGAGATCATAAACTCCTTAACACTAGTTTCAAATTCAGAAGGCAACTTTCCATAAGAGTTGTTGTAGGAATTACCATAATTATTAGAGGAATTACTAGGAAAAGACCTAAGATTAAAATTCCCTCTATAAGCACTGTTACCAAAATTATTCCTACCAACAAAATTCACATCCAAAGATTCATTGTTATTTTCAATCAAAGTGGACAAAGGCATATCATTAGGATCAGAAGAAGCACTCTTAGCAGCAAATAATTTCATAAGTTCATCCATCCTTCTACTCAAAACACTAATTTCTTCAATAGCATGCACTTTTTTACTAGTAGATCTTTCGGTGTGCCATTGAGAATAATTAACCATAATATTATCTAGGAGTTTGGTAGCTTCTCCTAAGGTAGTTTCCATGAAAGTGCCTCCTCCGGCCGAGTCTAAAAGATTTCTAGAAGCAAAATTCAAGCCAGCATAAAAGTTCCGAATAATCATCCATAGATTCAAACCATGTGTAGGGCAATTACGTATCATTAGTTTCATTCTCTCCCAAGCTTGTGCAACATGCTCATGATATAGTTGCTTAAAGTTCATAATATTGTTTCTAAGAGAGATGATCTTAGCAGGAGGAAATACTTAGAGATAAAAGCATCTTTGCACTTATTCCACGAATCAATACTATTTCTAGGCAAAGAGGAAAACCAAGTTTTAGCACGATATCTAAGTGAAAACGGAAATAACTTCAATTTAACAATATCGTTATCCGTATCCCTTTTCTTTTGCATATAACACAAATCAACAAAGTTGTTCAGATGGGTAGCGGCATCTTCACTAGGAAGGCCGGAGAATTGATCTTTCATGACAAGATTCAATAAAGCAGCATTGATCTCACAAGATTCAGCATCGGTAATAGGAGCAATCGGAGTGCTAATAAAATCATTATTGTTGGTATTGGAGAAGTCACACAATTTGGAATTGTTCTGAGCCATAGTGAGAAGCAAGCAACCCAACACACATAAGCTAACAAGAAGCAAGCGAACGATAAACACACGGCAGAAGAAGGGCAAATAAAATGGCAAGGGTGAAGTGGGGGGAGAGGAAAACGAGAGGCAAAAAATGTAATGCGAAGGATAAGGGTTTGTGATAGGTATTTGGTATATGACTTTTGCGTAAGCCTCCCCGGCAACGGCGCCATAAATTCTTCTTTCTACTTCTCGAGCTTGCGTTATAATCCCTCGAAGAGGAAAGGGAGATGCAGCACAGTAGCGTAAGTATTTCCCTCAGTTTTTGAGAACCAAGGTATCAATCCAGTAGGAGACCACGCGCGAGTCCCTCGCACCTGCACAAACAAATAAGAACTTCGCAGCCAACGCGATAAGGGGTTGTCAATCCCTTTACGGTCACTTACGAAAGTGAGATCTAATAGAGATGATAGTTTATATTTTTGGTATTTTTGTTTATAAGAACAGAAAGTAAAAGCAGAAAAAGTAAAGTAGATGTAGATTGATATGTTGAGAATAGACCCGGGGGCCATAGTGTTCTCTAGTGGCTTCTCTCATGATAGCGATATTCTACGGCGGGTAAACAAATTACTGTCGAGCAATTGATAGAAAAGCGAATAATTATGAGACTATCTAGGCATGATCATTGTATATAGGCATCACGTCCGAGACAAGTAGACCGACTCCTGCCTGCATCTACTACTGTTACTCCACACATCTACCGCTATCCAGCATGCATCTAGTGTATTGAGTTCATAAGAACAGAGTAACGCCTTAAGCAAGATGACATGATGTAGAGGGATAAACTCAAGCAATTGATATAAACCCCATCTTTTTATCCTCGATGGCAACAATACAATACGTGCCTTGCTGCCCCTACTGTAACTGGGAAAGGACACCGCAAGATTGAACCCAAAGCCAAGCACTTCTCCCGTTGCAAGAACTATAGATCTAGTAGGCCAAACCAAACCAATAATTCAAAGAGACTTGCAAGGATATTGTGAGCACACATAAAGAGTTCAGAAAAGAACCAAATATTTCTCATAGATAATCTTGATCGTAAACTCACAATTCATCGGATCTCGACAAACACACCGCAAAAAGAGATTACATCGAATAGATCTCCTCGAAGACCAATGAGAACTTTGTATTGAGATCCAGAGAGAGAGAGACGAAGCCATCTAGATACTAGCTATGGATCCGAAGGTCCGCAGTAAACAACTCACAACTCATGGTGAGGGCGATCATGATGATGTAGAAGCACTCCGTGATGGATCCCCCCTCCGACGGAGCTCCGGAATAGACTCCAAGATGGGATCTCACGAGAACAGAAGGTTACAGCGGTGGAATTAGGGTTTTCTCTCTATTGTTGATGGTTTCGGGGTACGTAGGCTTATATAAGAGGAAGGAGGACACCGGGGACTCACGAGGGACCCACGAGGCAGGGGGGTGCGCCCTGGGAAGGGGGGCGCGCCCCCACCCTCGTCGGCACCTCGTGGCCCCTACTCTGTGGTTCTCAAGTATCCCGTGCGTGATTTTCTCCAAAAATATCTCTCCCGAAGGTTTCATTCCGTTTGGACTTCGTTTGATATTCCTTTTCTGTAAAACCCTAAAACAGGCAAAAAAACAGCAATCTGGACTTGGCCTTTGGGTTAGTAGGTTAGTCCCACAAATGATATAAAAGTGTATGACAAAGCCCATTAAACATCCAAGACATCATAAATAATAGCATGGAACAATCAAAAATTATAGATACGCTGGAGGCATATCAGTGCTACCCAACATAAACAAGCATCCAAATAAACACACTTGACAAAACAAGATCACATGCTATGCAAAGGAGATGCAAGTATGATGCTACGGAGCTACCGGTACTGAAAGGAGATGAAGCTGAGAAGGACATGTGAGGACATGATGGATGTGGGCAAGATCTAGGCAAACCAAGCATGCCACTGGATAGATTGAAAGATTTAAATTCAAACTCATTTGAATTTACTTCAAATGGGTTTGATCTAGGACTTGGTAATAGGTAGGTCCAATAATGCTCGGATTTTTAGAGGAGCCTCGATAAAAGAGATAAGAATCATAGACAAGGTTTTGAAGTCAAACTTGAAGTAGAAAAGACATGGGGAATATGTGGGGACCCCGACTCATAAGTCGTGATCACCGAATGCACGTGTACAGTGATCCCAGAGATCAATGCTCACTGAACACACAGAAGCTGAATAACAAGAGTCTTACATCCATACATACCGTTTTACACAAATTGTGACCATAATGGTCAAGTCTTGAATTATAAATCATCGCAGCGAAAATCTTCAATAACAACATGGACCCATGCCATCTGCCTTAACCCTACAGGCATTCTGACTTGGAAGCGTCCTAGCTCGCATGTTCGTCACCAAGAAATCTCCATCATATCCTTCTCTCTCATGCCTGGCCAATAAAATAACCAGTTGCAAGCCAATGAGTACTTTGAATGTACTCGCAAGAAACCCAAGTGTGATGACAGAATAATTATGCAAGGCCCTACTGCTAAATTGGCAGTTTTGCGGAAAGCTAGTTTTTCATATGCAAGTATGATCAACATATAACAAAGACATGCATGTGTCTGCAACAAGTATCAGGAGGTTACAGACATCATCATCATCGAGAGAGAGTTGTAATCAACTCATGCTCAAGCTCGTCGTGACTTCCTCAAGAATCACATCATCAACATCACTGAACCGTGTTGTTTTCCTCACACACACACACCAGGTTTCGCAAACATTGGACGTAGCCCAAGAGCGGTTACCCAACTGTCCTTGACCGTGGACACGGCTATTCGAATAGTTTTACACTCTGCAGAGGTTGCACACTTTACCCACTAGATCCGAGGAACTTCCGTGTCGTCCACGACCTGCATTACCTCAAGTACCCGGGGTAAGCACCCGATCACTATCTTTCCCTAGACGACACTAACATGGAGTCCACTCGATTCGTAGCAACCCCCGTGCCCAACATTTCACATCTTAAAAAAATTGTGGAGCCTCGCTCCCATATTCATCACATACCACTGACACGGGGTACCAACGGTGTGTTTGGTGCCCTGTGAAAACAGTCATGGCCGCCTATCCAAGCACGACCCCGTCCTGAGAGTGACCTCACGTCACCCCCGTCACTAGTAATGTGGGCACCATGCTAGTATCGACCTAGGTAATAATTAATGCCCTTTCCCATATAAGGGTAGAGTGGTTGCGCATGTAAGGTTGGAATAACGGTCACAACTTAAACCAATCCATTTTCAAAACAACACACACACTTGGCTCGGTACACCACCTCGTCATCAAGTGGTTACCCAACTCATCATTTCCCTCGGGCATAAATGGCACCCGACGGGGTTTTCGAAAAGTCTTTTGAAAGTACCCTGCCTCCATCACCATGCATATTCCCGTCCCATTTGCGTAGCCACTACTATAGCAACCTATCTACTCCCACCCACATAACCCTCATAGGAAGGTAGGGTCATGCTTGATGCAAGTTTCAATAGTAAAGTAACGAAGGCACCAACCAAAGTGGTCACCACCTCAACATGATCCCGATGCATTGATAATAAGGTGCTATGAGACATGCATAAAAAGGTTTCTCAAACATGGTCAAAGGGCTGCTTGCCTTATCCTTCCGAGTCTTGAAACCTTATGGTCCATCTCCAAGTACTCCGCTTATTTCGTCAACTAATGATGGAAACAATCATAATAAGCAACACAACAAGGCAAAAATAAAAGTGCTCTAAAAATAGGAGTTGGACTTTTCTAGGATACCTCTGGTCATATGAGAAATGACCATGGTGGTTTCATAGGTATTGGATCAATGGATAGTTTGGAACATTTCAATATGATGGAATCAAGGGGTTTATGGATTCGAAAGAAGTGTACAGAAATATATTTTTGAAAAATGAGCAAAGGCACCCATTTAACAAATCATGATTTTAGAAGCATATAGGAGTTGGTTTCACTGGATTTGGAGTTCAAATGAATTTCCTAGGATTTTGCAAAGTTGACAAATATGAAAAAATAGGCCATTATTTTGTGGGGTACAAAAGTATTAGGAAAAATGTTCCAAAACTAAGTTTTGATATTACAAGCATGTAGGAATTTGAACCATTGCATTTGGATCAACTTTGAGCTCTTTGTGATTTTCTAAAGTTTATCACAGAAATAGAAAAATAGGATTTGATAAATATTTGTGAAGAAAAATTCTCTGGAAAAATGTGCATGTTGCACCAGCAGGTAGATCATGATTTTAGAAACTACTAGAAATTTGAATCATCAAATTTGGAGTTCATTTGAATGATTTATGGATTTTACAAGTTTACTGGAAAAAGAAAAAGAAAAAGGAAAAGGGTTTATACCCTTATACTGCGCAAATGGCGTCAGATAGACAGTGGGCCGGCCCAGTGGCTCTGCTGCGCTCGGGCTGACGACGCAGGAGGCGTACTCCAGGGAATACGCTTTCCTGCGGTGAAGGTGGCAGCGGGCGGAGTCCGTCTCCACTTAAACGGGGCGGGACCCTCCCGTCAGTGGCTCAGACACGCTGGCCGGCCGACGGATGGGGCCCGCTAGCAGGTTCGTCCTCCACCTCCCGCGCGGAGCTACGGAGGACAGAGGAGGTGCTCGACGCCGGTCGTCGGCGCTACAGGGCGTCTCCGGCGATGTCCTTCCCACCGGCGTGCTCAGGGGACCCGTCCGCATCCAACCATGGGCGGCACGGTCGCCCAGGGGCATCGAGTTGAGAAGGAGGTTGGCCGCGGCGGACTAGGCCGACGGTGAGGTTTGGGCACAGCGATGCAGGCGCTGGGAGGAAGGACTGGAGTGTGGGGCGGGTCGGCGGAGGTTCTGGTGATGCTCTGGAGTGGAGAGGTGGAGAGGAGGGGCTCGGGTTGGCGCGGATTTGAGCGGAGTCCGGCGGCTCGGCTTCGGCCATGGAGGTGCACTGAGGGTGCGGGGAAAGGTGTGGGTTGGTCCCGAGGGATCTCTGGGAAGGAGAGAGAGCAAAGGAGCAGCGAGGGGCTCGGGGGTGGCCTATAAATAGGCGGGCGATGGTCCACCGAGGTCTCGTGCGCCGGCGAGCTCGTTGTCGTCGCCACTGGTCATGGGAGCTCGACGCGGTGTGTCTGGGGCGTTTGTAGGGGTGGTCTACGCCCAGGGGAAGGGAGAGAAGGAGCGGGGAGGTGCCAGAGGGGCCGCACGTGTGAAGCCAGCCACTGGAGCTTGCGGGCGGCCGGCGCGCGTGTGAGTGCAGCAGCAGGAGGGAGAAGGAGGAGGGGGCGACAAGCCAGGCGTGTCCCGGACGTCGAGGTGGTCCTGCTGGCGTGCGGGGGACAACCGAGGTGGTCGGGGCATCGGGTTGGGGGGCGGCTACAGTGCGCCAGAGCACTGTAGCACGCTCCAGAGCGCGACCTTTGCATGCCATGTCATGCATCTAGCGTCCCGCACGTGGCTACTAGTGTCTAGGAGGTAGAGGGAGTAGTAAAATATAGGGAGGTGGTCTTGAATGCTCTGGGGAGCCAGTAGGAGAGGAGAGAGGCAGAAGAAGAGGGAGAGAGGGGCTGTCCAGGGAGGTAAATTGAGGGCTTTCACCCCCCAATCATTGATCTGAGGAGGGGAAGGAGTTCCTGGAGGTAGAGGGTGACTAGGAGCAGTTGTGGTACAAACTTGAGGCAAGGGGGAGTGGTGGAAGTGGATCAAAAGGTGATTTTGGCAAAGTGCCAGAAGGTGCTTGATGATGTTTTGGGCAAGAAAATGATCTTCAATTGACATGAGACTTAACAGGATCAAATGGCATATAGCAATAGGGTATTCCACCAAGTTTTAGCTCATTTGAAGAAACTTGCCTATGTAACATTGGTGAACCCTAGAAATGAACAGAAATGGATTTTCCAAGATTAGGTTAAGCAAATCATCTCTCCTTGATGCACCACTTGGTGTAGTGTCATCATTTGGGGTTCTGGGCATGTCCACAAAATTTGAGGCCCCAAGTAAAAAGTTGGCAATGCAGAGTTGTTCAAATTTGGATCTGGTCAGAAAGGGTTTTGGGGCACTTAGATCAAGTTATGCTTCTCCAATACTTGTGCCATTTGGTCTAGATGCATAATTAGACCATTTTAGCATGTTCACCAAGTTTGAGAGCATTTGGACAAGTTTGGCAATGTAAAGTTGCTCAAACTTCAAAATGGACAGAAATGGTTTTGAGGGGATTAGATGATGTTTGCTTGATCTTGAAGGCATGAGGCTTTGTAAGATCATCAAATATGTCATATTTTACATGATATAATTTCCCTGGAATTTTTGGAGAATATTTCCTTTGTAAATATTTCAAAAGCTTGAAATATCCAAAAAGGGTTTTGGAAGGATTTGCCCAATATTTTGAACATGACCATGTGTTTAAACTCTTATATATGGACAATATATGTCCTATGAGTTTCCCTGAATTATGGCAAATATTTTTGAAATAGTTAAATAATTTTTACCTATTAAAGACCATTCCTAGCCTAAAGAAAAAGCGTTTAAATAAAATATAAAAATAACTTTTAAAATTATAATTTTGTGGTTTAAGGGAGTCCTATACCTAATAGGATTCAAATATACTTTTTGAAAGATTTTTCACACCCCAAATAAGGTACTTGCAATGCAATCCTCAATTGAGGGGTTTTTGGAAAACTAAATTTAGAAAATATTATTTGGCCAAAATATTTTTGTAAGAAAATACTATACTGTTCTATACACATGGTATGGTCATTGGGCAGAAGCTTGGAGCAAGGGGTGTAAAGTATAAGAGTTGGAGGATTTATTTGATTTTTAGAGCACTTGCAAAGAGCAGACAAAAATCAAATCAAGCAAAGTCCAAAACACTCAAAAAGTTTTTGTTAAACCTTATTTTAGCATCATTATTAGCTTAAGTGTAGTGGCATGAAAATCAGGGTGTGACGGAATATTTGCAAGTGTGTTTTGGTGATTCCAAACTAATGGAATATTTTTATTATAGCTCCCTAAAAATATTGGGAGTATATGTTCTAAAGAGAAATCACCATTGTGAATATCCCTCGATTGAAATAGATCAAAAGATCTATGCAATTTATTTAGTTGAGTTTTAGAAATTAAATGACATGATGGCATGATGACATGATGCAATGCAAAAGATGCTATGAAAAATAATGCAATAGACAATAAATCACACGGCAAAACCCGGAATAGCTGGAAGTCTTTTGGAGCGTCGGTCTTGGGGCGTCACAACTCTCCCACACTAACAGAGGATCTCGACCCGAGATCCTAGAGATGGCACCGGATAGAAGAGGAAAAGAAAGAGGTAAAAGAAAGTTGCTTCTTAGACAAACGAGTGAAACCACGAACTTTGAGAGGTTGAACAAATTGAAAGAAAGAATACAACAGAGATGAACGAAATTGCAAACACTCAGTTAGCAAAGAGGAACAAGGAACATTACGAGAATGAAGAGCTTAGGTGACAAGATAGCCATTGAAACCACTCCGATTAAAACAAGATAGAGAAAGAATAAGAATAAAATAATTCGGACAACACTCCGACTGAAAATGGAAGGAATTAACATGAACTTGACAAGTTGGGATGATACTTGATGAAATCAACAACACACTACCTCCGAAACAATTAAAGAATGGCACAAGGGGTAAGAAGGATTTACACAGCACTCCGATTGAAAAGAGAGGCAAAACTTGATAGGTTGAGGAAACTTGAATGGAGAATACAACACTCCTGTTGAATGGAACGGAAAGGAAAAGAACATGATCTTGATATGACAAGATGATGGTTAGAAGAGAGCAATATGAGAAAACCTCTGGAACAAAATAATGGGGTGAAAAGAACAAAGAAGAACAACCACTTCTACCACAATTGGGTTTGAAAAGCATCCTTATAAAGAAGGGTTGAACGGAGTTTTTGGAAAAACAACAATGAAAAGAATATGCTCTCGTGGGCTTATGGAAAACATCCCAAAGTTATGAGGTGACAACCTGCCACTAACAAAAGAATGAATGAATGAGATGAAGGAAGAAATGCAAAACTCCACTGAAAAGAATACGGAGAATTATTTGCATCTCGAGACGCAAAAGAATAATGGTTGAGCTGCTCCACAAGAATTTGATGAACATTTGAAGAATGAATTATAACATGAAGAACCACCATGAAGAACTCCGGTAACAAAAGGATGATGATAATAAGATTAAAGCCTTGCGATGATTTAGATGGGGTTCCAACGAGATGGCTGAGTAAACTTTCAACTCCGGAAAAGAAAAGATGAAAACGCTTGGGACTAGAATTTATCCATCAAGAACAAACTCTGAAGGACGGAATTAATCAACTTGACGAGAATGAATAGGAATTATGTTATGCACATCCTCCATCAATTAAACTAATGAAAGCAATGGATTGGCATACTACTTATTCTCGCTGAAATTGGTTAACGACGGATATATAGCGCATAAACTTGAGAAAGTCTTCATGAGCCACCGGTAGGATTGGAAAGAACGAATGAATTTATGTGATAACAAATGAAAAGAATTCTTGCACGAACCACTCTAAGAATTGAAACCTAGTGAAGAAAAAGAACAAGCCACCGGGAAGAATTGAAATTGAGTGAATACAAGAGAATGAATCGTCGGGAAGAATAAAGCACTTGAGGAAATTTAGATACAAGAGAACGAAGAGATCACGAACTGATTAAAGAATACTTGGATGAAGCACCGGAAGAATACGGAGACGAATGAAGAAGCATCAATTTAGAATATTTGGAGGACGAAGTTGAAAACTGAGAACGAAGAAATCTTCTGCAACGATGGCCTTTGGAGGATCACAATGGGAAGAATACATGAAATAGTCTGGATGGTTACAAAAAGATTTAGAGGGAAAATCTTATTTGATCTTCAAATGACGACGAGGAACACCACCAAAATTGTTGAGAGACTCCAAACGAATGAAAAGAGGAGATGTTGAACCAATGATGAAAAGAATTGAAAACGATCTTGGAGAAGGCATGTGACTGATGGAATCCATTTTTACGTCACACTTGGAAAAGAATTTTGGAATAACTCCAAAATATTAGAAGAGTCGGGTAAGATCCTGGGAAAAGACCTGTGGGTTAGGGCCCACTGAGGAGAAACACCGTTGGAAAAGATTATTCGAGTGAGAAATGATGCACCGAAACAATTGAATGACTCAAATGAGGCGACAACCTTGAATTAATTGCAATACATACGAATCTCCTGAGATGTCTTCGTGACTCCGAAACAATTGAGTAGCGAGAAGCGAACGAGCACGGGGAAAAGATTTGAGCAATGTGAAAGAATATGATGAGCACTAAAAACTTGAATTGAATCCACCAGAGAAGAAAAGATATGAAGAATGTCGAACTAGATGAGAATTCACCAGTTGAAATAATTGAAGAAATAGATCAAAGGCTTCGCGCGAGTAGGATGGATACTCGATTACGGACTCCAGCTTTGAGAAGCAAAGGGGTGGGTGGGTGGGAAAAACAAAGACCACTTCGGATGGGGAAACACCGTCGGTTGAAAAGAACTGAGGATTGAACTAGCAAAAGATGAAGAGGGGTGAATCAACTCGAAGAGAAATGCACCGGATGAAAAGAGCTGACATCGCAACGAACGAAAAACTAACCGCGTGATCCAAAAAAATTGAAGCGGAAGAGGAGTAATTCAAAACACCTACATCAAGATTCCTCACCAGAGCGATTAAAAGACTGGGGAGTAAAAAGAATTCCTACTCTCCGATATAACTAGACTCCGAAAATAGTTTTTGCTAGACTCGACAACGGCCAAACTGTGATCAATCAAGTGGGCTCCTATGGTGGGTCGAGGCTCTGATACCAACTTGTCACGCCCAAGATGCGATTCTATCCCGATCACGTGATGAACTCGTGATTGGGGCACAACCGCATTTCGGGCACTTAACAAGATGGATATCATTACATCGTACCATTACATACATAGATGGGGATACAACAAGTCATACAATAGCCACATGAATACAACAACATCTTATACAAGACATCCGACTAAGGATGGAAACACATGAAAAGCACACGACATCCATCCTGCTATCCCAGGCTGCCGACCAGGAACCTATCGCAAGATCGACGATGAAGAAGAAGAAGAAGAAGAAGAAGAAGAAGAAGAAGAAGAAGAAGAAGAAGAAGAAGAAGAAGAAGAAGAAGAAGAAGAAGAAGAAGAAGAAGAAGAAGAAGAAGAAAGAACTCCAACACAAGTAAACATCGCTCTCACGTAAAGTCATCAGAAACCTGCACCTGCAACTGTTGTTGTAGTATCTGTGAGCCACGAGGACTCAGCAATCCCATAACCATGGGTATCAAGACTAGCAAAGCTTAAAGGGTATGGAGAGGTTAAGTGGTGAGGTTGCAGCAGCGGCTAAGCATTATATGGTGTGTAACTTATGAGTACAAGAATAAGATGAGCATCTACGCAAACGGTCGCAAACTAGTAATAATCGCTAAAAGATCATGAACTACCTATGAGTCAAACATAACCCCACCATGTTCTCTTCTCAAATTGAAAAGAGACGGTCATGGTTACTCACGCGATTGGTGTGTTTTATTTCAGATCCTCTGTCAAGTTTTCTACAACCGGACATTAACAAATTCCAATCTGCCACATAACCGCGGGCGCAGCTTTCGAAAGATCATTAACCCTGCAGGGGTGTCCCAACTTACCCCATCACAAGCTCTCATGATCAGCAGAGGTAAAACCCCCTTATCTTAGGGACAACCCGATCAGACTCGGAATCCCCGTGCACAAGACATTTCGACAATGGTAAAACAAGTCCAGCAAGACCTCCCGGCGTGCCGACACCCTGATAGTAGCCGTGCATATCTCGTCTGACGCCACGACCAAATGGGACATCCTACAGGTAACCAGATACCTTGAGTTTCCCCGAGGCGGACCCGCAGTCTACCCGTTTGGGACCAACAGCATTAGCACTGGCCCCCTGTATGTGGAAAAGAATCCTCGGGTAGTGCTAACTCCCTATGCAATTTAATTAATTAATTAAGTTTTTATTATGTTGCAAATTAAAACCAAAGTTGGGCCTTGCTAGAGGAGTTTTATTCAAAGCAAATTGTCAAGGGGCCCCCATATACCCAACCGTGTTAGGAACGCAAACTCAAGGAACATAACACCGGTTTATCGGTTCATAAGGCGGCATGAGAGGAACAAAACACCAAGCAAAAGGCCAAGCCTTCCACCCGTTGCCAAGTATATATGTGCATTAATTTAATTAAGAGATATTGTGATATTCCAACAATCCAAGTTCCGACATGGAGCAATCTTCATCTTCACCTACAACTAACAACGCTATAAGAGGGGCTGAGCAAGCGGTAACATAGCCAAACAACGGTTTGCTAGGTAGGTAGTTAGAGGTTTCATGTCAAGGTCGGGGCTGACTTGCAAAAGGATAGGTATCGTGACAAAGCAATAGAGCGAGGCATCTAGCATAGCAACAATAGAGGTGATATCAAGGAATGGTCATCTTGCCTGGTAAGCCTTTGGTGTAATCGGGACCTTGCTCTTCGTAATCGTACTCAGCACCTGTCTCGACCTCGGACTCGAACTTGTCTCCCGGTGCTACCCAACATAAACAAGCATCCGAATAAACACACCTGACAAAACAAGATCACATGCTATGCAAGAGAGATGCAAGTATGATGCTACGGAGCTACCGGTATTGAAAGGAGATGAAGCCGGGAAGGACATGTGAAGACATGATGGATGTGGGAAAGATCTTGGCAAACCAAGCATGCCACTGGATAGATTGATAGATTTAAATTCAAACTCATTTGAATTTACTTCAAATGGGTTTGAACTAGGACTTGGTAAAAGACAGGTCTAAAAATGCGCGGATTTTTAGAGGAGCCTCGATAAAAGAGATAAGAATTATAGACAAGGTTTTGAAGTCAAACTTGAAGTAGAAAAGACATGGGGAATATTCGCAAGTGTTTTTTGGTGACTCCAAAGTAGTGGAATATTTTTATTATAGCTCCCTAAAAATACTGGGAGTATATGTTCTAAAGAGAAATCACCATTGTGAATATCCCTCGATTTAAATAGATCAAAAGATCTATGCAATTTATTTAGTTCAGTTTTAGAAATTAAATGACATGATGACATGATGCAATGCAAAAGATGCTATGAAAAAAATGCATCAGACAATAAATCACACGGAAAAACCCAGAATAGGTGGAAGTCTTTTGGGGCATCGGTCTTGGGGCGTCACATGGATGGAGGCAGCAGTATCAATATCCTTTATTATGAGACTTTTCGTCGTATGAATTTGACTAACAAAGATCTTAAACCGTCCTCTACAGTCTTTCACGGGGTGGTGCCTGGTAAGTCGGCGTATCTAGTGGGTAAGATAGAATTGGAAGTGTCTTTTGGCAGTGAGTATGACAATAGGACTAAAAAGTTGACTTTTGAGGTGGTTAAAATCAAGAGTCCTTATCATGCCTTGTTTGGACAGCCGGCTTATGCCAAGTTCATGGCGCGACCTTGTTATGTTTATCTCCAGCTCAAGATGCTGGGTGACTAGCATACCATCACGGTGCATGGAGATAAAAGGATAGCTTTAGAGTGTGAAGATGGCGATGCTGCCTATGCGGAGGCTGTTTGTGCAACAGAGGAATTGAAGTTCTACAAAGATAATGTTGACCCGGCGGATATGACCCCCTTGAAGAAGCCTACCATAGACCATGACCCTTTGTTGAAGTTTAAATCAGCAGATGAAACCAAACAAGTTGATTTCATTCCTGATGATTCATCCCAATAGTTCACTATCAGTGCCAACATGGATCTCAAATAGGAAAGCGCGCTCATCGAGTTCATCCGTGAGAACCGATACATCTTTGCATGGAAGCCTTCAGACATGCCAGGTGTACCGAGGGAACTCGCTGAGCACACTCTTAATATTGACCCAAAGTTTAAACCGGCCAGACAATTCCTTCGTCGTTTTAATGAAGAGAGGTGCAAGGCCATTGGAGAAGTGGCCCAGCTCTTGGTGGTCGGGTTTATTGTCGAGGTGTTTCATACAGAGTGGTTGGCTAACCCGGTGCTGGTGCTTAAGAAAAATGGCACTTGGCGTATGTGTGTGGATTACACATATCTCAATAACGCTTGTCCAGCTGATCCTTTCGCTCTCCCTCGTATTGATCAAATCATTGATGCTACGGCGGGTTGTGAGCGTTTGAGTTTTCTTGATGCTTATTCTGGTTATCATCAGATCAAGATGGCGGTTAAGGACCAGGAGAAGACAACCTTCATCACTCCCTTTGGAGCCTGCTGCTATGTGTCTATGCCTTTTGGGCTTAAAAGGTGAAAGTGCGTTATATCAACTAGAGGGGTGTGAATAGGCAATTTTTACATACTCGTCACTGAGGAAATTCGAGCTGAGGAATTTCCTAAGCAACGAACTACTTACCAGCGGAATAGATACTCAAGTGCAAGCATAACAAGACAGTAGCATGGTCATCATGATGAAATGAAAGCAAGCACATAGTACAAGTAGCGTGTAAACATGATAAGCAGGTTGAATACTGAGGACTGAAGAAATTGGGTTGAGGAAATTGAGAAAGTCTTCAGTCAAAGTCTTCAAACAGTACAGATCAAGTTCATCAACACATGAATGAGTAAATGGAAGGGTTGATGACATAGAACTAGTAGGCTTGACGAAGACAATGATCTGTTAGACCAGTTCCAACTGCTATGACAGTTGTATGTCTGGTTAGGGCGTCTAGGTATTTAAACCTGAGGACACATAGTCCCGGACACCCAGTCCTGGACACACAGTCCAAGACACCAAGTCCTCACCATATTCCCCTTGAGCTAAGGTCACACAGACCTCGCCCAATCACTCATGGTAAGTCTTCATAGGTGACTTCCAAACCTTCACACACTTGGTCACTCGGCGATCCACAATTCCTCTTGGATGCTCTGGACGATTGACGCCTAACCGTATGGAAGATCACACTCTTCAAAGGTAATAAGCGTCGGCTCCACACGGGAACACTCTCTTCAGTGATGGTCAATCACTTTGGGGTTTTAGGTGTTTGGGTTTTGGGTTTTTCCTCACTTGATGATTTTCGGTCAAAGTCTCGGAGGATGGGTTGCTCTAATGACAAGTGTCAGTTTCTCTCGGAGCAGCCAACCAACTAGTGGTTGTAGGGGGGGGGGCTATTTATAGCCTAGGGAGCAGCCCGACATGATAAGACATAAATGCCCTTAAATGATATGACCGTTAGGTGGATAGGATATTTGGGATAGCTGGCGCATAGCATAGCAACGGTCGGAAATTTGAGCTCTCAAATTCCTCGGGGCTATCATGTTTCTCTCTTGTAGGCAATCTGCACTGGCGATGTGTTTCCTTAGTTTTACCTCGACCCCCTTTAACAGTACGATGTTTCCTATGACTCAAGAAAGAGAAAATGAAACTACGAAAACAGAAGTCTTCACGCTTCATAACCCTCGCATGAATATCCAAGTCTTCAAGGTCGCACCAATTTCCTCATTTTCAAAGTCTTCAAGAAAACCAAAGTCTTCAACTGAAGACGTACATTTTTAGGGGTAGATTTCCTTCATAAATATCAAACTCCTCAGAGACTTATAAGACCCGTGTACACTCAAAAACACATTAGTCCCTTAACCTATAAGTCTTCAATACACCAAAATCACTAAGGGGCACTAGATGCACTTACAAAAGTGCCCAGGCGACTTATCAGCGTTGTGTTCAGAATTTTATCCAAAAACATATGGGACGCAATGTTCATGTGTATGTGGATGATATAGTTGTGAAGTCCAGGAAGAAGGAAACCTCGTTGGATGATTTAAAGGTGACCTTTGATAACCACCGGGTCTACAAGATGATGCTTAACCTGACCAAATGTGTCTACGGTGTACCAGCATGGAAGCTATTGGGTTTTTTGGTCTCCGAGAGGTATTGAAGCTAACCCAGAGAAAATCAAGGCTATCACTTCTTTAGCTAAGCCGACATGTATTAATGACGTTCAATGTTTGGCGGGTCGTATTGCGTCCCTAAGCCGGTTTATAAGCCGCCTGGAGCAAAAGGCTATTCCTTTATACCAGATGATGAAGAAGACATGTCGCTTTGTTTGGAGTGATGCTGCCAATCAGGCATTTGAAGCACTTAAAAAACAGTTGACTGAGCCGCCAGTTCTTGCAGCTCCTATTGACAAAGAGCCCTTACTCTTATATGTGGCTGCTAATAGCAGAGCTGTCAGTGTAGCAGTCATGGTAGAAAGGAAGGAGGCAGACAAGGAATATCCGGTTCAAAGGACGGATTACTATGTCACTGAGGTGTTAATTGAGTCTAAGAAAAGGTACCCACATTGACAGAAGTTGGTCTATGGAGTGTTCATGGCTAGTCGTAAGATGAAACATTATTTTCTTGGTCATCCTATTATTGTGGTCAGTTCTACTTCTTTGGGAGATATTATTCAAAACAAAGAAGCCACAAGCAGGATAGCTAAGTGGGCCATTGAGCTTGGACCTCATGGTCTGAAATATATGCCTAGGACGGCGATTAACTCTCGGGCTCTTGTGGATCTCATCAATGACTGGACAGAGTTGCTGATGCCTGAGGAGAAGCCTGACAACACATGTTGCACTACTCATTTTGATGGGTCCAGACAGTTGGAAGGCTCTCGGGCTGGAGTTATATTGACTTCTCCACGAGGTGACAAATTTTGTTATGTCTTAAGGCTGATGTTTCCTTGTACTAATAATGTAGCTGAGTATGAAGCCTTGCTCCATGGTCTTCGGATGGCTAGAGAAATGAATTTAAGCCGGGTAAGATGTTTTGGTGACTCAGATTTGGTGGCTCAGCAGGTGTCAGGAACTTGGGATTCTAAAGACCCGCTCATGGTGGCTTATCGCCGGGCGGTTGATGCTATTGCTGGTCATTTCAAGGGTTATCAAGTGGAACACGTTGACCACAGGAAGAGTGAGCCGGCTGATGCATAAAGCTAGCTGGGGTCTAAGCGTAAACCGGTGCCGCCCAACATCTTCCTCGATGTGTTTAATAATCCTTCGGTCAAGCTGCCATCAGAGGAAGATCTTGCGATCCCTGATCTGGAGGTGCAGTTGGTGGCGGCTCTTTATGCTATTCCTGATTGGACAGTTCCATATTTGGCTTATATGACCCGGGGCAAATAACCCGAGGATGAAACTTTGGCCAATCAAATAACCCGGAGGTCTAAGTCAATGACTATTGTCAATGGAGAGTTGCATCAATGCAGTGTCACAGGAGTCTTCCAACGTTGTATTTCTCCTGAAGAGGGTTGAGAGATCTTAACGGAGATTCATGAAGGAGATTGTGGTTATCATGCCTGTTCAAAATCCCTTGTGGCCAAGGCTTTCCGTCATGGGTTTTATTGGTTGACGGCTCATGCTGATGCACAAGACTTGGTTGACAAGTGTGACGGTTGCCAGAAGTTGTCCAGACGAGCTCATGTGCCGGCTAAAAAATTGAGGATGATTCCAATTACTTGGCCGTTTGCAGTCTAGGGGATGGATATGGTTGGACCTTTTAAGAGATCCAAGGATAAAAAGACCCATCTTATGGTGGTTGTTGACAAGTTTACAAAGTGGGTTGAGGCAGAGCCGGTCAGCAAGTGTGATGCGAGAATGGTGGTTCAATTAATTAAAAAGGTGATCTTTCGTTTCAGCTACCCTCATAGCATTATAAATGATAATGGTACTAATTTGTCCAAGGGTGCTATGGAGGAATTCTGCCAACGAGAGCATATTCATGTTGACGTTTCATCAGTGGCTCACCCCCAGTCCAATGGTCAAGCCGAAAGGGCCAATCAAGACATCTTGAGAGGTATAAAACCCCGGCTTATGGTCCCTTTGCAGAGGATGATGGGTTTTTGGGTTGATGAGTTACCCCCAGTGCTTTGGAATATCAACACTACACCCAACAGATCCACGCATTATACACCCTTCTTCATGGTCTATGGAGCCGAGGCTGTTCTTCCCAGTGACATACGTGACGACTCGCCCCGTGTGGCGGCTTATGTTGAAGCTAATAATGAGCAAGCACGTCAGGATGACCTTGACCTCCTGGATGAGGAGCGTGACCATGTGGTGGCTTGTTCGGTGATTTATCAGCAAGATCAGCGTCGTTATCATAGTCGTCGGGTTAAAACCCGAACCTTTCAAGAAGGTGACTTTGTGCTCCGGCTCATCCAAGATCAAACAGATATGCACAAGCTATCCCCACCTTGTGAAGGACTGTTTGTGATCAGCAGGAATCTAAACAACGGGTCATACTACCTCATTCATATTCAAGACCGCAGGGACTCACGCACATCGGAGGAGGAGACCCGCCGGCCCTGGAATATTGCTCATCTTCGGGCTTATTACACTTGAGCCACCGGCTCTGGTATTGTACATATTTTTATCAGTGTATACACTGATCTGAATAATAAAGCCGTCATCCCTGATAATTCAAGGCCTCTGTCGTTTCATTTCTGAACATTTGAGTCTTTATTATCAGTTAATAATATCACTTGGGGGCTTCCTGCTCATTGAGAATAGCTCTGACTAACCTCTTGATCCGGCTGATACGCCCCGTTGCAGATTACTTGGGGGCTTCCGGCTTACTGAGCATGGCTGTGAGTGCCCAAGCTAAGGATTACCAAAGAGAACTTGTTGCACTGCACGATTCAAACATTGGTATCCTGCCTTAGGGCTTATTATATGTCATTTGGGAGCTTCCTATCAAACATAGGTGTATTCACCAAAGAGAACATAGCATTACTAACCTCTTGTTTGGCTTGGAACGCCAGGTGTATTCACCAAAATTTTCGGGTTATCCTGTTCAAACATAGGTGTATTCACCAAAGAGAACACATCCTTTTAATTGGCTTGGAATGCCATGTGTATTCACCAAAATTTTCGGGTTATCCTGCTTTGTAATGTGTGCCACTCCGCCCAGGTATTCCTGGAATGACCCGTCAAATATTGACAGTCAATCTTATAAAGACCCTGTACTTGTCAACGTTAAAACAACGGTTTGTCATGCGAGGCCAGGCTTACAAGGTGTAAAAGGTTAACTCAGTGGTTGTGCAGCCCATGAAAGCACTTGGGATTTAGGCTTGGCGGCCTATGAAAGCCTTGTTTTTTCTTCTTCTGATTTGCTGTTGTATTTGAATATTTTTTTATTCATATTTTTTGCTCCATATTAAAATATGGTTTTAAACAGTTCATGCCATGTAGCCTTAAAGTGTATGACTCATATTTGAGCATATTTGGGGTTTTGGTAACCCGCCCTGGCTTTGGACGTTAAGTCGCTAGTATATTTGGGCTGCACAATTGGAAGTAATGCGCTCATGAAACTTTGGATTGTTACCTTCACTGGTTATGGCGAATATAACTTGAGTTGCGCCATTGGAATCATGTTCTTATCTTCGAGGTTGTTATTCTACAGTGCATCTGGCGATGCAAGCCGGTAGTATGAGTTAAAGTTTACAGGTATGTTTATACTTGTTATATGAATAGGCAAGGTTTAATAACCCGCCCTGGTTATAGACTTTGGGTTGCCAGAATATGTTATATGGGATTTAGACCTGAGAATGCTTATTAAAAAACTGGGTGAAACGGTTCGGTTCTTACTTTGGGTTTGATCGGTTCAGGTTTTATTGGGCTGAATCTTTTTTAGTTTGGTTTTGGTTTGGGTATGTGGAGAAACCAATTTGGGTATAGTTGGTTATGGGCTTAAACAATTTGGTTATTAACGGCTATAAACTATGGGTCCAAACCGGTTCTGGGCATTGGTTATGTGCAATAAGCAAGGACGCATCGACAACGAGTATCTTTTATCCGTGTACATGCTGCGATGCTATGTAATTATGTATTATGGGGAAACACCACATGCAAATTGAATGTGTTTCTTTGTGCTTTAGCTAAGCAATTGGTTTAATACACTTGTCAGTGAGCTTTTCAGTCGTGGGTATTGTCTTTTTGACTCTTGTTGTATGTTGACCGTATCTCAACGATAACTTTGTTCCCAAACTGTTGTAGATGCACTTATGCCTTTTCTGTGACATTTGCTTCTTAGCATGTCGATTTGTGCAATCCTATATACATTGAAGCAAACCCATAGTTATGTGTTGGGTTTAAACCCACGGTTATGTATTGAGTTTAAATTGGTTTGGGTGGAAAAAATAGAGAGTTTAGTTTTGGTTGGGCTGAAAATGGCATTAAACGGGTATGGTTCAAGTATGGTTTTGAGAGATACATGTACGGGTATGGTTTAAGTATGAAACCATTCTCAGATTTATATGGGATATCATGACCCGCCCTGACGTAAACCGCCAGGGCACTTGTTATTTGCTTGTGCGCATGGAATATGATAATATGACCCATATATATGATAATATTGTAAGTACATGCAGCAGATCATCAACATTAAGATCGGTGGTTTAAAGCATTCAACATCAAGATCGGCGGTTTAAAGCATTCAGTAAATAAACATGCACGATGGCATGTGAGATCATTGTTTTTGCTACACCTATTACATGGCTATCCAAGCCCGAATGATTAAGAGTTTTTTTGAAAAAGAACCACGTTGTTGTAATTGGAGAGCCGCCCTTTGGATCAGTTGTTCTGCTCCTGTTGAGTTGAAGCTTATGGTTCTCCTTCATCCGTTGTCTGGAATTTAGGTGATAACCAGTTGATGCCGGTTAAGGCTTCGAATTCAGCTTCATCATCTATAAGTTCAGATGGATCAACTTCAGGAGAAAAAGTGTGCTTACGTATTGGAGGGATAAGCTCAACAACGTCATAAGCCGGCGCCTTCACTCTTGAATTTTCTTTTGTATAAGTCACCTGATACCTGGAAAAGTCGGTTTCTTCAGCTAGTTGACTTGCCAATGGGCACATCACCTTCACGCAAGCGGCAAAGTCATCTTGATCAAATGGAGAACCGTCTTCCTTCTGACTGGGATAGCCTGTGGCCAACTCCTCCGGGTCTAACTCGGCTTACCACGCCTTCGCCCGGCTCAAGGCATTAATTGCCCTGGCTCTGGCGGATGATAGCTTTATCTCCTCAATCCTTTGCGGATTGACAGAGAGTTTTTTCATGACCTCCTTGGGAAGTGAAGGTGCATGTTTGGTGTGCGGGATGGCATCTATGGAACGCTGAGCACCTGTGTACAGTTGCTCCACCAAAGTATAGACATCCTTTAGCTTCACTGATGTGTCCTGACCAAGATTGGCACTCCTGGGGCCTTTGAGTAAAATGAGCAACTAAGCCGGTCAGCCGGGCTACAAACAAATAACGTGAAAAAGGTCAAGGCATCTTGCATTACTTACCAAATATAGCAGCAGTCATGCGAGAAATTTGGCGCTTTAAGCCGGTTAATTTGGCAGTGACCTCTGTCAAAAATGACTCGGCCTTTTCGGCTCTCTGTGTTAAAGCGGCCTTTTCTTCAGTCCAAGTGGATCTTTTTGAAGCAAAATCCTTCTTGAGTTTTTCATTTTCATCCAGGATAAAGGCGAACTTGGATTCAACCTTCTAAGTCTCAGCTTCTTGATGTTCAAGCCTGGATCTTAAGTCACTCAGCTGAGACTGCAAGATAAGATTATATGATCATTATCAAGTTTTTTCAGAATGGATTATACAGACAAGTCCCAAGCCCTTTGCAAGCAAAGTACTCGACACTTGGGGGCTAATGTATGTAGAAGTTCTTTATTCCATGATAAGCCGGCCCATGGGGGCTACAGTGTGAAGTTTTCTTCAGTATGTTGAACCAGCTCATCTTTATCAAGATAAGCCGGCCCATGAGGGCTACGGTGTGAAGTTATTTTCTTCAAGAAAATTGAACCAGATTATCTTTGTCAAGCCGGCCCATGCGGGCTACGGCTTCAAATTTGCAAGTGATATTTAGGCGCAAGTCTTAACCCTACTCAATGGTGTCCGTTCCTACGATTAAGACTTGGGGGATGGATGACTAAATAGGCAGAGGAAGCAAATTTTTATACCTCATATTTTTGCCGCATTGTCTTGATTATATCAGCCTCCTGATCACGACCAGTGTGAAGGCGACTCAGATAGCCGGAATATAGCTCATTGACATCGAGATTTTGATAGCTGGCGATATCAAACCGGGACTTGCTCTTTTCAAAAAGTTCTTCCTCGGTTGTGTGTTTGGCTAGGACTATGGGATTCCCTGGAGGTGAATAGCCAGTGCCTGTAATGAGGACATCTTCTGTGTTTTCCCCAGCCGGCTTGGCAGAGCTAGGCATCTTAGTGTTTAGAAGGTCGATGTTCATTGGACTCATAGGAGTATCAACGATTTCGAGTGGCAGCTCATCAATAATATCCTTAGGGCGCTGGGCTGAAGTTTGTGATATTGGTGCTGGCTTCTCTGGCTCATCGACTTTGGGGTCTTCAGCCAGTTTATTCAGCTTCAATTTTTTGCCCGATTTTGCTATACCACTGGAAAATAAAAGAAAAGGTGATGGCAATATAAGTGTATCAGCTTGCAATGATTAACATGGCGAAAGTAAAATATCATTACCCGGGGGAAATTTTGAAGGCGGGCAGTCGGGTCTGCGATGAATCACCAGAAGAAGAATGAGGGGCTCCCTGATAATTTGAGTCGGAAGAGTTTATTTGTTGACAAATAAGACCCGCCTTCGAATACAAAAAATTTGAGTTTTTCGGCACCTCTTTCCGGCGTTTCCGACGAACCGGTGTGTTAGGTAAACCGGAAAAAAGATTCTCGCAGCCACTGGTTCGGGTTGTGCGCCGGAATTCATGCTGTTGTTTCTTCGAAATAAAATTGGGATCCAAGTAAGCTAAAGGGTGAGAAAATCTTACTTTCCGACTCACTTGTCGAGTTTTCTGTCTTGGAAGAGGTTCGGAGTCGGAGGAAAGGGCAATTACCTCTTCACCACCTGCATGGCTGGCTTCCACTTCCTTCTAAAAGTGATCAGTGTCAATATGATGTATGAAAAAGGAGCCAAGAGAATCGAGTTCTACCTCCGACTGATCTTCTAGAGCAGATGGATCAGTGGCATTTATCTTCTTTTTGGCAGGCTTCTTGGTAGCCTTAGTTTTGGTCTGGAGCTTTTTTGCCGGCTTATCGTGAAGTTTCTTGGTCCAGATTGAGGAGTTGGCCTGCAAGAACCAAGTGATAATGAGAAAACAGTTGATGGAATTAATGATTAAACTGGAAATTGTTCAAAGTGCTTACCGCTGGAGGTTGGTTAAGAGTGCAAAATGGAGGCAATCTCGTTTGACTGCAAGTTTCCATACTCTCGTTGAGTAGAGTTTTTGTCATTTTGATAACATCATCATCAGTCAGCTCTATTGCATAGTGGCGATGCAGGTCTTTGAGTTTGCCGGTATACTTGCACATTAAGTCAGACCGGTGGCTTAGAGGTAAAATCCGCCATGCGACCCAGCAGCAAACTAGATCGACTCCAGTTAAACCATTGGCCA
Organism: Secale cereale; assembly: GCA_902687465.1. NCBI lineage: Eukaryota > Viridiplantae > Streptophyta > Magnoliopsida > Poales > Poaceae > Secale > Secale cereale. The sequence continues at coordinate 157,718,980 of LR738713.1, forward strand.
TCAAGGCTCTGATCTTTAAAAAAATGGGCATATATTTGGCCCATTCTTTTGTGCTGACCCGGTCTGGGAGAGGGTGTCTGTTGCTGAGCTGGGTTCTGCGGAAACCCAGCAGAGGATTTTTATCCTCCTGAGATGTATCTTTGCAATAGAACCACGTCTGGTTCCACTCCTTGGGATGACTAGTATGGGTGGATGCAGGGAAAGTAGCTTCTTTTCGACACTGAATCGAAATACCACCAAGTTCCCAGCTGGGCCCGTTGATGAACTCAGTTTGACGGTTTAGGTAGCAGAACTCCCTAAATAGTTCTACAGTGGGCTCTTGTTGGAGATAACTTCACAAAAGACTTGAAAGTTGCAGATATTTGAGACAGAATTGGGTCCAATGTCTTGCGGATAAAGTTGGAAGAAATGCAACACATCACGGAAGAATTTTGAACTGGGTAGGGCGAACCCCCGGAGCATATGGTCAGTGAAAACTACGACTTCACCCTTCTTAGGGACAGGGGTGGTCTCGGGTCTTAGGACTCTCCAATGGATGACATTCTTTGTAGCTAAAATGGCAACCTGAACATGGTCATTCAGTATCCCCTCGGTAACCCGGGAGGCGACCCAGTTGCAGGATGTGATAGTCTTGGTCATTTTTGTTGACGAAAGCCTAAAAAATAAAATATTGCTGAATTAAGGTTTGCTATTAAGCCAGCCAATGCAAGACCGGCATGGTTAACCCAGAAAAGTAATGCCGGTTTACACAAATCGTGGGCATATACTAGCGGCTTAAAGAAGGGGACTAATGATATATGGCGGGTTATAGTTTATCGTATAAGTCGCCCGCCTGATTATAGTGTGATAGATCTATGAATTTTTGCTAATTGATGGACAAACAGGTTTTGCAGAACAATTCTATGATTTTGGATCTACAGTAGTTCTGGAAAGAAAATAAATTTCACACATAAGGTCGCAACAGTGGAAGAGCTCATGAGCTTAGATGGGATCTTATACAGAAAAAATATCCTAAGTGATTATAGAGAGATGTTAAACTACTTCCGGTCGACTTTTGTATCATATTCATATGAGGATATGTGATCTAAGAGAAGGAAGTGAAGAACGATGAAGAACACCGATGAACGGCGAAAACCCTAATGCTGATCTATTACATGGGAAGAAAGTACTCATGGACGTTGTTGAGCAACGGAGTTGCACCACAGTTCTCTGGTCTGTTCAGGTTGATGCAGTGGCCGGAGTTGGTGCGGTTGACGAAGGTCGACGGCGACGGAGCACGGGTCTGTAGAGGCGTCACGAGGAGGAAGATGAAGACGAGGGGGCAATGTAAAAATGAAAGGAAGGGCGCCACGTCCCTATTTATAAGGAAGTGGATAAATGGCAGACGCGGGAATTGAGGAGGCCAAAAAATGGTTATATGGCTATGTGGACGCCTTGATTTTTGGGAGGTCTATTAAGATAAAGATCTATTGAGATATCTTGAGCTTCTGCGAAGTTAATGCGCAATGATGTCATGGCGGGTTAGCACGATTCTGAGACGTGGCATCATGGCGGTTTACAGTGAATTGGTAAGGGATTGATAAGTGAAGATTCTGCTAAGTTAAGATTGATGTGAACCAGTTCAGATCAACCTGGGGCCTAATGTTGGGGATATATCTACTAGGTATGACCCACCCAGGAGGGGCCGGGTCATTCCGCTAGCGGCTTAAGGAAGAAGAGGCCTGTTAAGGCCCAAGAAGATATGAAGACGGCGGTTCATGGAGAAAGCCCTTTGAAAGCCCAAGACCCGGAGATTGCTTGAGGCCAGTAGGTGCGAACCGCCATATGTGTAACTTGCCCTATAAGGCAAGACTAGTTAGAAACCGAGCCGGTCACATTTGTGTGAGCCGACCGGGACTTTGCAAGTCGCCGAGCATTAACCTGTATATAAAGGGGTGACTCGGCGATGGGTTAAGGACAAGAAACAACCAATCGAGAACTAGGTCAAGCGTATTCGCTCCCTGGTAATCGAGACTCAAGCAATACCACTAAAAGCTGGTTAGGCCTTTACCTCGTTGAAAGGGGCCGAAATAGGATAAAAATCTCTTTGTGTCCGTTGTCCCGATTAACCCCTTCAAGCTACCTAGTTGCGATGGCTCTACACCTAAGTCATTTTGTTAGGACATCTGCCGTGATAAAACCACGACAGTATGGGCAAGCTTGGGGACCGATTTCCCATCCAACCAGTGGTTAGTCCAGAAAAGACAAGTCCTTCCGTCACCCAACTGCGTGGATGTGGAAGCGCGGAAGAATTGGGCGGTGACATGATTGCTAGGGAGCTGGAAATGATGCCAAGGACGGGAGGAATCGGTGGCCTTGATCCAAAGCCAACGGCACCGGAGCGAGATGCCGGTGAGCTGGAGGTTGCGCACCCCGAGTCCGCCAAACTCAAGGAGGTGGCAGACACACGGCCAACTTACAAGACAGCTGCCCGTTTTGGCATCTTTGGGGACATGCCAAAGGAAGTCGTAGATGATTCACGTGATCTTCTTGAGAATCGTTGGGGTGATAGCGGCCCTGAGAATATGCACGTGCATGGTGGAGAGCACGTGCGAGACCAGTGCCGGACGCTCGCTGCATGATAGGAGCGTCTCCTTCCAGGTTGCGAGCTTCCATGCAAGCTTATCCATCAGCGGGAGCAAGGCGGAGGCGGGTGTGTTGTGGATGGACAGGGGTAGGCCCAAGTAGACAATGGGCAACGTGGTGATCACACAAGCAAGCGTGGAGTTGATGGTCGTAGTTGCCTCATCATCGCGCTGGACTGGGGTGGCAGATCATTTCATGAAGTTAGTGTGTAGGGCCAGGAGACAATGTCGAATGCCTTGGCAATCTCCAACTTGAGCATGATTCTAGGGACCTTGGGGTTGTGGAGTAGACGTGCCGCTTGTTGGTGTTGGGAATGTATCATGCAATTTCAAAAAAATTCCTACGCTCACGCAAGATCTATCTAGGAGATGCATAGCAACGAGACGGGAAGAGTGTGTTTATGTACCCTCGTAGACCGAAAGCGGAAGCGTTGTATTAACGCGGTTGATGTAGTTGAAATTCTTCACGATCCAAGTACCGAACATACGGCACCTCCGTGTTCAGCACATGTTCAGCTCGATGACATCCCTCGAGCTCTTGATCTAGTAGAGGGTCGAGGGAGAGTTTCATCAGCACGAAGGTGTGGTGACGGTGTTGGTGATGTGATCCACGTAGGGCTTCGCCTAAGCACTACGACACTATGACCTGAGAAGTATACTGTGGAGGGGGGACCCGCACACGGCTAAGAGATTGTCTGTTGTCCTTTGGGGTGCCCCCTACCCACGTATATAAAGGAGGGGGGAGGATGCTGGCCCTAGGGGTGGCGCGCCATGGTGGGGTCCTACTAGGACTCCGTTCCTAGTAGGATTTGCCCCCTTCCTTCCAATGTAGAGGGGGAAAGAGGAAAGGGGGAGAGGAGAAGGAAAGGAGGGCGCCCGCACCCCTGGTCCAATTCGGTTGGGGCAAGGGGGAGGCGCGCGCCACCTCTAGTGGCCTGCCTCCTCTTCTCCACTAAGGCCCATGAGGCCCATTAACTTTCCCGTGGGGTTCCGATAGCCTCCCGGTACTCTGATAAATCCCCGAACCTCTCCGGAACCATTCCGGTGTCCGTATACAACCTTCCAATATACGAATCTTTACCTCTCGACCATTTTGAGACTCCTCATCATGTCCGTGATCTCATCCGAGACTCCGAACAAACTTCGGTCACCAAAACACATAACTCATAATACAAATCGTCATCGAACGTTAAGCGTGCGGACCCTACTGGTTCAAGAACTATGTAGACATGACCGAGACATATCTCGGTCAATAACCAATAGCGGAACCTAGATGCTCATATTGTCTCCTACATATTCTACGAAGATCTTTATCGGTCAAACCGCATAACAACATACGTCATTCCCTTTGTCATCGGTATGTTACTTGCCTGAGATTTGATTCTCGGTATCATCATACCTAGTTCAATATCGTTATTGGCAAGTCTCTTTACTCGTTTCGTAATGCATCATCCCGTAACTAACTCATTAGTCACATTGCTTGCAAGGCTTATAGTGATGTGCATTACCGAGATGGCTCATAGATGCCTCTTCGATACACGGGGTGACAAATCCTAGTATCGATCTATGCCAACTCAACAAACACCTTCGGAGACACCTGTAATGCATCTTCATAATCACCCAGTTACGTTGTGATGTTTGACAGCACACAAGGTATTCCTCCGATATTCGCAAGTTGCACAATCTCATAGTCAAAGGAACATGTATAAGTCGTGATGAAAGCAACAACGATAAAACTAAACGATCATTATGCTAAGCTAACGGATGGGTCATGTCCATCACATCATTCTCCTAATGATGTGATCCCGTACATGAAATGACAACACATGTCTATGGTTAGGAAACTCAACCATATTTGATTAACGAGCTAGTCTAGGAGAGGTTTACTAGGGACACTGTGTTTTGTCTATGTATTCACACATGTATCAAGTTTCCGGTTAATACAATTCTAGCATGAATAATAAAAATTTATCATGATATATAAGGAAATATAAATAACAATTGTATTATTGCCCCTAGGGCATATTTCCTTCAGTCTCCCACTTGCACCAGAGTCAATAATCTAGATTACATAGTTATGATTCTAACACCCATGGAGTCTTGGTGTTGATCATGTTTTCCTCGTGGAAGAGGCTTAGTCAACGGGCCTGCAACATTCAGATCCGTATGTACTTTGCAAATCTCTATGTCTCCCTGCTTGACTTGATCGCATATAGAGTTGAAGCGTCTCTTGATGTGCTTGGTTATCTTGTGAAACCTGGTTTCCTTCGCCAAGGCTATTGCTCCAGCGTTGTCACAAAAGATTTTCATTGGACCTGATGCACTAGGTATTACACCTAGATCGTATATGAACTCCGTCATCCAGACTCCTTCATTTGCTGCTTCCGAAGCAGCTATGTACTCCGCTTCACACGTAGATCCCGCAACAACGCTCTATTTGAAACTACACCAACTGACAGCTCCACCGTTCAACAAAAATACGTATCCGGTTTGTGACTTAGAGTCATCCGGATCAGTGTCAAAGCTTGCATCGACGTAACCGCTTAGGACAAGCTTTTTGTCACCTTCATAAAGGAGAAACATATCCTTGGTCCTTTTCAGGTACTTCAGGATGTTCTTGACCGCTGTCCAATGATCCATTCCTGGATTACTTTGGTATCTCCCTGCTAGACTTATAGCAAGGCACACATCAGGTCTAGTACACAGCATTGCATACATGATAGAACCTATGGCTGAAGCATATGGAATGACTTTCATTTTCTCTTTGTCTTCTGAAGTGGTCGGGCATTGAGTGTGACTCAACTTCACACCTTGTAACACAGGCAAGAACCCTTTCTTTGACTCATCCATTTGGAACTTCTTCAAAACTTTATCAAGGTATGTGCTTTGTGAAAGTCCAATTAAGCGTCTTGATCTATCTCTATAGATCTTGATGCCCAATATATAAGCAGCTTCACCGAGGTCTTTCATCGAAAAATTCTTATTCAAGTATCCTTTTATGCTATCCAGAAATTCTACATCATTTCCAATCAACAATATGTCATCCACATATAATAGCAGAAATGCTACAGAGCTCCCACTCACTTTCTTGTAAATACAAGCTTCTCCAAAAGTTTGCATAAAACCATATGCTTTGATCACTTCATCAAAGCATATATTCCAACTCCGAGATGCTTGCACCAGTCCATAGATGGATCACTGGAGCTTGCACACTTTGTCAGCACCTTTAGGATCAACAAAACCTTCTGATTGCATCATATACAACTCTTCTTTGAGAAATCCATTAAGGAATGGAGTTTTCACATCCATTTGCCAGATTTCATAATCATAAAATGCGGCAATTGCTAACATGATTCGGACAGACTTAAGCATCGCTATTGGTGAGAAAGTCTCATCGTAGTCAACTCCTTGAACTTGTCAAAAACCTTTCGCAACAAGTCGAGCTTTGTAGATAGTAAAGTTACCATCGTCGTCAGTCTTCTTCTTAAAGATCCATTTATTTTCAATGGCTTGCCGATCATCGGGCAAGTCAACCAAAGTCCGCACTTTGTTCTCATACATGGATCCCATCTCAGATTTCATGGCCTCAAGCCTTTTTGCAGAATCTGGGCTCATCATCGCTTCCTCATAGTTCGTAGGTTCGTCATGGTCTAGTAACATGACTTCCATAACAGGGTTACCATACCACTCTGGTGTGGAACATACTCTGGTTGACCTACGTGGTTCGGTAGTAACTTGATCCGAAGTTTCATGATCATCATCATTAACTTCCTCACTAATTGGTGTAGGCATCACTAGAACTGATTTCTGTGATGAACTACTTTCCAATTCGGGAGAAGGTACAATTACCTCATCAAGTTCCACTTTCCTCCCACTCACTTCTTTCGAGAGAAACTCCTTCTCTAGAAAGGATCCATTCTTAGCAACGAATATCTTGCCTTCGGATCTGTGATAGAAGGTGTACCCAACAGTTTCCTTTGGGTATCTTGTGAAGACGCATTTCTCCGACTTGGGTTCGAGCTTATCAGGTTGAAGCTTTTTCACATAAGCATCGCAACCCCAAACTTTAAGAAACGACAACTTGTGTTTCTTGCCAAAGCACAGTTCATAAGGTGTCGTCTCAACAAATTTATATGGTGCCCTATTTAGCGTGAATGCAGCCGTCTCTAAAATATAACCCCAAAAAGATAGTGGTAAATCGGTAAGAGACATCATAGATCGCACCATATCTAATAAAGTAGAGAGGAGTGCATTTGTGTCCCTAGTTGGTTCCTACCCACGCGTTTTGCCCTTACTTTTCGAGCTGGCCCTGTTTTGCCCTTACTTTTTTTCTATCAGGTCGCTCGAATACCCTTCTGTCAACATTCCGTCCGGTCAAAGACGTTTGACCGTTACTTTGGACCAAACTACCCTTGGTAGATGGCAAAGAGAGTATGACACTTACATGCGGGACCCACTCATAAAATAAATAAAGAAAATAAGTGTACCTCACCCTCTCTCTTACATGGGGGACCCCACACAACAACAAAAAATTAACAAGACCCTTCTCTCACTTACGTGGAGGACCCACCATAAAAGAATAAAAATAAAAGCCAAACCTATACAACTAACCTCTCTCTATCTAACTTAATTATCAAACCAAGGGTTAGTTAATCAGTATTGCCCACCCGTTAGTGACCAAACTTAACGTACGTACCCTAAACTAATGTGCCATGTCAGCTCACCGGGGATTAGCGCCGACGACCTCGAAATGCGGCGGCATCCGTGCGAGATGCCCAGGGAGCGTTAGAGAGAGGTACCAGGTGGCTGGTCTCGTGCGCACACTTCTTCTGGACCAAGCGAGAGGTTGAATGGTGGCGGGAGCTCGATGGGAGCGAGCTTGTGGTGACGGTGCACACACTTCGAGGAGCTCGACGGGATCTAGCTAAGGGATGAAATTGACTGCGAGAACAAGTTAACTTTGAACGGTGGCTCACTGCGAGTCTATAGAGCGGCTCATTAGGATCGGGGACGCATGGATAAGGATGAATCGATGAAGGCATTTGTCGGCTCCTAAGGTTGAAGACAACGTAGATGGCGATCTTGTAGGGCATCTCGGTTCGAGTTCTTAGGTGTATACATAGATTTGGAGTAGGCGCGGCTAATGGGCACGTTTATGAGGCTAGAAGACGGCTTCGGGCACGTCGACGGTGAGCGGCGGTGACTGTGTCCTCTCAGACGAGCTCGAATCCAAGCAAGAGCGAAGGGAAAAGAGCGATAGAGTGAGGGTAACGGTGCTGGGGCGATGTGTCAGGCTTACCCATGTCTAGACAATGCGGTACATAGCTAGGAGGTGGCGGCGTGATGTCTACTACACACCCTTCTTCTTATAGACGTTGTTGGGCCTCCAAGTGCAGAGGTTTGTAGGACAGTAGCAAATTTCCCTCAAGTGGATGACCTAAGGTTTATCAATCCGTGGGAGGCGTAGGATGAAGATGGTCTCTCTCAAACAACCCTGCAACCAAATAACAAAGAGTCTCTTGTGTCCCCAACACACCCAATACAATGGTAAATTGTATAGGTGCACTAGTTCGGCGAAGATATGGTGATACAAGTGCAATATGGATGGTGGATATAGGTTTTTGTAAAGTGAAAATATAAAAAAAGCAAGGTAGCAAGTGGTAAACGTGAGCATAAACGGAGTTGCAATGATAGTAGGCAAGGCCTAGGGTTCATACTTTCACTAGTGCAAGTTCTCTCAACAAGGATAACATAATTGGATCATATTACTAGCCCTCAACATGCAACAAAGAGTCACTCCAAACTCACTAATAGCGGATAACAAACGAAGAGATTATGGTAGGGTACGAAACCACTTCAAAGTTATTCTTTCTGCTCGATCTATTCAAGAGTCCATAGTAATTTTCAATCTATCATAGAGTTCGTACTAGAATAACACCATAAGACACAAATCAACCAAAACCCTAATGTCACCTAGATACTCCATTGTCACCTCAAGTATCCATGGGCATGATTATACGATATGCATCACACAATCTCAGAAACATCTATTCAACCAACATATAGAACTTCAAAGAGTGCCCCAAAGTTTCTACCGGAAAGTCAAGACGAAAACGTGTGCCAATCCCTATGCATAGATTCCCAAGGTCACGGAACCCGCAAGTTGATCACCAAAACATACATCAAGTGGAGCACATGATATGCCATTGTCACCACAGATAAACACGTGCAAGACATACATCAAGTGTTCTCAAATCCTTAAAGACTCAATCCGATAAGATAACTTCAAAGGGAAAACTCAACCCATTACAAGAGAGTAGAGGGGGGAAAAGCATTATAAGATCCAACTAGAATATCAAAGCTCGCGATACATCAAGATCGTGCCATCTCAAGAACATGAGAGAGAGATCAAACACATAGCTACTGATACACACCCTCAGCCCCGAGGGTGGACTACTCCCTCCTCGTCATGGAGAGCGCCAGGATGATGAAGATGGCCACCGGTGAGGGTTCCCCCCTCCGGCAGGGCGACGAAACAGGGTCTAGATTGGTTTTTGGTGGCTACAGAGGCTTTCGGCGGCGGAACTCCTGATCTAGGTTAATTTCCGAAGGTTTCAGTATTTATAGGATTTTTTGGCGTAGGGCACAAGTCAGGGGGGCTTCTGGGCTGTCCTCGAGATAGGGGGGCACCACCACCTTCCCAGGGTGCGCCCTCCACCCTCGAGGGCAGCCCGTGGCTCTCCTGGCCCAACTCTTTTGCTTCGGGGGCTTCTTTTGGTCCAGAAAAAATCATAAAAAATGGGCTCGTCAACTGGACTCCGTTTGATATTCCTTTTCTGTAAAACCCTAAAACAGGAGAAAAACAGAAACTGGCACTCGGCTCTGGGTTAATAGGTTAGTCCCAAAAATCATATAAAAGTGTATAATAAAGCCCATTAAACATCCAAGACTTCATAAATAATAGCATGGAACAATAAAAAATTATAGATACGTTGGAGACGTATCACGGCGCACATCGTCTATGCGCTTTGTCCGCCCGGTGCGGGGAAGGAGACGACTTGCAGTTGGGCCTGGGCCAGCTGCATAGTTTTTTTTAACTGGCTGCACAGTTTTGGGCCTAATGTAAGTTCGCTCTCTCTCTCTCTTCAGTTTTTCTTTTATTTTTTCAAGGGGTATTTTGGTCCAAAGTAACGATCAAACGTTTTTGACCGGACGGAATGTTGACAGAAGGGCATTCAAATGACCTGAAAGAAAAAAGTAAGGGCAAAACTGAGCAAGCTCGAAAAGTAAGGGCAAAACCCGTGGGTAGGAACCAACTAGGGACAAAAATGCAATTGTCCCAATAATGTACGGTTACGACGTTCGGACACACCATTACGCTGTGGTGTTCCAGGCTGCGTGAGTTGTGAAACTATTCCACATTGTCCAAATGAAGACCAAACTCATAACTCAAATATTCGCCTCCGTGATCAGATCGTAGAAACTTTATTTTCTTGTTACGATGATTCTCTACTTCACTCTGAAATTCTTTGAACTTTTCAAATGTTTCAGACTTGTGTTTCATCAAGTAGATATACCCATATCTGCTCCAATCATCTGTGAAGGTTAGAAAATAACGATAGCTGCCGCGAGCCTCAACACTCATTGGACCCCATACATCGGTATGTATTATTTCCAAAAAGTCAGTAGCTCGCTACATTGTTCCGGAGAACGGAGTTTAGTCATCTTGCCCATGAGGCATGGTTCGCAAGTATCAAATGATTTATAATCAAGTGATTCCAAAAGTCCATGTGCATGGAGTTTCTTCATGCGCTTTACACCAATATGACCTAAACGGCAGTGCCACAAATATGTTGCACTATCATTATCAACTTTGCATCTTTTGGCATCAATATTATGAATATGTGTATCACTGCGATTGAGATTCAACAAAAATAGACCACTCATCAAGGGTGCATGACCATAAATGATATTACTCATATAAATAGGACAACCATTATTCTATGATTTAAATGAATAATTGTGTCAGAACAAACAAGATCCAGATATAATGTTCATGCTCAACGCTGGCACCAAATAACAATTATGTAGGTCTAAAACTAATCCTGAATGTTGGGGGTATAACTATTTGATATGACCCGCCCAGGAGGGGCCGGGTTACCCAATGGCGGTTCATGGGCCAAGCCCAGAAGCATGTTGAAGATGGCGGTTCAGTAAGAATAATGTATAAAGGGCCCAAAGCCCAGAGCATCTTAAAGCCCGTAAGTGTAAACCGCCATGTATGATTAACTTGTACTGTAAGGCATGTAACAATGAGTCACCGAGCCGGACATGATTGTATGAGCCGGCCGGGACTCCGTAAGCTGCAGGGCGTCAACCCATGTATATAAGGGGACGACCCGACAGTGGCTTAGGGCAAGAAACAACAGATCGAAAGCCAGGCAAAGCGTATTCGCTCCCTAGCAATCGAAACCCCAGCAATTCCACCTCAAACTGGATTAGGTTTTACCCTCACCGCAAGGGGCCGAACCAATATAAACTTCCTGTGTCTCTTGTCCCGTTTTAACCCCTTTAAGCTAACCACGTCGCTATGGATCCACAATTAAGTCCTTTCCTTAGGACATCTGTCGTGACAACTCCACGACACCGAAGGTAGATGTAGAGGTAGCGTGCCGACGGCGATCACATCGACTTTGGAACAATTTCCCACGCGCATCGTCACCTCCTCCTTAGCCAATCTTTGTTTAATACATAGCCCCTGTTTCGAGTTACAAATATGAGCAATAGAACCAGTATCAAATACCCAGGCGCTACTATGAGCATTAGCAAGGTACACATCAATAACATGTATATCAAATATACCTTTGTTCACTTTGACATCCTTCTTATCCGCCAAAAACTTGGGGCAGTTCCGCTTCCAGTGACCAGTCCCTTTGCAGAAGAAGCACTCAGTTTCAGGATTGGCTCCAGACTTGGGTTTCTTCCCGGGAGTAGCAACTGGCTTGCTATTCTTCTTGAAGTTCCCCTTCTTTCCCTTGCCCTTTTTCTTGAAACTAGTGGTCTTGTTAACCATTAACACTTTGTGCTCCTTCTTGATTTCTACGTCCGCAGCTTTGAGCATTGCGAAGAGCTCGGGAATAGTCTTCTTCATCCCTTGCATATTATGGTTCATCACGAAGCCGTTATAGCTTGGTGGCAGTGATTGAAGAACTCTCTCAATAACACTATCATCATAAACCATAACTCCAAGTTGAATCATGTGGTTATGGTACCCTGACATTCTAAGTAAGTGTTCACTGACAGAACTGTTCTCCTCCATCTTGCAGCTATAGAACTTGTTGGAGACTTCATATCTCTCAACTCGGGCATTTGCTTGAAATATTAACTTCAAATCTTGGAACATCTCATATGCTCCATGACGTTCAAAATGTCTTTGAAGTCCCGATTCTAAGCCGTAAAGCATGGCACACTGAACTATCGAGTAGTCATCAGATCGAGCTTGCCAGACGTTCATAACGTCAGGAGTTGCTCCTGCAACACGCCTTTCACCTAGTGATGCTTCAAGGACATATTTCTTATGTGTAGCAATGAGGATAATCCTCAAGTTACGGACCCAGTCCATGTAGTTGCTACCATCATCTTTCAACTTAGCTTTCTCTAGGAATGCATCAAAAATTCAAGGGAACGGTAGCACGGGCCATTGATCTACAATATAGATATACAAAAACTATCAGGACTAAGTTCATGATAAATTAAGTTCAATTAATCATATTACTAAAGAACTCCCACTTAGATAGACATCCCTCAAGTCATCTAAATGATCACATGATCCAAATCAACTAAACCATGTCCGATCATCACATGAGATGGAGTAGTTTTCAATGGTGAACATATTATGTTGATCATATCTACTATATGATTCATGCTCGACCTTTTAGTCTCCAGTGTTCCGAGGCCATGTCTATACATGCTAGGCTCATCAAGTTTATCCGCAGTATTCTGCACGTGCAAAACTGTCTTACAACTGTTGTATGTGAACGTAGAGTTTATCACACCCGATCATCACGTGGTGTCTCGGCACGACGAACTGTCGCAACGGTGCATACTCAGGGAGAACACTTGTACCTTGAAATTTTGTAAAGGATCATCTTATAATGCTACCGTCGTTCTAAGCAAAATAAGATGCATGAAAAGATAAAAATCACATGCAATCAAAGTATGTGACATGATATGGCCATCATCATCTTGTGCTTTTGATCTCCATATCCAAAGCATCGTCAAGATCTCCATCGTCACCGGCTTGACACCATGATCTTTATCATAGCATCGTGGTCGTCTCGCCAACAATTGCTTCTACTACTATCGCTAACTCATAGTGATAAAGTAAAGCAATTACATGGCGTTCACAATTCATACAATAAAGAGACAACCATAAGGCTCCTATCAGTTGCCGATAATTTACAAAACATGATCATCTCATATAATAACGTATAACTTATCATGTATTGACCATATCACAGCACAACATGCCCTGCAAAAACAGGTTCTACTTTGTTGTTGCAAGTTTTGCGTGGCTGCTACGGGCTTCTAGCAAGAACCGTTCTTACCTACGCATCAAAACCACAACGATTTTTCATCAAGTGTGTTGTTTTAACCTTCAACAAGGACCGACCATAGTCAAACTCAATTCAACTAAAGTTGGAGAAACAGACACCTGCCAGCCACCTGTGTGCAAAGCACGTTGGTAGAACCAGTCTCATGAACGCGGTCATGTAATGTCGGTCCGGGCCGCTTCATCGAACAATACCGCCGAATCAAAGTAAGACGTTGGTGGTAAGTAGTATGACTATTATCGCCCATAACTCTTTGTGTTCTACTCGTGCATATCATCTACGCATAGACCTGGCTCATCATGCCACTGTTTGGAATGTAGCATGCAATTTCAAAAAAAAATCCTACGCTCACGCAAGATCTATCTAGGAGATGCATAGAAACGAGATGGGGAGAGTGTGTCTACGTACACTCGTAGACCGAAAGTGGAAGCGTTGTATTAACGCGGTTGATGTAGTCAAACGTCTTTACGATCCAACCGATCCAAGTACTGAACGTACGGCACCTCCGTGTTCGGCACACGTTCAACTCGATGACATCCCTCGAGCTCTTGATCCAGTAGATGGTCGAGGGAGAGTTTGTCAGCACGATGGTGTGGTGACGGTGTTGGTGATGTGATCCGCGCAGGGCTTCGCCTAAGCACTACGACGCTATGACCTAAGGAGTAAACTGTGGAAGGGGGCACCGCACACGGCTAAGAGATTGTCTGTTGTCCTTTGGGGGTGCCCCCTGCCCACATATATAAAGGAGGGGAGGAGGAGGAGGACGGCCCTAGGGGTGGCACGCCATGGGGGGGAGTCCTACTAGGACTCCGTTCCAAGTAGGATTCACTCCCCTTCCTTCCAATGTAGAGGGGGAAGAGGAAAGGGGGGAGAGGAGAAAGAAAGGGGGGCCCACCCCTAGTCCAATTCGGTTTGGGCAAGGGGGAGGCGCGCGCCACCACCCGTGGCCTGCCTCCTCTTCTTAACTAAGGCCCAAGAGGCCCATTAACTTTCTCGGGGGGTTCCGATGGCCTCCCGATACTCTGATAAATTCCCGAACCTCTCCGGAACCATTCCAGTGTCCGTATACAACCTTCCAATATATGAATCTTTACCTCTCGACCATTTTGAGACTCCTCGTCATGTCCGTGATCTCATCCGGGACTCCAAACAAACTTCGGTAACCAAAACACATAACTCATAATACAAATCGTCATCGAACGTTAAGCGTGCGGACCCTACGGGTTCGAACTATGTAGACATGACCGAGACATATCTCCGGTCAATAACCAATTGCAGAACCTGGATGCTCATATTGGCTCCTACATATTCTACGAAGATCTTTATCAGTCAAACCGCATAACAACATACGTCATTCCCTTTGTCATCGGTATGTTACTTGCCCGAGATTTGATCGTCGGTATCATCATACCTAGTTCAATCTCGTTACCGGCAAGTCTCTTTACTTGTTCTGTAATGCATCATCCCGTAACTAACTCATTAGTCACATTGCTTGCAAGGCTTATAGTGATGTGCATTACCGAGATGGCCCAGAGATACCTCTCCGACACTCAGAGTGACAAATCCTATTCTTGATCTATATCAACACCACAAACACATTCGGAGACACCTGTAGAGCATCTTTATAATCACCCGGTTACGTTGTGACATTTGATAGCACACAAGGTGTTCTTCCGGTATTCGTGAGTTGCATAATCTCATAGTCAAAGGAACATGTATAAGTCATGATGAAAGAAATATCGATAAAACAAAACGATCATTATGCTAAGCTAACGGATGGGTCATGCCCATCAAATCATTCTCCTAATGATTTGATCCCATACATGAAATGACAACACATGTCTATGGTTAGGAAACTCAACCATTTTTGATTAACGTGCTAGTCTAGTAGAGGCTTACTAGAGACACTGTGTTTTGTCTATGTATTCACACATGTATCAAGTTTCTAGTTAATACAATTCTAGAACGAATAATAAACATTTATCATGATATATAAGGAAATATAAATAACAACTTTATTATTGCCTCTAGGGCATATTTCCTTCAGTTGGACCAACAGGAAGTTGGCATGCACGCTACGCCTGGCAATGAATGCACTTTGGTTGACTGTGACAATCTGCCCCATCGTCTGAGGCACCAAGCAGAGAGAGAGAGGACTTTCCCGCAGAGCTTGGCCACGTGGTGGATAAAGTTGATTGGCCTGTAATCAGAGAGTGTGCAAGCGTCCGGCTTCTTGGGCAGCATAGTGAGCAGGGCCTCATTGAGCTTGTGGAATCTTCGCCCGTTCATGGCATAGAGTTTGCTGAAAGCGGCGTGAATATCAGACTTGATGATAGGCCAACAAGAGCGCAAAAACTCCGCCGTGAACCCATCGGGTCCAGGCGCTTTGCCAGTGGGTAGCTGCTTGACGGTGTTCGAAATTTTGTCCTCGAAAAAAGGGTGCTCAAGCTCCGTAAGGTCGAAGTGGCGGTGGTCAACGCCGTCAAAATCGATGGAATGATTCCTGGGGCTGGAAGAGCCCAGGATGGAGCTGAAATGCTCAAAAGCCGCTCGGGCCATGGTTGCCTCATGAGAGACAGTTTCCGAGCTCATTTCGATGCTCTTCTAGGCGCGATGGGCGGCGTGGATCTTGAAGAATGCGGAGTTGGTTTTTTTCTTTTGCACGTGCCAAAATGCTTAACCTTTTTGCCTATAAATTTGCATATGGCATGTGGATGTGATTATGAACGCATAAAAAAATTGTTGGAAGTTTTTTGACATTTTAAAAATTATTTCCACGCGCAGGAGCATGTGCACCCGGGAGCCGAATTGGATTTCCGGACCAATATGTGCTAGTCCTTGTGGCGCATCGAGGCATACACCGGCGCCCATAGCTTTTCGGTGGAGCCAATGGGAGGCGGTCGTACGAGCTACGTTCAACTGGTTTAGATAGTGACACAGTAATAGGATTGGTGAATCAGTTCTGTAACTACATTGTGTTGGTGCATGTATGCTCCTTGTATGCAAATGCCGGATGTTTTCCCTCCTTTTTGAAAAACCTTGTCTCACACTCCGGAAAAGATCGAGGCAGCATTATTACTACGCCACTGGGCAACACAGCTTCCTCTTAATCTTTTGTGCCATGACCTTTCTTTGCACAAAAATTAAATGTGGCACCATGAAAAAGAATATAGCAAGGCTTATTTCATGCGTGCATGTTTTTTTTACAACTATTTCATGCGTGCATGTTAATTACCCCAATTCAACAAGGTATCGATAAACTCAGCCGCATGTTAGCACATGACGGCTAGAGCTAACCTCAGCCACACGATATTAGTTAATTGATTACTAGCTATCCTGGATTCTTGTTTACTTTTGCCACGGGTCTCTTTCACATGGTTAGTTAGCAACATTCCACCTGTGGATCTCAAGGGAAGGAGATAAATAACATTGTGTCGTGTGGAAGGAACAGGTTTAGTGCGTCAGAGAATGGGGGTCGAAGTTTCTGGACTTCTAGTTCTGTGTCCCATGCAGTCATCCATGATTGGTCACCTTTGCTTCAAATAAAAGACTAGAGTAGTTATTTGTACACATTGTCATGTGATTAAATCACGCCTCATCCCAAGTGCATAGGCAGGCCCCAGTAGCAAAATACTTGCTACTCCCTCCGTCCAGAAATACTTGTCGGAGAAATGCATAAAAATGGATGTATCAAGAACTAAGATGCATCTAGATACATTCATTTCTCCGACAAGTATTTCCGGACGGAGGGAGTACATGGATTAATCTAATCTTAACGTATATATATATATATAGGATTTTTTTTGCGGGATAACGTGTATATATATACTGTAGCTTATATGTGTGATCCCGCTTAATTCATGAAACTCAGAAAAGTTTACATGTTCCGAATTTCGAAAAAAACTGAGAAAGAATTCATGAATATCGAGACGTGTAAATAAATTCTGGTACGAGAAAATAACTACTCCCTCCATCCCACAATATAAGATCATTTTTCAAGCTATGTTAGTTCGAAAAACGTTCTTATATTATGGGGCGGAGTGAGTAGTTGTGAGCGATGCAAGAAAAAAAATCACAAAACTTAGGGCATCTCCAACGCCGTCGATTGACTTTGCAGGCGAAAAGACGACCCCTCCTCTCGTGACGTCCCCCACGGGCGACCGACTGCGTCGTCATCTTCCTGCCTCAACCCCTTCCCCCAACCCCAACCCCCGGCGGCGCCTCGATGCTTTTCCCCTCCCGGTGAGGCTCGTGCGCTGGGCGGTGCTCTCAGGAGGAAATGGTCCGGCGCGGCGGCGGGGTGACCTGGAGCTGGCACGGGTGGTCAGCTACGCGGTGGCGTGACCTTTGGCGGCGGAGCTACGTGGTAGTGCAGGGTGGCGGCGCTCGCTCGGACCAGATCTGGGCCCCTTTGGGCACCATCAGGGATGGGACGGGCCGGCGGCTCCTTCATCGATGACATAGGTTACATGTGTGAACCCGCTTAATCCATGAAACTCAACTGTGACACCCCGAGACCGATGCGCCACGTGCCTTCCTCTTATTCGCCGTCATTGCCATGTCATCTGCTTGCGTGTTGCACTTTGCCATGTCATCATGTGCATTTCATCTGCATGTTTTCAAAAACTTGCATCCGTTCGTAGCTGTCGGGTCTCTTCGTTGTCCGTTCTGAGCCCAGACACACTCGCACGCGCCCGCGGCACCTCCGAAACCTCTTTTTGTAAGTGTCCGAAAAATGTTCTCGGGATGAGACGAAACTTGGTGTGCGGTCTTATTATAGTGTAGGCAGACCGCGTGCCAAATTTCGTCGCATTCAGAGCTCGTTTGATAGCCCAAACATTAAACATAGAGCAGTGTCGTTGCCGGTACTGACATCTGACGTTTTCGTTCTCCAAAAACCCCCGCCGGGCCACTATTCTTCCTTCTCTTCTCAGCCCGAGGCCTCTCCACACAGCCCACTACCAGCCCACAAAACTCCCCCTCTCCTCCGGATCGTCAGATCGCGATCTGATGATCCAAATACCCCCCAAAAAAACCTAACCCTAGCCTTACCCTATATATAAACCCCCCTAGTCCATTTTTGGACACCCCTAAGCTAACCCTAGCCCTTCCCCTACCTCCAGCTACCTCTCCCTCGAATTCAGCGCTTGCCCACTCTCCCCTTGCCACCTCGCCACTCCAGATCCACCAGCCGCCGGCGCCCCCATCAATTTCAGCTCCGGCCCCTCACCCCTCGCCACTTGGCGCACAGCCAGTGGACAACCGCCACCTGACCGGCGCTCTTGGCCAATCCCACGCCTCAACCTCACCTCCCCAACTCCCCCGCCACCGCCAGCCCTCCTGGGCCCGAGGTCGGCCCGCCCGGGCCCCGATCTGGGCCCGAGCCGGCCCGCTGCCACCCGCGCGCTACGCCTCCGCGCCTCCCCACTCCACCAGATCCCCGCCACCGCGAGCCTCGCCTCCGATCCCCGCCAGCCACCAGGGCCACCCGCCGCGGCACCCCGCACCTCCGCCCGACTGCACCGCCGCCCGGAGCCCCGTTGCCTCCACAGCTCCGCCGCTGCACCACAGCTCCAGCCCCATCGCCTCGCGGGAGGCCGCGTCCGCCGTCGCCCTTGCCCAACTCCGGCCAAATCCGGCCGGGAATGGGTCCCCCACGGCCGGATCCGTCCGCTCCCGGCCTCCTCGGGCCCTCCCTCACTGGCTCTGGAGCGCTGGCCTCGCCGGACCTCGCCGTCGCGGCCATAGCCTCCACCTGCCCCGATCTGGACGCCCCCGTCCCTGGACGCCCCCGTCCCTGGACGCGGGCAACCCTCTAACCAAACACCGCCCCTCCCCTGGATCTCTCCGTCCTGCACGACCTCGTCCCGTTTTCCCAAGGTGCTATTTTTTTCACCAAGTCCCTAGGAATCATCATCATGTTGCATTTTTGAATTGAGTGTAACATTGTGCACGTAGATCCAAATTGAGCATATAATATGTCAAATTATTCATCTCTTTGTGCCCTTCATGATGGTGTAGTTTGCATTCATGTTAGGATGCATTTTGCCATATTAATCTCTGCTGCAAAAGTGCTTGTGGTTGTTAACTGCTGAAAAGTATAATAATTTGCTGATTTGTCTTTTTTCATATATTTTTGTGTGATTTTTGTTTGAGCATCATGTCAACATGTGTTAGGAGCATAATAATGTCATCTTTGCAATGATGTAATTGTTTTGTCATCATATGCTCTGTGGTGACTTGCACAAGCTTGTAAACATGCTACGATAATGTTGCTGTTTTTCTAACACTTGTTGAAAACTGCTAAGTCTGAAATTGTTATATTATGATGCCATGTTTGCTTGATGCTACAGTCAGATATATGCATGTTTGGAGATGTCCAATGATCATTTCTTGGATTACATGTTATGCTATATCAATCCATGCCCTTGTTTGCAATTACAAGTTGCTGCAGGATGTCTCTTTCTTGCTCTCAAGTTGCTTGATAATGTTTCTCTCAGCATGTTAACATCATGATCCATTTGGCAAAGCTCATTGTTATTAATCTATGCATCGTTTGAAGTTGTGCCAATGGAGTTATTTGGATTATGACCTGCCTAATACATGTTCATGACCTTTACATGCTTATTAGGATTGCCATGCTTGATGTTATTTGCCTCCAAAGTCAGCATCATAATGTTGTTGTTTGCATTCCCAGATTTTCAGTAAGTCTGAGAATCTGCTATATCATGTTTGCATCTTGTTTTGATGAATGCCATTAGCCTGTTTCCCATGTATATTCCATGTTGTATTATTTGACCTCTATGTTATGGACTAGCATGCCATGCTTTTGCTTGCCATGTTCTTGTGATGTAGCTTAATTATTTCTTGCCTCCAACATGTCATCCTATTAACTCTGCTCATGTATATGCTCTGTTTTTCACTAAGTCATAGTCTGTGATATAAAGTTTGCTTGTTTCCTTGATCATGTTTGTTTACTCTTGATGCCAATGAACCTGATACTTGTTGATATTGGAAGCATGTAATCTGTACTTTGAGCGCATGCCATTCTTGTGCCTATCGTGTACTTGTAGCATGTTGTTTTGATGCTTGTAAGATGCCTAGTTGTTGTTTTGGACATATTGTGTTTCAAACTTGTTGCTTGTGTATGTGTTGAACCGTGGCTCCATTTGGGGCATGCTCTATATGAAACTTGCTTGGTTTTGCATGTAGTTGCATCATGTCATGTTGCATCCATGTTTTGAGTGTTGTGCTTGATGTTTGAA
Organism: Secale cereale; assembly: GCA_902687465.1. Lineage (NCBI taxonomy): Eukaryota > Viridiplantae > Streptophyta > Magnoliopsida > Poales > Poaceae > Secale > Secale cereale. Next base: position 157,739,482 of record LR738713.1, read on the forward strand.
TGCATTTTGCATCAATGTCATCCTTAACTTGTTTTGATCATATCTTCTAGGTCGTAACTCCGAATTAAATGAACTTTGTATGTAACTTGACTAGAATTTTGTGTAGATCATCATGGTGCATGTTAAATTGCCTTTTAACAACTCTAACATAAGGTTTGTTCAGATCTGGACCAATTTCGAAATTTGCATATGAGGACTTACTGGAATTGTTATATGTTGTTCTCGGACTTATTTAAACTTGCCTTGGGTGATGTTCTTGTATGCATCATATCTTGCCATGAGTTGCATCATGTAGCCTTGTCATGCATCATACTTGGTTGAGTATCATGTCTTGTTTATGTGTTGTGTGTTTACCATGTTGTTTACTTCTTCTCGTTAGTTCCTGTTCGTTCGATCATGAGGATTCGTTCGACTACGCTTGTTCGTCTACGTGGCTTCGTATTCTTCATGGACTTGCTCTTCTTCCTTGCGGGATCTCAGGCAAGATGACCGTCACCTTGGATGTCATTACTATTATTGCTATGCTAGTTGTCTCGATGCTATCGCTATATGTCGCGCTACCCACTACTTGTTTATCAAGCCTCCCATTATGCATGAAACACCCTCTAACCTTTGACACCATCCCAGCAAACCGTTGTTTGGCTATGTTACCGCTTGCTCAGCCCCTTTTATAACGTTGTTAGTTGCAGGTGAAGATGAAGATTGCTCCATGTCGGAACTTGGATATTTTGGGAATATCACAATATCACTTATTTAAATTAATGCACCTATATATTTGGCAATGGGTGGAAGGCTTGGCCTTTTTCTCGGTGTTTTGTTCCACTCATTCCGCCTTAAGAACCGATAAACTGGATTTATGTTCCTTGAGTTTGCGTTCCTAACACGGTTGGGGTTTATGGGCCACCCTCGACAGTTCGCTTTGAATAAAACTCCTCCGGCAAGGTCCAACCTTGGTTTTACCATTTGCCTAATAATAGCTAAAACTTGCATAGGGAGTTAGCGCTACCCAAGGATTCTTAATTCAACCCTACCCCCCCCCCCCTCGGGGCAGTGCTCGACATAAGTGTTGGCCCAAGCTAGAGCAGCTTGCGGCGCCGCCCCTTGGCAACTTGGGGTATTTGGTCGCTGTAACCATAGCTCATACGCCGTGGCCTGAGTCGAGATACGCGCGGCTACTATCAGGGTGTCGGAACGTCGGGAGGTCTTGCTGGACTTGTTTTACCATTATCGAAATATCTTGTGCACCAGGATTCCGAGTCCGATCGGGTTATCCCTAAGATATGAGGTTTTACCTCTACTGATCGTGAGAGCTTGTGATGGGCTAAGTTGGAACACCCCTGCAGGGTTATAATCTTTCGAAAGACGTGCCCGCGGTTATGTGGCATATTGGAATTTGTTAATGACCGGTTGTAGAGAACTTGACAGATGATCCAAAATAAAATACACCAACATCGTGAGTAACCGTGATCGTCTCTTTTCATTTTGAGAAGAGAACACGGTGGGGGTTATGTTTGACTCGTTGGTAGTTCAGGATCACTTATTGATCATTACTAGTTTGCGGCCGTTTGCGTAGATGCTCATCTTATTCTAGTACTCGTAAGCTAGCCACCATACAATGCTTAGCCGCTGCTGCATCCTCACCACTTATCCTTTCCATACCATTGAGCTTTGCTAGTCTTGATAACCATGGTTATGGGATTGCTCAGCCCTCGTGGCTCACATATATTACAACAACATTTGCAGGTGCAGGTTTCCGATGACTTGACGTGAGAGCGATGTTTACTTGTGTTGGAGTTCTTTCTTCTTCTTCGTCGATCTTGGGATAGGTTCCTGGTCGGCAGCCTGGGATAGCAGGATGGATGTCGTGTGTTTTCTTGTGTTTTCATCTGTAGTCGGATGTCTGGTGTATGATGTGTTGTATTCATGTGACTATTGTATGACTTGTAGGTATCCCCATATATTTATGTAATGGTACGATGTAATGATATCCATCTTGCTAAGCGCCCGAAATGCGGTTGTGCCCCAATCACGAAGTTATCACATGATCGGGATAGAATCGCATCTTGGGCGTGACATCAACAAAGTTACATGTTTCAAATTTTGAAAAGAACTGAGAAAGAATTCATGTATATGGAGACGTGTATATCAATTGTGGTATGAGAAAATAACTATTTGTGAGCGGTGCAAAAAATATTCACAAAACATAGCACACTCCAACGACGTCTGAATCGACGCGCCCAGATGATTTTTTTGTCATCCAACGCGGTGTCGCACACGTACGTCGACGAGTCCGTGCAGCTGAATTCCTGCAAACCAGATGCAAAGTTGTAGGTTTGCGGAAGTCTGGACCTCCGCCACGTGGGACTCTGACACCCCGACCCATCTAAAACCCACCCGGAGTTCGCGTCTTCTCAATCCATCCATCCCCTTGCTTTGTATATGCCCCCTCACAGGCCGACGACACCGGTGTCCGAAGCCTTGTCGGACCTCCACCAGGGCACCAATCCCGCTTTTCCTACGCCGCAGTTCCCGCCTCGTTCAACCGTTGCCTAGGTACCCTATGCCCCTGCAGCTGCCATCCATGGCGGACACCAAGCTTGACAAGTGTTTGTCCAATGTCATAGCCAAATTGTTGACAAAAATTTCCTTACTTTGAAGCAAAGAAGTGTTGGTTATGTAGCATGCAATTTCAAAAAAAATCCTACGATCACGAAAGATCTATCTAGGAGATGCATAGCAACGAGACGGGAAGATTGTGTCTATGTACCCTCGTAGACCGAAAGCGGAAGCGTTAGATTAATGCGGTTGATGTAGTTGAACATCTTCGCGATTCAACCAATCAAGCACCTAACGTACGACACCTCCGAGTTAAGCACACCTTCAGCTTGATGATGTCCCTCGAGCTCTTGATCCAGCAGAGGGTCAAGGGAGAGTTCTAGCAGCACGACGGCGTGTTGACGGTGATGGTGAAGTAGATCACGCAGGGCTTCGCATAAGCACTACGACAATATGACCTGACGTGTAAATTATGGGGGGGGGCACCGCACACGGCTAAGAAAATAACTTGTGTCCTCTAGGGTGCCCCATTGCCCCTGTATATAAAGGAGGAGGGGAGGAGGCGGCCAGCCAAGGAGGGCGCACCATGGGGGGAGTCCTACTAGGACTCTACTCCTGGTAGGACTAGGATTCCCCCTTTTTTTCCTTTTGTGGAGAAGGAAGGAAGGAAGGGAGAGGGAAGAGGAGAAGGAAAGGGGGGTGCGCCCCATCCCCTAGTCCAATTCGGACTCCCTATGGGAGGGGGGCGCGGCCACCCCTTGTGGGGTGCCTCCCCTCTCACCTATGGGCCATGTAGGCCCAATACTTCCCCGAGGGGTTCCGGTAGCCCCTCGGTACTCTCATAAATATCTGAAACGTCCCGAAACCTTTCCGGTGTCCGAATACCATCATCCAATATATCGATCGTTACCTCTCGGCCATTTCGAGACTCCTCGTCATATCCATGATCTCATTCGGGACTCCGAACAATATTCGGTCACCAAAAACACATAACTCTTTAATACAAATCGTCATTAAATGTTAAGCATGCGAACCCTATGGGTTCGAGAACTATGTAGACATGACCGAGACACTTCTCCGGTCAATAATCAATAGCGGAACTTGGATGCTCATATTGGCTCCTATATATTCTACGAAGATATTTATCGGTCAAACCGTAATGACAACATACGTTATTCCCTTTGTCATCGGTATGTTACTTGCCCGAGATTCGATCGTCGGTATCTTCATACCTAGTTCAATATCATTACCAACAAGTCTCTTTACTCCTTCCGTAATGAATCATCTCATAACTAACTCATTAGTCATATTGCTTGCAAGGCTTCTTATGATGAGCATTACTGAGAGGGCCTGGAGATACTTCTCCGATACTCGGAGTGACAAATCCTATTCTCGATCTATGCTAACTCAACAAACACCTTTGGAGATGCTTGTAGAGCATCTTTATAATCACACAGTTATGTTGTGATGTTTTATAGCAGACAAGGCATTGCTTCGGTATCCGGGAGTTGCATAATCTCATAGTCTGAGGAATATTTATTTGACATGAAGAAAGCAGCAACGATAAAACTGAACGATCAATACGCTAAGCTAACGGATGGGTCATGTCCATCACATCATTCTCCTAATGATGTGATCCCGTTAATCAAATGAAAACACATGTCTATAGTTAGGAAACTCAACCATCTTTGATTAATGAGCTAGTCTAGTAGAGGCTTACTAGGGACACCGAGTTTTGTCTATTTATCAACACATGTATCAAGTTTCCGGTTAATCCAATTCTAGCATGAATAAAAGACATTTATCATGATCTAAGGAAATATAGATAACAACTTTATTATTGCCTCTATGGAATATTTCCTTCAGTCTCCCACTTGCACTAGAGTCAATAATCTAGATTACATAGTAATGATTCTAACACCCATGGACTCTTGGTGTCAAACATGTTTTGCTCGTGGAAGAGGCTTAGTCAACGGGTCTACAATATTCAGATCTGCATGTATTTTGCAAATCTCTATGTATCCCTCCTTGACTTGATCGTGGATAGAGTTGAAGCGTCTCTTGATGTGCTTTGTTCTCTTGTGAAACCTGGATTCCTTTGCCAAGGCTATTGCTCCAGTGTTGTCACAAAAGATTTTCATTGGACCCGATGCCCTAGGTATTACACCTAGATCGAATATGAAATCCTTCATCCAGACTCCTTCATTTGCTGCTTTCGAATCAGCTATGTACTCCGCTTCACATGTAGATCCCGCCACGACGCTCTGCTTGAAACTGCACCAACTAACAGCTCCACTGTTCAACAAAAATATGTATCGATCCGGTTTGTGTCTTAGAGTCATCCGAATCAGTGTCAAAGCTAGCATCAACGTAACCATTTACGATGAGCTCTTTGTTACCTCCATAAACGAGAAACATATCATTCGTCCTTTTCAGGTACTTCAGGATGTTCTTGACCGATGTCCAGTGATCCACTCCTGGATTACTTTAGTATCTCCCTGCTAGACTTATAGCAAGCCACACATAAGGTCTGGTTCACATCATTGCATACATGTTAGAACCTATGGCTGAAGCATAGGGAATGACTTTCATTTTCTCTTTATCTTCTGCAGTGGTCGGGCATTGAGTCTTACTCAACTTCACACCTTGTAACATAGGCAAGAACCCTCTCTTTGACTGATCCATTTTGAACTTCTTCAAAACTTTATCAAGGTATGTGCTTTGTGAAAGTCTAATTAAGCGTCTTGATCTATCTCTATTGATCTTGATGCCCAATATATAAGCATCTTCACCGAGGTCTTTCATTGAAAAATTCTTATTCAAGTATTCTTTTATGCTATCCAGAAATTCTACATCATTTCCAATCAACAATATGTCATCCACATATAATAGCAGAAATGCTACAGAGCTCCCACCCACTTTCTTGTAAATACAGGCTTCTCCGAAAGTCTCTATAAAACCATATGCTTTGATCAACTCATCAAAGCGTATATTCCAACTCCGAGATGTTTGCACCAGTCCATAGATGGATCGCTGGAGCTTGCACACTTTGTTAGCACCTTTAGGATCGACAAAACCTTCTGGTTGCATCATATACATCTCTTCTTTTAGATATCCATTTAGGAATGCAGTTTTGACATCCATTTGCCAGATTTCATAATCATAAAATGCGGCAATTGCTAACATGATTCAGACAGACTTAAGCATCGCTACGGGTGAGAAGGTCTCATCGTAGTCAACTCCTTGAACTTGGCGAAAACCTTTTGCAACAAGTCGAGCTTTGTAGACGGTAACATCGGCGCCAGTCTTCTTCTTAAAAATCCATTTCTTTTCTATGGATTGTCGATCATCGGGAAATCAACCAAAGCCCATACTTTGTTCTCATACATGGATCCCATCTCAGATTTCATGGCCTCAAGCCATTTGTGGAATCTGGGCTTATCATCACTTCCTCATAGTTCGTAGGTTCGTCATGGTCTAGTAACATGACTTCCAGAACAGGATTATGGAACCACTCTGGTGCGGCACGTACTCTGGTTGACCTACGAGGTTCGGTGGTAACTTGATCTGAAGTTTCATGATCATCATCATTAGCTTCCTCACTAATTGGTGTAGGCATCACGGGAACGATTTTCTGTGATGAGTCATTCTCCAATTCGAGAGAAGGTACAATTACCTCATAAAGTTTTACTTTCCTCCCACTCACTTCTTTCGAGAGAAACTCCTTCTCTAGAAAGGATCCATTCTTAGCAACAAAAGTCTTACCTTAGGATCTGTGATAGAAGGTGTACCCAACAGTTTCTTTTGGGTATCCTATGAAGACGCACTTCTCCGATTTGGGTTCGAGCTTATCAGGCTCAAGCTTTTTCACATAAGCATCGCAACCCCAAACTTTAAGAAACGACAGCTTAGGTTTCTTGCCAAACCACAGTTCATACGGTGTCGTCTCAACGGACTTAGATGGTGCCCTATTTAACGTGAATGCAGTTGTCTCTAATGCATAACCCCAAAACGATAGTGGTAAATCGGTAAGAGACATCATAGATCGCACCGTATCTTATAAAGTACGGTTACGACGTCGGACACACCATTACGATGTGCTGTTCCACGTGGAGTGAGTTGTGACACTATTCCACATGTTTCAAATGAAGAGAAAACTCGTAACTAAAATGTTTGCCTCCGCGATCAGATCATAGAAACTTTATTTTCTTGTTACGATGATTCTCTACTTCACTCTGAAATTCTTTGAACTTTTCAAATGTTTCAGACTTATGTTTCATTAAGTAGATATGCCCATATCTGCTCAAATCATCTGTGAAGTTTAGAAAATAACGATACCCTCCGCGAGCCTCAACACTCATCAGACTGCATACATCGGTATGTATTATTTCCAATAAGTCAGTTGCTCGCTCCATTGTTCCTGAGAATGGAGTTTTAGTCATCTTGCCCATGAGGCATGGTTCGCAAGTATCAAATGATTCATAATGAAGTGATTCCAAAAGTCCACGTGCATGGAGTTTCTTCATGCGCTTGACACCAATATGACCTAAACGGCAGTGCCACAAATATGTTGCACTATCATTATCAACTTTGCATCTTTTGGCATCAATATTATGAATATGTGTATCACTACGATCGAGATTTGACAAAAATAGACAACTCATCAAGGGTGCATGACCATAAAAGATATTACTCATATAAATAGAACAACCATTATTCTCTGACTTAAATGAATAACCGTCTTGCAACAAAAAATATCCAGATATAATGTTCATGCTCAGCGCTGGCACCAAATAAAATTATAGGTCTAAAACTGATCCCGAAGGTAGATGCAGAGGTAGCATGCCGACGGCGATTACATCGACTTTGGAACCATTTGCCATGCGCATCATCACCTCGTCCTTAGCCAATCTCCGTTTAATCCGTTACTCCTGTTTCGAGTTACAAGTATGAGAAACCGAACCAGTATCAAATACCCAAGCGCTACTACGAGCATTAGTAAGGTACACATCAATAACATGTATAAAAAATATACCTTTGCTCACTTTGCCATCCTTCTTATCCGCCAAATACTTGGGGAAGTTCCGCTTCCAGTGACCAGTCCCTTTGAAGTAGAAGCACTCAGTTTCAGGCTTGGCTCCACACTTGAGTTTCTTCCCGAGAGTAGCAACTGGCTTGCTATTCTTCTTGAAGTTCCCCTTCTTTCCCTCGCCCTTTTTCTTGAAACTAGTGGTCTTATTAACCATCAACACTTGATGCTCCTTTTTGATTTTTACCTCCGTAGCTTTGAGCATTATGAAGAGCTCGGGAATTGTCTTCTCCATCCCTTGCATATTATAGTTCATCACGAAGCCTTTGTAGCTTGGTGGCAGTGATTGACGAACTCTGACAATAACAGTATCATCTGGAATATTAAGTCCCAGCTAACTCATGTGGTTATGGTACCCAGACATTCTGAGTATGTGTTCACTGACAGAACTGTTCTCCTCCATCTTGCAGATATAGAACTTGTTGGAGACTTCATATCTCTCAACTCGGGCATTTGCTTGAAATATTAACTTCAACTCTTGGAACATCTTATATGCTCCATGAAGTTCAAAACATCTTTGAAGTCCCGATTCTAAGCCGTAAAGCATGGCACACTGAACTATAGAGTAGTCATCAGACCACGTTTTCCAGACGTTCAAAGCCTCCACGTTAGCGGGAGGGGGCTTGTCACCTAGCGATGCATCAAGGACATAATTCTTCTGTATAGCAGTGAGGATAATCATGAAGTTATGGACCCAGTCCCTGTAGTTGCTACCATCATCTTTCAACTTAGCTTTCTCTAGGAACACATGAAAATTCAAGGGAACGGTAGCACGGGCCATTAATCTACAACATAGATATACAAAAACTATCAGGACTAAGGTCATGATAAATTAAGTTCAGTTAATCATATTACTAAAGAACTCCCACTTAGATAGACATCCCTCAAGTCATCTAAATGATCACGTGATCCAAACCAACTAAACCATGTCCGATCATCATGTGAGATGGAGTAGCTTCCAATGGTGAACATCTTATGTTGATCATATCTACTATGTGATTTGGAGGAAATATGCCCTAGAGGCAATAATAAAGTTGTTATTTATATTTCCTTATATCATGATGAATGTTTATTATTCATGCTAGAATTGTATTAACCGGAAACTTGATACATGTGTGGATACATAGACAAAACATAGTGTCCCTAGTAAGCCTCTACTAGACTAGCTCGTTAATGAAAGATGGTTGAGTTTCCTATCCATAAACATGTGTTGTCATTTGATGAACGGGATCACATCATTAGGAGAATGATGTGATGGACATGACCCATCCGTTAGCTTAGCATAATGATCGTTTAGTTTTATTGCTATTTCTTTCTTGATAACTTATACATGTTCCTCTGACTATGAGATTATGCAACTCCCGAATACCGGAAGAACACGTTGTGTGCTATCAAACATCACAACGTAAATGGGTGATTATAAATATGCTCTTCAGGTGTCTCTGAAGGTGTTTGTTGAGTTGGCATAGATCGAAATTAGGATTTGTCACTCTGTGTATCGGAGAGGTATCTCTGGGCCCTCTCGGTAATGCACATCACTATAAGCCTTGCAAGCAATGTGACTAATGAGTTAGTTACGGGATGATGCATTACGGAATGAGTAAAGAGACTTTCTAGTAACGTGATTTAACTAGGTATGATGATACCGACGATCGAATCTCGGGAAAGTAACATACCGACGAAAAAGGGAATGATGTACGTTGTTATGCGGTTTGACCGATAAAGATCTTCGTAGAATATATAGGAGCCAATATGAGCATCTAGGTTCCGCTATTGTGTAGTGACCGGAGATGTGTCTCGGTAATGTCTACATAGTTCTCGAACCCGTAGGGGTACGCACGCTTAACGTTCGATGACGATTTGTATTATGAGTTATGTGTTTTGGTGACCAAAGTTTTTTGGAGTCCCGGATGATATCACGGACATGAAGAGGAGTCTCGAAATGGTTGAGAGGTAAAGATTCATATATTGGAAGGTTATATTCGGACATCGGAATGGTTCCGAGTGATTCGGGTATTTTTCCTGAGTACGAGGGGTTATCGGAACCCCCCGAAGAAGTGTTGGGCCAACATGGGCCTAAGGGAGAGAGAGGGAAGCCCGTGGGGGATGGCCGCACACCCCCCTCCTAGGGAGTCCGATTAGGACAAGGAGGAGGGGGCGGCACCCCCCTTCCCTTTCCCTCTCCCTCTCCTTCCTTTTCCCTCCGGTGGAAAAAAGGAACAAGGGGGGAGTGAATCCTACTTGGACTAGGAGTCCAAGTAGGACTCCCCCCTTGGCGCGCCTCCTCCTAGGCTAGTCGGCCTCTCTTCCCCTCCTTTATGTACGTGGGCAGGGGGCACACCCCAAAGGCACAATAGTTGTTTCTTAGCCGTGTGTGGTGCCCCCCTCCACAGTTTACTCCTCCAGTCATAGCGTCATTCTAATGCCCCGGATGTAACACTTTCCCTATATGGCAATATACAAACTTTGGCTTCATCATTTTCTTCCGGGTTCTTTTTTTCGGGTTCTTCGTTTTGTCGTGTGCGTGTGTTCATTTCATCCACGTCATGTTGTCATGTGCATTGCATTGCATTTGTGTTGTCACTTTCATCCGGTCCCACTCGTCCCTTCCCGTTGTCCGTTTCGAGTTCCGACGCTCTCACACGTGCCCGTGGCATCCCCGAGTCCTTCTTTCATGTGTGGCCGTGTAACGTTTCCAGAATGACGTGAGACTTGTCGTGCAATGTTGTTTTGGTACGTGTAGGCCGCCTGTCAAGTTTCGTCGCGTTTTGAGTTTGTTTGGTACTCCAACGGTTAACCTAGTGGGCTAAAAGAACCTCTTCTTTGAGGCACAAGACCCCCACCACAACAGCCCACTAACCCAGCACAACCATTCCCATCATCTCGGTCGTCGAATTGTGATCGCGTGGCCAAAAACCGCTCCCCATTTGGAGTCTCCTAGCTCCTTGTGCCTATAAAAACGTCCCCCATGCCATTTTTCGTCCAAAAACCCTAGCTCCACTCCGTCCCCGCCACCGGACACGTCCGGACCGAGCCGGACGCGTCCGCCCGCCGCCACCGACCAATCCGTGCCTGACACGTCACCGCCGCCGCTCCCCACCGCGCCGGCCCACGCGGCCCGCCGCGGGCCCGCCGACGCCGCCATCCGGGTCGCGCGCCTCCCGCGCCGCGCCCCTCCGTCCCCACCGCCTCCGGTGGCCGGGCCGCCGCCTCCTCCGCGCCGGATCCCCGCCGCCGGCGAGCTCCGCCCGGCCGGCGAGCTTGCCGCCACCGGCCTCGCCCCAGTCACCGCCGCCCTTCAAGCTCGCGCGCCGCCGACCCTTTGACACCCCGCCACCGGCCCTCAACCGTCCTCGCCGCCGGGCGCCCATGGGCCTAGCCGCCGGACGCCGCCCATCGTTCCTCCCGCCGGAGGACTCCTCCGAGCACCCCGCCGTCTCCGGTGCGGTGGTCCGCCGCCGCCGCCGCCGCGAAGCGAGTGCCCGATCCGATCCAGTCGGATCTCCAGCCGCCACCGACAGCCCTAACGGGTCCCGGGGCCCGTTCGTCCGCGACCCGCATTGACCCGCGACCCGATCCGCCTGCTAAGCCCGGTCCGCGAGGAGGTAGCCATGTTGTTTTTCTCTCTAAGTCTTTTAAGTTTTGTTGTCTGATGGCATTTTGTCAGGGCTATATCTTTTTGTGTGCACGTCCGATTTGTGCATATGACATGTCAAAATGACCGTGGGGATGTGTACTACGTTTTGTTCCATTGTGTCATGCTTGTTTGAGTCCATCTAGATGTCTTAAACATCATGACAAGAGTGCTATTTGTTATAAACTGCTGCTACTAGTTATTTTCATGCCATGTTTGAGATGTGATAACTTGGTGCATGTTTATCCAAATGAAGCAAATGATATGTCAAAATGTTCATCATGAGATGCTCTACATGTTGGTTGCTATAGCATGCATGTTAGAGTTCCTATTGCCATGTTTATCTCTGTTGCAAAATTGCATGTGGCTGTTAGGTTTTGTAACTTGTTACGAGATGCCTAGTTCAAGAGCTCGTTGCTATTGATGTGTTTGCCCCCATGTTGCATGCCCATATGTTTTAGATTCTCCATCATGTGTTCTTTGCTGTGGTGCAAACCATTTGCCATGTTATGCCTTGAGGTGACTTAAACATGCTCACAAACATGCCATGATAATGTTATTGTTTTAACACTTCGTGAAATTTCACTAAGTCTGGAATCTGTCTTATCCTGATGCTATGTTTGCTTGTTGTCCTAGGCAAATCCATGATAGTTTTGGGGTGGCCATTGATCATTCCTTGTTGTATATGTTGTTGTATATCCATTCATGCCCTCACTTTCTCATTTGGGTTGCTGTAGAATATTTAATTCTTGCTCCCAAGCTGCTATAAAATATTACTGTCGGGTTTTTATTGTCATGATCAAAATGTTGTAGCTTGTTGCTATTGATCCATGGCTCCTATGGAGTTGCTCCAATGGAGTTCTTTGCTGTAGGATATGTCTACTTCATGTCCATGCTTCTTGTCACCATGTTTGAGTGTTGTAGAGTATATATTTCTTGCTCCAAAGTTGATATGTGGCTGATAATTTCAGTTTTGCATTGTTTCTTGTTTCGGGTGTATCTTTTAGTCCGTTGCTCCGTTTTGAGCAAGTCCTATATTAAACTTGTGTGATTTTGCATGTAGATTCATAATATCATCTTCTTAACATGTTTGGAGTATGTTTGCTTGATGTTTGGGTGCATCTTGCACCGTTGCCATGCTTATCTTGTTTTGATCATATCTTCTAGAACGTAGCTCCGTTTTAAACAAACTTTATATGAAACTTGACTAGAATTTCATGTAGATTATCATGGTGCATGTTAACTTGCTGTTTAACAACTTTAACTTAAGGTTTGTTCAGATCTGGACTAATTTCAAACTATGCATATGAGGACTTACCGGATTTGTTTTAAGTAGTTTCCGGCCTCATTTAAACTTGTTGTTCCTATGTTGTTTCTCTGTGCTTCTTACCATGCCATGTTTTGCATCCTAAATAGACTTGTCTTGCATCCTACTTGCTTGAGCATATTGTCATGTTTCTTGTGTTGTTCTGGAGTGCTTCCTGCTTTGACATGTTATGCATCCTAAATGCATCTGCAGTGCATCCTAAGTGCATCATACGTGCATCCTATAGATTGTGCATTGCACCTTGTTTGATTTCGTGTCTCGTGTGTTCTTGTGTTGAGTAGAGCCAGAAGCCGAGATTGAGTACGAGAACGAGGTTACTACCGAGGTTGAGAACGAGGAGCCGTCTTACGATCCCATCGACGACTCGACAGGCAAGATGACCTGACCCAGATATCATTACTATCTTTGCCTATTGCTAGAAGTCTCGCTCTTTAGCCTATTGCCTCGATGCCCATGTTTGTCTGTCAGCCTCCTATTGTAACCATGAATCTGTCTAACCACCCAACCTATGCAAACCTTTGATTGGCTACGTAGGCTTCGCTCAGCCCCTCTTATAGCATTGCTAGTTGCAGGAGAAGATTTGAAGATTCTTGCTTCATGTTGAAGTATTTGTTGGGATATCACACTATATATCTATTAAATGAAATCATCTATATATTGGTAATGGGTGGAAGGCTAAGCCTCTTGCTTGGTGATTTGTTCCACTCATGCCGCCCTAGGAACCGTATAAACTGGTGTTATGTTCCTTGATTTTGCGTTCCTCAAACGGTTGGGGTTATGGCACCCCCTCGATAAACCGCTTAGCGCTAAGTCTTTTCCAGCAAGTCCCAACATTGGTACTATTTTCCTAATAACTAAACTTGCATAGGGCTTTGCAAACCCGAGTTCTTAATCAACAACCCCGGGCCAGTGCTCCAGATGAGTGTTGGTCCGAACTGTGCGGACTGCGGGGCCACCACGAGGAAACTCAAGGATTGGTATAAACCTGTAGGACGTCTCATTCGGTCGTGGCCTGAGACTAGATACGCGCGGCTACTGTCAGGGTGTCGGCACGCCGAGAGGATTTGCTGGATTAGTCTTACCTTAGTCGGAGTATCTTGAGCACGGGATTCCGAGAATACTCGGGCCTTCCCACCTTGGAGTTGCGACTCCGCGGATCGTGGGCTTGTAATGGGCCAAGTTGGAACACCCCTGCAGGGTTTTGAACTTTCAAAAGCCGTGCCCGCGGTTATGTGGCAGATGGGAATTTGTTAATATCCGGTTGTAGAAAACTTGACACCATGTTCAGAACACACTACCAGCGTGAGTAACCGTGATGGTCATTTTCCGAAAGGGGTTCAGGAAGTGAACACGGTGGGGTTATGTTTGACATGCTTAGATAGGATCACTTCGTGATCACTTTGACGCTCGTGGCACTTCTCTTCTCGCTCTTAACACGTAAGCTAGTGCTAGTGCAGCTGCAACCTTTTATCTTTCTTCAGCCTTGTTCCACACCCAAGGCTTAGATAGTTTTGCTACCCGGGAACGGGATTGCTGAGTCCTCCGTGGCTCACAGATTCTACACCACACCAGATGCAGGTACCATGGTGAACTACTCAGGTGACAGCACAGAGCTGTACTGGGAGTACGATGAAGAACGTAGTCGATACTATGTGCACTATCCCGATGATCAGTAGTGGTTTCTACTAGGGGCGATTCGGACCTGTGGCTTTATGTATTTTGGTATCTTTCATTTGGATCTTCACCCGTAGTCAGGTTGTGATGTTATTTGGATGATGTTTTGCTATGTAATGAATTGTGTGACGTGGCGAGTGTAAGCCAACTATCCTTTTGCAATTTCATCCCTATTTTTACATGAGTCGTGCAAAGATACTGAACTTGAGATCATTCCAGAATGGGCTTATACCTTTAAGTCGTGCCTCGACACGTAGGAGGTATAGTCCTATCCTGGGCATTACAAGTTGGTATCAGAGTCTTCTCCGACCTAGAAGCCCCCACCGATTGATCGAATCGTTGACGGTTGAGTCTAGGCACACACTTAAAATGTTTTGAGTCCTATATAT
>LR738713.1:157754228-157807468 GCA_902687465.1 Secale cereale
TATATATATATATATATATATATATATATATATATATATATATATATATATATATATATATATATATATATATATATATATATATATATATATATATATATATATATATATATATATATATATATATATATATATATATATATATATATATCGGAGAGTAGGATTTCTTTTGCTCCTCATCTGTTTTCACTCTGGTGAGGACTCCTGACGATTACTCTTGTCTCTTCTACTCTAAAAAATTCACCAATTTTTTTTTTTAGGAATCTCGCGAATATTGTTTGGATTGTTCCGATGTCTTTGTGACGAGAACATTGTTCTCGATGCCTCCTTTCATTTAGGGGTTGTGGCAGTGTCCCGGGGAGTTGAGCTCCGAGGTGTTGTCGTCACAAATATATCGCATCAGTTCTGGAATACTTAAGAGGGCCGACATCGAAAACTCTCCTATGCGGTTAGTGGCAAGATAACCCCGACGTCACCCAGTACTGGGGAGGTAGTTCGGGAGTATTGCCATAGCTTGTATAGTAGATGCGTTTCGAAGGTCCGAGGTAGATGGTTTCCGGAAATAATTGGGTATGTGTTGAAGGATGGATACAGCTGGATGTAGGATTAGAGTTGAGTGCGCGATGCTTCCCCTGTATCCCCAACACCCGATTGCATAACTGGAAACTTTCGGAAATTAATAGGTGGGTTCATCTAGTAGCTCATAGGCATTCTTCCAATGAATGCATGATATGGAGTTCTGGGTTCTACATTGAGTGAAGTAGTTTTATGGGCGTTGTTTCGATCGGGAGTTGCATCTTAAAGGGTCCCTGTCTATGCTGATCCGGGGATTGCAAAACCCTTTTGTAACACGTTCCATAAGCTTTCAGCACGAATATGTCGAACGAAGCTTCTATCTTGTATTTGTTCTATCCGCTCCTTGTTGTTTTTATTTACCTTTTGTTCTCCCAAGTGGCTTCTCGTGAAGATTGTTGTTACTATTAAGCTGTGGATTACATTCGTTCATCTTGTTCGAATGTTCTTGTGAAGACTATGTTGCAATTTCTAGCCGTTGATTCAACTTATATATTCTTTCAATCAATGGCTAATAGTTGTCATCTCATTCAGGATGGCTCCTAAAAAGGTTCCCAACGCTAACCCAGAGGGTGAAGAGGTTCCTGATCGTCCTCCTTCCCCTCCTCCTCCGTCTGATGCCTGGAGAGCAATTATGCAAGCGATGAACCAGAACACCCAGATGCTTATGCAAATGATGCAGAACATTCAAGAAAATCAAGCAAATCAGGGTGCTCATGGGAACCAAGGCCAACGCAATTTGTTCAACCAACCTCACTTTGCTACGCTCAACCAGTTCCTGGCAAACCAACCAAAGGCATTCAATTACTGTGTGGACCCTCTAGATGCTGAAGACTGGATAACAGATATCAAGAAGCATTTCGAGTGCAGTAACGTCAGGCCCGAGGACTATGTGAAGTTTGCAGCCTTCCAACTCAAGGACCAAGCCGCTGATTGGTGGCAGCAGTACAAAGATTCCAGAGAGGGACGTGTAATCTCCTGGGATGACTTCTGCAAGGACTTTCGTTCTCACCACATTCCAACTAGTGTCATCGAGGGTATGCGTGAGCAATTCCGCAACCTGAAGCAAGGCTCAATGACTGTCTACCAATATAATGTCAAGTTCCAGAACCTTGCCCGCTATGCCAAGCAAGACATCCCAGATGCCAAGAGCAAGATCTATCAGTTTCGCGGTGGTCTGAAGGATGAACTCCAACTAGCTCTCACCTTGTTTGAGCCTGATGAGTTTGATCAATTCTATAACATGGCACTTAAGCAAGAGGCAGCCCAGCTCAAGATGGAAGCTTCCAAAAAGAGGATCAGAGATGCTGTTCACTCCTCCTCTTCTACTCAAGTGGTCGCAAAGCAACAGAAGTTTTGGCTTCCACCTCCTCCAGTGATTCGACCTCCCAACAACAACAAGAAGAATTCTGGTGGCCGTGGTTTCTCCCACCCACACAACCAAGGCAATCAGTCCAAGTCGCAGTACCAAGCTCCAAGGCCAAGTGTTCCTCCTCCTCGTCCACTTTCTGAGGTCGCTTGCTACAAATGTGGTCTGAAGGGTCATTATTCCAACAAGTGCACCAACCAGAGGCGCCTTCCGCCTCCTCCACCTGTCAGCACTGCTATTCTCAAGCACAATCCCAAGCAAGCAAGAGTGAATCTGATGAATGCAGCTCAAGCAGAGAATTCTTCAGATGTGATACTTGGTAACCTTCCAGTCAATCTTAAACCTGCTAAAGTGTTGTTTGATTCTGGTGCATCACATTCCTTCATGTCATTTCCATTTGCATCCAAGCACAATGTGGGCACAGTGGCCTTGCCAAAGGAGTTACAAATTATTTCTCCGGGCAAATGCATGACTTCTAGATTGTATGCTCCGGATGTATCTATTCGCATGGGTGATTACCGCTTTCTGGCTTCTCCGGTTGTTCTCGGCAACTCCGACATTGATCTTATTCTTGGGATGGATTGGCTTTCTCAGCATGATGCTCACATTGATTGTGCAAATAAGGAAGTCAAGATTACTCATCCTAACGAAGACGTGATTATCTTCGCCTCTCGAGATAACACAATCAGGCTATTATCTCTCAATGACAAGGGCGAGATAATTGCCATCTCTCAAATTCCGGTGTTCAATGAATATGAAGATGTTTTCCCTGAATAACTTCCAGGCATGCCTCCGCATTGTCAAGTTGAATTTGTCATTGAACTCGAGCCTGGTACTGAGCCAGCATGTCGGCGTCCGTACAAGCTTTCCCCTAAAGAGTTCAAGGAGTTGAAGAAACAGCTCGATGAGCAAGAGCGTATGGGTCTAATCAGGCCTAGCACTTCTCTATGGGACTGTGGTGTCTTATTTGTCAAGAAGAAGGATGGCACGGAGCGCCTTTGCGTTGATTACCTGCCATTGAACAGGAAAACAATAAAGAACAAGTATCCGCTCCCCAACATCAATGAACTGTTCGAGCAGCTCAAAGGAGCAAAAGTGTTCTCAAAGCTCGATCTCCGGATGGGTTATCACCAGATTCACATCAGTGAAAAAGATATTCACAAGACTGCATTCAGAACAAGCTACGGTTCATATGAATATACAATCATGTCATTTGGCCTCGCAAATGCTCCACCCACCTTCTCGAGAATGATGCACTACATTTTCAACCCCTACACCAACGAATTTGTGCTTGTGTATCTGCATGACATCTCGGTATTCTCCAAGAAAGAAGAAGATCACGAAAAGCACCTCCGTCTAGTTCTCGACAGACTCCGTGAACATAAGTTCTATGCCAAGTTCTCCAAGTGCGAATTCTGGCTCGATAAGGTCTTGTATCTGGGCCATATCATCTCCGCTGACGGTATTGCGGTCAACCCCGAGAAAGTTGAAGCCATTGTCAACTGGGAACCTCCTCAGAACGTCAAGCAACTCCGAAGCTTCCTTGGTCTTGCTAGCTATTGCAGAAGGTTCGTTGAGAACTTCTCCAAGATTGCCAAGCCTCTCTCCAACTTGCTGCAGAAGAATGTCAAGTACAACTGGTCTCCGGATTGTGATGTGGCATTCAAAACTCTCAAAGAAAAGCTCATCTCTGCTCCGGTTCTTACTCCTCTAGATGAGTCCAAGCCCTATGAAGTATTCTGTGATGCTTCTCTTCAAAGACTTGGTGGTGTGCTAATGCAGGACAAGAAGATTGTGGCATACACTTCTCGTCAATTGAAGCCAAGTGAGAAGAACTACCCCACACATGATCTCGAGCTAGCAGCTGTGATACACGCCTTGATCACGTGGAGACACCTTCTGTTGGGAAAAAAAGTCGACATCTTCACCGATCACAAGAGCTTGAAGTACATCTTCACATAGCCGAACCTGAACCTTCGCCAGACTTGTTGGGTTGAAATGATCCAAGAGTATGATCCAAGCATCGAATACACACCTGGCAAGGCCAATGTAATTGCAGATGCCTTGAGCAGAAAGGCATATTGCAACAGTCTCCTTATCAAGCCGTTTCAGCCTGAGCTTTGTGAAGCTTTCAGGAAGCTCAACCTCCAAGTTGTTCCGCAAGGCTTTCTTGCGAATCTTCAAGTTGCTCCTACCTTGGAAGATCAGATCCGTGAGGCCCAACTCAGTGATGCTATGGTGCAGAAAGTGAAACATGGTATTGCAAAGGGTACTCCCAAATACAAGTGCTATCGCATTGATGAGAAGGACACCTTGTTCTTTGAGGACAGACTTGTGGTTCCCAAGGGTGATCTCAGGAAGCTCATAATGAACGAAGCACATGACTCCCTCCTCTCGATTCATCCTGGAAGTTCCAAGATGTACCAAGACCTCAAGCAATCTTACTGGTGGACTCGCATGAAAAGGGAGATTTCCCAATTCGTGAATGAATGTGATGTCTGCAGAAGAGTGAAGGCAGAGCATCAACGTCCAGCCGGTCTCCTCCAACCTCTTCCTATCCCCGAGTGGAAATTCGACCACATTGAAATGGATTTCGTCACTGGGTTTCCCAAGTCCAAGAAGGGGAATGATTCTATCTTTGTGGTGATTGACAAGCTTACCAAAGTAGCTCACTTCCTTCCAGTCAAAGAATCCATCAATGCAGCTCAGCTGGCAGAGTTGTACACTTCCAGAATTGTGTCCTTACATGGCATTCCTCAAGTTATCTCCTCAGACCGTGGAAGTTTGTTCACATCCAAGTTCTGGGATTCCTTTCAGTCTACCATGGGCACTAAGATCTGTTTCATCACTACGTTTTACCCTCAGACTAGTGGTCAAGTCGAGAGAGTGAACTAGATTCTAGAAGACATGATCAGAGCTTGTGTCATATCTTTTGGCATGAAGTGGGAAGATTGTCTCCCGTTTGTCGAGTTCTCTTACAACAACAGTTTCCAAGCAAGTGTCGGCAAAGCTTCGTTTGAAATTCTCTATGGCAGAAAGTGTCGTACTCCTCTCAACTGGTCCGAGACTGGTGAATGTCAACTTCTTGGCAATGACTTGATCTCAGAAGCCGAAGAAATGTGCAAAGTCATACGTGAGAATCT
The DNA here is from genome assembly GCA_902687465.1 of Secale cereale. Taxonomy (NCBI): domain Eukaryota; kingdom Viridiplantae; phylum Streptophyta; class Magnoliopsida; order Poales; family Poaceae; genus Secale; species Secale cereale. The sequence goes on from LR738713.1 coordinate 157,759,314, forward strand.
CAAGGCCGCTCAGTCGCATCAGAAGAGCTACTATGACGGCAAGCATCGTGATTTGGCCTTCAACATTGGTGATCATGTCTATCTCCGTGTTTCTCCTATGAAAGGCACCCAAAGATTTGGTATCAAAGGAAAGCTTGCTCCTAGATACATGGGCCCTTCCAAGATCCTTGGCAAAAGAGGCGATCTAGCCTAGCAACTTGAGCTCCCTTCCAACTTCGCTAATGTTCATGATGTGTTTCACGTGTCTCAGCTCCGCAAATGCTTCAAGACGCCTGAACGCACCATTCCGTTCGAGGAGATTGATCTTCAACAAGACTTGTCTTACCGAGAGCACCCCATTGCTATTCTTGAAGAAACCAAGCGCAAGACCCGCAACAAGTCAATCAAGTTCTTGAAAGTTAAGTGGTCACACCATACCGACCGAGAAGCTATGTGGGAACGAGAAGATCACCTTCGTTCCGAGTACCCTTCCTTCTTCCAGTCCTAGATCTCGGGATGAGATCTTTTCATAGTAGAGGATAGTTTGTAATGCCCCGGATGTAACACTTTCCCTGTATGGCAATATATAAACTTTGGCTTCATCATTTCCTTCCGGGTTCTTTTTTTTGGGTTCTTCATTTTGTCGTGTGCGTGTGTACATTTCATCCATGTCATGTTGTCATGTGCATTGCATTGCATTTGTGTTGTCACTTGCATCCGGTCCCACTCGTCCCTTCCCGTTGTCCGTTTCGAGTTCCGACGCTCTCACACGTGCCCGTGGCATCCCCGAGTCCTTCTTTCATGTGTGGCCGTGTAACATTTCCGGAATGACGTGAGACTTGTCGTGCGATGTTGTTTTGGTACGTGTAGGCCGCCTGTCAAGTTTCGTCGCGTTTGGAGTTTGTTTGGTACTCCAACGGTTAACCTAGTGGGCTAAAAGAACCTCTTCTTTGAGGCCCAAGACCCCCTCCACAACAGCCCACAAACCCAGCACAACCCTTCCCATCATCTCAGTCGTCGAATTATGATCGCGTGGCCGAAAACCGCTCCCCATTTGGAGTCTCCTAGCTCCTTGTGCCAATAAAAACGTCCCCCCATGCCATTTTTCGTCCAAAAACCCTAGCTCCACTCCGTCCCCGCCGACGGACACATCCGGACCGAGCCGGACGCGTCCGCCCACCGCTACCGACCAATCCGTGCCTGACACGTCACCGCCGCCGCTCCCCACCGCGCTGGCCCGCGCGGCCCGCTGAATGCCCGCCGCCGCCGCCATCCGGGCCGCACGCCTCCCGCGCCGCGCCCCTCCGCCCCCGCCGCCTCCGGTGGCCGGGCCGCCGCCTCCTACGCGCCGGATCCCCACCGCCGGCGAGCTCCGCCCGGCCGGCGAGCTCGCCGCCGCCGGCCTCGCCCCAGTCACCGCCGCCCTTCAAGCTCGCGCGCCGCCGGCCCTTTGACGCCCCGCCACCGGCCCTCAACCGTCCTCGCCGCCGGGCGCCCAGGGGCCCAGCCGTCGGACGCCGCCCGTCGTTCCTCCCGCCGGAGGACTCCTTCGAGCACCCCGCCGTCTCCGGTGCGGTGGTCCGCCGCCGCCGCCGCGAAGCGAGTGCCCGATCCGATCCAGTCGGATCTCCAGCCGCCACCGACAGCCCTAACGGGTCCCGGCGCCCGTTCGCCCGCGACCCGCGTTGACCCGCGACCCGATCCGCGAGGAGGTAGCCATGTTGTTTTTCTCTCTAAGTCTTTTAAGTATTTTTGTCTGATGGCATTTTGTCAGGGCTATATCTTTTTGTGTGCATGTCCGATTTGTGCATATGATATGTCAAAATGACCGTGGGGATGTGTAATACGTTTTGTTCCATTGTGTCATGCTTGTTTGAGTCCATCTAGATGTCTTAATCATCATGACAAGAGTGCTACTTGTTATAAACTGCTGCTACTAGTTATTTTCATGCCATGTTTGAGATGTGATAACTTGGTGCATGTTTATCCAAATGAAGGAAATGATATGTCAAAATGTTCATCATGAGATGCTCTACATGTTGGTTGCTATAGCATGCATGTTAGAGTTCATATTGCCATGTTTATCTCTGTTGCAAAAGTGCATGTGGCTGTTAGGTTTTGTAACTTATTACGAGATGCCTAGTTCAGGAGCTCGTTGCTATTGATGTGTTTGCCCCCATGTTACATGCCCATATGTTTTAGATTCTCCATCATGTGTTCTTTGCTGTGGTGCAAACCATTTGCCATGTTATGCCTTGAGGTGAATTAAACATGCTCACAAACATGTCATGATAATGTTACTGTTTTAACACTTAGTGAAATATCACCAAGTCTGGAATCTGTCTTATCCTGATGCTATGTTTGCTTGTTGTCCTAGGCAAATCCATGATAGTTTTGGGGTGGCCATTGATCATTACTTGTTGTATATGTTGTTGTCTATCCATTCATACCCTCACTTGCTCATATGGGTTGCTGTATCATATTTAATTCTTGCTCCCAAGTTGGTATAAAATATTACTGTCAGGTTTTTATTGTCATGATCAAAATGTTGTAGCTTGTTGCTATTGATCCATGCCTCCTATGGAGGTGCTCCAATGGAGTTGTTTGCTGTAGCATATGTCTACTTCATGTCCATGCTTCTTGTCACCATGTTTGAGTGCTGTAGAGTATATATTGCTTGCTCCAAAGTTGCTATGTGGCTGATAATTTCAGCTTTGCATTGTTTCTTGTTTCGGGTGTATCTTTTAGTCCGTTGCTCCGTTTTGAGCAAGTCCTATATGAAACTTGTGTGATTTTGCATGTAGATTAATAATATCATCTTGGTAACATGTTTGGAGTATGTTTTCTTGATGTTTGGGTGCATCTTGCACCGTTGCCATGCTTATCTTATTTTGATCATATCTTCTAGACCGTAGCTCCGTTTTAAACAAACTTTATATGAAACTTGACTAGAATTTCATGTAGATTATCATGGTGCATGTTAACTTGCTGTTTAACAACTTTAACTTAAGGTTTGTTCAGATCTGGACTAATTTCAAACTATGCATATGAGGACTTACCGGATTTGTCTTATGTAGTTTCCGGCCTCATTTAAACTTGTTGTTTCTCTGTGCTTTACCTTGGCATGTTTTGCATCCTAGATAGACTTGTCTTGCATCCTACTTGCTTGAGCATATTGTCATGTTTCTTGTGTTGTTCTGGTGTGCTTCCTACTTTGACATGTTATGCATCCTAAGTGCATCTACAGTGCATCCTAGGTGCATCATACGTGCATCCTATAGATTGTGCATTGCACCTTGTTTGATTTCGTGCCTCGTGTGTTCTTGTGTTGAGTAGAGACGGAAGCCGAGACCGAGTACGAGAACGAGGTTACTACCGAGGTTGAGAACGAGGAGCCGTCTTACGATCCCATCGACGACTCGACAGGCAAGATGACCTGACCCAGATATCATTAATGTCTTTGCCTATTGCTAAAAGTCTCGCTCTTTAGCTTATTGCCTCGATGCCCATGTTTGTCTGTCAGCCTCCTATTGTAACCATGAATCTGTCTAACCACCCAACCTATGCAAACCTTTGATTGGCTGCGTAGGCTTCGCTCAGCCCCTCTTATAGCATTGCTAGTTGCAGGAGAAGATTTGAAGATTCTTGCTTCATGTTGAAGTATTTGTTGGGATATCACACTATATATCTATTAAATGAAATCATCTATATATTGGTAATGGGTGGAAGGCTAAGCCTCTTGCTTGGTAATTAGTTCCACTCATGCCCTAGGAACCGTATAAACCGGTGTTATGTTCCTTGATTTTGCGTTCCTCACACGGCTGGGGTTATGGGACCCCCTCGATAAACCGCTTAGCGCTAAGTCTTTTCCAGCAAGTCCCAACATTGGTACTATTTGCCTAATAACTAAAACTTGCATAGGGCTTTACAAACCCGAGTTCTTAATCAACAACCCCGGGCCAGTGCTCCACATAAGTGTTGGTCCAAACTGAGCGGACTGCGGGGCCACCACGAGGAAACTCGAGGATTGGTATAAACCTGTAGGACGTCTCATCCGGTCGTGGCCTGAGACTAGATACGCGCGGATAATGTCAGGGTGTCGGCACGCCGGGAGGATTTGCTGGATTAGTCTTACCTTAGTCGGAGTATCTTGAGCACGGGATTCCGAGAATACTCGGGCCTTCCCACCTTGGAGTTGCGACTCCGCGGATCGTGGGCTTGTAATGGGACAAGTTGGAACACCCCTGCAGGGTTTTGAACTTTCGAAAGCCGTGCCCGCGGTTATGTGGCAGATGAGAATTTGTTAATATCCGGTTGTAGAAAACTTGACACCATGTTCAGAACACACTACTAGCGTGAGTAACCGTGATGGTCATTTTCCGAAAGGGGTTCGGGAAGTGAACACGGTGGGGTTATGTTTGACGTGCTTAGATAGGATCACTTCGTGATCACTTTGACGCTCGTGGCACTTCTCTTCTCGCTCTTAACATGTAAGCTAGTGCTAGTGCAGCTGCAACCTTTTATCTTTCTTCAGCCTTGTTCGACACCCAAGGCTTAGATAGTTTTGCTACCCGGGAACGGGATTGCTGAGTCCTCCGTGGCTCACAGATTCTACACCACACCAGATGCAGGTACCATGGTGAACTACTCAGGTAACGGCACAGAGCTGTACTGGGAGTACGATGAAGAACGTAGTCGATACTATGTGCACTATCCCGATGATCAGTAGTGGTTTCTACTAAGGGCGATTCGGACCTGTGGCTTTATGTATTTTGGTATCTTTCATTTGGATCTTCACCCGTAGTCGGGTTGTGATGTTATTTGGATGATGTTTTGCTATGTAATGAATTGTGTGACGTGGCGAGTGTAAGCCAACTATCCTTTTGCAATTTCATCCCTATTTTTACATGAGTCATGCAAAGATACCGAACTTTAGATCATTCTAGAATGGGCTTATACCTTTAAGTCGTGCCTTGACACGTAGGAGGTATAGTCCCATCCTGGGCATTACAGTCATAGTGCTTAGGCGAAGCCCTGCGCAGATCACATCACCAACACCGTCGCCACGCTATCGTGCTGACGGAACTCTGCCTCGACCCTCTACTAGATCAAGAGCTCAAGGGACGTCATCGAGCTGAACATGTGCCAAACACGGAGGTGCCGTACGTTCGGTACTTGGATCGGTTGGATCATGAAGATGTTCGACTACATCAAGCGCGTTAATACAATGCTTTCGCTTTCAGTCTACGAGGGTACGTAGACACATTCTTCCTGTCGTGGGGTTAACACGGCAGATGTCCTAGTGCAAGGACTTAGTTGTGGAGCCATCGCGCCGAGGTTAGCTTAGAGGGGTTAATCGGGACAAAGACACGGAGAGTTTATGCTGGTTCGGCCCCTTGCGGTGAAGGTAAAAACCTAATCCAGTTTGAGGTGGAATTACGTAGGTTCCGATTACTAGGGAGCAAATACGCTTGACCTAGCTTTCGACCTCTTCTTTCTTGTACTAAACCGCCACCGGGTCGTCCCTTTTATATACTCAGGTTGACGCCCGTCGGTTCATAGAGTCCCGGCCGACTCATACAACATGTCCGGCTCAGTGACTAATTATTCCTACCATACAACACAAGTCATACATACATGGCGGCTTACACCTATGGGCCTTTACGTCGCCTTTGGGCTTCAGGCCCTTAGCAAGCCTATTTCATGAACTATCATCTTCAACATCTTCATGGGCTGTCTTGGTAACCCGCCAGCGGCTTAACCCGGCCCCTCCTGGCCGGGTTATATCTAATATTTATATCCCCAACATTAGGCCCCAGGTTGATTTGAACTTGTTCATATCAATCTTCAATACTCAGGGAATCATTCTTCGTTCTCTCTTGCAAAGCACTTTAAGCCGCCATTACGTCATCTCCTATGTTTGTGGAAATCCGCCATGATGTCACCTGTCATTAATTTTATACAATGCCCTGATCTTTAATATATCATCTCTTTCAATTATCCTCCGACAATCGAGGCGTCGGTGCCAGTATATATCCAATTTTTGGCTTCCTCGATTCCTGCACATGCCACTTATCCTTTCGATGTTATAAATAGGGCCGGGGGTCCCCTTTCACTTTCCCCCTCGCCTCGTCGTCTCTGTCTTCCACCTCACGTCGCTTCAGCACCTGAGCTCCGTCGCCACCGTCGATCTTCACCACTGCTTCAACAACGGCCGCTGCATCAACCTGAACCGACCAGATTTCGCCGGCGCGCCTCCGCTGTTCAACAGCCCTGATGAGTTTTCCTCTTTCCTTTTCTCGTAGATCCCATTAGGGTTTTGACGAGTTGGTCAGAGTTCATCTTGGTCGTTCCTTGTTTTCACGTCATCCTGTGATTTCAATCCAACCTTCGTATTTCTCCTCCGTGAAAGCAACCGTAGTATTCCTTTCGGGTATTAGCAACATCTCCATTGCATAATATATCCAATATGGACACATGAATTGCTCAAGCACTGCAATTTTTAGGTCTAAATATTTTCCGTTTATCTATTGTACCATAAATCCAAAATCTGTGAAACCTGTTTTCCAACACTTGGCAATTTTTACTTCTCAGATCTGTATTTCACTACCTACGTGGGCAGCTTAACTTAGAAACAGTAATCTGCCAGGTACCATTAGTCCCCTCTTAAGACATCGCTAACTTATCTGGAATCTCCGTTGCATGCTTCATTATTGTTTGTTTTTCATAACCTGTTAACCGGCTTAACCTCATAATCTTTAAGCCGGCACATTTTTTCCTTTCAAATCATTGAAAAATGGGAAAGACATAATCTCCTTGTAACTAGGTCAAATCCCGGGTCACTGAAACGGACCTGAATAATTTCGTGACCATTGGCGCCTTAGCTAGTAAAAAAGACATCAATTGTAGGGTCCCGGGCGAAGAATGTCCTCCTAAACCCAAAGAAGGAGAGGTGATTTTTACTGACCACTTGCAACGAGGGTTTAGCCCTCCCGGCTCAAAATTCTTTCGCGATGTGCTCCATTTTCTTCAGCTCCACCCTCAAGACATCGGACCCAATTCTGTATCCAACATCTGCAATTTTCAAGTGTTCTACGAAGCTTATCTTAAGGAGGAGCCCACGGTCAACTTATTCAGGGAATTTTACTGTTTAAACTGCCAGACATAGTTCGTCGATGGACCCCATACTAAAATTGGTGGGGTTACAATTCAAAAAAGGAAATACGTCAGTTTTCCTCATGCTAAGCCTCATAGCCATCCCAAGGACTGGAACCAGACTTGGTTTTATTGTCAAGACACATCTTCAGCTGACGAGAATCCTCTACCGGGTTACCGCAATCACTGACTCAGTAGCACACATCCACTCCCCTCACGGCTTAGTGCAAAGGAACGGGCCAAGTATGCACCAGCATTTTCAAAACTCAGAGCCTTTATGGTCAACGGCTTAACTAGCGTTGACCTTGTTCGATGCTAGTTGTCTTGGAGAGTCTTGCCATTAAGTCATCATCCCGGCTTGATGTGCGAATACACTGGTGATGTAAAAGACCCCCAGCGCCACTGCAACATTCAACTATCTAATGCAGAAATAACTAAGTCTACCAAGAAATTATTGAACGAACCCTTAGCAGAATGCGGAAAAACAGGACTTAGCCCTTTCAGCGCTTTCAACAAACCGCCACCTGTAAGTGTTGCATATCCTCTGATCAACCATATTTGCATTAATTGTTGTTCACTCCTGATCCTTTTAACATTACTAGGGCGATTCTTCCTTTTGGAAAAAGAAGCCGCAAGATAAGCCGGCCAAACTGGTTCGTGCCAAATCCAAAGCCGTCAAGAAACCTGCCAAGAAGAAAACTCCTAAACCTACCGAGTTAAACTTGGATGATGATATTGATGATGATGAGTCGGAGGTAGAACTTGACTCTCTTGGCTCATTTTTTGTACATCTCATTGACAATGACTGTTATCAGGACGACGCATAGGCCAGCCGCGTGGATGACGCACAGGTAATTATTCTTTCCTCCGGCTCAGAACCTCTGCCAACAAACAAAACCGGACAAGCAAGCTGGAAAATAAGCTTTTCTCACCCTCTAGCTCACTTGGATCCAAACTTTCTTTTGAAGAAACAACAATTCGAAGCTCGTCGTACCACCCGGCATAGCGGTGGTGTAATCACCTCATCCGGCTTACCAAACACGCCGGTTCGCAAAGGCCGCCCAGAGATCTCTCACATTTCTGACACTTTTTATCCCAAGGCTGGTTAAATCCGACAACCTCTTAACCCGTCTGATTCAAACTATCAGGGGACTTCACATTCTTCCTCTGGCAAGTTAACGGGGACTCAAATCCCGGCTTTCAAAGTTATACACGGGTAAGAGTGCTTAATTATCCAAACTTTACATCTGATCCTTATACTGACCTTTCTACACTTCTTATTTGCAGGGGCAAGGTTAAACCTAGCAAGAAAGCCAAGTTGGATAAGCCGGTCGATGACATCATCCCGACTGAGCCAGAGAAACAACAATCAGAACCTTCTAACCCGCCTGTTGAAGCCAGCCTTGACGATCCACCACCACAAGATCATGAAGCCTCCACAGAGCCTATGGATACTGAACCGGTTTATGAACCACCAAGCCCACTCAAGCCTATTGAGGAAAATAATGATGTTGTTGTCACTGGAGATGGTTTCACAGCTCTGGGTCAACTTACTGTCTGATACGTCCAAAACGTATCTATAATTTCTACTTGCTCCATGCCTCTTTTGGGTGATATTGCTATGTTATTTATACACTTCCATACACTTTTGATCATATTTGGACTAACCTATTAACTCAGTGCACCCCAGTGCCAGTTTCTGTTTTCGGCTGTTTTTGTATTTCAGGTTTTCACATTACGAGAACTGCCAGAAAAAATCCAGAAAAATTATATAAAAAATCAGCGTTCCGGAAGCTTCCATGCGGCCAAAGTAGGGCCGGAGGGGACCCACAGGGGCTCCAGGCGGCCTGCCCACGCCCCCCCCCCCTGGCCGCGCCGGGGGGGCGCCTGGGCACCCCTGACCCCCTCTGATGCCCCCCTTTGGCATATATTTACACCGTGTCGCGGAAACCCTGATTCCAGACCCCTTTTCTCCAGACGCGATTCCGATCTCCGCCGCCATCGCCATCAAGCTTCGGGGGACCAGAATTCCTGCGTCGGCACCCTGCCGGGACGGGGAAGTGCCCCCGGATTCATCTCCATCGACGTTGCTTCCTCCCTCCATGATGCGGGAGTAGTTCCTCCTCGGGGCTGAGGTTCTTACCAGTACCTATGTGGTCAATTCTCTCTCCCATGATGTGATCTTCGTTGTGATCATAGGCTATGTTAATCTAGGGTGATCCCATGATATTTCCCCTTCCTCTATGTATTGGATTGATGTACTCACTTGTCTTTATCTAGTATAATCCCCGAGACCAAGGTGACAGCGGTCTATTGGACATGGATTAGAACAATATTTTCATGAGTGATTTCCTCTCTTGTGTGTTGATTGAAGATTGAGAGTCTCTTGGTGCTTGTCTTTGACTATCCTTTAGATATGTTGTGGTGATTGTGGGACTCTCTTTGGATGGCCGCGGTGACATTGGGAAATCCTTAGATTGAGAACTACGAACTTTGAGGTGTGCTTTTGTAGCCCTACATAATTCTCGTCCTCTCTTGACCACGAAGGAATGACCTCTGAGTGCGTCCCCTTTGCATGTTTTATGGGAAATATCATGTGATTCGATTATGTTAATGTTGTTGGGAGTTGCCACTAGTGAAAGTATGAAGCCTAGGCCTTGTTTCCATCATTGCAATACCATTTGTGCTCACGTTTACCACTTGTTTGTTTGCTGCACTTTTTATTACAGATTTATATTACTTTGTTTTGCCATCCATATCACTTGCCATTTAACATCTCTTCGCCGAACTAGTGCACCTATACATCTAACAAGTGTATTAGGTGTGTTGGGGACACAAGAGACTTCTTGTATCTTAGTTGCAGGGTTGCTTGAGAGAGACCATCTTCAACCTCTACTTCCCTAAGTTCGATAAACCTTAGGTCATCCACTTGAGGGAAATTGCTGCTGTCCTACAAACCTCTGCGCTTGGAGGCCCAACATAGTCTACAAGAGTAGAAGCGTGTGTAGACATCAAGCTATTTCTGGCGCCGTTGCCGGGGAGGTGAGCGCTTGAAGGTATATCTTTAGATCTTGCAATTAAATCTTTTTGTTTCTTGTTTTTATTTCACTAGTTATGCTTATGGACAACCTTGCTATTGGATCGTTGCTTGCGGGAAGACGCCCCACACCTGTGGTGGTTGCTCCTCCCCCTACTGAAATTGTTCCCTATAAAATACCAGCTGGTATTATCGATTATGTTTTGGCTGATCGTTATGCAGGAGATAGACATCCCGGTGAACACTTGCTATATCTGTCACAACTATGTTCATTATTTAAGCTTGCAGGTGTATCAAGGGAGTTTGTCATGAGGAAATTATTTGCCTTGTCACTGAAAGGAAAAGCATTGGAATGGTATAGGCTACTAAATGACTCTCACCTGCTGGAGTGGGAAGAGATCCAGTCTCTCTTTTACTCCAAGTTTTATCCTCTTCATGAAGTCCATGAGAATAGGAATTATGTTTATAATTTTTATCCTCATGATGGAGAGAGCATAGCTCAAGCTTGGGGGAGACTGAAAACGTTAATGCTAAAATGTCCTAACCATGGGCTCCCCAAAGATATGATTATTACTAATTTCTATGCGAGGCTTTCTCGACAGGATAAAGATTTGCTCGACGCTTCCTCTATGGGTTCTTTCACAAACAAAAAGATTGATGCTAAATGGGAACTCCTTGAAAGAATTCAACGCAACACTGAAGATTGGGAGATCGACAAAGGTAAAGAGTCAGGTATAATTTATGAGTATGGTTGCATTAAGTCCTTTGTTGAAACTACAAGTTTTAATAAGTTTAGTGCTAAGTTTGGGCTTGATTCTCAACTCCTTGTTGATTTCCTCAAATCTTTTGCTTCACATCTTAATATGCCTAAGGAGGATTGGATCAAGTATCATAAACCTTTTAAAGAGACTTGCAAAGAAAATGAAATTGTTCATGATGATTGCAACATGCATGATCCAATTCCTAAAAATGAAGTTTTATATAAGCATGTTAATTTTTGTGGAGTGGATAGACCTTGTGAAAGGCCTATGATTGAAGAAGAGAAGTATTGTAAGCAACATAAACATGAAAGAACAATCACTTGGGTCAGAGATTTAAATGAAATTGCTAGAGAATTGTGTGACCTTTATCCTTTTACTTGTGAACTTTGCCGTATAGAGGGTCACTTTAATTTTCAATGCATGAACTTGCAAAACATAACTGTTAACCGGTTGTGTGATAACATGATCACCTCTGATCTTTATGATGAGCTTATGTTATTTTTGATGTGTGAAGAGTTATCAGAAAAGACTTCATGGCTAGATGTTAATGCCATAGGAATAAAAACACTTTGCAAAATTGCCATCTCTATTGTGTTGTTAATTGCCATGAAAATGATTACATAGGTAAGATTATAAAGGAGGGAACTTTACCAAAGTATAAAAATGTCTCTTATATTTCTGCTAATAAAAAGGAGAGTTTCTCCCAAGTTTCCCCTATTGTTTCTAATGATAAACCAGGATATGTGGAGAAGCTTCATCTCCAACCACTCCCTCCTAAGGTTAAGAAGAAGAAAAAGAAGAGGAGGAGGAAGAGGAGCAAGAAAGAAGAAGAATGGGTATCAACCTGGCCTGAGCATATTCCTCCCATCAACTTTTATCCTAACGATTGTAAGTTTAAAGAAGAAGGTGAAGTTTATTGCCTTAATTATCATCTCGATGATACGTCCGTAGGTACTATTGAAGATGATTTTGATTATGATATGCATGTTACTTATTGTGATTGGGAAAATGATGATAATGCTACTTATGATCTTGAAAATCTTTTTGGTACCAACTCTGAAAGTGATGATATGGGAAGCTCTAAGCTTGGGAATGATAGGATTGCAAACCCTTTACCCACTAGTGATGTGATAATTGATAATTCTTTTGCTAGTAAGAATAAAGACAACATGATTACAAATATAGTTGCTAGCAATGATAATGCTCTTCTCTACTATGATGATGTCATAACTCCAACCTATAGTGATTATAAAGGTACCTATGACATAAGGAGAAATTATCCTTATGAAACTTGTCATAATCATGGAGGGAATTACTCCCTTGTTGAACACCACCCTCCTAATACACAAGTAATCTATAGTGTTCAAGTTGTTTATGATAGTCCTACTCCCACTATTACCAATGAGAAAGATTATGCTTATGTGGAGAGTAAGAGTACCTTTTTGCATGTGGATCATGGTAACAATGCTTTACGTGATGCTTATATTGTTGAGTTCATCCATGATGCCACTGAAATTTATAATGAGAGAGGGAGACTTGGTTCTAAATATCTTAATAATGAGAAGTTTCCTCTCTTTATGGTGAATATTTTGAAGTTATGCTTGTTTTGCCTTCCTATGCTAGTTGCTTTGTGCTTCAATGAATTATTCTATTGCAATATTCCTATGCATAGGAAGCATGTTAGGCTTAAATGTGTTTGGTATTTGCTTCTTGATGCTCTCTTTTGTTCTTCAGCTCTTATTCCTACGAAAGTATCATTAAAGTCTTAAGCCTATCTTTATGGCTATAAAGAAAGAGCTCTAGGGAGACAACCCTTGTTATGTTTACTTTCAGTTTTAGTGGTCTTGATGTTTGTTACTACTGTAGCAACATCATTGTATCTTTATTTTTCAGCTTTGTGCCAAGTTTAGCCTCTGATTGCAAGAAAGTTCAAAAGTTGTGACGTGCTGTCCAGGAAACAGATTCTGTCCTTGGATAGAAAATTTCGTATAAAATCACTAGATCATCTTTTTGGCCTGAATTCTTTTGATAGCGTGGTCTATATAATTGTCTTTCGTGCGTCTGTTTTGAGTTTTTTTATTAGAGTTGCAGAAGTGCCCCGGAAAAATCATTTACTACCTGTTGTTCTGTTTTTTCACAGATTCTGTCTTGTCTTGCCTTTCCTTCATTTTGCAAACCTAGAGCTTGCTTTTTCTTCGCAAAAACCTTTTGGCAATCTTGAGAAACAGTAGAACTTCAAGAATATCTTTATTTCCAGCAAGGAACAGTTATTTTATTATGGGTACTAACCTCGCTAATCAGATTATGATGAGTTATGTATGAAGGGAGTTTTCAAGTGTGCGAGGGAAGATGATAAAAAGATTCAGCAGTGTCAAACGCTCAATCTTGGGGATGCCCCCATGCACCCCCAAGAAATATTCAAGGAGACTCAAGCGTCTAAGCTTGGGGATGCCCCCGTGCATCCCCTTCTCCATCAACATTATCAGTTCGTCCTTCGTTCCACTATATTTTAATCACTTCATGTGTTATGTGCTATGCTTGGAGCGTCTTGTTTTAGTTTTCCTTTTAGTTTTCTTTAGCTTTTCATAACGAGTTGGAACTCAGCTTTCTTTATGTGGGAGAGAAACACGCTCCACTTCTACCTAGAACATAACATAGAATTTGCATGTCTATCTTTGCTGTGTGTGTTCTTTGTCTTTTAATAGCTACTATCATGCTTAGCTCTTAACTTTCATGCTTATCTTTTTAAAGAGCTTTTGTTTAGTTGGTTGCTTGAACTCTCTTTAGTTATAATGTTTATCTTATTAAGAGAGTTTGCTTCCGTTGCATTGGTTGATATGTCTATGATAAAGATGCTACGTGCATAATGGCGCTTAGTAGTTCATGTTTTCTTATGGTTAGTCTCAAATAGCTGGGGGGTTCCCAATGTGTTATTGGAGTACCAACATGATTTGTTTGCCTATGATGTGGTATGGTTTAGTAATATCTTCCTTCAAAGAATTTATTTTGATTGACTTGGCGTATGCTCACGCATATTTAAGACTGTAAAGAAAGTCTGTCAAGCCTTGATGATCTTTTGTTTCTGAGTAGCGATATAACTTCCATGCCTGATTCAATGTTGCTTTGTCGCTTTGCATGATTATGACCGTCATTGCTCTCTTAGTTGGTCGCTCCCCGTCTTTTGCTAACCTTCGCCTGTACTAAGCGGACTGACTGCTTGTGCATCCACATCCTTTTAATCCAGTTATGCCATATGAGTCCACCATATCTTCCTACATGGTATTTACCTGCCATTCCTAACGGAGACTTGCATGTATCATATCGAAATTATTCAAAGAAAAATCATTCCTATTTTGTGCCTCTGTTTTAAGTTCATGAGGAAGTAGTAGTTAATTCATGATCTTTTTAAGTTGGACAAGCTTCACCCCGGGATTGCATGTATAATGTGCAAACCCATAATACAAGAAGGAACTGGCATTGAGTGCGCCCGGCTCAAAAAGATAATATAACAAACAAACCCTCCTTCACGCTTTGTTCATGAGAAATCAGAAAACTTTGGCAGTGATAAACAAAGGAGATTAAAAGGATGTGATCGTCCTCATTCGGGAGCCGTTCCTCGAAACTTGTCCATCTCAAGAAGTGATTGAGTTGTCTGCTAGCATTCGTTGACGAAACATGCATGATCTAACAAAATTATTACCTCTGTTTTAAAACCAAGAGCTCTGGTACATGTTTTGTCTTTGTTTCCGACTACGGGTTTTCAACCTTGCCAACAAAAGCCACGGTTCGAGAGTCTCCACCTTCTTTTAAATGCACCAACTACAGAGAGCATGATTGTCATTCTGAGTGTAATGTGCATTGTCCCAAAGTAGCATTGTCTTTTGCATGATTGTGATATCGTTTATTTTGAAATCATTGTATCTAGTCATCACTTAAACCTTGGACGTGCCCCTGCATTTATGTTTTGCTTCACTAAAGGGGGCAAGCTAGATATCACTTTATCATATTTGCACATCATGTTCATTACAAATCTATTTGATGTTTCAATATCATATTGTAAAACTTTCAGTTCTTTGTGATTTTCTCATGAGGCAACTTAATTACTATAGATTCATTGTCTCAGTAAGCTTTTGTCATATGACTATGAAAAAGTCCTATATGGTTAATAGCATGTCACTACAGAAATTATTCTTGTTATCATTTACCTACTCGAGGACGAGCAGGAATTAAGCTTGGGGATGTTGATACGTCCAAAACGTATCTATAATTTATGCTTGCTCCATGCCTCTTTTGGGTGATATTGCTATGTTATTTATACACTTCCATACACTTTTGATCATATTTGGACTAACCTATTAACTCAGTGCACCCCAGTGCCAGTTTCTGTTTTCGGCTGTTTTTGTATTTCAGGTTTTCACATTACGAGAACTGCCAGAAAAAATCCAGAAAAAATATATAAAAAATCAGCGTTCCGGAAGCTTCCATGCGGCCAAAGTAGGGCCGGAGGGGACCCACAGGGGCTCCAGGCGGCCTGCCCACGCGGCCCCCCCTGGCCGCGCCGGGGGGGTGCCTGGGCACCCCTGACCCCCTCTGATGCCCCCCTTTGGCATATATTTACACCGTGTCGCGGAAACCCTGATTCCAGACCCCTTTTCTCCAGACGCGATTCCGATCTCCGCCGCCATCGCCATCAAGCTTCGGGGGACCAGAATTCCTGCGCCGGCACCCTGCCGGGACGGGGAAGTGCCCCCGGATTCATCTCCATCGACGTTGCTTCCTCCCTCCATGATGCGGGAGTAGTTCCTCCTCGGGGCTGAGGTTCTTACCAGTAGCTATGTGGTCAATTCTCTCTCCCATGATGTGATCTTCGTTGTGATCATAGGCTATGTTAATCTAGGGTGATCCCATGATATTTCCCCTTCCTCTATGTATTGGATTGATGTACTCACTTGTCTTTATCTAGTATAATCCCCAAGAGCAAGGTGACAGCGGTCTATTGGACATGGATTAGAACAATATTTTCATGAGTGATTTCCTCTCTTGTGTGTTGATTGAAGATTGAGAGTCTCTTGGTGCTTGTCTTTGACTATCCTTTAGATATGTTGTGGTGATTGTGGGACTCTCTTTGGATGGCCGCGGTGACATTGGGAAATCCTTAGATTGAGAACTACGAACTTTGAGGTGTGCTTTTGTAGCCCTACATAATTCTCGTCCTCTCTTGACCACGAAGGAATGACCTCCGAGTGCGTCCCCTTTGCATGTTTTATGGGAAATATCATGTGATTCGATTATGTTAATGTTGTTGGGAGTTGCCACTAGTGAAAGTATGAAGCCTAGGCCTTGTTTCCACCATTGCAATACCATTTGTGCTCACGTTTACCACTTGTTTGCTTGCTGCACTTTTTATTACAGATTTATATTACTTTGTTTTGCCATCCATATCACTTGCCATTTAACATCTCTTCGCGCAACTAGTTCACCTATACATCTAACAAGTGTATTAGGTGTGTTGGGGACACAAGAGACTTCTTGTATCTTAGTTGCAGGGTTGCTTGAGAGAGACCATCTTCAACCTCTACTTCCCTGAGTTCGATAAACCTTAGGTCATCCACTTGAGGGAAATTGCTGCTGTCCTACAAACCTCTGCGCTTGGAGGCCCAACATAGTCTACAATAGTACAAGCGTGTGTAGACATCACTGTCTTAAGCAAGCATACTGGTAAAGAAGAACTTTCTGGTCAAGATAAAGGCAAATGGAAGGCAGATTTGGAGAGCTATGCCCATTTCAGTACCCATGACATCCATTCTGGTTATTTAAACCGTCTATACACCAATCGTGACTTTGAAGCCGGCTTAGTAAATCTGATGAAAGAGCGCTATGAGGTACATGCTGCCACTCCTTTTTATAAAAATATGCATTCCTTAGCCACCAAGTTTATTGGATATGCTAGAAAAGAATATGTTGTAAACTTCAATAGTTGCACAGATCAATTGCAGTAGTCCCCAAGGGCCGGTTTATGTTTCCAACATGAGCCGTGACTTATGATATCAATATTTCAACTTTGCATGCGTAGACCCTAAGGGTAGGCTTATGCTTGCAAACATGAGCCGGGACTGACCATATCAGCCATCAATTATCCGGGTCTAACCAACCTTCCGAAAACTAATATTCCAGCTTGTAGATTGTATAAGCCGAATTGTATTATTTATCCGGGTTAGCACTTCAGACTTTTTCAAAAAAGAGCAATATGCATTAGCCCCCAAGTGCCAAGTATAATACATGTATTGTGTTTGGGACTTTTTAGAAAATTTCAAAAGCAAATATGCATTAACCCCGTAGTGCCAAGTATAATACTTGTATTGTGCTTGGGACTTTCTAGAAATCTTTGATGGTCATAACCCCTTCCATGTTTTCATATATCACAGGCTGAACTGACCGAAAAAGATGCTGGGGTGAAGGATCTTAAGGCCAGCTTGACAACTCAGCAAGCCGAGACATCCAAGGCTAAGACAGCCTTAAAAACTGCTTTGGAAAGTACGGAACAGCTGAAGCAAGATTCCAATGCTGAAAAGACTAGCTGGGAAACTGAAAAGGCGGCTCTATTGAAGAGAGTTGTTGATGTTGAAGAAGCACATAAGCCGGTGACTGAAGAGTTGTCCGGCTTAAAGGAACAGATTAACTTGATGTCGTCACCATCTTTGGTAAGTGTAAAAAATATGTCTCCCTTGGTATTTCCAGAAGTACCTTGTCAATATTTGCCGGTTTACTCATAATTTTCACAGATGTAGGCTCACAGAGTGCGAAGCTGGGCTCTGATATGCGCGTTCGGCTTAAGGCTATTTATACTCTTGTAGAACAATTATATGTCGGTGCTCAACATACTCCTGCTGACATGCACAGAAAAACTCCCTCCCCACTTATTAAAGACACTTTACATAAGTTATCTGTGTTACTTCAAAGGATTGATGATTTGAAACGGGGGACTGCTAGAGCTGGTGCCTTCACTGCTTTAAGCCGGGCGAAAGCATGGCTGGCAGATCTTGACCCGAAGGATTTAGCCAATGGATGCCCCAACGTAAAAGAAGATAGATCTACTTTCACGGTCAATGAATTTGCCGATATAGCAAGATCAATGCGTCCTTTGGCCAGTAAGTTGGCTGACGAGACCAACCTTGCCACATACCAGGCGACTTACGATACTGACAACAGAAAGGTGAAAACTCTAGTTCATATAACGACGGATCTCATCCTGCCGATTCGTAAGCGTAATTTCGCTCCTGACATTGATCAATCAAACCTCATTGATGATGAAGTTGTGTTTAGAGCATTGACCGATATCAACTGGGCTACGCCTGACTTCCAGCTGGTGGATGACCAAGGAACTGGAGATGAAGAGGAGGCGTAGGATGATCCGGAGGCTTCAACCCGCCAACAATCATAAGTTGATGTTTATTAAGCAGACATACTTTGATGTGCTTGACAATTCTGCAAAACAGTTATTCTCATTTGGCCATCAGATGCCTTGTAATAGGCTAGTTTTAAACTTTTGATCTAGCATGCCATCATGCATGCTTCCTGTTTTATATGACATTGCCGATTTGTAACTTTGAAGATCTGCCACTTTCTGTATGATAACGTCGATTGATGCAGATCAGACTTAATATTACCCTGCACACAAATAAATCACAAGTGCCCCGGCGGTTTACCGCCGAGCGGTTCACAATACCCTTTTTTTAAACTATGGGAACAAATAGTCCATAGCCAGGGTCGGTATAACCACAATCTATATATAATTGTTAATAAAGTATCATACCTGTGGTATTTACTTAGACTGTCGGCTTATCAGATCCGTGCAGGAAGAGTTTCATCTCATAGATTGAGCACGTAATGCCTTGTTTGTCATATACTGGCGACTTAGAGTCCAAAACCAGGCCGGGTTATTGGAAACCACAGATGTACTCAAATATGAGCCATAGAAACTGAGGCTACATTGCCTGAATTGTGTTAAACCATATGGTATAAAATGAAACCAAAAGTGTTCAAAACCTAATAACCCACAAAAAACAAGGCTAAGCCTAATTCTCAAGTGCTTTCATGGGCGCACCGCCACTGACTTGAACCTTTATGCAAACCTTATAAGCTGGGCCTCACATGACCAATCATTATTTTAACTTTGATGAGTTCAGGGTCTTGTATAAGATTGACTGTCAAAAGTACGGCGGGTCATTCCATTCAATCTGGCCGGAGTGGCAGGCTTAAAAAGGTAGGATAGGCCTGGTTTTTGGGTGAATACGCCTGGCTTCCAAACCTGGCTTTTAAGCCTATTACAAGGGTCATAAAAACTCTTGTCCATTGGACAAAGAGCCCCCAGGTAATATTTTGTTAAAGGCATACAAGCCGGATCAAGAGGGTAATCAAGGCTCTGCTCATTAATCAGGTCGCCCCCAAATGATATCAAAGCAGGGTACCTATGTTTGAGTTGTGCTTTGCAACAGACTCCCTTTGGTCCCTTTACCCTGGGTAGCGAGCCCCCAAGTGTTTTTGTAATTATGGCGTATAAGCCGGATCAAAGGGGTAGTCACAGCTATGCTCATTGAGCAGGAAGCCCCCAAGTAATCATGATAATAAGGACTCATTATTCTTAGAAGTGAAATGAAAGAGGCCCTGAATTATTAGGGATGCCAGCTTTATTATATTTGTCCTAATATATACATTGTCATAATATGTACATCACAAGAGCCAATGGCTCAGGTGTAATAAGGCCGAAGATGACCAATATTCCACGGTCGGCGGGTCTCCTCCTCCGACGTGCGTCAGTCCTTGTGGTCTCGAACGTCGATAAGGTAGTATGACCCGTTGTTTAGATCCTTGCTGGCCGCAAAGGGTCCTTCCCAAGGTTGGGATAGCTTGTGCATATCAGTTTGATCCTGGATGAGCTGGAGCACCAAGTCACCTTCTTGAAAAGTTCTGGTCATAACCCGGCTGTTGTGATAACGGCGTAGATCTTGCTGGCAAATCGCCGAACGAGCCGCCGCAAGGTCACACTCCTCATCTAATAGGTCAAGTGCATCCTGACATGCTTTTTCATTGTCACCTTCAACGTAAGCCGCCACGCGGGGCGAGTCGTGACGGATGTCACTAGGGACAACTGCCTCTGGTCCGTAAACCATGAAAAAAGGCGTGTAACCCGTAGATCCGTTAGGGTGGTGTTGATGCTCCATAACACTGAGGGAAGCTCCTCCACCCAACAACCCGGCTTCCTCTGCAAAGGGACCAAAAGCCGGGGCTTGATGCCTCTCAAAAGTTCTTGATTGGCTTTTTCGACTTGACCATTAGACTGAGGGTGATCCACTGATGACACATCAAGTCGAATATGCCCACGTTAACAAAATTCTTTCATAACACCCTTAGACAGATTAGTGCCATTATCAGTTAAAATGCTGTTGGGAAAGCCAAAACGGAAAATCACATTTTTGATAAACTGAACCGATGTCGCCACATCACACTTACTGACCGGCTTTGCTTCCATCCACTCTGTAAATTTATCAACTGCCACGAAAAGGTGAGTCTTTTTATCCTTGGACCTTTTGATAGGACCAACCATATCAAGCCCCCAGACCGCAAACAGTCAAGTAATTGGAATCATCCTCAATTCTTGAGCCGGCACATGACCTCGTCGTGAGAATTTCTGACAACCATCACATTTACTGACCAAATCCTCTGCATCAGCATGAGCCGTTAGCCAATAAAATACATGACGAAAAGCCTTAGCCACAAGAGACTTAGAGCCGGCATGATGACCACAATCTCCTTCATGAATTTCATGTAGAATCTCGCGACCCTCCTCTAGAGAAACACTGCGTTGAAATGCCCGTGAAATACTGCAATGGTGCAATTCTCCATTGACAATTGTCATTGACTTAGACCACCGGGTTATCTGCCTGGCTAAAGTTTCATCTTCAGGTAACTCGCCCCGGGTCATGTAAGCCAGATATGCAACTGTCCAATCAGGAATAACATGAATAGCCGCCACTAATTGTGCCTCCGGGTCAGGAATAGCAAGATCTTCCTCTGTAGGCAACTTAAGTGAAGGGTTGTGCAGAATATCCGGAAAAATGTTAGGGGGCACCGACTTACGATGAGATCCTAACCGGCTCAAAGCATCAGCCACCTCATTCTTCCTGTGATCCACATGTTCAACTTGATAACCCTTGAAATGACATGCGATAGCATCAACCTCTCGACAATAAGCCGCCATGTGTGGATCCTTAGAATCCCAAGTGCCAGAAACTTGCTGAGCTACCAGATCTGAGTCCACCTCACCCGACTCAAGTTCATATCCTTAGCCATCCGAAGGCCGTGGAGCAAGGCCTCGTATTAGGCCGCACTGTTAGTGCAATGGAACATTAATAAGAGAACATAAGAAAATTTATCACCTCGTGGGGAAGTCAAGATAACTCTAGCCCCTGAGCCCTCCAATTTCCTAGATCCATCAAAGTGAATAGTCCAATATGTGTCATCCGGCTTCTCCTCAGGCATCTGTAGCTCTGTCCAATCATTTATGAAATCCACCAGCGCTTGAGACTTAATAGTTGTTCGAGGCATATACTTAAAACCATGAGGCCCAAGCTCAATAGCCCACTTGGCTACCCGACTTGTGGCTTCCCTGTTCTGAATAATATCCCCTAAAGGAGCAGAACTAACCATAGTAATTGGATGACCCAGAAAATATTGCTTGAGTTTTCGGCTAGCCATGAACACTCCATACACAAGCTTCTGCCAATGTGGATACCTCTGCTTGGACTCAATAAGCACTTCACTAATGTAGTAAACCATCCGCTGAACCGGATGTTCCTTGCCTGATTCCTTCCTTTCCACCACGATAGCCACAATAACAGCTCGGCTGTTGGCAGCCACGTATAATAACAAGGGCTCCTTATCAATGGGAGCAGCAAGCACCGGCGGCTTAGCCAATTGTTTTTTCAAGGCCTCAAAGGCCTGATCAGTAGCATCACTCCAAACAAAGTGATATGTCTTCTTCATCATCTGGTACAGAGGGATAGCCTTCTCACCCAACCGGCTTATGAACTGGTTTAAGGCTGCAATACGACCCGGCAAACGTTGAACATCATTGATACACGCCGGCTTAGCCAGAGAGGTGATAGCTTTGATCTTCTCTGGGTTAGCTCCAATGCCCCTTTCCAAAACCAGAAAACCCAAAAGCTTGCCCGCTGGCACACCAAAGACACACTTTGCCGGGTTAAGCATCATCTTGTAGACCCGGAGATTGTCAAAGGTTTCCTTTAAATCATCTAGCAGGGTTTCTTTCTTCCTGGACTTCACCACAATATTATCCACCTAAGCGTGAACATTGCGCCCAATCCGACCATGGAGGTAATTTTGCACACATCGCTGATAAGTCGCTTGTGCACTCTTGAGCCCAAAAGGCATTGATACATAACATAAGGCTCCAAAAGGAGTGATAAAGGATGTCTTCTCCTGGTCCTTAATTGCCATTTTGATCTGATGATAACCAAAATAAGAATCCAAAAAACTCAGACACTCACAACCCGCTGTAGCATCAATAATATGATCAATACGGGGGAGAGCAAAGGGATCAGCCAGACAAGCTTTCTTCAAATCTGTGTAATCCACACACATACGCCAAGTGACATTCTTCTTAAGTACAAGCACCGGGTTAGCCAACCACTCAGGATGAAAAACTTCAACAATAAACCCAGCTGCCAAGAGCCGGGCTACCTCTTCACCAATGGCCTTACGCCTCTCTTCATTAAAGCGACGAAGGAATTGCTTGACTGGCTTAAACTTCGGATCAATATTAAGAGTGTGCTCAGCGAGTTCCCTCGGTACACCTGGCATATCAAAAGGTTTCCATGCAAAGATGTCCCTGTTCTCACGGATGAACTCAATGAGCGCGCTTTCCTATTTTGGATCCAGATTAGCACTGATGTTGAACTGCCTAGATGAGTCGCCAGGAACAAAGTAAACTAGATTGGTGTTGTCTGTCGATTTAAACTTCAACAAAGGGTCATGCTCTATGGTTGGCTTCTTCAAGGACGTTATATATGTCGTGTCAATGTTATCCTTGTAAAATTCCAACTCCTCTGGGGCACAAACAAACTCTGTGTAAGCAGCGTCACCTTCTTCACACTCCAAGGCTATCTTGCGACTCCCATGCACTGTTATAGTGCCCTTGTGACCCGGCATCTTGAGATGCAGATAAACATAACATGGCCTTGCCATGAATTTAGCATAAGCCGGTCGTCCAAACAGAGCATGATATGGGCTCTGGATCTTAACAACTTCAAATGTTAAAATCTCCGCTCTGCATCGTACTCATCCCCAAAGGCTACCTCCAGATCAATCTTGCCCACCGGGTACGCCGACTTACCAGGCACCACTCCATGGAAAACAGTGTTGGACGGCTTAGGATTTTTTTCACTTAATCCCATGCGATGGAAAGTATCATAGTAAAGGATATTGATGTTGCTACCCCCGTCCATGAGTACTTTAGTGAATTTCTATCCTCCAACCTAAGGCGCCACCACCAAAGCCAGGTGACCCAGATTATCAACCCGGGGCGGGTGATCCTCATGACTCCACACAATGGGCTGCTCAGACCATCGCAAGTAACGGGGAACCACCGGTTCAACGACGTTCACAGCCCTCTTTTGAAGCTTCTGATCCCGCTTGCATAAACTTGTGGTAAAGACATGGTACCGCCCACTATTCAATTCATTTGGAATACTTTGATAACCGGATTGCCGCTGTCGATTCCCCTGGCCAGACTGTTGATGGAAACCAGCTTGATTGCCTTGATTGCCCTGACTGCCTTGGCCCTGGAAACTAGAATTAGAACCGCCGCCACCATAATCTGAACCATGAGAGCCGGAACCTGAGCAGCTGCCCGGCCCATGATTGTTCTGGAAAATTGGAATTTTTGTATTCTTTCATAGTGAAGCAGTCCTTCCAGAGGTGAGTGGATGGCCTTTCCCCTGAACCATGTTTTGGGCAGGGCTGATTCAACATCTGCTCAAGATTAAAACCTGATCCTCCAAATCAAGGAGGTGGCCCTCCCTTACGACGATGGCCATTATTCTGTGTGTTGGTATTAGCTACAAAATCCAAATTACTATCGGCTTTGCGCTTACCATTGCCTCCCTGATTCGCCGGGTTATGAGGCTGCTGCTTGGCGTTGCCACTCTTCTTTCCCTTTCCCTGCTATTCATCATCAGGCCCGGGCTCCTTGGTACCATCAGAGTCGGCATATTTAACCAAAGCCGCCATCAGCTCCTCCATATTGCTGCAGTTGTGCTTGAGCCGTCCTACCTTCTGTTTAAGAGGCAAAAAACGGCAATTCTTTTCTAACATCAAGACAGCCGTGTCAGCATTGATACGATCCGACGAATGCAGGATAGTTGAGACCTGGCGCACCCAATGGGTTGTTGACTCGCCCTCTTCTTGGACACACGCGTCGAAATCCACAATTGACATAGGCTACTTGCACGTATCTTTAAAATTCTAGATAAATCGGGCTTTTAACTCAGCCCATGATCTAATGGAGTTGGGAGGCAGCCCTTTCAACCAAGAACGGGCCGTCCCCTTGATACGTCTCCGTCGTATCTATAATTTTTTATTGTTCCATGCTAATATTCTACAACTTTTACATACTTTTGGCAACTTTTTATACTATTTTTGGGACTAACATATTGATCCAGTGCCCAGTGCCAGTTCCAGTTTGTTGCATGTTTTCTGTTTCGTAGAAAATCCATATCAAACAGAGTCCAAACGGGATAAAAACTTACGGAGATTTTTGTTTGGAATATATGTGATTTTGGGGAAGAAGAATCAACGCGCGATGATGCCCGAGGGGGGCACGAGGTAGGGGGCGCGCCCCTGACCCTCGTGGCCACCCTGTAAGGCAGTTGGTGCCCTTCATTTTTCGTAAGAAAGCCAATATCCGGATATAAATCGTGTTAAAAATTTAGCCCAATCGGAGTTACGGATCTCCGGGAATATAAGAAACGGTGAAAGGCCAGAATCTGGAACACAGAAACAGAGAGACAGTGAGACAGATCCAATCTGGGAGGGGCTCTCGCCCCTCCCATGCCATGGAAGCCAAGGACCAGAGGGAAAAACCTTCTCCCATCTAGGGGGAAGGTCAAGGAAGAAGAAGAAGGAGGGGGATCTCTCCCCCTCTCTCCCGGTGGCGCCGGAACACCACCGGGGCCATCATCATGCGACGACGATCTACACCAACCCCTATGTCATCTTCACCAACATCTTCATCACCTTCCCCCATCTATCTACAGCAATCCACTCTCCCGTGACCCGCTGTACCCTCTACTTGAACATGGTGATTTATGCTTCATATTATTATCCAATGATGTGTTGCCATCCTATGATGTTTGAGTAGATTTTTGTTGTCCTATCGGTAATTGGTGAATTGCTATGATTGGTTTAATTTGCTTGTGGTTATGTTGCTGTCCTTTGGGGCTAATGATATGAAGGCGCGCGTGGATCACACCATAGGGTTAGTTGTATGTTGATAGGACCATGTATTGGAGGGCAAGAGTGACAGAAGCCTCCTAGCATAGAAATTTATGCATACAGTATTGAAGGAGGACCAATATATCTTAATGCTATTGTTGGGTTTTACCTTAATGAACGTTAGTAGTTGCGGATGCTTGCTAATAGTTCCAATCATAAGTGCATAGAATTCCAAGTCAGGGATGACATGCTAGCAGTGGCCTCTCCCACATAAAACTTGCTATCGGTCTAGTAACGTAGTCAATTGCTTAGGGACAATTTCGCAACTCCTACCACCACTTTTCCACACCCGTTATACTAGCTTTATTGCTTCTTTACCTCAACAGCCCCTAGTTTATATTTGTGTGCTCTTTATTATCTTGCAAACCTATCGCATTACACCTACAAAGTACTTCTAGTTTCATACTTGTTCTAGGTAGAGCGAATGTCAAGTGCGCGTAGAGTTGTATCAGTGGTCGATAGAACTTGAGGGAATGTTTGTTCCACCTTTAGCTCCTCGTTGGGTTCGACACTCTTACTTATCGAAAGAGGCTCCAATTGATCCCCTATACTTGTGGGTTATCAAGACCTTTTTCTGGCGTCGTTGCCGGGGAGCAATTGCGTGGGGTGAATATGCTCGTGTGTGCTTGTTTGCTTTATCACTAAGTAGATTTTATTTGCTGTTCTAAGTTGTTGTCTATCTTTAGTTATGGATATGGAACACGAAATACCAAAAAAATAGGTGTACTTCCTACTCATGGAGATGGGGAACCTCCTAAAACTCTCGATGCTCATTATGTGAACAATATTATGTACTACTTTGATAATACTAAGAAAACCCCATTAACTATATCATGGGAGACACGTTGGATCAACGTGAATACTTTAGGGATTATCGCTTGACACAAAAAGGGAAACTATTATGGGATCAAATTTATATGTTGCGTTGGCATGCTCGGCAACTATGCTTGAGATATGATTATACTTGTTGCTCTAGGACGAAGGCTCCACACCTTCCCTTTTCATGCAAATTTAATGATAATGAAACCTTAGCTTCTTATGCTAATTGTATAGATGATTACTATGATGTTGAACAAATTGAAGAATTTGATGCTTTTAAGGGTGCTTATGAAATTGAATCTTTGTTTGAAAAGTATGAAGCTTTTGATGATAATGTTTATATGCCAGAAAATTTTGCTATATTGAAATATTGCTATGAGAATTATGAATATAATTCTGATATTGATGCGTTTATTGAGAAAGTCTTCGCTGTCCAAGAAAAGACTAATATTTTGCAGGAAACTATGGAACAAGAAATTGATGACACTGTGAGCTCATTAGATGAAAAAGATGACGAGGAGAGCGAAGAACAAAAGGAGGTAGAGTGTATTAGCTACCCATGTCCACCTTCTAATGAGAGTAACTCTTCAACTCATACATTGTTTAATTTCCCTTCGTGCTTACCGAAGGATGAATGCTATGATGATTGCTATGATCCCTTGGATTCGTTTGAAATATCCCTTTTTGATGAAATTGATGCTTGCTATTCTTGTGGCCATGATGCCAATATGAATTATGCTTATGGATATGAACTTTCTATAGTCCCTTATGTTAAACATGAAATTGTTGCTATTGCACCCACGCATGATGATTTTGATAGATATAATATGCATGTGCTTGCTGCTCCTACTTGCAATTATTATGAGAGAGGAACTACATCTCCGCCTCTCTATGTTTCTAATATGATAAAATTGCAAGAAATTGTTTATACTATGCATTGGCCTTTACTATGTGTCGTGGATTTAGCACGGCAGATGTCCGGGTTAACGGACTTAGGTGTGAGACCATCGCTCGGGTTAGCTTGAAGGGGTTAAAGCGGACGAAGGACATAGGGATTTTTATACTAGTTCGGCCCCTTCGATGAAGGTAAAAGCCTACGTCTAGTTTGGTGTGGTATTGCTTGTGCTTCAATGACTGATGGCTTCTCGCTCCTCGTTGGTTACCCCAAGTGGAAGGTTTGAGATGCAGTGTAGCGGTAGTTTTCCCTTGGCAAAGATACCAAGGATCGAATTCCCCTGAGACTCCAAGGTTCAACAAGAAGGGGTCAACTTCTAATGGCGCCAGATACTTAGCAATTAACTGGACATGCACACAGATACAAATAACTTTGCTCCCAACGAGTACAGAGAGGTTGTCAATCCCTCCGGCCTTGTCGTTTACAAAGGATCAAACGCAAGAGATAATAGTGATAGGTATAATTGCAACTAGTAAGTAAAAGCAGAAAGTAAATAGCGGATGTGATCGATGATGGTAATATGGACTGGGGTCCCATGATGTTCACTAGTGATGTCTCCCTCCCAAAAGACGATAAAACAGCTATGTGAGGTAAACGACTTACAGTTGGGCAATTGACAGAATTATGTGTGCAAACCAATGCTAACTATGATGCAAGAAAGGTTGAGGCTCAAAAGCATGGGCGGTACGCCAAGGTAAGTAGACCGAAATCCATCTGCATCTACTACTAATCATCCACCTTGAGATATCTATCCAGAACATCTCGCTGGTATTAAGTTGCGAGTCCCACCCATAGTGTAAACTCAAAGCAACAAACAACTGCATTAAAAGAACTTTGCGTAAAGTAAACAATCCTTGCACCCGCGAGTACAAGCACCGTTGTTTTCCCCCTTGTGGCAACAACACATCCCCTAGACTCATGTTTCTGTCACTCAAACTAGTCATCGAGGGGCATGAACCCACAATCAAGCTGTAGGATCGAAAGTATGTCTAGAGGGGGGTGATTAGACTACTTGTAAATATACAAATTCTGCCTTTTGATCAAGAACAGTTTTTGGCAGATTCACAATTATGATCAAGTCAAGCATCACCCTACACATGCAATTCTAGAGTATAAGCAGCGGAAAGTAAATTGCACATGTAGTAAAGGGAGGTGGAGAAGAGCAAACGCAATTTGGAGACGCGGTGATTTTTCCCGTGGTTCTGATAGGTGGTGCTATCGTACATCCACGTTGATGGAGACTTCAACCCACGGAGGGTAACGGCTGCGCGAGTCCACGGAGGGCTCCACCCACGAAGGGTCCACGAAGAAGCAACCTTGTCTATTCCATCATGGCCTACGCCCACGGAGGGCTAGCCTTACTCGGGGTAGATCTTCACGAAGTAGGCGATCTCCTTGCCCTTACAAACTTCTTGGTTCAACTCCACATCTCGATGACGGAGGCTCCCAAGCGACACCTAACCAATCTAGGAGGCACCACCCTCCAAAAGGTAATAGATGTTGTAGATGATGATGAACTCCTTGCTCTTGTGCTTCAAATGATAATCTCCCCAACACTCAACTCTCCACACTGATATGGCTGTGGTGGAAGAAAGGATTGAGTGGAAAGCAACTTGGGAAGGTTAGAAATCAAGTTTCATATGGTAGGAATGGAGCAACTTGATCTCAACACAAGGGTAGGTAGTTCTCTTCTCAGAAAGTGTAAGGTAGGAGTGGTAGTTCTTTCTGATGGCTCTCTCCACGAATGAAGAGGGGGTGGAGGGGTATATATAGCCTCCACACAAAATCCAACCGTTACACACATAATTGAGCAATCTCGGTGAGACCGAAGTGGAACTCGGTCAGACCGAAAGTTCAAATATAGTGAACGTTGGGGTTTTCGGTGGGACCGAAAATACCATCTCGGTTAGTCCGATTTGAGTCAAGACAGGAACTTGCCAGTTTCGGTGGGACCGAAATCATCAACTCGGTTATTCCGATTTGATGACAAACGGTTACAGAAGCTTGGCAGCACATGTTTCGGTGAGACCGATCTCAAACTCGGAATGACCGATTTTTCTAGGGTTTGGCTTATGGCTGAGGTGGTTCATCTCGGTGGGACTGAGTTTGGAAAATCGGTTTGTCCGAGATTACTTATGAGTGTGTATTGTAGTGAAAGTTGCTGATAGTTGAAGGAGATATATCACTAAGCACTTGAGCAACCAGATCATCAACACAACCTCATCCCCTTTTAATAGTATTGGCTTTTCCTATGGACTCAATGTGATCTTGGATCACTAAACCAAAAATGGAGTCTTGAGCTTTTGCCAATGCTTGCCTTAGCATTTTGAGGGGTCCACTTCTTCAGTCATTGCCATACCCATATCACTGAACTTCTCTGAAATGATTCTCAAGTAGTTATTAGTTCAATGATATATATGTTGTTATTAATTGCCAAAACCACCCGGGGATTAGTTGCACTTTCAATCTCCCCCTTTTTGGTAATTGATGACAACATATAGATCAAAGCTTCGACAAAGGATATAATCAATGAATAATATCGTCGCTTTGAGAAGTATGTGATAAGCAAGAGCTCCCCCTAAATTTGTGCATTATTTAAAATTTGCGTTTGAATGCAAATGCACAATCGATTAGGATCATGGGTCACTCTTCCATGTCACATACATCTTGGTGGAGCGCACAAAATGATAAGAATGAATAACATGCACCCAATCACCAAGACATGAGTAAATAGCCATACAAGATAGGAATAGCATATGATAAGCATTAAGCACACATTAAAGCATAGTATAACCAAGCACTCATTAAGGTAGCATCAAACATAGTATCAAGCACACTGAAAGTTTCGAAAACCAAAAGTACCAAAAGTATCTCAAAGAAACCGCAAAAGAACGAAAGAGCACTCTCTCTCTCTCGAAGCCCTATGATCTATACAATTTCTCCCCCTTTGGCAACAAGTTACCAAAAAGTTTGAAAAAGCATAGAGCTAAACGTCATTGTGGGCTCTGCTGGCGGCTCCTGTCTGGGTAGATGTCGGAGTAGATATGACGGCATCGGCGAAGACTTCAGCTGATGTCTGCGCTGGAGGAGTGGATACTGGAGCTGTGGCTGGAGTGACTGCTGGAGCTGTAGGAGGTGCTGAAGTGGTAGTCCTGGAGTCAGTCACTGGAATAGCAGCTGATCGAGATCCTCTGGGAACCGGAGCAGTCTGGCGATGAGAGTCCTGGACTAAGTCATCCTGCATGAGCTCTGCCCTGTCCTGCCTAGCTTCCTCCATGTCTGCCTCAAGCTTGTTGACGGTCACCTGAAGTTCAGTCAGCTTCACGTCCAGAGCGTGGATCTTCTCGTCAACAATCCTCTCTAGGCTCTCCTGAGATTGTTCAATGTTGGCCAGGCGTTGTTCAATCCTTTGGGTAGCTTCAAGAATCTGCTCTCCGAAGCTCTTTGGTTTAGCTGCTGCTGCTGCTGCCTCTTTATCAGCTTTGGCTTTCCTAGCAGCTTCAATCTTGGCTTGACCTTCAACAGAAGTTGGATCCTCCTCATCCATCACGACAACATTATCTTCATGCTCTGGCTATAGTGGTAAGTGCTTCCTATCCAACAGGAATTTGCCCGTGCCAAACTTGGCATTGATAAGCATCTGAATCTGCGGGGCAAATCCACATGACCTCTTCTGGTCAGCTGCAGTCCTCTTAATGGTCTCTACCATTAAGTCCATCACCTTGAAAGGTGCCTTCTCATCAAGTATGTGCAGCATGTTGATAGAATAGCCTCTAATCATGTGATGATCTCCAGACTTGGGCATCAATGTATGCCTCAGAATAGTGTTAGTGGTAGGCAAACCTGCCTGGAGATAGTACACTGAGCCGAGCTTCCACACTTCCAAATTTGCTGCGGGGATCTCCTTGTACATGTTCTTCATGGAATCATGGTTCTTCTTAGGAATCCCATAGACATCAATGTCATCCTCTCGCTGTACTAGAGCATTCAGAAGTTCTGCCCATTCTTCAACAAAAGAAGAAAACCTTTGACCTTCAGTCATCCAGGTGATCTTCCCATCAGGATAGAAGTGAGCTGTGGCATAGAACTGCATAATCATCTCGTCGTTCCAGTCTGTCAGTTTCTGACCCACAAACTCAGCAACTCCACATGCAGTAAAGCTTTCATGCACATGGGGAAAGAAGTCTCTGTGCTCTTCACTATCAATGTACTTCCAGTCAACGTATCTGGTATCTGCAACTATTGGCTTCTTGTCCATCAGCACAGTCTCATAGAAGTCCTGCTGCTCTCTGGTGTGGAATCTGGGGTCCACAACAGTCCTTCTCCTCACGGCATATGGATCAGACTGTCTCCATAGCCTGAGACCTCTATCTTTCCTTGCCTTCATATCCTCGGCTTGAGGATGAGCATCATTGTGGAGTGGCAGTTTTGGACGGAGTTTCAGCAACACATGTTCTTCTTCAGACTCAGACGGTGGCACATCACCCTTGTTCTTCTCAGAGGCTGGAATGTTCCTGGTTGTCCTCTTGGGCTTGGCAGTAGGCTTTGCTGGAGCTGCCTTAGCTTGAGCAGGCTTCTTGGGCTTAGAAGTGGCTCCAGCCCTAATTGCATCACCCATGAGCTTAGCCTTCTGAGGAGGAGGCTGGGGTGCTTCTTCTTCTTCTTCTTCAACTGTTGCATCTGCATGAGGATCAGTATAGACTACCCTCTTCCTCTTGGAAGTTTTCTTCACTTTACTTGGGGCTGGCTCTCCCAAGTTCAGCTTCTTGGCAACAGCTGACTGCTTGACCTTGCTGGTGCCTTTCTTTGACTGCTGCCCTTGTTGCTCTTTGGCAACAACCTTTCTCTTAGGCTTGGAGGATACTTCTTCCTCAGCTACAAAATCAGAATCCTCATCATCTGAGTTCCTCTCCTTTCTGGCTCTGGTGGCTGCAGGAGGCAAGCCACTGGGTGTACTCCTCTCACCATCATCAACTGGACTACTAGCCTCAGGACTAGTGTCTGCTTCCGGAATATCCGCAAAAGGTGACTCTGACCTGTTCTGGCTGTCACTGGCATCTGACATGGCTGACAACCTGTGAATAGATAAGGTATAGGCAGAGTAGAAGAGTTATCACAAACTGCAGAAGTTTTTGCAAACAAAATGAGTTTAAATTTTAGTTTTAAGTTTTCACAGAATGCATTTCGGTCAAACCGATTTTCAGTTTCGGTGAATCCGAAATGTATAACAGAAACTTACACACCACTTTAAGTTGGACCGAAATGGGTTTCGGTCCTGCCGATACATTAGGGTTTCACTAAAACTCTACTTCGGTCACACCGATTTGCACAACTCGGTTGGACCGAAAGTGCAGTGCAATGGCCAGAGGCCGAATTGGTCACACCGAAATTTAAAACCGGTTTCACCGAGATGTATTCCGTGGAAACCTAACCCTAAGAATTTTACTCGAGACTAGAACCGATCTGGTGGAAAGGGAGTTTTTCAATCGTGGCCAGATGTAGGGCAAACCAGACGTGCAATGAATCAGATGGGAGCACGAGAGGGATCGAGACTCACCCTAACTTGGTGGAGTCCCTCTACGGCGGCAACGGCGCGGAGGAGAAAACCGTTGACGGCGGCGGAGACCTGCGGCGAGGGCGCACAGGCGACGACGGCGACGATCCGGAGATCAGGGCGACGGCAGTAGGGGACGTGGGAGTGAAAACGTTTGAAGGAATAATCAACGCGCGCTGCCCTCAGTATTTATATCCCCTTGCTGTCGGTGGGACCGAGTTGAAAAACTCGGTGACACCGAGATGGATAACTGCTATGCAGTTACGCATTTCGGTCACGCCGAGATTGAGAACTCGGTTTCACCGAGATGAAACCTAGATCAGTCTAAGTGATTTCGGTTTGACCGAGTGGGAGAAGTTGGTCTGACCGAAATTTACTTAGAAGGTTTTGGAAGTCAGCCTTAGACGGATCGGTGGCTCCGAGTGCTCCTCACTCGGAGGGTCCGAAAATGACTTGTTCAAAGTTTGTGATATAAGCATGAATAGAATTTGAGACAAGAAAGCATAGATAGCTAGGGGAGGTACTTAGGCATTCTTGTCCATCCATTTGGTCAGAAAAATCAAAACAACCAAAACAACAAATGGATGTCCTCGAATGGATAAAATCATGCATTCAACATGCTCACACAATAAGATAGCAAATGAAATATGTGTCAAACATGCACAACCAAAACTCTAGCTACTAGCACACAATTTGTCGATGACTAGGTCATCTATATATGAGTATTTTGACTTAGGAGCCAAATGAGAACATTTGATCATAGGTCATACTCATCGTTTAAGCACAAGTGGGGTTACCACTTTTACATAAAGCATTGATGTGTTCACATCATTTGGAGATGCTTTAACTCAATTTTTAGAGTAAAGCTCCCCCTAGATGTGAGAACCCCTTTTAAAGGGTCAAACTAACCTTGGGTTGTCGTAGAAGACTTCATGTAGATGTTGAAGATGTGGATGCTCAATGTTGATGTAGATCATCAAGAGTTGGGAGCTATCCTTTGGATTAGGGCACTTTCAATACCTACATGGGTTAGTCCCACAAGGAACAAACAAAGATATCCATAGACATAGATTGAAGTTCACAATAGATGATGTCCATGAAAGCAATGATTACCTTGTCCCTTGACTTACCAACAAGAGGGTTTGTGACTCCATGAACTAGTGCATGATGTGGAAGTTGATTGCACAAGTTGCCAAAATGAATGTGAGTGAAGTATGTTGGCGGAGTCACCCTCAAGAACCTTCTAGTTCTTCTTCTTCGGGATCCACATCATCTTGATGGGAATCCTTGGGGTTGTAGTTGAGCTTGACGAAGTAGAACTTGATGTTTCCTTGGGAACCCACTTGACCATGGCTTGAGGTGCTTCAATGAATGCATCAATCTCCTCTTGAAGCTTGTCCTTGGCTTTTAGCTTGTGGTCTTGTGGTGGAAGGTCATCTTGAGCTTGTTCCACATTGGAAGAAGTAGGATCATACTTCTCCTTTTGAGAAACAAACTGAGGAGTAGGGTATTGACCTTCTTCCCACTCAACACCTTCGGCGTTGAACTTTCGCTCAAAACCAATTCCTTGATTCTTCCGGTGCCTTCCTTGCTTGCGAATAATTTCCTCAAAGTTCTTGCTTCCGGCAAGACTCTTGTAGACACCTTTCTCTATGATTTCCTTCAATAAGCTATTCTCTTGCTCAAGTGTAACTTGGCTTGAAACATTGTTAGTGGAATCAAGAGAACTACTAGAAGCAACAATATTAGATTTAACATGGTTATTGTTACTACTAGAGGAAGAATTTTTCTTATGCTTGTCATGCTTAGTCTTAATAGGTGGCAAGAAATTAGACAAGAGAAGTCGTTTGGCAAGATATGAAGAACTCTTCTTTCGAAGATCGTCATTGATCGCTTTTAGAAACTCATGTTCTTGCTCTAGAGTGAGCTTCTCGAAGCGTAGCTTCTCATGAGATCTTAGGAGCTCTCTATGATCTTCTTGAGTTGTTTCATGAGCAAACTTAAGAGTGTTTAGTTCTTTAGTTAGACGCTCAATCTCCTTCATAGCATTGTCATTCGACTCTTCTCGACTATAAAGACTACTAGCATTTTCATCGTTACTGAGCTCACTAGATTTATCATGCAAGAGCTCATCTTCACCAAGCAAGTCATCCTCATCACTATCAAAGTCAATGAATTCAGGGTGTGTTACCTTGGGGCCTTTAGCCATGAAGCATCTTCCAATTCCCTCATTTGGTGAATCAAATAAGTCGTAGGAGTTGGAGTTGGAGGATACGAGAGCAAGACCGGCAACACCTTCATCTTGACTGTAGTCGGAGTCGGAGTGATAGCTTCCATCGGATTGATTGTCGGAGTCGGAGCCGGAGACCCATTCACCTACATGAGCTTGATGTCTTCTTCTTGTGTAGCTCCTTGATGACTTGTCTTTCCTCTCCGAATCCTTGCTTCTCCGAGAGGGTCTTCGTTCATAACGATCATCTCTACTCCTTCTCTCTTTCCGAGGTGACTCATCTCTTGATCTTCTTCTTGGAGATTCTTCTCTTCTCTTGTGGGGAGCCGTACACTCATTTGAGTAGTGTCCGGGTCTTCCACAATTGTAGCAGTTTCGATCACGACTAGAAGATCTCTTTTCACCATATGATCTAGACTTTGAGCTTCTCTCTTTGCCTCTATTCTTGTAGAATTTGTTGAAGTTCTTAACCATTAGGCTTATCTCTTCATTGGAAATTAACTTGTCACTTGAGGTTGTGGGAGCATCACTTGTAGCTTTGTAAGCACCACTTGACTTGTTGTGAAGCTCTTCCATATCCTTAAGTGTAATCTCATGAGCAACAATTCTTCCAATGACTTCAGTTGGCTTGAGAGTCTTGTAGTTTGGCATCATTTGGATCAAAGTGCACACGGTGTCATACTTTCCATCCAAAGCTCTGAGAATCTTCTTAATGATGAATCGGTCGGTCATTTCTTCGATTCCTAAGCCGGCAATCTCATTTGTGATGAGAGCAAGCCTAGAGTACATTTCAGCGACTCCTTCACCATCCTTCATCTTGAACTTGTCAAGTTGACCTTGAAGAATATCTAGCTTTGATTCCTTCATAGACTCAGTACCTTCGTGCATTTCAACCAAAGTATCCCAAATCTCTTTAGCATTCTCAAGACGGCTGATTTTGTTGAACTCCTCGGGACACAAAGCATTGAAGAGAATGTCACAAGCTTGAGCATTGTTTTGCAACATCCGCAACTCTTCCGGTGTAGCTTCGCGATCTGGAACTTTTCCTTCCTCGAAGAATTCACCTTGCATACCAACACAAATAATGCCCCATGCGGCTGGGTTATGACCAAGAATATGCATTTTCATTTTATGCTTCCAACTAGCAAAATTTGTACCATCAAAGTAAGGACCTCTACGATAATTACCCTCACTAGACGCCATACTCTCCTAGGTTGTGAAACCAAGCTTATGGAGTCCAATGCAATCGAAACCAAAACAATGGAGACCAAAGCTCTGATACCACTTGTAGGATCGAAAGTATGTCTAGAGGGGGGGTGATTAGACTACTTGTAAATATAAAAATTCTGCCTTTTGATCAAGAACAGTTTTTGGCAGATTCACAATTATGATCAAGTCAAGCATCACCCTACACATGCAATTCTAGAGTATAAGCAGCGGAAAGTAAATTGCACATGTAGTAAAGGGAGGTGGAGAAGAGCAAACGCAATTTGGAGACGCGGTGATTTTTCCCGTGGTTCCGATAGGTGGTGCTATCGTACATCCACGTTGATGGAGACTTCAACCCACGGAGGGTAACGGTTGCGCGAGTCCACGGAGGGCTCCACCCACGAAGGGTCCACGAAGAAGCAACCTTGTCTATTCCATCATGGCCTACGCCCACGGAGGGCTAGCCTTACTCGGGGTAGATCTTCACGAAGTAGGCGATCTCCTTGCCCTTACAAACTTCTTGGTTCAACTCCACATCTCGATGACGAAGGCTCCCAAGCGACACCTAACCAATCTAGGAGGCACCACCCTCCAAAAGGTAATAGATGTTGTAGATGATGATGAACTCCTTGCTCTTGTGCTTCAAATGATAATCTCCCCAACACTCAACTCTCCTCACTGATATGGCTGTGGTGGAAGAAAGGATTG
Source organism: Secale cereale (assembly GCA_902687465.1). Lineage (NCBI taxonomy): Eukaryota > Viridiplantae > Streptophyta > Magnoliopsida > Poales > Poaceae > Secale > Secale cereale. Next base: position 157,796,292 of record LR738713.1, read on the forward strand.
AGTGGAAAGCAACTTGGGAAGGTTAGAAATCAAGTTTCATATGGTAGGAATGGAGCAACTTGATCTCAACACAAGGGTATGTGGTTCTCTTCTCAGAAAGTGTAAGGTAGGAGTGGTAGTTCTTTCTGATGGCTCTCTCCACGAATGAAGAGGGGGTGGAGGGGTATATATATAGCCTCCACACAAAATCCAACCGTTACACACATAATTGAGCAATCTCGGTGAGACCGAAGTGGAAACTCGGTCAGACCGAAAGTTCAAATATAGTGAACGTTGGGGTTTTCGGTCCCACCGAAAACACCATCTCGGTTTGTCCGATTTGAGCAAAGACAGGAACTTGCCAGTTTCGGTGAGACCGAAATCATCAACTCGGTTATTCCGATTTGAGGACAAACGGTTACAGAAGCTTGGCAGCCCGTATTTCGGTGAGACCGATCTCAAACTCGGATTGACCGATTTTTCTAGGGTTTGGCTTATGGCTGAGGTGGTTCATCTCGGTGGGACTGAGTTTGGAAAATCGGTTGGTCCGAGATTACTTATGAGTGTGTATTGTAGTGAAAGTTGCTGATAGTTAAAGGAGATATATCACTAAGCACTTGAGCAACCAGATCATCAACACAACCTCATCCCCTTTTAATAGTATTGGCTTTTCCTATGGACTCAATGTGATCTTGGATCACTAAACCAAAAATGGAGTCTTGAGCTTTTGCCAATGCTTGCCTTAGCATTTTGAGGGGTCCACTTCTTCAGTCATTGCCATACCCATATCACTGAACTTCTCTGAAATGATTCTCAAGTAACTATTAGTTCAATGATATATATGTTGTTATTAATTGCCAAAACCACCCGGGGATTAGTTGCACTTTCACAAGCATAACGTTCCCTCTTGGAGTTACTACCTACTACTTGGCCAAAGCAATAAACAGCAACGGAGAACATGCAAGAATTACTCAAGAACATAAATATAAAAGAGGTAAATCAAATATATTACTCACATACAATCTAAACATAATCTCACAATCCATCGGATACCGGCAAACTCATCATAGCAACAACATAAGGATTACATATGTGCCTCGATCATGTAGGCCAGCTCACGAGGTCTAATTAGTGAAGAACAAAGAGGGGAGGAGAACATCACATAGCTACTGGTCATGGACCCATGGTCCAAGGGAGACTACTCACAACTCATCCGGGAGGCGTCCATGGTGGTGGAGAGGCTCCCGGTGGTGATCCTCCCCTCCGGGAGGGTGCCGGGAAGAGTTCTCCTGGTGCTCCCGATCTTGGAAGCGCGGCGGCGGTGGAACAAAGATGAGATCGCGAAAAAGGGTTCCGTCCTCGAGGGTTTCGGGACACGGTGTAAATATATGCCAAAGGGGGGCATCAGCGGAGAACTAGGGGGCCCAGGCCCCCCCTCCCCGGCGCGGCCAGGAGGGGGGCCGCGCCACCAGGGCGCCTGGAGCCCTGGTGGCCCCCCTCCGGCCCTACTTTGGCCGCAAGGAAGCTTCCGGAACGCTGATTTTTTATATAATTTTTCCGGGATTTTTCTGGCAGTTTACGTAATGGGAAAACCTGAAATACAAAAAGAGCAGAAAATAGAAACTGGCACTAGGGTGCACTGAGTTAATAGGTTAGTCCAAATATGATCAAAAGTGTATGGAAGTGTATAAATATCATAGCAATATCACACAAAAGAGGCATGGAGCAAGCAGAAATTATAGATACGTTTTGGACGTATCAATGACCAGGGAGCGAATCCGCTTTGCCTGTGTCCCGAGCTGTTGTTTCTTGTCCTGAACCATCGCCGGGTCGTCCCTTTATATAGGAGGCGACGCCTGGTCCGGTTTACAGAGTCCCGAGGCCGGCTCATAAACGTGTCCGCCTCGGTCTCTACTCTTTCTATCTTACATCCCAAGTTACATGGTATGACGGTTTACAGATCACGGGCTTTATACATGGGCCCTAAACCTCTATCGGCTATGATCCCTTATTATACATTCTGCTGGGCTTCTGATAATATAACCTGCGTAATCCGGACCCTCCTAGCCGGTTTCTACCTGCTAGTAATATCCCTGACATTAGGCCCCAGATTGATTTGAACTTGTTCATGTGAGTCTTCCAAGTCTTGTACGAATTTCCCTTTCTGCAATTCTTTTATGCTTCATAAACCGACCAAGACGTCATCTCCTGAGATCGCTTTAATCTGTCGTGACATCATCTGCGCATTTAATGCCTGCACCCGTTTGTTACCTTTTTTTACTACCGCACTGAAGATCGAGACGACAGCTCAACCTTTATCCGATTTCCGGCCTCCTCGATTCCCGCGCTTGCCGTTTTAACCCCTCGGCCTATAAATACGGCCGAGGCACATCTTTTTTCCCCTTCTGCTTCTTCTTCCTCCGTCTCCAGCGCTCGAACCTCCGCTGCTGTTCTTCGAGCTCGCCGTCGTCCACAAGTCCGGCCGCTGCATCGACCTGAACGCGTCCAGAGAACTCGCCGCCGTCCTCTGTTTCCTCGGGTACGCCATCTGCTTCCCCATAGCTCTCAGTTCTAGGGTTTCTTCTGTAACTCGCCATGAACCCTCGTTTCTTCGTAGTTCATCGCCGTAGGTCAATCTTAGCTGTAGATATAAACTCGTTAGGCTTGATCCTCATCCGTGTGCTTCCGCTCCATCATTATACTTCAGCTTCTCCGCACTGCTAGTTAAGACTGAATCTGTACAGAACTTCCGCGGCCTTCACTGAATATAACTTGTATTATTCTGTCTTATTCTTGCACCTTAGATCCATATTTACCTCAGCTTCATGTGAAAACTGTTTTTCACACTTTTAGATCTGCAGCTCGCTTACATTACCGGTTTAGCCATACCATGCGCGTCATATGCTTGCCTTGACGGTTTTAGATTTAAGCCCGTATTCCACAATTGACGGTTTAACTTTCTCCATCTATCGTCGTGAACCGGTAGCTGTCTCACTCTTACCTGCTTCCGGATTAGTAGATACCATTAGTCCCCTGTTTAAACCGACAATTAAGTCCATACCTTCATAGAATGCACCGGTTTATATCTAGCAGTTGGTAAACCGGGTCGTGTATTATGTTTTCCAGTATTCCTTTCTTGGAGAAATGGCTTCCACAGCAAAACAATTTGTTGCTTGCAACTGGGTTCCGTCCCGGATTACGGAAGATGATTTAGTTGAAGCAGCCTCAATCGGTGTTCTGGGCCCCAAGGAAGTTCTGCACTGGCGGGCCCCTGGAAAGGAGTGCCCTCCTGAGCCTAAGGAGGGAGAAATCATAGTCTTCTATGATCATCTGGCCTAGGGTATTTGTCCTTGCGGTTCAAAATTCTTCCGCGATGTGTTAACCGTTTTTCAACTCCACCCACAAGATATAGGCCCAAATTGTGTATCGAACATCTATAACTTCTAAGTCTTCTCGGAAGCATACCTTCAAGAAGAACCATCAGTGGATCTGTTCCGGGATTTCTTCCATCTGAACCGCCAGACTGAGTTTACTGATGGGCCTCATCAGGAACTGGGAGGTGTCAGCATCCAGAAAAGGAAGGACGTCAGTTTTCCTCACGCCACTCTTCACAGCCTCCCTAAGGAGTGGAAGCAGACATGGTTCTATTGCAAGGAGACCTCGCCAGAAGGAGAAAACCCACTGTCGGGTTACCGCGCTTACCGTCTGGCGTCAACCCATCCTTTGCCATAGTGTTTAAGCGCCCAAGACCAGGCTCGATATGCCCCTCAACTTTCCAAGCTCAGGGCCTTCGTGGCAAACGGTTTAACCGGAGTTGATTTCGTCCGCTGCTGGCTCTCTTGGAGCATTCTTCCACTAAGCCGGCGCTCAAGCCTGATGTGCAAATATACCGGCAAGCCAGAAGACCCTCAACGCCACACAAAAACAGTGCTTCCTGATAATGAAGTGACTGAGTCTGCTAAGAAGATGCTGAACATCCCTCTGGAGGATTGCAGCCGGACCGGTTTAGCTCCGTTCTGTTTAACCAACAAACCGCCATCGGTAAAGCTCTTCCGACCCTTTCTTTTCATCTTAATCCATTCATATCAGTTGTCTTCAACTTGTTATTATTCCTTGGCACAGGCCAACGATCCTTTTTGGAAGAGGAAATCTCAAGATAAACCGGCCAAGCAATCACGCAAGAAAACTTTTGCTGTCAAGAAGAAAAAAGTTGTTGCCGCTTCCGGTTCAAACCCTGAAGAGGATGATCCGGCTTCTGAGGTATTAATTAACCCTTATGTCTTTTGATCTTCCTTTGTCTGAATTTATGTTAATAATGCCTTTCCTCAGGACCTGTCGGAGGGAAGTAAAGCGGAGGGAGTTGAGGTAATTTCTCTCTTATCTGATTCATAACCGTTGCCACCCAAGGTCCGCCGGGTATCCCGGAAATATCCATTTTCTCATCCTTATGCTCAATTGGATCCCAACATTCTTTTGAAGAAACAGCAGCACGAAGCTCGCCGGACCACACGCCATAGCGGCCATGTGGTTGAGTCGTCCGGGATACCCCTCACGCCAGCTCGCAGGCGCCGTTCAGAGGTTTTGCTCACTCCAACCCTTCTTCATCCAAAAGTAGGCCTTATACGTAAACCTCTTAAACCGTCTGATCCCAACTATCAGGAGGCTCCTCTGTCTTCTTCCGATGAGTCGACCGCTACGCAAGTCCCAGTGCTCAAAACCGTTCCTGGGTAAGTCTTTTTTTCAAACATCCAGTTTATCTTTCAATTTTTAACTTTGTGATTCTCATTGTTCTTTTGACGAATGCCAAAGCCTAGCAAAAAGGCGAAAGCGAATAAGCCGGCTGCGGAGACCACTACTGCTGAACCGGCCAAGGACACTGAAGCGGCCATCCCTCCAGAGGACAACTTTGAAGTTCAGCTCGATGATCCCGCTCCTATGGATCATGAAGATGTTGCTGCTCCGGGAGGTGATGACATCGAAAACACGGCTGAACCGACAAGCCCTGTCCGGGTTAGTCCTCCTCGGGCTAGCCCGGCTCCTGTTAGTCCGGTGCACACTGTTGATCCTCTCCAGCCAACTGCTGCCTCGACAGTAGATGTTGAGATAACCGGGTTAGGCTTCACTGCTCCCATGGAGCCTGTCACCTTGGCTAGGCATACTGCCAAGGATGAGAAACTTCAACAAGATAAAGGCAAGTGGAGCACAGCTTGACCTATCAAGCTATGCTCAGCTGAGTGCCCAGGAACTTCATTCCGGGTATCTGAACCGGCTCTTCACCAGCCGTGACTATGAAGCCGGCTTAGTTAACATGATGAAGGACAAATATGAGGTGACTTTCTTTCCTTTTGCTTTCTGTTTCTGCTTTGTACTTTGCAATCATACCTTTAGACCATAGTAGCCCCCAAGTGCCGGTTTAGCTTCACTGTAGGTGAACCGGGACTTCAGTTATGTCTGAAATGAACTTACATTAGCCCCCAAGTGCCAAGGGCATGACCTGTTTATGTGCTTGGGACTTGTCTGAATTTTTTTGCTTTCCTTACTTCAATTGTACATTAGCCCCCAAGTGTCAAGTGCATAACCGGTTATGTGCTTGAGACTTTGAATAATCTGTCCTTCTCACACGTTTGCTTTTCTTGCAGGCTGACTTGAACCGGAGAGCTTCGGAGGCAACTGAGCTCCAGAATAACTTGGCCTTCCATGAGGCTGCTTCAACCAAAGCTAAGGAAGAACTTGTCCTTGATTTGACTAACATGGAAAATTTGAAAAAAAAAGATTTTGAAGCAGAGCGGTCCACATGGGAGGTGCAAAGGGACGCTCTAGAAAAAAGAGCAAAGGATGCCGAAGCCACTCTCAATCCGGTTACGCAGGAACTGTCCGGGTTGAAACAGCAAATGGAAAACATGACTTCTGCTATCTTCGTATATTTGTATCTTTGCAATCTTTGTTCCGCTCCGGTTTAACTCGCCAATTGCATACAGGGAGGCACATAACTCATCTTGGAGACGATGTATGGAAGAAGCTCAAGGCTGCTTATACCCTGGTGAAGCAGCTCTACTCCGGCGCTCAAAGGGCTATCAGTGCCATGTCGCACAATAAACCGGCACCGACCACCATCCAAGCCACCCTGGAAAAGCTATCTTTCTTACCTGTGCGTCTTGTTGAGGTGAAGAAGTCTGCTGCACGAGCTGGTTCTCTCCTGGCGTTGACCCGCGCCAAAGCATGGGTCCCTGATTTTGATCTGGCGGAGGCCATGAACGGCTACCCCGGCATGAAGGAGGACGGGTCAGCCTTTTCAGCTGAAGATCTCCGTACTTTAACCAAGGACATGCGTCCTCTTGCCAGTAAGCTTGTCGATGAAGCAGATTTGACAAGGTATCATTCGGCTTACGATCTAGAAAATTCGCGGGTGGAGCGACCGGTTTACGACACTGAAAATCTGATCCCACCAGTTTGTAACCACACTTTCGCTCCAGATATTGACCCTTCAGATCTTATAAATGATGAAGTGTATTTCCGTGACCTCTCCAAGATTGACTGAAGCGCTCCTGATTTCCAGCAATTGCCTAAAGTCGACGAAAACCCGAAACAAGTTGACCCTCAGCCTTCGCAGCGTGAAGAGGAGTACTTTGCAAGAAACTTTTGATCCATTTGGGCCTGCAAGTGCCTTGTAATAGGATAATTGAAATACTGCCTTTGTCCCACTATTTATGGTACTATTTGAATTGGCATCTCTCAATTTAATCTTCTGTTTGCAATGTGTGATCAGCTTATGTTAGCTGTGCCTGCATGAACGAAGCTAACAGATGTCCTGGCGGTTTACCACTGGACGGATTATACTGCTTTCGATCACAAACATATACCATACCTCTAATTAAGTGTGCTTGTCGACCTTAACCCGGTAGGAATAATTGAAGGCGCAGGCGCTGAGGAGGATCTTGGCTCTCTTGTTTGGCTTAGCCTGATGGCCGATCCGGGTTACGATGAACGCCGGTTTAACTCTCGCTGGTGTTCATGACCCAGACTTTAACTTTGCAGATATATGGTCAACTTTGTAGTTGTCCAGTCTCGCATCAATGGACTTGGTTAAAAAACCAATGATCATGACGACCAAGATTTATGAAATCATAAAATATAGAAATAAGGTTTTTTGGGCAAATAAGACCATGTAGTCGAGGCTTTTTACGAGCTGCCAGGCTCCAAATTCGAGGCTTTTTATGAGCTGCCAGGCTACTGTCATTAACCATTTTAGCAAAGCCTGTCAAGATGCTCCGCAATCCTTAACCAAATCATCGATGACAAGCTACCCAATGTTTCAAAATCTCATAAAGATTTTGTCTTTAGGTAATCAACTCGATGATCGTCAATTTAACGTGGCCAAGTTCAGGGTCCCGAAGGAGTAACTTGTGGCAGGTTCGACGGGTCATATCAGGTTTACCTGGACGGCGTGATTTACTTGAGGCAAGCAGGTTAATCAGGGGTTTTAGGTGCATACACCGGGCTTCCAAGCCATGTTCACTACAAGGGTATTCAACTCTCTGCGAGCCCCCCGGTAGTGTGTGAGCCATTTTGCTCATCGGGGCATATGTTTGAGCTGGGTTAGGCACCAACACTCTCTTTTACCACTCATCATCATGTGGAAATTGCCAAAGCAACCAGAGCAGTGCTCTTATGATGGGCTTCATACCGCCGCCGGCTCAAGAGGCCATGGGAAACTCCCTTGCCCGCGGAAGCCCCCATGTGATTCTTGTTTTGATAAGATGGCCGATTCCTTGATGTATCAAGGGCGCCGGTTTAGGAGGCCATGGTAAGCTTCTGTAGAAACTCCCATGTGATACTCCTTCGAAGAACACGGCTGATTCATTGATTCTTTCAAGGGCGCCAGTTTAAGAGGCCATGGAAGGTTTCTTTCGAAGCCCCCATGTGATACTCTTGTGTATAAAAGACATGGCTGATTCCCTGATTCTATCAGGGGCGTCGGTTTAAGAGGCCATGGAAGGTTTCTTTCGAAGCCCCCATGTGATACTCTTATGCAAAGAAGATGGCTGATTCCCCGGTGATCCGGGGGCGCCAGTTTATTTTATTAATTATAGTATATACATTGTACATAAAGCGGAGCCAATGGCTCAAGTGTAGTAAGGTCGAAGAAGAGCGATGTTCCACGGCCGCTTCGTCTCCTCCTCCGCCTTACGTGAGTCCTTCTGTTCTCAAACGTCGACAAGGTAGTATAATCCGTTGTGCAGGTTCTTGCTGACCACAAAGGGTCCTTCCCAAGGTGGGGATAGCTTATGCATATCTGTCTGGTCTTGGATGAGCCGGAGCACTAGATCTCCCTCCTAGAATGTTCTGGTCTTAACCCGGCGGTTGTGGTACCGGCGCAGATCTTGTTGATAAATCGATGATCGCGCTGCTGCCGTGTCCCGTTCCTCGTCTAGCCGGTCCAAGTTGTCTTGCCTTGCTTGTTCATTATCCGCTTCAACATAGGCCGCCACGCGTGGTGAATCATGCCGGATATCACTAGGGAGGACCGCTTCAGCACCATATACCATGAAAAAGGGCGTGTATCCTGTAGATCTGTTAGGCGTAGTGTTGATGCTCCATAAGACAGAAGGCAACTCCTCTACCCAGCAACCCGGTGTTCTTTGCAAAGGAACCATAAGCCGGGGCTTGATGCCTCTCAAGATCTCTTGGTTGGCTCTCTCAGCTTGGCCATTGGACTAAGGGTGAGCTACTGATGACACATCAAGGCGAATATGTTCTCTTTGACAGAACTCTTCCATCTCTCCTTTAGATAGGTTGGTGCCATTATCAGTTATAATGCTGTGTGGAAAGCCAAACCGGAAAATTACCTTTTTGATGAACTTAACCGTTGTTGCTGCATCACACTTACTGAGAGGCTCTGCTTCAACCCACTTTGTAAATTTGTCCACTGCTACCAATAGGTGGGTTTTCTGATCTTGGGATCTTTTAAAGGGTCCAACCATATCAAGCCCCCAAGTCGCAAATGGCCAAGTGATTGGAATCATCCGCAGCTCCTGCGTCGGTACATGAGCACGCTGCGAAAATTTCTGGCAAGCGTCACATTTGCTGACCAAGTCCTCTGCGTCGGCAAGAGCCATCAGCCAGTAGAACCCATGATGAAAATCTTTAGCTACCAAGGACTTTGAATCGGCGTGTAATGCCCCGGATGTAATACTTTCCCTTTTGGGCAATATAATATACCTCTAGTTTCATCAATTCCATTCCGGGTTCTTTGTCTTTCGGGTTTTCGTCGTTTTGTTGTGTGCGTGTGTGGCATTCATTCATATCATGTAGTCATGTGCATCACATTGCATTTGTGTTGTCGTTTGCATCCGGTCCTACTCGTTCCTTTCCGTTGTCCGTTTCGCGTTCTGGAGCTCCCTCACGTGTCTGTGGCATCCCCGAGACTCACTTTAGTGTTTGTCCGTGTAACGTTACCTGTTTGGCGCGAGACTTGTCGTCTGTTGTTGTTTTGGTGTGTGTAACCCGCCTGTCAAATCTCGTCGCGTTTGGAGTTCGTTTGGTGCCCCAACAGTTATTCTCGTGGGCTAAAAGTGCCTCCACTTTGAGGCCCAAGACACCCCTCCAGCAGCCCACCAAACCAACCCAAACCCCTCCCTTCATCTAGGCCATCCAATTCTGATCGCGTGGCCGAAAACCACACCTCATTTGGACAACCCTAGCTCCTTGTGCCTATATATTTGTCCAACTTCCCCAATTTTTGCCCTAGAAACCCTAGTCCACCTTCATCTCCTTCCTCCATCATCTTCTTCCTCCAGCCATCTTCCCCGCCGCCGGCAGCACCTCGCCGCCGGAATCTTTGCCGGTATCCGCGCCATCTCCTCCTCCGCGCCGGAGCCCCTTGCCGGAGGAGCTCTTCACCGCCGCCCTCGGGTCCTCCGCCACCCACCGCCTCGGCCAGGCCGCCGGCCACCGCCTCCTCCGCGCCGGCCGGGCACCGCCGCCGCGCTCCGGCCGGGCCAGCCATGCCTCCCGCTGGCGACAAGGGCGGCTCTCCACCTCGCCGCACCGCTGGGCCGCAGGTCGCCGCCGCCTCGGCCCCTCACCCCGCCGGCCGCTCCTCCTCCGCGCCGGGCGGGCACCGCCACCACCGCCCCGGTCTCCTTCCCGCCCCGCCGCCGCTCAGATCGGTCGGGCCGGCCGCCGGAGATCGCCAGCCGCCGTCGGGATCGGGAGGTTCCCGAGCTGCTCCGCCAGATCTGATCGGTCGGGAGGCTTAACAAGTCCGAGCCCGACCAGCCTGCCCGATCCGCCCCGCCTGCTGACCTAACGGGCCGATCCGGCCCGCGGACCCGCTAGCGCGTGGATCCAACCCGCTCCGCCTGGGCCCGAGGCCCGTTTGACTCCGCCACCGCCGTTGACCAGCTCCGTTGACCCGTTGACTGAGGAGGTGAATTTTCTTCTAAGTCCCCAGGATTTTGTTGTCTGATGCTATTTTGTTTTAGTGATAACTTTTTGTGTGATGGTCCGATTTGAGCAAATTGTAATGCCCAGGATGGGACTATATCTCCTACGTGTCGAGGCACGACTTAAAGATATAAGCCCATCCTAGAACGATCTCAAGTTTGGTATCTTTGCACGACTCATGTAAAAGAGGGATTAAAAGCAAAAGAGGATAGTTGGCTTACACTCGCCACTTCACACAATACATTACATAAGCAATACATCATTCAAAATATCACAACCCGACTACGGGTGAAGATCCAAAAGAAAGATACCAAAACAACATAAAGCCACAGGTCAGGATCGAATCCTAGTAGAAACCACTACTGAACATCGAAACGTCACAAGCAAACGGCCACAAACTCTTCATCGAGCTCCCGGTGAAGAACTGAACCAACTCCTGCATCAAACTCGGCTGAACCTGCATCTGGTGTGGTGAAGTAACTGTGAGCCACAGAGGACTCAGCAATCCCGTTCCCGGGTAACAAGACTATTTAAGCCTTGGGTGAGGACAAGGCTGAAGAAAGAACGAGAGGTGAAGGAACAACAAGAGTCTGCAGCAGCAACTAGCACTAACTTACGTAATAGAGAGCGAGAAGAGAAGTGCCTCGGTCGAGAGATGATCACGAAGTGATCCTAACTAAAGCCGGTCAAACATAACCCCACCGTGTTCAACTCCCGAATCCCTATTCGGAAATTGACAGTCACGGTACACA
>LR738713.1:157807614-157841320 GCA_902687465.1 Secale cereale
CTGCTATGTAGAAATAAGAACCCGAGGGTGCGACCCCCTATGCAAATTTAATTATTTAATTAAGTTGTTATTATGAGGCAAATAGTACCAAATGTTGGGACTTGCTGGAAAAGACTTAGCACTTAGCGGTTTATCAAGGGGGTCCCATACACCCCAACCGTGTTAGGAACGCATAATCAAGGAACATAACACCGGTTTATACGGTTCCTAACGGCATGAGTGGAACAAAACACCAAGCAAAAGGCTTAGCCTTCCACCCTGCCAGTATATAGATGATTTCATTTAGCATTTATATAGTGTGATATAACCCAACCAAACTTCAACATGAAGCAAGCATCTTCGATCTTCACCTGCAACTAACAATGCTATAAGAGGGGCTGAGCGAAGCGTACTTAGCCAAGCAACGGTTTGCGTAGGTAGGGTGGTTAAACATGGCAATGGTTAAAAGTAGGAGGCTGACAAGAAAGACATGGGCATCGAGGCAAAACTATAGAGCGGAACTACTAGCAATAGGCAAAGATAGTAATGGTATCCGGGTTCGGTCATCTTGCCTGGAATTCCACAAAGGAGAAGAACGGATCCACGAAGTAGACGGAGCAACACAGTCGAGAGAAACCTCACAACTCCGGAACGAAACCGAAGCTAACAAGAGAAGCAACCGGAAAGAAAGAAACAACACGGTAAACACACATATCATAAACATGGCATACGATGCACAAGCAAGCATGATGCATGTCCGGTTTAGTTATGCATGGCATGGCAAAGTGCACAAACAACACTACAAGTTAAGTGGAGATCAATATGCAACGAGTTGCATATTGACGAAACACCACATTTAAATATTTAGTTGACTCTCATTTAATTACAAGACAAGATTAAATGTTTTTAGCATGGCAAGAGGTGAAGCATAAAGAAACTACACTATTTAGGCATTTTAAATGAGGCCGGAGAATAACAACAACATATCCGGAAAATCCCCATGAGCATGTTTAATAATTATAAAGCAACAACAATTAAACAATTTAGTGTTGTTAACATGATGCGGATGACATGATCAAGTTAATGCAATTTTATTAAAAGGTTGACTTAAAAGAGACAAAAAGGATTGTCACCGTGGTGGAACGAAAGGGTGTCACGGCAACGAACCGAAAATGATGCAACGGCAACATATCGGTGCCGGTAACTCGTTGAGAGACCGGGCAAAAGAAAGATGGCGTGGGTGAGTCAAACGAGATGAAAGGTGGGGCGATCCCGTTACCGGGTTCCCACGAGTCGGTGACGAGGCAACCGAGGAACATGACAAAAGGTCGGAACGGGCACGAAGCACACAAGGGAAGCATTTCATACAACACAAGCAAGCACATGGGTCACGTCTCGGGGTTATACCTTTGAAGCGTGCGTTATCGGAGGGGTTCGAGTCGTAGTGGAAGTAGAGGAAGTAGTTGTACACGGCCGTAGAGGGAAGTAGTCGTTCCCGTAGAGGTACTTGGCGCCTCGGTAGTCGTTCACGGGGCGACGGTAGTGGTACACATGTTGTCGGGGTACTTGTCGTTCACGAGTGCTCCGGGCGTCGAGGTACTTGTACATGTAGTGGTACTTGTCGGGTCATCGTGTAGTCGTACTTGATCCGAGTAGTCGTTCGTTCGTAGTCGTTCACGTCATCGATGTCGGGGTACTTGTCGCGTCGGCGTTCGTAGTGGTACTTGGGGGTTCTCGATCTCGCGCCGTAGTTGTACAAGGGTCCAAAAGTAGATATTCTTACTGCTCCATGGTTACTTGAGAAAACAAACAACAACAGTAACCGAAACAACAAAACAAAAAGAACAAAAAGGAAAAAGGGTTGCACGGCGCTGCGGCGCTGGAAAACACGGCGGGCGGCAGGCTGCTGGTCGCTGGAGAAGGTGAGGTCGCGGCCACCGGCGGATCCTCTTGGACGAGGCAAAGGGACTCGCAGCTCCTGGTCGGCCTGGGGCGCTGGACGGCAGCCACTTGGAGAGGAGGGCCGCCACGCGGGGCTGAAGACGGGCGAAGAGGCGAGGCACTCGGGCCTGGGAACGGAGGGAGGAGCTCCGCTGGCGTCGGGGCAAATCGGGCGCGGCTCGCGGCGCATGAAGGCGAGGCAGAGGTGCTCGCGGCGCGCATCGGGACCGGAGGGAGACGTGGCGAGGCGATTGAAGAGGTGGAGGGCGCCGAAGGAGGGGAGGCAGCAGAGCCTCTGGCGTCGCTGCGCTCTGGCCGCGGGCGCTCGAGGAGGACGGCGGGCGTGGCCGCCGTGCACGGGAGAGCGGCGGCCCTGGGAACGGGCGCGTGGGCGCGAGGGAGGCGCTGCACTTGGCCGAGGCAGGGCGCGGCCAGAGGGAGACGAGGCAGGGGCGGCGCCCTGCCTTGTCGACGGGAGGGGAGGCCTGGCGAGGGACTGGCCAGCCGGAAGGAGGGCTCGGGCGCGGGGCTACGAGGCCCTGGCCGGCGCTAGGGGATGCGGAGGAGGGAGCCCACAGAAGGCGCTCGGCTTGAGAGGGGGAGGAGCGAAGGGAAGGAGGGAGAGACTCGAGGGACAAGGAATCGGGATCGGGGGGAAAACGGGCCAGAGAGCGAGAGAGGGACTCGGGAGCGGCGGCGCACGGGAGGAGAGGGAGAGGATCGAGCTGCGCCTAGGGTTTGGTGGAGGCTGCGGGCCAGAATGGCCTTGGGCCAAGGAGGGAGGAAGGAGATGGGCCTACTGGCCTGGCTGCTCCCTTCTGTTAATAAAACTGCTGCTGTCTTTCTGAATTAAAACAGAAAAAAACAACAACAAGAAGGAAAGATAGAAGGTGCTAGAAAAATAGAGTTAGGGCAAGAATTAGGACAAAGGGTAATTTTTCCCGGGCTCGTAAAAATGAGCACGACCGGAGAAAAATACAAAAGGCAAGGACGGAAAATAATTCAAACATATTTGAATTTAATTCAAATAGTTTTGAACTAAGACTTGATTATTGAGGTGTCCAAAAATGTTCGAATTTTTTGAGGAACCTCGAAACAACGGAAAAGAATTATTGGCAAGGTTTTGAAGGTGAAACTCGAAGTGAAAAGACAATGGGGAAATTATGCAAGTGTGTTATGGTGATTCCGAAGCAATGGAATAATTAATATATAGCTCCCTAAATATTGAGAGGCTTTTATATGTTTTAAAGAGAAGACATCTTCCCTCGATTTAAATGGACCGAAGGCCCACACAATTTATTAGGTTGAGATGCAAAAGATTAATGACATGATGGCAAGATGACATGATGCGATGCAAAAAATAAATAACACAAGCACAAAGAACACACGGGCAACCCGGAACATCTGGAATCTTCTGGAATCTTCTGGAATCTTCTGGGACGTCGGTCTCGGGCGTCACAACTCTCCCACACTAACAGAGGATCTCGACCCGAGATCCTAGAGATATCACCGGGTAAAAACGAAAAGGAGGAGGTAAAACAAAGTTGCTTCTTCGACAGACGAGTGAAACCAAAGAACCTTGAGAGGTTAAACAAGTTGAAAGAAAGAATGCAACAGAGATGAACGAAGTTAAGAGCACTTCGGTAAAATGAGGAACAAGGAGCATAATGAGAACCTTGTAGGTTAAAAGACATGAAACAAGAGCTTACGAACCAAAAGAATATGAAACTGCAATGGTATAGCCAAGGGATAAGAATGGCAGAATTTGGACAGCACTCCGTCTGAAAATGGAAGGAATTGAACAAAAACTTGCCAAGTTGAGATGATACTTGATGAAAACAACAACACACAGCCTCCGGAACAAATAAAAGAATGGCACAAGGGTTAAGAAAGATTCAGACAGCACTCCGGTTAAAAGATAGGCAAAACTTGACAAGATGACGGAACTTGAATGAAGAATACAACACTCCGGTTAAAAGATAAAAGAGAAAGAACATGATCTCGATAAAACGAGATGATGGTTAAAGAGAGCAATATCACAAGGCCTCCGGAATGAAAGAATAGCATATAGATCAACGCAAGAAAAGAATGGAGAAGAAAAAACAACTCCTCTGACAAATGAATTGAAAGAGCATCCTTACGAAGAAGGGTTGAATGGAGTTGTTGGAATTCAACAACGAAAAGAATAAGCTCGTTGTGGGCTTATGGAAAAACATCCCAAAATTAAGAGGTGACAACCAGCCACTAACAGAACGAATTGCTTGGATTGAGATCAACAAGGAGACGATAAACTTATTTCACCGGAATGATAAATGAAGAACTTGGGTCATTTATCAGCACTATAATTGCAACAATCCTTAGGGAAAGCTTTTAGGTGAAATACAACCCAAGATAACTCCAAGAGATAAAATGAGGGGTTGAAAGGGTCTCCTAAAGAAAAAGAAATGATGGTTTTAAATATCTCATTCTTGACAACTTGTGAATCATAAAACATGAAGAAATTAACAAGAATGACATAACACCATCTGAAAAGATGAGGTAGAAAGAATTGCAATTGGAAGCATGATGTAGAATGCTTGAGCTCCAACAAGAATCTTGATGAAGACTTCAGGGATGAATTAAAACATGATGAACCACCATGAGAACTCCGGTAATGAAAGCATGAGAAGTGAGAGATAAAAAGAATTAGATTCAAGGCCTGCGATGAATTAGATGGAGGTTTGAAATGATACTTGAAATAACATGGAGCTCCGGAAAACAAGATGAACAACTTAGAACCAAGGATATGATATGATGAACAAGCTCCAGACAAAAGAATTAAATCACCTTGAAGGAATAAGAATAAGAATTATGTCATGCATCTCCTTCACCAATTTAAATTGATGACAACCACAGGATTTGGCATACTACTTATTCTCGCTGGAAAGAATTAAAGAGGGATCTAGCACAAGCTTGGATAAATCTTCAACAAAGCACCGGTAGGATTGTGAAAAGAACAAATGAATTAAAACGATAACAACGGAAGGGTAATCTTGAAAGAACCACCGTAAGAATATGGAGACGAACGAAGAGGCATCAATGAAGAATATCTGGAGGACGAAGTTGAAAACTGAGAACGAAGAAATATTCTGAAATGATGGCCTTCGGAGGATCACAACGGAAAGAATTCATGAAAAGCTTGAGAGAACGGCCAAGATTTAAGAGAAACACTTCTCCGGTCTTCAAATGCTGAGAATGAAGACGAGAAAAGCCATAAGAATTACGAGATACTCCGGACGAATGACAAGAGGAAGGTGGAGCTAAAGATGAAAAAAATAATTGAAAACAAGCTTGGAGAAGGCATGTGACTGATGGAGATCATTCTTACGTCACACTTTGAAAAGAATTCTCCGGAGAAAGAAGAGTCAGGTAAGATCCTGGAAAAAGACCTGTGGGTTAGGGCCCACTCAAAAGAAATCACCGTTGGAAAAAATTGCTTAAGAGATATTGCACCGGTTGAATTAAATGGCTCGAATAAGATAACAATCTCAAAATAGCTTGAACGGATTAAGAATGGAAACACGAATCTTTTGAGATATCTTCAACACTCCGGATAGTAATAGCAAGAGGAGAATGATTAATTGGTGCATCGGAATAAGAAAGCATTGTGAAATGAGGAAAAGGATAAGATCAACACCGAAATCTTGAATTACATCCACCGGCAGAATTATGAAAACAAAAGAATGATGAACTTGAAGCTCTTGAGCATCTTCACGATAAATCACCGGATAAGAACATTGAAGGAAAAGAATGAAGAAATATCACATGAATGAAATGGATATTTCATCTGAGAATTTCTTGCTCCGAGAAGAAGAAGGGTGGGAGGGTGGGGAAAACAAAGACAACTTGGGATGAAAGAATACAGACAAATCGTCAGATTTCTCAACGACGTCCGTATGGAATAACTTGAAGAGAAGGCACACCGGTTGGAAAAGAATTTAACATGACCATCTTGATGATCAAGAAGGACCAGCACTCTCATAGAAATATGAGAACACCGATTAAGAAAGGTATGGAAACAACATTTAACGTCGAAGCAACTCGAATACCAGAATCAAAACAAGAACAAAGGATAGATGTGTTGCAGCATCATCTTCACAATATCATTCGAACAGAGGATTGAACGAATGAATTCCGCAGGTACATCACTTGACGAGAAGCCACTTGGAGAACAAAATGAAAATAAAAAGGAACAAGGATCAGATAGAACAAATACAAGATAGAAGCTTCGTTCGACATCTTCGTGCTGAAAGCTCATGGAACGTGTTACAAAAGGGTTTTGCAATCCCCGGATCAGCATAGCCAAGGACCCTTTAAGATGCAACTCCCGATCAGAACAAGTCCATAAAACCACTTCACTCAATGTAGAACTCCAAACTTCATATCGAGCATCCGTTGGAAGAATGCCTAGAACTACTTGATGAACCCACCTATAGATTTCCGAAAGTTTCCAGTTATGCAATCAGGTGTTGGGGATACACGGGAAGCACCGCGCAATCAACTCTAAACCTACATCCAGGTGTATCCATCCTTCAACACATAACCAGTCTTTCTCGGAAACTGTTTACCTCGGACCTTCGAAAAGCATCCACTATAACAAGCTATGGCAATACTCTCGAACTACCTCCCCAGTACTGGGTGATGTCGGGGTTATCTTGCCACTGGCCGTATAGGAGAGATTTTCGATGTCGGCCGTCTTAAGTATTTAGTACTGCCGCGATATGCTTGTGTCAATGATACCCCGAAGCTCAACTCCTCGGTAACAGGAGGCATCGAGAACAATATCCTTGTCACAAGAACATCGAAACAATCCCAGAATACTCGCGAGATCCTAAAAAAAATTTGGTGCGATTTTGAAAGTAGAAGAGATAAGAGTAATCGTCAGGAGTCCTCACCAGAGAGAAAGGGGATGAGAAGCAAAGAAATCCTACTCTCCGATATAATATAGGACTCAAAACATTTTCAGTGTGTGCCTAGACTCAACCGTCAACGATTCGATCAAACAATGGGGGCTTCTAGGTCGGAGAAGGCTCTGAATACCAACTTGTAATGCCCAGGATGGGACTATATCTCCTACGTGTCGAGGCACGACTTAAAGATATAAGCCCATCCTAGAACGATCTCAAGTTTGGTATCTTTGCACGACTCATGTAAAAGAGGGATTAAAAGCAAAAGAGGATAGTTGGCTTACACTCGCCACTTCACACAATACATTACATAAGCAATACATCATTCAAAACATCACAACCCGACTACGGGTGAAGATCCAAAAGAAAGATACCAAAACAACATAAAGCCACAGGTCAGGATCGAATCCTAGTAGAAACCACTACTGAACATCGAAACGTCACAAGCAAACGGCCACAAACTCTTCATCGAGCTCCCGGTGAAGAACTGAACCAACTCCTGCATCAAACTCGGCTGAACCTGCATCTGGTGTGGTGAAGTAACTGTGAGCCACAGAGGACTCAGCAATCCCGTTCCCGGGTAACAAGACTATTTAAGCCTTGGGTGAGGACAAGGCTGAAGAAAGAACGAGAGGTGAAGGAACAACAAGAGTCTGCAGCAGCAACTAGCACTAACTTACGTAATAGAGAGCGAGAAGAGAAGTGCCTCGGTCGAGAGATGATCACGAAGTGATCCTAACTAAAGCCGGTCAAACATAACTCCACCGTGTTCAACTCCCGAATCCCTATTCGGAAATTGACAGTCACGGTACACACGCTGGTAGTGTATTGAAACATTGTGTCAAGTTATCTACAACCGGAATTAACAAGCTCCCATCTGCCACATAACCGCGGGCACGGCTTTCGAAAGTTCAAACCCTGCAGGGGTGTTCCAACTTGGCCCATCACAAGCCCACGATCCGCGAAGTCGCAACTCCATAGGTGGGAAGACCCGAGTATTCTCGGAATCCCGTGCTCAAGTTAAACCGAACTAAGGTAAGGCTAATCCAGCAAATCCTCCCGGCGTGTCGACACCCTGATAGTAGCCGCGCGTATCTAAGTCTCAGGACACGACCGGATGGGCGATGCTACAGGTTATACCAGATACCTCGGGTTGCCCCAAGGCGGCCCTGCAGGACCCCCGTTTGGGACCAACACCATCAGCGCTGGCCCCCCTGCTATGTAGAAATAAGAACCCGAGGGTGCGACCCCCTATGCAAATTTAATTATTTAATTAAGTTGTTATTATGAGGCAAATAGTACCAAATGTTGGGACTTGCTGGAAAAGACTTAGCACTTAGCGGTTTATCAAGGGGGTCCCATACACCCCAACCGTGTTAGGAACGCATAATCAAGGAACATAACACCGGTTTATACGGTTCCTAACGGCATGAGTGGAACAAAACACCAAGCAAAAGGCTTAGCCTTCCACCCTGCCAGTATATAGATGATTTCATTTAGCATTTATATAGTGTGATATAACCCAACCAAACTTCAACATGAAGCAAGCATCTTCGATCTTCACCTGCAACTAACAATGCTATAAGAGGGGCTGAGCGAAGCGTACTTAGCCAAGCAACGGTTTGCGTAGGTAGGGTGGTTAAACATGGCAATGGTTAAAAGTAGGAGGCTGACAAGAAAGACATGGGCATCGAGGCAAAACTATAGAGCGGAACTACTAGCAATAGGCAAAGATAGTAATGGTATCCGGGTTCGGTCATCTTGCCTGGAATTCCACAAAGGAGAAGAACGGATCCACGAAGTAGACGGAGCAACACAGTCGAGAGAAACCTCACAACTCCGGAACGAAACCGAAGCTAACAAGAGAAGCAACCGGAAAGAAAGAAACAACACGGTAAACACACATATCATAAACATGGCATACGATGCACAAGCAAGCATGATGCATGTCCGGTTTAGTTATGCATGGCATGGCAAAGTGCACAAACAACACTACAAGTTAAGTGGAGATCAATATGCAACGAGTTGCATATTGACGAAACACCACATTTAAATATTTAGTTGACTCTCATTTAATTACAAGACAAGATTAAATGTTTTTAGCATGGCAAGAGGTGAAGCATAAAGAAACTACACTATTTAGGCATTTTAAATGAGGCCGGAGAATAACAACAACATATCCGGAAAATCCCCATGAGCATGTTTAATAATTATAAAGCAACAACAATTAAACAATTTAGTGTTGTTAACATGATGCGGATGACATGATCAAGTTAATGCAATTTTATTAAAAGGTTGACTTAAAAGAGACAAAAAGGATTGTCACCGTGGTGGAACGAAAGGGTGTCACGGCAACGAACCGAAAATGATGCAACGGCAACATATCGGTGCCGGTAACTCGTTGAGAGACCGGGCAAAAGAAAGATGGCGTGGGTGAGTCAAACGAGATGAAAGGTGGGGCGATCCCGTTACCGGGTTCCCACGAGTCGGTGACGAGGCAACCGAGGAACATGACAAAAGGTCGGAACGGGCACGAAGCACACAAGGGAAGCATTTCATACAACACAAGCAAGCACACTGGTCACGTCTCGGGGTTATACCTTTGAAGCGTGCGTTATCGGAGGGGTTCGAGTCGTAGTGGAAGTAGAGGAAGTAGTTGTACACGGCCGTAGAGGGAAGTAGTCGTTCCCGTAGAGGTACTTGGCGCCTCGGTAGTCGTTCACGGGGCGACGGTAGTGGTACACATGTTGTCGGGGTACTTGTCGTTCACGAGTGCTCCGGGCGTCGAGGTACTTGTACATGTAGTGGTACTTGTCGGGTCATCGTGTAGTCGTACTTGATCCGAGTAGTCGTTCGTTCGTAGTCGTTCACGTCATCGATGTCGGGGTACTTGTCGCGTCGACGTTCGTAGTGGTACTTGGGGGTTCTCGATCTCGCGCCGTAGTTGTACAAGGGTCCAAAAGTAGATATTCTTACTGCTCCATGGTTACTTGAGAAAACAAACAACAACAGTAACCGAAACAACAAAACAAAAAGAACAAAAAGGAAAAAGGGTTGCACGGCGCTGCGGCGCTGGAAAACACGGCGGGCGGCAGGCTGCTGGTCGCTGGAGAAGGTGAGGTCGCGGCCACCGGCGGATCCTCTTGGACGAGGCAAAGGGACTCGCAGCTCCTGGTCGGCCTGGGGCGCTGGACGGCAGCCACTTGGAGAGGAGGGCCGCCACGCGGGGCTGAAGACGGGCGAAGAGGCGAGGCACTCGGGCCTGGGAACGGAGGGAGGAGCTCCGCTGGCGTCGGGGCGCATCGGGCGCGGCTCGCGGCGCATGAAGGCGAGGCAGAGGTGCTCGCGGCGTGCATCGGGACCGGAGGGAGACGTGGCGAGGCGATTGAAGAGGAGGAGGGCGCCGAAGGAGGGGAGGCAGCAGAGCCTCTGGCGTCGCTGCGCTCTGGCCGCGGGCGCTCGAGGAGGACGGCGGGCGTGGCCGCCGTGCACGGGAGAGCGGCGGCCCTGGGAACGGGCGCGTGGGCGCGAGGGAGGCGCTGCACTTGGCCGAGGCAGGGCGCGGCCAGAGGGAGACGAGGCAGGGGCGGCGCCCTGCCTTGTCGACGGGAGGGGAGGCCTGGCGAGGGACTGGCCAGCCGGAAGGAGGGCTCGGGCACGGGGCTACGAGGCCCTGGCCGGCGCTAGGGGATGCGGAGGAGGGAGCCCACAGAAGGCGCTCGGCTTGAGAGGGGGAGGAGCGAAGGGAAGGAGGGAGAGACTCGAGGGACAAGGAATCGGGATCGGGGGGAAAACGGGCCAGAGAGCGAGAGAGGGACTCGGGAGCGGCGGCGCACGGGAGGAGAGGGAGAGGATCGAGCTGCGCCTAGGGTTTGGTGGAGGCTGCGGGCCAGAATGGCCTTGGGCCAAGGAGGGAGGAAGGAGATGGGCCTACTGGCCTGGCTGCTCCCTTCTGTTAATAAAACTGCTGCTGTCTTTCTGAATTAAAACAGAAAAAAAAACAACAAGAAGGAAAGATAGAAGGTGCTAGAAAAATAGAGTTAGGGCAAGAATTAGGACAAAGGGTAATTTTTCCCGGGCTCGTAAAAATGAGCACGACCGGAGAAAAATACAAAAGGCAAGGACGGAAAATAATTCAAACATATTTGAATTTAATTCAAATAGTTTTGAACTAAGACTTGATTATTGAGGTGTCCAAAAATGTTCGAATTTTTGGAGGAACCTCGAAACAACGGAAAAGAATTATTGGCAAGGTTTTGAAGGTGAAACTCGAAGTGAAAAGACAATGGGGAAATTATGCAAGTGTGTTATGGTGATTCCGAAGCAATGGAATAATTAATATATAGCTCCCTAAATATTGAGAGGCTTTTATATGTTTTAAAGAGAAGACATCTTCCCTCGATTTAAATGGACCGAAGGCCCACACAATTTATTAGGTTGAGATGCAAAAGATTAATGACATGATGGCAAGATGACATGATGCGATGCAAAAAATAAATAACACAAGCACAAAGAACACACGGGCAACCCGGAACATCTGGAATCTTCTGGAATCTTCTGGAATCTTCTGGGACGTCGGTCTCGGGCGTCACACAAATGATATGTCAAAATGTTCGTGGAGACATGTACTGCATTTTGTTCCATTATGCCATGCACGTTTGAGATCATCTAGATGCTTAAATATCTGTTGCAAGAGTGCATCGTGCTAAAAACTGCTGTTAGTAGATGTTTTCATGCCATCTTTGTAAGGTGATAACTTTTTGCATGCTTATCCAAATGAAGCAAATGAGATGTCCACGTGTTCGTCTTGCCATGCTCTACATGTTGACTGTTTTAGCTTGCATGATAGAATTAATCTTGCTATGTTTATCTCCTTTGCAAAGTGCTATGTGGCTGTTATGTCATTAAACTTGTTATGAGATGTCATTTTGAGGAGCTCATTGCTATCGTTGTGTTTGTCCCCTTGATGCATGCTTAAGTGTTTTGGATTCACCATCATGTGTACTTTGCTGTGGTACTTACCTCTTGCCATGTCTAGCTTTGAGATGACTTAAACTTGCTCTCAAAGATGCCATGATGAAACTGTTGTTTTAACACTTAGTGAAATTTCACTAAGTCTCGAATCTGTAATTTCCAGATGCCATGTTTGCTTGTTGTTCTAGGCCAATCCATGATAGTTTTGGGGTGACTCTTGATGTTTCCTTGTAGTATATATTGTTGGCTTTCCATTCATGCTCTCACATGCTTATTTGAGTGGATGTAGCATATTTAACTTTTGCTCCCAAGTTGCAATAAAATACTGCTGTCAGGATTTTGTTGTCAAGTTCAATATGTCATAGCTTGTTGCTATTGATCCATGGCTCCTTTGGGGGTGCTCCAATGGACTTATTTGCTGTAGGATATGTCTAGTTTATGTCCATACTCTTTCCCATGATGTTTGAGTGCTGTAGTTTAATTATTTCTTGCCCCGAAGTTGCTATGTGGCTGTAATTTTCAGCTTTCGCATGTTTATTGTTTTGTGTGTAACTTTTAGCCCGTTGCTCCGTTTTGAGAAAGTCCTATATGAAACTTGTGTGATTTTTCATGTAGATTCATAATATCCCTTTGTTGTCATGTTTTGAAGCATTTTTCTTGATCGCATATTGTCATGCTCCTTGTGCTCCCATAGTGCATCAGTCATGCATCTAGCATATTTTGTGTGCGCATTGCATCTTGTTGATTTCATGTCTTGTGTGTTTGTGGTTGAGTAGTGCCAGAAGCTGAGACCGAGTACGAGTACGAGCACGAGGTTACTACCAAGGTTGAGCACGAGGACCCCTCTTACGATCCTATCGACAACTCTTCAGGCAAGATGATCGAACCCCGATAACATTACTATCTTTGCCTATTGCTAGAAGTCTCGATCTATAGTTTTGCCTCGATGCCCATGTTTTTCCTGTCAACCTCCTATTGTAACCATGAACCTGTTTGACCACCCTACCTATGCAAACCGTTGAATGGCTAAGTACGCTTCGCTCAGCCCCTCTTATAGCATTGCTAGTTGCAGGTGAAGTTGAAGATGCTTGCTTCATGTTGAAGTTTGTTGGGTTATATCACACTATATTAATTATTAAATGAAGTCATCTATATATTGGCAATGGGTGGAAGGCTAAGCCTTTTGCTTGGTGATTTGTTCCACTTATGCCGCTAGGAACCGTATAAACCGGTGTTATGTTCCTTGATTATGCGTTCCTCACACGGTTGGGGTTATGGGACCCCCTCGATAAACCGCTAAGTGCTAAGTCTTTTCCAGCAAGTCTCAACATTGGTACTATTTGCCTAATAACTAATAAAACTTGCATAGGGAGTAATTAACCCTCTTTCTTAATCAACAACCCGGGCCAGTGCTCCACATGAGTGTTGGTCCAAACTAGGGGTTACGCGGGGCCACCTCAAGGAAACTCGAGGGCTGGTAAAAACCTGTGGGATCGCCCATCCGGACGTGGCCTGAGACGAGATACGCGCGGCTACTATCAGGGTGTCGGCACGCCGGGAGGATTTGCCGGATTAGCCTTACCTTAGTTCGGAGTATCTTGAGCACGGGATTCCGAGAATACTCGGGCCTTCCCACTTTGGAGTTGCGACTCCGCGGATCGTGGGCTTGTCATGGGCCAAGTTGGAACACCCCTGCAGGGTTATGAACTTTCGAAAGCCGTGCCCGCGGTTATGTGGCAGATGGGAGCTTGTTAATATCCGGTTGTAGAAAACTTGACACCATGTTCCAATACACTACCAGCGTGAGTACCGTGACTGTCATTTTCCGAAAGGGGTTTCGGGAGATGAACACGGTGGGGTTATGTTTGACTTGATTAGTTTAGGATCACTTAGTGATCATCTCTCGATCGAGGCACCTTCTCTTCTCGCTCTCTTTTACGTAAGCTAGGCTAGTGCTGCTGCAGACTCTTGTTCTTCCTTCACCTCTTGTTCTTTCTTCAGCCTTGTTCCTCACCCAAGGCTTAAATAGTCTTGTTACCCGGGAACGGGATTGCTGAGTCCTCTGTGGCTCACAGTTACTTCAACACACCAGATGCAGGTACGATGGTGAGCTACCCAGGCGATGGCACTGAGCTAGACTGGGAGTACGACGAGGAGCGTAGCCGTTACTATGTCCGTTATCCCGATGATCAGTAGTGGTTCTTCTACTAGGATTCGATCTAGACCTGTGGTTTAAGTTATGTTTGGTATCTTGACATTTGGTTTTTACCCTTAGATGGGATGTGATGTTCATTTATATGATGATTGGATATGTAATGAATTTGTGTGACGTGGCGAGTGTAAGCCAACTATCTTTTCAGTTTTCCATCCCCATTTTTACATGAGATGTGCAAAGGTACCAAACTTGCGATCATTCCAGCATGGGCTTATATCTCTAAGTCGTGCCTCGACATGTAGGAGATATAGTCCCATCCTGGGCATTACAAGTTGGTATCCAGAGCCTTCTCCGACCTAGAAGCCCCCACTGATTGATCGAATCGTTGACGGTCGAGTCTAGGCACACACTGTAAATGTTTTGAGTCCTATATTTATATCGGAGAGTAGGATTTCTTTGCTTCTCATCCCCTTTCATTCTGGTGAGGACTCCTGACGACTACTCTTGCCTCTTCTACTTTCAAAAATTGCACCAAATTTTTTTTAGGAATCTCGCGAGTATTGTGGGATCGTTTCGATGTTCTTGTGACGAGAATATTGTTCTCGATGCCTCCTGACATTAGGGGTTGTGGCAGTGTCCCGGGGAGTTGAGCTTCGGGGTATTGTCGTCACAAGCATATCGCGACAGTACTAAATAATTAAGATGGCCGACATCGAAAATGTCTCCTATACGGTTAGTGGCAAGATAACCCCGACATCACCCAGTACTGGGGAGGTAGTTCGGGAGTATTGCCATAGCTTGGTATAGTGGATGTTTTTCGAAGGTCCGAGGTAGACGGTTTCCGAGAAAGACTGGTTATGTGTTGAAGGATGGATACAGCTGGATGTAGGTTTAGAGTTGATTGCGCGGTGCTTCCCCTGTATCCCCAACACCTGATTGCATAACTGGAAACTTTCATAAATTCATAGGTGGGTTTATCCAGTAGATCGTAGGCATTCTTCCAACGAATGCAGGTTAGCGAGTTCGGGGTTCTACATTGAGTGAAGTGGTTTTATGGCCGATGTTCCGTTCGGGATTTGCATCTTAAAGGGTCCTTGGCTATGCTGATCCGGGGATTGCAAAACCCTTTCGTAACGCGTTCATAAGCTTCAGCACAAAGATGTCAGAACGAAGCTCCTATCTTGTGTTTGTTTCCATCTGTACCTTGTTGTTTTTCTTATTTACCTTTTGTCCCCTATGTGGCTTCTCGTGAAGATTGTTGTTATCATTAACTGAGAATTTCATTCGTTCCTCTTGTTTGAATGATTCTTGTGAAGACTATGTTGCATTTCAATCCGTTGTTTCAGCTTATACCTTCTTTCAATCAATTGCTGATTCGTGGTCATCTCTTTCAGGATGGCTCCGAAACGAGTTCCCAACGCTAACCCAGAGGGTGAAGAGGTTCCAGATCGTCCTCCTTCCCCTCCTCCTCCGTTTGAGGCTTGGAGAGCGATTATGCAAACTACAAACCAGAACACCCAGATGTTGATGCAGATGATGCAGCAGATGCAAGCAAATCAAGCAAATCAGGGTGCTCTAGGGAACCAAGGCAATTTCTTCAACCAACAGCACCATGCTACTCTCAACCAGTTCTTGACCAATCAACCAAAGGCTTTCAGTTACTGTGTCGACCCTCTTGATGCTGAAGATTGGATCACCGATATCAAGAAGCATTTTAAGTGCAGTAACGTAAGGGAAGAGGACTATGTGAAATTTGCAGCCTTCCAACTCAAAGACCAAGCAGCTGACTGGTGGCAGCAGTACAAAGACTCCAGAGAAGGGCGTGTGATCTCTTGGGAGGATTTCTGCAGGGACTTTCGCTCTCACCACATTCCAACAAGTGTCATCGAGGGTATGCGTGAGCAATTCCGCAACCTGAAGCAGGGCTCTATGACTGTCTACCAGTATAATGTCAAGTTCCAAAACCTCGCCCGCTATGCTAAGCAAGACATACCAGATGCCAAGAGCAAAATCTATCAGTTCCGCGGAGGTCTCAAGGATGAACTTCAACTTGCTCTCACCTTGTTCGAGCCTGAGGAGTTCGACAAATTCTATAACATAGCGCTCAAGCAAGAGGCAGCCCAGCTCAAGATGGAGGCTTCCAAAAAGAGGATTCGAGATGCCGTTCACTCCTCCTCATCTTCTCAAGTCGTCGCGAAACAACAGAAATTTTGGCTTCCTCCTCCTCCAGTGATTCGAGCTCCTTACAACAACTCCAACAGCAACAAGAACTCCGGTGGTCGTGGTTTCTCCCACCCACCCAACCCGAGCAACCAGTCGAAGAATCAGTTTCAGTCTCAAGGTTCCAAGTCAAGTGGTTCTCATTTCCGTCCTCTCTCAGAAGTGGTCTGCAACAAGTGCACTCAGAAAGGTCACTATGCTAACAAGTGCCCCAACCCAAAGCGCCTTCCGCCTCCTCCACCTGTCAGTACAGCTACTGTCAAGCATATTCCAAAGTCTGCAAGGGTGAATCTGATGAATGCAGAGCAAGCGGAGAATTCTTCTGATGTGATTTTGGGTAACCTCTCAGTAAACTCTTTTCCATCTAAAGTGTTGTTCGATTCGGGTGCTTCTTGTTCGTTCATGTCATATCCATTTGCATCCAAGCACAACATTGTCACCAAAAGTTTGCCAAGGGAATTGTCAGTTGTTTCTCCAGGCAAACTAATGCATTCAAAGATATTTGCTCCGGATGTATATATTCGCATGGGTGATTATCGCTTTCTGGCTAAACCGGTGGTTCTTGGCAATTCCGACATCGACCTTATCCTCGGAATGGACTGGCTTTCTCAGCATGATGCTCAAATTGACTGTAAACAGAAGGAAGTCAAGATTACTCATTCCGATGATGATGTGATTATCTTCGCCTCCATGGATAACACAATCAGGCTTTTCTCTCTCAATGACAAGGGCAAAATGAATGACATCTCTCAAATTCTGGTGGTTAACGAATACGAAGACGTCTTTCCTGAAGAACTTCCGGGCATGCCTCCACACCGTCAAGTGGAATTCGTCATTGAACTCGAGCCGGGTACTGAGCCAGCATGCCGGCGTCCGTACAAGCTCTCTCCTAAAGAATTGAAGGATTTGAAGAAGCAGCTTGATGAACAGGAGGAGCGTATGGGTCTGATTAGGCCTAGTACGTCTCCTTGGGGCTGTGGTGTCTTATTTGTCAAGAAGAAGGATGGCACGGAGCGTCTCTGCGTCGATTACCGGCCATTGAACAAGAAGACAATAAAGAACAAGTATCCGCTCCCCAAAATCAACGAACTGTTCCAGCAGCTCAAAGGAGCTAAAGTGTTCTCTAAGCTCGATCTCCGAATGGGCTATCACCAAATTCGCATTCGCGAGGAAGACATTCCCAAGACTGCCTTCAGAACGAGCTACGGCTCATATGAGTATACAGTCATGTCCTTTGGTCTCGCCAATGCTCCTCCTACCTTCTCGAGAATGATGCACTACATCTTCAACCCCTACACCGGCGAGTTTGTGCTTGTGTATCTGGATGACATTTTGGTATTTTCCAAAAATGAAGAAGATCACGAAAAGCACCTCCGTCTCGTTCTCGACAGACTCCGTGAACATAAGTTCTATGCCAAGTTCTCCAAGTGCGAATTTTGGCTCGATAAGGTCTTGTATCTGGGCCGTATCATCTCCGCTGACGGTATTGCGGTAAACCCCGAGAAAGTTGAAGCAATTGTCAACTGGGAAGCTCCTCAGAACGTCAAGCAACTCAGAAGTTTTCTTGGTCTTGCCAGCTATTGCAGAAGGTTCGTTGAGAACTTCTCCAAGATTGCCAAGCCTCTTTCCAACTTGCTGCAGAAGAATGTCAAGTACTACTGGTCTCCAGATTGTGAAGTGGCATTCAGAACTCTCAAATAAAAGCTCGTCTCTGCTCCAGTTCTAACTCCTCCAGATGAGTCCAAGCCCTTATTCTGTGATGCTTCTCTTCAAGGACTTGGTGGTGTGCTTATGCAGGACAAGAGAATTGTGGCATACACTTCTCGTCAGCTGAAGCCAAGTGAGAAGAACTACCCCACACATGATCTTGAACTAGCAGCTGTGGTACATGCTTTGATTACGTGGAGACATCTGTTGTTGGGCAGAAAAGTCGACATCTTCACCGATCACAAGAGCTTGAAGTACATCTTCACACAGCCGAATCTGAACCTCCGCCAGACTCGTTGGGTTGAAATGATCCAAGAGTATGATCCCAGCATTGAATACACTCCTGGCAAGGCGAATGTGATTGCAGATGCTTTGAGCAGAAAGGCATATTGCAACAGCCTTCTTATCAAGCCGTTCGAGCCTAAGCTCTGTGAAGCATTCAGGAAGCTTAACCTCCAAGTTGTTCCGCAAGGTTTTCTTGCAAATCTTCAAGTTGCTCCTACCTTGGAAGATCAGGTCCGTGAGGCCCAACTCAGTGATGCCATGGTGCAGAAAGTGAAACATGGTATTGCAAAGGGCACTCCTAAATACAAGTGTTATCGCGTTGATGAGAGAGATAACTTGTTCTTTGGGGACAGACTTGTTGTTCCCAAAGGTGATCTCAGGAAGCTCATAATGGAAGAAGCACACGATTCCCTCCTTTCCATTCATCCTGGCAGTTCCAAGATGTACCAAGACCTCAAGCAATCTTACTGGTGGACACGCATGAAAAGGGAGATTGTCCAATTCGTAAATGAATGTGATGTCTGCAGAAGAGTGAAGGTAGAGCATCAACGTCCAGCCGGTCTTCTCCAACCTCTTCCTATTCCCGAGTGGAAATTCGACCACATTGAAATGGATTTCGTCACTGGTTTTCCTAAGTCCAAGAGAGGGAATTATTCTATCTTTGTGGTGATTGACAAGCTTACCAAAGTCGCTCACTTCCTTCCAGTCAAAGAATCAATCAATGCAGCTCAACTTGCAGAATTGTACACTTCCAGAATTGTGTCCTTACATGGCATTCCTCAAGTTATCTCCTCAGACCGTGGAAGTTTGTTCACTTCTAAGTTCTGGGACTCCTTTCAGTCTGCCATGGGCACTAAGATCAGGTTCAGCACTGCTTTTCACCCTCAGACTAGTGGTCAAGTCGAGAGAGTGAATCAGATTCTAGAAGACATGCTCAGAGCCTGTGTCATATCTTTTGGCATGAAATGGGAAGATTGCCTTCCATTTGCCGAGTTCTCTTACAACAACAGCTTTCAAGCAAGTGCCGACAAAGCTCCGTTTGAAATCCTCTATGGCAGAAAGTGCTGCACCCCTCTCAACTGGTCCGAGACAGGTGAACGTCAACTTCTTGGCAATGACTTGATCTCAGAAGCCGAAGAAATGTGCAAAGTCATACGTGAGAATCTCAAGGCCGCTCAGTCGCGTCAGAAGAGCTACTATGACGGCAAGCATCGTGACTTGGCTTTCGACATTGGGGATCATGTCTATCTCCGTGTTTCTCCTATGAAAGGAACCCAAAGATTCGGTATCAAAGGAAAGCTTGCTCCTAGATACGTCGGGCCTTTCAAGATCCTTGGCAAAAGAGGCGATCTAGCATATCAACTTGAGCTCCCTTCCAACTTCGCCAATGTTCATGATGTGTTCCATGTGTCTCAACTCCGCAAGTGCTTCAAGACTCATGAACGCATGATTCCATTTGAAGAGATTGATCTTCAAAAAGACTTGTCCTACCGAGAGCATCCCGTTGCTATTATCGAAGAAACCGAGCGCAAGACCCGCAACAAGTCCATCAAATTCTTGAAAGTCAAGTGGTCACACCATA
This sequence comes from Secale cereale, assembly GCA_902687465.1. NCBI lineage: Eukaryota > Viridiplantae > Streptophyta > Magnoliopsida > Poales > Poaceae > Secale > Secale cereale. Next base: position 157,827,404 of record LR738713.1, read on the forward strand.
CCGACCGAGAAGCTACGTGGGAACGAGAAGATCATCTTCGTTCCGAGTACCCTTCCTTTTTCCAGTCTTAGATCTCGGGACGAGATCTTTTTGTAGTAGAGGAGAGTTGTAATGCCCCGGATGTAATACTTTCCCTTTTGGGCAATATAATATACCTTTGGTTTCATCAATTCCATTCCGGGTTCTTTGTCTTTCGGGTTTTCGTCGTTTTGTTGTGTGCGTGTGTGGCATTCATTCATATCATGTAGTCATGTGCATCGCATTGCATTTGTGTTGTCGTTTGCATCCGGTCCTACTCATTCCTTTCCGTTGTCCGTTTCGCGTTCCGGAGCTCCCTCACGTGTCCGTGGCATCCCCGAGGCTTACTTTAGTGTTTGGCCGTGAAACGTTACCGGTTTGGCGCGAGACTTGCCGTGTGTTGTTGTTTTGGTGTGTGTAACCCGCCTGTCAAATCTCGTCGCGTTTGGAGTTCTTTTGGTGCCCCAACAATTATTCTCGTGGGCTAAAAGTGCATCCAATTTGAGGCCCAAGACACCCCTCCAGCAGCCCACCAAACCAACCCAAACCCCTCCCTTCATCTAGGCCATCCAATTCTGATCGTGTGGCCGAAAACCACACCTCATTTGGACAACCCTAGCTCCTTGTGCCTATATATTTGTCCAACTTCCCCAGTTTTTGCCCTAGAAACCCTAGTCCACCTTCATCTCCTTCCTCCATCATCTTCTTCCTCCAGCCGTCTTCCCCGCCGCCGGCAGCACCTCGCCGCCGGAATCTTCACCGGTATCCGCACCATCTCCTCCTCTGCGCCGGAGGAGCTCTTCACCGCCGCCCTCGGGTCCTCCGCCACCCGCCGCCTCGGCCAGGTCGCCGGCCACCGCCTCCTCCGCGCCGGCCGGGCACCGCCGCCGCGCTCCGGCCGGGCCAGCCACGCCTCCCGCCGGCGACAAGGGTGGCTCTCCACCTCGCCGCGCCGCTGGGCCGCGGGTCGCCGCCGCCCCGGCCCCTCACCCCGCTGGCCGCTCCTCCTCCGCGCCGGGCGGGCACCGCCACCACCGCCCCGGTCTCCTTCCCGCCACGCCGCCGCTCAGATCGGCCGGGCCGGCCGCCGGAGATCGCCAGCCGCCGTCGGGATTGGGAGGTTCCCGAGCTGCTCCGCCAGATCCGATCGGTCGGGAGGCTTAACGGGTCCGAGCCCGACCCGCCTGCCCGATCCGCCCCGCCTGCTGACCTAACGGGCCGATCCGGCCCGCGGACCCGCTAGCACGTGGATCCAACCCGCTCCGCCTGGGCCCGAGGCCCGTTTGACTCCGACGCCGCCGTTGACCAGCTCCGTTGACCCGTTGACTGAGGAGGTGGTTTTTCTTCTAAGTCCCCAGGATTTTGTTGTTTGATGCTATTTTGTTTTAGTGATAACTTTTTGTGTGATGGTCCGATTTGAGCAAATGATATGTCAAAATGTTCGTGGAAACATGTAATACATTTTGTTCCATTCTACCATGCACGTTTGAGATCATGTAGATGCTTAAATATCTGTTGCAAGAGTGCATCGTGCTAAAAACTGCTGTTAGTAGATGTTTTCATGCCATCTTTACAAGGTGATAACTTTTTGCATGCTTATCCAAATGAAGCAAATGAGATGTCCACGTGTTCGTCTTGCCATGCTCTACATGTTGATTGTTTTAGCTTGCATGATAGAATTAATCTTGCCATGTTTATCTCCTTTGCAAAGTGCTATGTGGTTGTTATGTCATTAAACTTGTTATGAGATGTCATTTTGAGGAGCTCATTGCTATCGTTGTGTTTGTCCCCTTGATGCATGCTTAAGTGTTTTGGATTCACCATCATGTGTACTTTACTGTGGTGCTTACCTCTTGCCATGTCTAGCTTTGAGGTGACTTAAACTTGCTCTCAAAGATGCCATGATGAAACTGTTGTTTTAACACTTAGTGAAATTTCACTAAGTCTGGAATCTGTAATTTCCAGATGCCATGTTTGCTTGTTGTTCTAGGCCAATCCATGATAGTTTTGGGGTGACTCTTGATGTTTCCTTGTAGTATATATTGCTGGCTTTCCATTCATGCTCTCACATGCTTATTTGAGTGGTTGTAGCATATTTAACTTTTGCTCCCAAGTTGCAATAAAATACTGCTGTCAGGATTTTGTTGTCAAGTTCAATATGTCATAGCTTGTTGCTATTGATCCATGGCTCCTTTGGGGGTGCTCCAATGGACTTATTTGCTGTAGGATATGTCTAGTTTATGTCCATACTCTTTCCCATGATTTTTGAGTGATGTAGATTAACTATTTCTTGCCCCGAAGTTGCTATGTGGCTGTAATTTTTAGCATTCGCATGTTTATTGTTTTGTGTGTAACTTTTAGCCCGTTGCTCCGTTTTGAGCAAGTCCTATATGAAACTTGTGTGATTTTTCATGTAGATTCATAATATCCTATTGTTATCATGTTTTGAAGCATTTTGCTTGATCGCATATTGTCATGCTCATTGTGCTCCCATAGTGCATCAGTCATGCATCCAGCATATTTTGTGTGCGCATTGCATCTTGTTGATTTCGTGTCTTGTGTGTTTGTGTTTGAGTAGTGCCGGAAGCTGAGACTGAGTACGAGTACGAGCACGAGGTTACTACCGAGGTTGAGCACGAGGACCCCTCTTACGATCCTATCGACAACTCTTCAGGCAAGATGACCGAACGCCGATAACATTACTATCTTTGCCTATTGCTAGAAGTCTCGATCTATAGTTTTGCCTCGATGCCCATGTTTTTCCTTCCAACCTCCTATTGTAACCATGAACCTGTTTAACCACCCTACCTATGCAAACCGTTGAATGGCTAAGTACGCTTCGCTCAGCCCCTCTTATAGCATTGCTAGTTGCAGGTGAAGTTGAAGATGCTTGCTTCATGTTGAAGTTTGTTGGGTTATATCACACTATATTAATTATTAAATGAACTCATCTATATATTGGCAATGGGTGGAAGGCTAAGCCTTTTGCTTGGTGATTTGTTCCACTCATGCCACTAGGAACCTTATAAACCGGTGTTGTGTTCCTTGATTATGCGTTCCTCACACGGTTGGGGTTATGGGACCCCCTCGATAAACCGCTAAGCGCTAAGTCTTTTCCAGCAAGTCCCAACATTGGTACTATTTGCCTAATAACTAATAAAACTTGCATAGGGAGTAATTAACCCTCTTTCTTAATCAACAACCCGGGCCAGTGCTCCACATGAGTGTTGGTCCAAACTGGGGGTTACGCGGGGCCACCTCAAGGAAACTCGAGGGCTGGTAAAAACCTGTGGGATCACCCATCCGGACGTGGCCTGAGACGAGATACGCGCGGCTACTATCAGGGTGTCGGCACACCGGGAGGATTTGCTGGATTAGCCTTACCTTAGTTCGGAGTATCTTGAGCACGGGATTCCGAGAATACTCGGGCCTTCCCACTTTGGAGTTGCGACTCCGCGGATCGTGGGCTTGTCATGGGCCAAGTTGGAACACCCCTGCAGGGTTATGAACTTTCGAAAGCCGTGCCCACGGTTATGTGGCAGATGGAAGCTTGTTAATATCCGGTTGTAGAAAACTTGACACCATGTTCCAATACACTACCAGCGTGAGTACCGTGACTGTCATTTTCCGAAAGGGGTTTCGGGAGATGAACACGGTGGGGTTATGTTTGACTTGATTAGTTTAGGATCACTTAGTGATCATCTCTCGACCGAGGCACCTTCTCTTCTCGCTCTCTTTTACGTAAGCTAGGCTAATGCTGCTGCAGACTCTTGTTCATCCTTCACCTCTTGTTCTTTCTTCAGCCTTGTTCCTCACCCAAGGCTTAAATAGTCTTGTTACCCGGGAACGGGATTGCTGAGTCCTCTGTGGCTCACAATTACTTCAACACACCAGATGCAGGTACAATGGTGAGCTATCCAGGCGATGGCACTGAGCTAGACTGGGAGTACGACGAGGAGCGTAGCCGTTACTATGACCGTTATCCCGATGATCAGTAGTGGTTCTTCTACTAGGATTCGATCTAGACCTGTGGTTTAAGTTATGTTTGGTATCTTGACATTTGGTTTTTACCCTTAGATGGGATGTGATGTTCATTTGTATGATGATTGGATATGTAATGAATTTGTGTGACGTGGCGAGTGTAAGCCAACTATCTTTTCAGTTTTCCATCCCCATTTTTACATGAGATGTGCAAAGGTACCAAACTTGCGATCATTCCAGCATGGGCTTATATCTCTAAGTCGTGCCTCGACACGTAGGAGATATAGTCCCATCCTAGGCATTACACGGCGTGATGACCACAATCCCCTTCATAAATCTCTCGAAGAATATCACAGCCTTCCTCTGATGATACGCACCGCTGAAATGCCCTAGAAACGCTGCGGTGATGAAGTTCTCCATTGACGATAGTCATAGACTTAGACCGCTGGATTATCTGCCGGGCCTCAACTTCATCCTCTCGCAACTCACCTCGGCTCATATACGCCAGATAAGGGAGTGTCCAATCCGGAATGACATGAAGTGTTGCGACTAACTGCGCTTCCGGATCAGGAACAGCCAAATCCTCCTCTGAAGGTATCTGCACTGACGGACTATGCAATTCATCCAAGAAGGTATTAGGCAGAACCGGTTTACGCTGAGAGCCCAGCCGGCTCAATGCATCGGCCGCTTCATTTTTTCGCCAGTCTATGTGGTCCACCTGATATCCCTTGAAGTATCCTGCGACTGCATCTACTTCTCGCCGGTAAGCCGCCATGAGTGGATCCTTAGAGTCCCACTTACGGGATAGTTGTTGTGCCACCAGATCTGAGTCACCAAAGCACTTGACCCGGCTCAAGTTCATCTCCTTGGCCATCCGCAAACTATGGAGGAGAGCTTCATACTCATCAGCATTGTTAGTACAAGGGAACATTAATCGGAGGTCATAACAGAACTTATCACCTCATGGGGAAGTTAACACGACTCCAGCCCCCGAGCCCTCCAATTGCCTTGAACCGTCAAAGTGAATCGTCCAATATGTATGATCCGGCTTCTCCTCAGGTGCTTGCAACTCTGTCCAATCATTGATGAAATCCACCAGTGCTTGGGACTTTATAGCAGTACGAGGCACATACTTCAATCCGTGTGGGCTAAGCTCAATGGCCCACTTCGCCACTCTGCCAGTGGCTTCTCTATTCTGGATTATATCCCCCAACGGAGCTGAACTAACAATAGTGATTGGGTGGCCCTAGAAGTAGTGCTTCAACTTCCGGTTTGCCATGAACACACAATATACTAATTTCTGCCAGTGTGGATATCTTTGTTTCGACTCAATGAGCACCTCACTGATGTAATAAACCGGACGTTGAACCAGATATTCTTTACATGCTTCTTTGCGCTCCACCACAATGGCCACGCTAACTGCACGGGCATTGGCGGCCACGTATAACAGCAGCGGCTCCCTATAAACCGGGGCAGCAAGGACTGGTGGTTCCGCCAATTGCCGCTTCAAATCCTCAAATGCAGCATTTGCAGCATCGCTCCAGACAAACCGGTCCGTCTTCTTCATCATCTGATAAAGCGGGATCGCCTTTTCCCCCAAACGGCTGATGAACCAGCTCAATGCTGCAATATGGCCTGCCACGCGCTGGACATCATTGATACAAGCCGGTTTAGCCAAGGATGTGATCGCCTTGATCTTCTCCGGATTAGCTTCAATCCCTCTGTTTGATACTAAGAATCCAAGGAGCTTGCCTGCTGGAACACCAAAAACACACTTCTCCGGATTAAGCATCATCTTGTAAACCCGGAGGTTGTCAAAGGTTTCTTTTAAGTCCTCTATCAGCGTCTCCTCCTTCCTGGATTTTACCAAAATGTCATCCACATATGCATGGACATTTCTTCCAATCTATCCTTGTAGGCAGTTCTGCACACAACGCTGATAAGTTGCTTGGGCACTCTTGAGTCCAAAAGGCATGGATACATAGCAGAAGGCTCCAAAGGGAGTTATGAAAGATGTCTTCTCTTGGTCCTTAACTGCCATCTTGATCTGATGATAACCTGAATATGCATCCAAAAAACTTAGCCGCTCACATCCTGCCGTAGCATCGATAATCTGATCAATATGGGGGAGAGCAAAAGGATCAGTTGGGCAAGCATTGTTCAAGTCTGTATAATCAACACACATCCTCCAAGTTCCGTTTTTCTTTAGCACCAGCACCGGATTAACCAACCACTCTGGATGAAATACTTCAACTATGAAGCCTGCGGCCAAAAGCCTAGCCACTTCTTCACCTATAGCCGTGCGCCTCTCCTCATTGAAGCGGCGCAAATACTGCTTGACTGGTTTAAACTTTGGATCAATATTAAGACTGTGCTCAGCGAGTTTCCTCGATATACCTGGCATGTTAGAAGGCTTCCATGCAAAGATATCCCGGTTCTCACGGATGAAATCGATGAGTGTGCTTTCCTATTCGGGGTCTAGGTTAGCGCTGATAGTGAACTGCTTGGATGAATCGCCTGGAACAAAGTCAACCTGCTTGGTTTCCTCTGCTGATTTAAATTTCAACGCCGGATCATGCTCTGTAGTTGATTTCTTCAACGGGGACATATCTGCCGGATCAACATTGTCTTTATAAAACTTCAGCTCCTCCGTAGCACAAACTACCTCCGCGTATGCTGCGTCTCCTTCCTCGCACTCCAATGCGATCTTGCGGCTCCCGTGAACCGTGATAGTTCCCTTGTGACCCGGCATCTTGAGCTGCAAATAAACATAACACATTCTAGCTATGAACTTGGCGTAAACTGGTCTCCCAAACAGAGCATGATATGGGCTCCTGATCTTTACGACCTCGAAGGTCACTGTCTCCGATCTAGAGTCATGCTCATCCCCAAAGGTAACTTCCAGATCGATTTTCCCAACTGGGTAAGCCGATTTATCGGGCACCACTCCATGGAACACTGTGTTGGACTGTCGGAGCTTCTTATCTGTCAACCCCATACGTCGAAAAGTCTCATAGTATAGGATATTGATGCTGCTGCCTCCATCCATAAGCACTTTTCTGAACTTATAACCACCCACCTGTGGTGCCACCACCAAGGCCAACTGACCCGGTTTATCAACCCGTGGCGGGTGATCTTCTCTGCTCCATATAATGGGTTGCTCGGACCAACGCAAGAAACGTGGTATTGCCGGTTCAACACCCTGTACTGCTCTCTTCACAACCTTTTGATCCCGTTTGCACAAACTTGTGGTGAAAACATGATATTGCCCACTGCCTAGCTCCTTCGGATTATTCTGATATCCGGATTGTTGTTGCTGCTGACGCTGTTGATGGCCCTGGTTGTTGTATCCACCCTGACCATGTTGCTGGTTCTGCTGATGCTGATTGTTGCCATTATGGTTATTGTTACCGCCATGGTATCCTGATCCGGATCCACCTCCCTGGTAACCCGGACCCTGAAAACCGGGACCTGATCCGCCGGGGGGGCGTGGTTATACTTGGCCTGTTTCATAAAATCCTGCATAATAAAACAGTCTTTCCAGAGATGCGTAGCCGGGTTTTCCTCTGTATCGTGCTTTGGGCAAGGCACACTCAACTGGCGATCTAGGTTAATAGGCGGCCTCCCATTGCGTGGGGGCGGTCTACCCTTGCAGCGCTGCCCGCTGTCTTGAACATTGGTATTGGCCACAAAGTCCGAGCTGCCTTCCGCTTTACGCTTGCCATTGTAACCTGTACCTGCCGGATTGGCCTGCGCCGGTTTACTATTTTTTCTCACTTTCACGGACTTGTCTTCGTCTGCGTCTGGATACTTGGTGTTATCAGAGTCTCCATACTTTACCAAAGAGCCCATGAGCGTTCCCATGTCATTGCAATCACGCTTGAGTCGTCCCAGCTTCTGCCTCAAAGGCTCAAACCGGCAATTGCCTTCCAAGGTCACTATAGCAGTGCTCGGATTGATGCTATTGGAGGAGTGCAAAATTTCAGATACTCGCCGCACCCAACTGCTTGTGGTCTCTTGCTCTCCTTGAACACATGCAGCTAAATCAACCACGGACATCGGCTGCTTGCATGTGTCCTTGAAATTATTGATAAACCGGCGACGCAACTCGCCCCATGATCCGATGGAATTAGGTGGTAAACCTTTTAGCCATGTCCGGGCCGTGCCCTCAAGCATCATTGTGAAGTATTTTGCACACGCAGCTTCGTCCATATCAAGCATCTCCATAGCCATCTCATAACTTTCAACCCACGCCTCTGGAGCCAGATCCACCGTGTAGTTGGGTACCTTGCGCAGGCCTTTGAAGTCTTTGGGTAATTTCAGGTTCCGTAAAGCAGGGATGAGACACTGTACCCCTAAGGAACTGGACATGATTCATGTTTCTGTGGTGGTGGGGTGAACCGGCGTTGCTTGACGGGTGTCGTCGCGGGCAGTATGTCTAGCCTGGTCCACCGCCTCTTGGGCATGTGCTCCTGCTCCTGCCGGATTATCCAGCCTATGTCGGTGCCGTCTCCGCGCGCTTCTAGATACAGCCGGTTCATCCAGGTGCCTCGTGTAACTCCGGCTCGGGCGGGGGGTTGAGTGAATCCTCTCCCGGCTGTAAGAATACGCCTGCTGCTGTGTTAACGCTGTGTCCAGCAACTCCTTAGCCCGTCGTGCCTCCATTGCTATGGGGGACGTCCCCTCAATGGGAAGAGCGGCCAGTCGTGAAGCGGCGGCGACAATGTTGTCCAACGGGTTAGAATAATGGCCAGGAGGAGTGGGTACGTGCGGCGTTGGCACAACTTGGCGGTTCCGCTCTGTGGCTGGTGGTTGAACCGACGCGCCCGTCCCTGGAGCTCCTCCCCGGTTTACCTCTGGGCGGTTACTGGTTCCCGCTCCTGGTGTGCTAAAGAGATTCCTTGCCTCATAAACCAGCGGTAAGCGAGATTGTTGCCTTCTATACATTACCTCCTGTGAAGCGTTCTGATCCAGCCTGGGCCAAAAAGCTTGGGAGTCTAGCTCTGCCTGCCTTGTAGCCATCCTGGCTTTCTCCGCATCCAGATCCAACTTAGCTTGCTCAATCCTGCTCTTCAACTGAGCGATCTCCGCATCATGCTGCGCCTTGTCGGCCTGGGCTACTTCCGCTGTTGCGAGCGCCGTCAAGTTATCGACTAAGGTGGTTAGGACGTTAGAGGGCGACGGGGGAAGGTCTCCAACTCGGGCTCCTGCTGCCTCTAAGGTTATCGCCCCGGTCGCCGAGGGCTGCTGCATAGATTGTGATCCGGCCATGAAAACAGCAACCATGTTCGGCGGATCAAAGGGGTCTGGAATACTACCGCCATCGGACACACCCTCAGACCGGCCGTCCTGCAACAGATACAAAGATTTGGTCTCTCCGGATGAAGATTCATCGTCGGAATAGACAACTATCTCGCCACCAGAATCCGATCCGTCCTCGGCTTGTACTCCATGCACTGCTCCAACGAAAACGTGCTTCACGGCGGGCTGAATCCGGGCCGATCTCGCACGCTGAGCCAGCTCAACAATGTTGGGGAAGATGTCCGACTCAGGTCCCGATTCGCCGATCTTGCCGATGAAGGCGTGGATGCCGCCGAAGGGGACCCGGTACCCGTATTCGATTGAATCGGCCTCGGGGCCCCAGCCGGCGTCGTCGATGTAGATCCGGTCGCGACGACTCTTGGTCATCCGGCCCACTGCGTAACCCTTGAGCCCTTCAAAGCTGCCTTTCAAGAACTCGAAACCATCGTGCGATAGCCCCACGGTGGGCTCCAACTATCGTGGATTTAGCACGGCAGATGTCCGGGTTAACGCACTTAGGTGTGATGCCATCGCTCGGGTTAGCTTGAAGGGGTTAAAGCGGACGAAGGACACAGGGATTTTTATACTAGTTCGGCCCCTTCGATGAAGGTAAAAGCCTACGTCTAGTTTGGTGTGGTATTGCTTGTGCTTCGATGACCAGGGAGCGAATCCGCTTTGCCTGTGTCCCGAGCTGTTGTTTCTTGTCCTGAACCATCGCCGGGTCGTCCCTTTATATAGGAGGCGACGCCCGGTCCGGTTTACAGAGTCCCGAGGCCGGCTCATAAACGTGTCCGCCTCGGTCTCTACTCTTTCTACCTTACATCCCAAGTTACATGGTATGACGGTTTACAGATCACGGGCTTTATACATGGGCCCTAAACCTCTATGGGCTATGATCCCTTGTTATACATTCTGCTGGGCTTCTGATAATATAACATTACTAGCGTAATCCGGACCCTCCTGGCCGGTTTATACCTGCTAGTAATATCCCTGACACTATGTGTGCATGAATTGTTCTATTATGACATGCCGATGCATAGGAATAGAGTTAGACTTCGTTGTTGCATGATATATGTTAGTTTGTGCTCACTACTAAATCACAAATCATTGTTAATTAAAATTGGCTTTGATATACCTTGGGATCCGGGTGGATGTTGGGGAACGTAGCATAATTCAAAAAATTTCTACGTCTTCACTAAGATCCAACTATGGATACATCTAGCAACGAGCAAGTAAGAGTGCATCTACATACCGTTATGTAGATCGCGTGCGGAAGCTTTCAACGAAGTGTGGATGAAGTAGTCGAACTCTTCACGTTCTTCGTCACCGATGATCTAGCGCCGAACGGACGGCACCTCCGCGTTCAACACACGTACGGTGCAGAAACGTCACCTCCTTCTTGATCCAGCAAGGGGGAGGAGAAGTCGTCAGAGATCCGGCAGCACGACGGCGTGATGACGGATGCAGTGGAGATCGCAGCAGGGCTTCGCCGGGCGCCTTGCGTTGGGAGTATGGAGGTGTGACGGGAGGGGGAGAGGCGCCAGGGCTTGGGTGCGGCTGCCCTCTCCCCCCCCCCCACATATATATATAGGGGGCCAGAGGGGTGCCAGGACCCCCTGCAGATCCAATCTGCAAGGGGGCGGCGGCCAGGGGGGTTCCTTGCCCCCCAAGGCAAGTGGAGCCCCCCTCCCCTTTAGGGTTTAAACCCTAGGCGCATGGGGAGGTGGGCCCCCTTGTGGTGCGCCATCCCTGAGGGCTGGACACTTCCCCTTGCGGCCTAGGGGCCCCACCGGGATGGGTGGCCCCACCCGGTGGACCCCCGGGGCCCCTCCGGTGGTCCCGGGACGCTCCCGGTGACCCCCGGAGATCACCCGTTGGCCGAAACTGGACTTCCTATATATCAATTTTTACCTCCGGACCATTCCGGAACTCCTCGTGACGTCCGGGATCTCATCTGGGACTCCGAACAACTTTCGGGTTTCCACGTGCATTTATCTCTACGACCCTAGAGTTACCGAACCTTAAGTGTGTAGACCCTACGGGTTCGGGAGACACGTAGACATGACCGAGACCACTCTCCGGTCAATAACCAACAGCGGGATCTGGATACCCATGTTGGTTCCTACGTGTTCCTCGATGATCTTCATCGGATGAACAACCGTGTCAAGGATTCACTCAATCCCGTATGTTATTCCCTTTGTCCATCGGTACGGTACTTGCCCGAGATTCGATCGTCGGTATTCCCGATACCTTGTTCAATCTCGTTATGGCAAGTCTCTTTACTCGATCCGTAATCCATCATCCCGTGACTAACTACTTAGTCACATTGAGCTCATTATGATGATGTCTTACCGAGTGGGCCCAGAGGTACCTCTCCGTCATACGGAGTGACAACATCCCAGTCTCGGTTCGTACCAACTCAACAGACACTTTCGGAGATACCCGATGTGTACCTTTATAGCCACCCAGTTACGTTGTGACGGTTGGCACACCCAAAGTACTCCTACGGTATCCGGGAGTTGTACAACCTCATGGTCTAAGGAATAAATACTTGACACCGAAAATCTTATGCATTACGAACTATACGATCTCGTGTTATGCTCAAGTTTGGGTCTTGTCCATCACATCATTCTCCTAATGATGTGATCCCGTTATCACTGACATCTCATGCCCATGGTCAGGAAACCGTGACCATCTGTTGATCAACGAGCTGGTAACTAGAGGCCTACCAGGGACTCATTGTGGTCTATGTATTCACACATGTATCGTTGTTTCCGTACAATACAATTCAAGCATGAATAACAGACGATTATCATGAACAAGGAGATATAATAATAATGCTTTTATTATTGCCTCTAGGGCATATCTCCAACAGTCTCCCACTTGCACTAGAGTCAATAATCTAGTTACATTGTGATGAATCGAACACCCATAGAGTTCTGGTGTTGATCATGTTTTGCCCGTGAAAGAGGTTTAGTCAACGGGTCTGCTACATTCAGATCCGTATGCACTTTACAAATATCTATGTCTCCATCCTGAACATAATTCCGGATGGAGTTGAAACGGCGCTTGATGTGCTTGGTCTTCTTGTGAAACCTGGGCTCCTTGGTAATAGCAATAGCACCAGTGTTGTCACAGAAGAGAGTCATCGGGCTTGACGCGCTTGGAATGACTCCTAAGTCGGTGATGAACTCCTTCATCCAGACTCCTTCCTGCGCTGCTTCAGAAGCAGCTATGTACTCCGCTTCACATGTAGATGCTGCCACCACGCTTTGATTGCAACTGCACCAGCTGACTGCCCCTCCATTCAAAATATACATGTATCCGGTTTGCGACTTAGAGTCATCCAGATCTGTGTCGAAGCTAGCATCGACGTAACCCTTTACGACGAGCTCTTCGTCACCTCCATAAACGAGAAACATATCCTTAGTCCTTTTCAGGTACTTCAGGATGTTCTTGACCGCTGTCCAGTGTTCCGTACCGGGATCACTTTGGTACCTCCCTACCAAACTTATGGCAAGGTTCACATCAGGTCTGGTACACAGCATGGCATACATGATAGAACCTATGGCCGAGGCATAGGGAATGACACTCATCTTTTCTCTATCTTATGCCGTGGTCGGCGACTGAGTCTTACTCAATCTCATACCCTGCAAAACAGGCAAGAATCCTTTCTTTGACTGGTCCATATTGAACTTCTTCAATATTTTGTCAAGGTATATACTTTGTGAAAGACCAATGAGGCGTCTTGATCTATCTCTATAGATTTTGATGCCTAATATGTAAGCAGCTTCTCCAAGGTCCTTCATTGAAAAACTTTTATTCAAGTAGGCCTTTACATTTTCCAAGAATTCTATATCATTTCCCATCAGCAATATGTCAACCACATATAATATGAGAAATGCTACAGAGCTCCCACTCACTTTCTTGTAAATACAGTCTTCTCCATAAGTCTGTATAAATCCAAACGCTTTGATCACTTCATCAAAGCGAATATTCCAACTCCGAGATGCTTGCACCAGCTTGTAGATCGAGCGCTGGAGCTTGCATACCTTGTTAGCGTTCTCTGGATCGACAAAATCTTCCGGTTGCATCATATACAACTCTTCCTTGAGGAAGCCGTTAAGGAATGCTGTTTTGACGTCCATTTGCCATATCTCATAATCATAGAGTGCGGCAATAGCTAACATGATTCTGACTGACTTCAGCATCGCTACGGGAGAGAAAGTCTCGTCGTAGTCAATCCCTTGAACTTGTCGATAACCCTTAGCGACAAGCCGAGCCTTATAGATGGTCACATTACCATCCGCGTCTGTCTTCTTCTTAAATATCCATTTATTTTCTATGGCGTGCCTATCATTAGGCAAGTCCACCAAAGTCCATACTTTGTTTTCATACATGGATTCTATCTCGGATTTCATGGCTCCAAGCCATTTATTGGAATCTGGGCCCGCCATCGCTTCTTCATAGTTCGAAGGTTCACTGTTGTCTAACAACATGATTTCCAGGACAGGGTTGCCGTACCACTCTGGTGCGGAACGTGCCCTTGTGGACCTTCGAAGTTCAGTAGTAACTTGATCTGTTTCTTCATGATCATTATCATTAACTTCCTCCCTT
>LR738713.1:157841850-157860246 GCA_902687465.1 Secale cereale
GGGCATGACCATAAAACATATCTCTCAAATAAATAGAACAACCATTATTCTCCGATTTGAAAGAATATCCATCTCGCATAAGACGAGATCCAGAAACAATGTTCATGCTCAAAGCTGGTACTAAATAACAATTATTGAGGTTTAAAACTAATCCCGAGGGTAGATGTAGAGGCAGCGTGCCGACGGCGATCACATCGACCTTGGAACCATTCCCGACGCGCATCGTCACCTCATCCTTCGCCAGTCTCCGTTTATTCCGCAGCTCCTGTTTTGAGTTACAAATGTGAGCAACTGCACCGGTATCGAATACCCAGGAGCTACTACGAGTGCTGGTAAGGTACACATCAATAACATGTATATCATATATACCTTTGACGTTGCCGGCCTTCTTGTCTGCTAAGTATTTGGGGCAGTTCCGCTTCCAGTGACCCGTTCCCTTGCAATAAAAGCACTCTTTTTCAGGCTTGGGTCCATACTTTGGCTTCTTCCAGGCAACAGGCTTGCCAGGCGCGGCAACTCCCTTGCCGTCCTTCTTGAAGTTCTTCTTACCCTTGCCTTTCTTGAACTTAGTGGTTTTATTGACCATCAACACTTGATGTTCTTTCTTGATGTCAACCTTCGCTGATTTCAGCATTGAATATACCTCGGGAATGGACTTCTCCATCCCCTGCATATTGAAGTTCAACACGAAGCTCTTGAAGCTTGGTGGGAGCGAGTGGAGGATTCTGTCAACGACCGCTTCATCTGGGAGATTCATTCCCAGCTGAGACAAGCGGTTGTGCAATCCTGAAATCTTGAGGATGTGCTCACTGACAGAACTGTTCTCCTCCATCTTACAGCTGTAGAATGCGTCGGAGACATCATATCTCTCGACTCGGGCATGAGCTTGGAAAACCATTTTCAGCTCTTCGAACATCTCATATGCTCCGTGGTGCTCAAAACGTTTTTGGAGCCCCGATTCTAAACTGTAAAGCATGCCGCACTGAACCAGGGAGTAATCATCACTATGCGACTGCCAGACGTTCAAAACATCTTGGGCCGCATCGGGAGTAGGTGCATCACCTAGCGGTGCTTCTAGGACATATGATCTCTTGGCAGCTATGAGGATAATCCTCAGGTTACGGACCCAATCCGTATAGTTGCTACCATCGTCTTTCAGCTTGGTTTTCTCTAGGAACGCGTTGAAGTTGAGGGAAAACTGAGCGTGGGCCATTTGATCTACAAGAGATATTGTAAAGAATTTAGACTAAGTTCATGATAATTAAGTTCATCTTAATCAAATTATAATGAACTCCCACTCAAAATGACATCTCTCTAGTCATCTAAGTGATACACGATCCGAATCGAGTAGTCTGTGTCCGATCATCACGTGAGACGGACTAGTCATCAACGGTGAACATCTTCATGTTGATCGTATCTTCTATACGACTCGTGTTCGACCTTTCGGTCTTCCGTGTTCCGAGGCCATGTCTGTACATGCTAGGCTCGTCAAGTGAACCCTAAGTGTATCGCGTGTGTAAATCTGTCTTACACCCGTTGTATGCGAACGTTAGAACCTATCACACCCGATCATCACGTGGTGCTTCGGAGCAACGAGCTTTAGCAACGGTGCACAGTTAGGGGAAACACAATACTTGAAATTTTAGTGAGAGATCATCTTATTTACTACCGTCGTTCTGAGTAAACAAGATGCATAAACATGATAAACATCACATGCAATCAATTAAAGTGACATGATATGGCCAATATCATCTTGCTCCTTGGATCTCCATCTTCGGGGCACCATGATCATCTTGTCACCGGCTCGACACCATGATCTTCATCATCATGATCTCCATCATCGTGTCTTGAAGAAGTCGTCACGCCAACTATTACTTCTACTACTATAGCTAACGTTTAGCAATGAAGTAAAGTAATTACATGGCGTTATTCAGTGACACGCAGGTCATACAATAATTAAGACAACTCCTATGGCTCCTGCCGGTTGTCAAGTTCATCGACATGCAAGTCGTGATTCCCTATTACAAAAACATGATCAATCTCATACATCACACATATCATTCATCACATCTTCGTTCTTGGCCATACCACGTCACATAGCACATGCTGCAAAAACAAGTTAGACGTCCTCTAATTGTTGTTGCAAGTTTTACGTGGCTTCTATAGGATTTCTAGCAAGAACGTTTCTTACCTACGCCAAAACCACAACGTGATTTGTCAACTTCTATTTACCCTTCATAAGGACCCTTTTCATCGAATCCGATCTGACTAAAGTAGGAGAGACAGACACCCGCCAGCCACCTTATGCATCTAGTGCATGTCTGTCGGTGGAACCAGTCTCACGTAAGCGTACGTGTAAGGTCGGTCCGGGCCGCTTCATCCCACAATACCGCCGAATCAAGATTGACTAGTAACGGTAAGAAAGTTGAACAAGATCATACGCCCACAACTGCTTTGTGTTCTACTCGTGCAAGATGCTACGCATAAAACCTAGGCTCTGATACCACTGTTGGGGAACGTAGCATAATTCAAAAAAATTCTACTTCTTCACCAAGATCCAACTATGGATACATCTAGCAACGAGCAAGTAAGAGTGCATCTACATACCGTTATGTAGATCGCGTGCGGAAGCTTTCAACGAAGTGTGGATGAAGTAGTCGAACTCTTCACGTTCTTCGTCACCGATGATCTAGCGCCGAACGGACGGCACCTCCGCGTTCAACACACGTACGGTGCAGCAATGTCACCTCCTTCTTGATCCAGCAAGGGGGGAGGAGAAGTCTTCAGAGATCCGGCAGCACGACGACGTGATGTCGGATGCAGTGGAGATCGCAGCAGGGCTTCGTCGGGCGCCCTGCGTTGGGAGTATGGAGGTATGACGGGAGGGGGAGAGGCGCCAGGGCTTGGGTGCGGCTGCCCTCTCCCCCCCCCCCCACATATATATATATATATAGGGGCCCAGGGGGGGCGCCAGGACCCCCTGCAGATCCAATCTGCAAGGGGGCGGCGGCCAGGGGGTTCCTTGCCCCCCAAGGCAAGTGGAGCCCCCCTCCCCTTTAGGGTTTAAACCCTAGGCGCATGGGGAGGTGGGCCCCCTTGTGGTGCGCCAGCCCTGAGGGCTGGACACTTCCCCTTACGGCCTAGGGGCCCCACCGGGATGGGTGGCCCCACCCGATGGACCCCCGGGGCCCCTCCGGTGGTCCCGGGACGCTCCCGGTGACCCCCGGAGATCACCCGTTGGCCAAAACTGGACTTCCTATATATATATATATATCAATTTTTACCTCCGGAACTCCTCGTGACGTCCGGGATCTCATCCGGGACTCCGAACAACTTTCGGGTTTCCACGTGCATTTATCTCTACGACCCTAGCGTTACCGAACCTTAAGTGTGTAGACCCTACGGGTTCGGGAGACACATAGACATGACCGAGACCACTCTCCGGTCAATAACCAACAGCGGGATCTGGATACCCATGTTGGTTCCTACGTGTTCCTCGATGATCTTCATCGGATGAACCACCGTGTCAAGGATTCACTCAATCCCGTATGTTATTCCCTTTGTCCATCGGTACGGTACTTGCCCGAGATTCGATCGTCGGTATTCCCGATACCTTGTTCAATCTCGTTATGGCAAGTCTCTTTACTCGATCCATAATCCATCATCCCGTGACTAAATACTTAGTCACATTGAGCTCATTATGATGATGTCTTACCGAGTGGGCCCAGAGGTACCTCTCCGTCATACGGAGTGACAACATCCCAGTCTCGGTTCGTACCAACTCAACAGACACTTTCGGAGATACCCGATGTGTACCTTTATAGCCACCCAGTTACGTTGTGACGGTTGGCACACCCAAAGTACTCCTACGGTATCCGGGAGTTGTACAACCTCATGGTCTAAGGAATAAATACTTGACACCGAAAAGCTTATGCATTACGAACTATACGATCTCGTGTTATGCTCAAATTTTGGTCTTGTCCATCACATCATTCTCCTAATGATGTGATCCCGTTATCACTGACATCTCATGTCCATCGTCAGGAAACCGTGACCATCTGTTGATCAACGAGCTGGTAACTAGAGGCCTACCAGGGACTCATTGTGGTCTATGTATTCACACATGTATCGTTGTTTCCGTACAATACAATTCAAGCTAGAATAACAGACGATTATCATGAACAAGGAGATATAATAATAATGCTTTTATTATTGCCTCTAGGGCATATCTCCAACAGTGGATCCATTACTTGAGCACTATATGCCTAGCTTAATGGCTTTAAAGAAAGCGCTGCCAGCGAGACAACTCGGAAGTTTTAGAGAGTCATTTATTTATGTTGTGTGCTTTTATAAAGATTAAAAACAAAAAAATAAAGAGGGGAACCTAAAACTTTTTCAAAAAGAGAAGCGATTGAAAGGTGATGCATTGCGGAAATAAGGGTCGACCTTGAACACTTGTGTTCATGCTTATGGAAACAATGTATAATTTTTCATGGAAGTTTCTCATAAAGAATAATTATCCCCTTGTACAATTCTATTGTATTATAAAAATAATGTGTCAAGTGTTTCCTTTAGGATGATTAAACTGCTTGTTGGTTTGTGCGGTGCAAAAACAGAAACGTTGGCTGTAGTGCGCGATTTTACATTTTTTTTACTGGAATGTCGAAAGGATCCGAAACTTTTTGCAAAGTCTTTCTACACAAATTGTTGATTTTTCCTAATTTTTCCAGAATTTTAAGAGTTACAGAGGTATGGTGAATGTTCAAGTCTTTACAGACTGTCCTGTTTTCACAGATTGCTGGTATAGCTTCATTATTTGCATATGTTTGAATTCTTGTTGAAGCCTCCTTGACTTGGGGACATAGAATATTGATAGCATATTGTGGGTAATGTTTGTTCATAATTATATAATAATGTTAGAGTAGTACATGATGGGGTTTCATTGACCATATGCACTAACCCTGCCACTAAAAGTTCGGTTAAGTTTTGTGTGGATGAAGTGTTCAAGGATCGAGGAGGTCTCGATGTGAGGAGAAGGAGGAGAGTCAAGAGCTCAAGCTTGGGGATGCCCAAGGTACCCAAAGTAACTATATAATGGGAGACATGTTGGATCAACATGAATACTTTAGGGATTATCGCTTGACACAAAAAGGGAAACTATTATGGGATCAAATTTATATGTTGCGTTGGCATGCTCGGCAAAATATGCTTGAGATATGATTATACTTGTTGCTCCAGGATGAAGGCTCCACACCTTCCCTTTTCAAGCAAATTTAATGATAATTAAACCTTAGCTTCTTATGCTAATGGTATATATGATTCCTATGATGTTGAACAAATTGAAGAATTTATTGCTTTTAAGGGTGCTTATCTTTGTTTGAAAAGTATGAAGCTTTCGATGATGATGTTTATAGGCCATAAATTTTGCTATATTGAAATTTTTCTATGAGAATTATGAATATAATTTCGATGTTGATGTGTTTATTGAGAAAGTCTCCGCTGTCCAAGAAGAGACTAATATTTTGCAGGGAACTATGGAAGAAGAAATTCATGACACTGAGAGCTCATTAGTTGAAAAAGATGGCGAGGAGAGCAAAGAACAAAAGGAGGAAGAGCGGATTAGCTACCCATGCTCACATTCTAGTGAGAGTAACTCTTCAACTCATACATTGTTTAACTTCCCTTCGTGCTTACCGAAGGATGAATGCTATGATGATTGCTATGATCCCTTCGATTCGTTTGAAATATCCCTTTTTGATGAAATTGATGCTTGCTATGCTTGTGGCCATGATGCCAATATGAATTTTGCTTATGCTTATGGATATGAACTTTCTATATGCCACTGCTTGAAACTTCTGGCGAGCCAATGTGTCTGCTATAACTCCGACTCGGGCGAGGGGTTGAATGGATCCTCTCTCAACTCTAAGAGTAAGCCGCATGTTGGGCCACGGCCGCGTGAAGCAATTCTCTGGCTCGTCGTATCTCCATTGCTGCTGGCGATTCGCCTTCAACCGGTAAAGCCGCCAGCCGAGTCACTGCAGCAATCGTACTATCCAAGGGGTTAGAATAATCACTCGGCGGTGTGGGTACATGTTGAGGCGGTGTAATAATCAGGCGGAGCGGCTCCGTTGTGCGTGGCTGAGATGGTGTTCCTGCCCCAGGCGCTTCAATCTGGTTTATCATCGGCGGATTGCTGGTCCCTGCTCCAGGCGTGTTGAATAGATTCCTCGCCTCGTAAGCCGGAGGTAGACGGCTCTGATGCCTCCTCCTCATGACTTCTTTAGCCGTGTTTTGATCCAAGGTGAGCCGGAAAGAGTCTGCCTAAATCCGATGTGCCTGAGCGTTCAAAACAGCCCACTCCATAGCCATCCTAGCATTCTCCGCCGCTAGGTCTTCCTTGGCCTTAGCTATCTCATCCCTTAGCTTTGCCACATCCACCTTATGCTGCTCCTGATTATCCGGGGTTACCTCCACCCCCATTAGGGTTGTTAAAGCTTCCAGCAACTCCATCAGAACCTGAGCCGGCAGACGCATAGAGCCGGCCACGCCGGTTGTCGCCACGACCGTAGAATCATAGGTCATAGTAGCTACAGTTGCAGATCCAAGCGCCGGCTGAGTACCGGCCATGAAGATTGCCACCCGGCTTGGTAATTCATAGGGGTCCGGAATACTATCGCCATCGGAACAACCCCCAAGTCGGCCATCTTGTAACTGATACATTGAATCGGTTGATCCGTACGACTCACCGTCAGAGTATACGACCGTCTCTCCGCCAGATACAGAATCTTCCTCAAATTCCGCCCCATGAATGTGTCCAACAAAGGCATGCTTCACAGCGGATCGAACCCGGGCCGGTCGCGCACGCTAGCCGTCTCGATGATGTCGGTGCACATGTCCAGCTTAGGGCCCAGTTCACCGATCTTGCCGATAAAGACGTGAATTCAGCCGAAGGGGACCCGGTACCCGTACTCAATTGAGCCGGCCTCGGGACCCCAGCCTGCATCATCGATGTAGAGCATGTCGCGACAACTCTTGGTCATCCGGCCCACAGCGTATCCTTTGATCCCTTCGAAGTTGTCCTTCAAGAACTCGAAACCACCATGCGCAGGCCCCATGGTGGGCGCCAGCTATCGTGGGGTTAACACAGCAGATGTCCTAGTGCAAGGACTTAGTTGTGGAGCCATCACGCCGAGGTTAGCTTAAAGGGGTTAATTGGGACGAAGACACAAAGAGTTTATACTGGTTCGGCCCCTTGCGGTGAAGGTAAAAGCCTAATCCAGTTTGAGGTGGAATTACGTAGGTTTCGGTTACTAGGGAGCGAATACGCTTGACCTAGCTTTCGATCTCTTCTTTCTTGTCCTAAACCGCCGCCGGGTCATCCCTTTTATATACACAGGTTGACACCCGTCGGTTCATAGAGTCCCGGCCGGCTCATACAACATGTCTGGCTCGATGACTAATTATTCCTACCTTACAACACAAGTCATACATACATGGCGGCTTACACCTACGGGCCTTTACATCCCCTTTGGGCTTCAGGCCCTTAGCAAGCATGTTTCATGAACCGCCATCTTCAACACCTTCATGGCTGTCTTGGTAACCCGCCAACGGCTTAACCCGTCCCCTCCCGGACGGGTTATATCTAATAGTTATATCCCCAACACTTCTCATCTCATTGCTATGCATCTCCTAGAAAGATCTTGTGGGAGCGTAGGATTTTTTTGAAATTGCATGCTACGTTCCCCAACAGTGGCATCATGAGCTAGGTCTATGCGTAGACGATATGCACGAGTAGAACACAAAGAGTTGGGGGCGATAATAGTCATATTTTGTACCACCAACGTCTTACTTTGATTCGGCGGTATTGTTGGAAGAAGCGGCCCGCACCGACATTACATGACCGCATTCATGAGACTGGTTCTACCGACGTGCTTTGCACACAGGTGGTTGGCGGGTGTCTGTTTCTCCAACTTTATTTGAATCGAGTTTGACTATGGCCGGTCCTTGTTGAAGGTTAAAACATCACACTTGACGAAAAATCATTGTGGTTTTGATGCATAGGTAAGAACGGTTCTTGCTAGAAGCCCGTAGCAACCACGTAAAACTTGCAACAACAAAGTAGAGGACATCTAACTTGTTTTTGCAGGGCATGTTGTGATGTGATATGGTCAAGACGTGATGAGTTATACGTTATTGTATGAGATGATCATGTTTTGTAAATTATCGGCAACTGGAAGGAGCCGTATGGTTGTCTCTTTGTTGTATGAATTGCGAACGCCATGTAATTGCTTTACTTTATAGCGATAGTAGTAGAAGCAATAGTTGGCGAGACGACCACGACGCTACGATGAAGATCATGGTGTCAAGCCGGTGACGATGGAGATCATGACGATGCTTTGGAGATGGAGATCAAAAGCACAAGATGATGATGGCCATATCATGTCACATATTTTGATTGCATGTGATGTTTATCTTTTTTATGCATCTTATTTTGCTTGGAACGACGGTAGCATTATAAGATGGTCCCTTACAAAATTTCAAGGTACAAGTGTTCTCCCTGAGTATGCACCGTTGCGACGGTTCGTCGTGCCAAGATACCACATGATGATCGGGTGTGATAAGGTCTACGTTCACATACAACGGGTGTAAGACAGTTTTGCACGTGCAGAATACTCGGGTTAAACTTTTCGAGCCTAGCATGTACAGACATGGCCTCGGAACACTGGAGACCAAAAGGTCGAGCATGAATCATATAGTAGATATGATCAACATAAGATGTTCACCATTGAAAACCACTCCATCTCACGTGATGATCAGACATGGTTTAGTTAGTTTGGATCACGTGATCAATTATATGACTTCAGGGATGTCTATCTAAGTGGGAGTTCTTTAGTAATATGATTAATTGAACTTAATTTATCATGAACTTAGTCCTGATAGTTTTTGTATATCTATGTGGTAGATCAATGGCCCGTGCTACCGTTCCCTTGAATTTTAATGCGTTCCTAGAGAAAGCTAAGTTGAAAGATGATGGTAGCAACTACACGGGCTGGGTCCGTAACTTGAGGATTATCTCATTACTGCACAGAAGAATTATGTCCTTGAAGCACCGCTAGGTGAAAGGCCTGCTGCAGGAGTAACTCCTGATGTTATGAACGTCTGGCAAGCTCGATCTAATGACTACTTGATAGTTCAGTGTGACATGCTTTACTGCTTAGAATCGGGACTTCAAAGACGTTTTGAACGTCATGGAGCATATGAGATGTTTCAAGAGTTGAAGTTAATATTTCAAGCAAATGCCCGAGTTGAGAGATATGAAGTCTCCAACAAGTTCTATAGCTGCAAGATGGAGGAGAACAGTTCTGTCAGTGAACACTTACTCAGAATGTCTAGGTACCATAACCACATGACTTAGCTTGGAGTTAAAGTTCATGATGATAGTGCTATTGACAGAGTTCTTCAATCACTGCCACCAAGCTATAAAGGCTTCATGATGAACTATAATATGCAAGGGATGGAGAAGACTATTCTCGAGCTCTTCGCAATGCTCAAAGCTGCGGAGGTAGAAATCAAGAAGGAGCATCAAGTGTTGATGGTTAACAAAACCACAAGTTTCTAGAAAAAGGGCAAGGGAAAGAAGGGGAACTTCAAGAAGAATAGCAAGCCAGTTGCTACTCCCAGGAAGAAACCCAAGTCTGGAGCCAAGCCTGAAACTGAGTGCTTCTATTGCAAAGGGACTGGTCACTCGAAGCGAAACTACCCCAAGTATTTGGCGGATAAGAAGGATGGCAAAGTGAACAAAGGTATATTTGATATACATGTTATTGATATGTACCTTACTAATGCTCGTAGTAGCGCTTGGGTATTTGATACTGGTTTGGTTGCTCATATTTGTAACTCAAAACAGGGGCTACGTATTAAATGAAGATTGGCGAAGGACGAGGTGACGATGCGCGTGGGAAATGGTTCCAAATTCGATGTGATTGCCGTCGGCAAGCTACCTCTACATCTACCTTTGTGGTTAGTTTTAGACCTAAATAATTTTTATTTGGTGTCAGCGTTGAGCATGAACATTATATCTGGATCTTGTTTGTTGCGAGACGGTTATTCATTTAAATCAGAGAATAATTGCTGTTCTACTTATATGAGTAATATCTTTTATGGTCATGCACCCTTGATGAGTGGTCTGTTTTTGTTGAATCTCGATTGTAGTGATACACACATTCATAATATTGAAGCCAAAAGATGCAAAGTTGATAATGATAGTGCAACATATTTGTGGCACTGTCGTTTAGGTCATATTGGTGTAAACCGCATGAAGAAACTCCATGCACATGGACTTTTGGAATCACTTGATTATGAATCATCTGATACTTGCAAACCATGCCTCATGGGTAAGATGACTAAAACTCCATTCTCCGGAACAATGGAGCGAGCAACTGACTTATTGGAAATAATACATACTGATGTATGCGGTCCAATGAGTGTTGAGGCTCGCGGCGGGTATCTTACTTTCTGACCTTCATAGATGATTTGAGCATATATGGGTATATCTATTTAATGAAACATGAGTCTGAAACATTTGAAAAGTTCAAAGAATTTCAGAGTGAAGTAGAGAATCGTCGTAACAAGAAAATAAAGTTTCTACGATCTGATCGTGGAGGCGAATATTTGAGTTACGAGTTTGGTCTTCATTTGAAACAATGTGGAATAGTTTCACAGCTCACGCCACCTGGAACACCACAGCGTAATGGTGTGTCCGAACGTCGCAACCGTACCTTATTAGATATGGTGCGATCTATGATGTCTCTTACCGACTTACCACTATTGTTTTGGGGTTAAGCATTAGAGACAGCTGGATTCACATTAAATAGGGCACCATCTAAATCCGTTGAGACGACACCGTATGAACTGTGGTTTGGCAAGAAACCTAAGTTGTCGTTTCTTAAAATTCGAGGTTGCGATGCTTATGAGAAAAAGCTTCAGCCTGGTAAGCTCGAACCCAAATCGGAGAAGTGCGTCTTCATAGGATACCCAAAAGAAACTGTTGGGTACACCTTCTATCACAGATCCGAAGGCAAGATTTTTGTTGCTAAGAATGGATCCTTTCTAGAGAAGGAGTTTATCTCGAAAGAAGTGAGTGGGAGGAAAGTAGAACTTGATGAGGTAATTGTACCTTCTCTCGAATTGGAGAATGGCTCATCACAGAAAATCGTTCCCGTGATGCCTGCACCAATTAGTGAGGAAGCAAATGATGATGATCATGAAACTTCAGATCAAGTTACTACCGAACCACGTAGGTCAAACAAAGTATGTGTCGCACCAGAGTGGTACGATAATCCTGTTCTGGAAGTCATGTTACTCGACCATGACGAACCTATGAACTATGAGGAAGCGATGATGAGCCCAGATTCCACAAAATGGCTTGAGGCCATGAAATCTGAGATGGGATCCATGTATGAGAACAAAGTGTGGACATTGGTTGACTTGCCCGATGATCCGCAAGCCATTGAAAATAAATGGATCTTTAAGAAGAAGACCGACGTCGATGGTAATGCTACTGTCTACAAAGCTCGACTTGTTGCAAAAGGTTTTCGACATGTTCAAGGAGTTGACTATGATGAGACCTTCTCACCCGTAGCGATGCTTAAGTCTGTCCGAATCATGTTAGCAATTACCGCATTTTATGACTATGAAATCTGGCAAATGGATGTCAAAACTGCATTCCTTAATGGATTTATCAAAGAAGAGTTGTATATGATGCAACCACAAGGTTTTGTCGATCCTAAAGGTGCTAACAAAGTGTGCAAGCTCCAGTGATCCATCTATGGACTGGTGCAAGCATCTCAGAGTTGGAATATACGCTTTGATGAGGTGATCAAAGCATATGGTTTTATACATACTTTCAGAGAAGCCTGTATTTACAAGAAAGTGAGTGGGAGCTCTATAGCATTTATGATATTATATGTGGATGACATATTGTTGATTGGAAATGATGTAGAATTTCTGGATAGCATAAAAGGATACTTGAATAAGAATTTTTCAATGAAAGACCTCGGTGAAGCTGCTTATATATTGGGCATCAAGATCTATAGAGATAGATCAAGATGCTTAATTGGACTTTCACAAAGCACATACCTTGATAAAGTTTTCAAGAAGTTCAAAATGGATCGGTCAAAGAAAGGGTTCTTGCCTGTGTTACAAGGTGTGAAGTTGAGTCAGACTCAATGCCCGACCATTGCAGAAGATAAAGAGAAAATGAAAGTCATTCCCTATGCTTCAGCCATAGGTTCTATCATGTATGCAATGTTGTGTACCAGACCTGATGTATGCCTTGCTATAAGTCTAGCAGGGAGGTAGCAAAGTAATCCATGAGTGGATCATTGGACAGCGGTCAAGAACATCCTGAAGTACCTAAAAAGGAATAAGGGTATGTTTCTCATTTATGGAGGTGACAAAGAGCTCATCGTAAACAGCTACGTCAATGCTAGCTTGGACACTGATCCGGATGACTCTAAGTCACAAACCGGATACGTATTTTTGTTGAACGGTGGAGCTGTCAGTTGGTGCAGTTCCAAGCAGAGCGTCGTGGCGGGATCTATGTGTGAAGCGGAGTACATAGTTGTTTTGGAAGCAGCAAATGAAGGAGTCTGCATGAAGGATTTCATATCCGATCTAGGTGTAATACCTAGTGCATCGGGTCCAATGAAAATCTTATGTGACAACACTGGAGCAATAGCCTTGGCGAATGAATCCAGGTTTCACAAGAGAACCAAGCACATCAAGAGACGCTTCAACTCTATCCGCGATCAAGTCAAGGAGGGAGACATAGAGATATGCAAAATACATACAGATCTGAATGTTGCAGACCCGTTGACTAAGCCTCTTCCACGAGCAAAATATGATCAGCACCAAGACTCCATCGGTGTTAGAATCATTACTATGTAATCTAGATTATTGACTCTAGTGCAAGTGGGAGACTGAAGGAAATATGCCCTAGATGCAATAATAAAGTTGTTATTTATATTTCGTTATATCATGATAAATGTTTATTATTCATGATAAAATTTATTAACCGGAAACTTGATACATGTGTGGATACATAGACAAAACACAGTGCCCCTGGTAAGCCTCTACTAGACTAGCTCGTTAATCAAAGATGGTTGGGTTTCCTAACCATAGAGATGTGTTGTCATTTGATGAACGGGGTCACATCATTAGGAGAATGATCTGATGTACATGACCCATCCATTAGCTTAGCATAAGGATCATTTAGTTTTATTGCTATTGCTTTCTTCATGACTCATACATGGTCCTCTGACTATGAGATTATGCAACTCCCGAATACCGGAAGAACACCTTGTGTGCTATCAAACGTCACAACGTAACTGGATGATAATAAAGATGCTCTACAGGTGTCTCCGAAGGTGTTTGTTGAGTTAGCATAGATCGAGATTAGGATTTGTCACTCCGTGTATCGAAGAGGTATCTGTGGGCCCTCTCTGTAATGCACATCACTATAAGCCTTGCAAGCAATGTGACTAATGAGTTAGTTACGGGATGATGCATTACGGAACGAGTAAAGAGACTTGCCGGTAACGAGATTGAACTTGGTACGATGATACCGATGATCGTATCTCGGGCAAGTAACATACAGATGACAAAGGGAATGACGTATGTTGTTATGCAGTTTGACCGATAAAGATCTTCGTAGAATATGTAGGAGCCAATTTGAGTATCTAGGTTCCGCTATTGGTTATTGACTGGAGATGTGTCTCGGTCATGTCTACATAGTTCTCGAACGCGTAGGGTCCACACGCTTAACGTTCGATGACGATTTGTATTATGAGTTATGTGACGTTTGATAGCAGACAAGGCATTCCTCCGGTATCCGGGGGTTGCATAATCTCATAGTCTGAGGAATATGTATTTGACATAAAGAAAGCAGTAGCGCTAAAACTAAACGATCAATACGCTAAGCTAACGGATTGGTCATGTCCAATCTTATCATTATCCTAATGATGTGATCTCATTAATCAAATGACAACACATGTCTATGGTTAGCAAACTCAACCATCTCTGATTAATGAGCTAGTCTAGTAAAGGCTTACTAGGGACACTGAGTATTGTCTATGTATCCACACATGTATCAAGTTTCCGGTAAATACAATTCTAAAATAAATAAAAGACATTTATCATGATATAAGGAAATGTAAATAACAACTTTATTATTGCCTCTAGGACATATTTCCTTCAATAAGATTCACTCCTCCTGCTCTGATAATGGAACAACCACTGACCACAACGATGACGCCCATCCGGCCGCCGGCGCCTACACCAAAGACTACAATTGTCGCTTCCGAGACCCCAAGGGGATGCGACCGGCAAGGTCTTCTCCGCAAGTACAATACGGTGATGATAACATATATCTAGTTTATATATCATTTTAGGCTTATCATATCTTGGTGATGATGAACATCTTGTGTCCGGTCATATCTATGTGATAATGAAACTTGCTACGCCCTATATATGTTTGCTATTGCTATGTTCAAATTATGTCTGCATAAATATTGATCACGTTGCACAGGTAGAATATACTCCCTCTGTCCCATAATATAAGAATGTTTTTGATTTTACATTAATGTCAAAAACGTTCTTATATTATGAGACGAAGGGAGTAGATTTGAGAGGGACGATTATGAACGCGGAGAAACAAGACGTGATTAGTCATTGTCCGCGAGGGTGCAGACACGCAGAGGGCACATTTACGAGCTGCGGTCCTAGATGCTCTTAGGAGGCTCATTTTCCGCATCGATATATGTGGCTCCCAATTGTTAAGCCGTACGGACTACATATACGTGCGCTGGGATGAAAGCAGATATAGCTTCACACAAGAGAAGACCAAGTTTACACAATTATAATTAAGCTGCCGCTGCCGCATGCACGACGACGAAACATTCTGAAGTGTCAAATATGCTTTGCCGCGTACATCTCTTTCACAAGACTAGGTACGAAACATTCTGCGGCCGTGTGGAACGAGCAGGTCCATACGTTTGCCTATGCTTACACTCGTACTCGTCCTAGAGTTCCAACGGGCGTTTTTCATGCATACATTCGATTTCCGATTCGATCGTCACCTTTTTTGATTGAATGGAAAACAGACTGTACTTATTTTTAGTTTATTTGTTTTATCTAAGAGAAGATAAAGTTATACACATGTAGGTAAACGAAGGGCTCTGTGGTAGAATCTTCCACCTCTTTCCATCACAAACTTTGAGCACCATATTAGTCATGCCCAGTATCCATTTTAACTTCTCCATCTTTCTTTCATTCATTTTTGTTTAGTTGAGGCATAGTCTTGCAGCCCGAGATGTCTAATTCACATTCTTATCTGTGCGGGTTAGGCGCCACAATATGACACCCTAACATCACTCGTCTTGTTAGCATGTGAGAAAATGCAGTGTGAATTCTCTCAAGTTGAGACGAAAATGCAATCTGGGTTAAATATTACTGACTTCTATTTGCAGTGCCGTGTTTTTTTTACAGTATTCGTATATGTAATCTTAGTGGAGTAAATTCAGGTTGCCTGGTCTGTGGAGCGCACCAATACATCTAAGTATACTTCAAAACGCTTTTGTGAGTGATCCTCTCAAGCTCATCAGTTCACTTTATACACAAGACAGGTACTCCCTCCGTCCCAAAATACTTGTCATCAAAATGGACAAAAAAGGATGTATCTAGAACTATAATACATCTAGATACATCGTCTTTTATTCATTTTGATGACAAGTATTTCCGGACGGAGGGAGTATTTATTAAACAAACAATATGCTATTTGTAAAACATGTGTTTTTGCTGTTAGTGCACCAGGCCACCAGTCAAGGAAGATGAGAAGATCCCAAGAACGCAAACAACAAATGCAACATTTTCTCTTTACTCTTTCTGCAACAAACAAGTCAGCCTAAAATGGATGTTTACATTTGTTTGAACATAATAAAACAAGAAATTGAAAGATCTCGTGTTGGAATTGCGCTATCCTCCGTATCTTCACACGTTGGCCCCGTATTGGATTCGGGGGCTTCATTCAAGCTTGTTTTGGTTGCAGCACAGTTGACAATCTAAGCCTTAAACAGATTGAAAAGACCAGCATACTGTGAATATCCATCAGACAAGTGGAGGCACGAGCATGAAAAATAATGTTCCCGCAGTTCACAAATAATCCCTCCGTCCGGAATTACTTGTCGCCGAAATGGATGTATCTAGACGTATTTTTAGTTCTAGATGCATCAATTTCTATCAATTTCCGTGACAAGTAATTTGGGACGGAGGAGTAGATGATACCCTTTGGACATGGCAAAGTCGCCAACATAAAACAAGTTATGGACATGAGTAAAGTTTCCAACATACTACTTTGACCATTATTACTTTTCATGAATATGTTAGCAATACATTTAAAAATCATAAGATGGAAATAGTTTTCATGACAAATCATAATATATCATATATTCATAAAGTCAAAGCTAGAGAAGTTTGACTGCACGCTTTCTAGGATGTCATCTATTTCTAGATAATATAGGCAGTAGTAGGTAGTACACGAGTACCTGAGGGGCTTTCTTTGGACAGCAAGAGTAGCGCCAACTGACGGGCCAGCAAGCTCAAGTGGCTTTTTTAAAACAAAAACAAAGTCAATATACAAACAAATAATAGTGGAAGAAGCTAAATAACAACATGCATTTAGAGATAAGAGCTAATGAATACGTACAAGGTCACAAAGGACAAGAGGCGGCATAACATAGCTCTACCGTATTAATGATTTTGAGCAAATTATTACAATCAAATGCAGTGTAACCCAGTCCATCATATAGTGCTGGTTAGCGTTCGTTTTAATTAATGAGGTGATACAAAACAATCTGCTATTATCAGTAGCATGATGAGCTCTGTTAAGGAATAAACAGATAAATAGCACATGAACATCCTAGGATACAGTAGACAGATTGTGCTAAAATAGATAAAACATTGGGAGTTTCCTCTATTACTTCTCTTACAGTGTTCTTTATCATACCAATTGAATCCCAATTCATATCAACTTGTCAAAACAACATGCATCTGGCTCTTGTGAAAAAATTGGCAGAATGTGTAAGGATATTGTAAAAGCCATCCATTACAACATAAAAAAAAAATTAGATGACTGCAACAAGAAAAATGTGTTGTGGTTGTAAACCAGCAAGGGGTTCTTTACGAATACCAGAATATGTATTTATGCATGAAAAAGGAACATAAGTTTATTTGCTGTCCATATTTAAGAGGAAAAATGATTACTATCTAGCGCAAGGGTACAACTCGCAAGGAAGGACCAAAAAAGAGTACCAGTACTCAAGGCCAAATAGAGTACTAAAACACGTATGAAAAAAAATTAGAAGAAAAAAATATACCTCCAGCTCGTCCTCAGCCTTGCGCTTCAGATGGTTATTACCACGGGAACTCAAATTGCCTGTTTGGCCCGGGGTCCTTCCAGAACATCCTTCCAAAGATGATCCTTGAACAGGAATCACATGTTTATTGTCAGGCTTAGCTTGATACGATACCAGCTCATGAACCACAGCTGGATAGAAATTCACGGGGTTATTTGCAGGAATCCCCTCAGATTCCTTATGTAAACTATTGAAACAAATGCCCAACCCATTTGTTGGACCAGCATTGCTTGAAGTAGATGGCATACTTATTGGTTGTGTAACTACATCAGACACGGCAATGTTCCCAGGAGCAGATGTACTTCCAAGAAAGCGCCCTGGATGTTCATGCTCAACAGATTCTGTGTGAAGATTTGAATGTCCATTCAAAATATTTTGGGTTTCTTTACTTGATACACTAGGGGCCAACAAAGAAGTACTTTGATAGCCAGCAGAACGATCTACAGCAGATTGAGGATCACTCCAACTTTCAGAGGCCAAAGGATTTCCAACTTGACAATCAGCTGTAACATCATTCCTAGAATTAACACCCAATGGATTTCCAACTTGAACATCAGCTGTAACATCATTCCTAGAAACAGCACGACTGTTCCTAGCTGCTGTTCTGGAAGAACGAGGAGGGCGTACTCCACCAGGAAAAACGAACAAAGGGATATCTTTTCTTTTTACATGGGACACATCAATATCCATTCCTTCTCTCCGATGTACATAAGCAAGAACTGCGACCTTAAACTCATTTACGATTCCTCTGATGTCAAATTGCTCGGGTTCTTGAGGTTGGGCGGTTTCTTTTCTCCAAAGACCCATGAAGTAAAAGCTATGCAACGGCCTGGATCCATCTGAGAAATCTCGGGGATGAGGATGTGCAAGGAGCATCTCATGCGTATATCGCTCAAACTGCATCACAGCCAAAATCGCATATTAA
>LR738713.1:157863498-157882582 GCA_902687465.1 Secale cereale
AAGCTATTTTGGTAGATCCATTATAGGCAGATAAATGCAGAAAATCAGACAGCATATTGTAACATTTGGTGTCAACTCTTGCTTGAAACCAAATGGAACATAATGTATTCTTTTAGAATGAAGCAAAATATTCTCCTGTTCTGTTGGCCTCCTCATATAAAGTTTCCTCTCCTTCCCTAATAATGCATGTATGTTCATACTTTAAAGCATACTCTTGCAGCAAGAAGAACCATACGTTTGAGTACACCCCACGGCGCTTCCCCCAGTATCTCATGAACCTTAAGGTTGTGCGGAAACTCTGGATTTAAGAAGGAAAAAAAGGGTTTTAGTTCACAGAATAATAATAACATGTTTACATGAGAAACGGGTGACACATACCGGAATGTTTGGGACCAATCGTAAGATTTGATCCGTAACTCGACATCCATTTAAACTACGAACAGCCTGTTCATCAACATTGTGCAGTATGGAGTCCTGAGAAAGATCAAGATCCTGAAATGGAATCATCTAACATGATCAGGAATTGCTATCGAACATCACAAGAACATGTTATGAAATGATACGCAAGACAAACAAAACTAGGGAATAAAATGCTAAGCTCCGTTTTCAGTCTTCCATTTTTTGAGATGCAAATGCTTCCAATTCTATACTCATTTACTACAATGAGTACAAGATAAATATAACATACAGTACCAATATATTGTTTAAATAACAAAGCTGTAAAACAAAACTTACGTCAGGAATCACCACATGTGCGAGGTTTGCATATAAAAGGTCAATAGACACCCCACAAAGTTTGAACCCCAGAACAGGCACATGAGCATCTGGTACTGGATGTAATTCAGAAACCTCTGGCATCTCAGCTAGCATATCGTGAAGATACCGGAAGAAGTAGTCCTACGGAAAATGAAATGACCATTGGACACAGTAAGATAGTGATACCTTAGGAATTTTTACTTTTATTAGTAACAGATCCTCTTACAGTTCGACTTGCATGTCTTGGACCCACACATAGCGTATCAATATCTGCGCCAGGACCGTGCACCTGGGCAATAAGTAACAGAATAGGTAGGACCACAACAGTTAATTTAGGTGACAAAGATAGAAAACCTTGCAAAGCGGCAAAAGTATATATCTTTATCATTAAACATAACTAAAACCACCAGACTACATGGATATATGCATAGTGACTAATTCACTTGCATTGTTGATAGAAAAAACATACTACCCCCGTCCGGAATAAGTTGTCGCTGAAATGGATGTATCTAGACATATTTCAGTGCTAGAAGAATCCGTTTGAGCGACAAGGCGACAAGTAATTCCGGACGGAGGGAGTACAATAGGCAAAAAGCATGAAAACACTGTAACAGCTAACAAGTATTTCTGTAGAAATAAGAACTAGTACACAAGAAAAGGCGTAACAGAGTACCCCAAGGCGGTATGAACCAAATGTGAAGATCTTAGCATTCGCTTCTTGCACAAACTGCTCGCCATAACCGCTCACTCTAGTGGCCTTCTTAATCCATGTTTTCACAGTCTGCCAGGACAAACAACAAGTCATCTTGAAACCGGCCTACCCAAAATATAAGCACATCACAGAGTATGCTCAAACCTGGTCAAGTTTGCCTAAGACCTCTTCTCGAGAGACAGCCTCCTCTTGACTCTCGTACAAGCCCGCGTCAGCAAGAAACTGGTTAACACCAATATAACAACATATGAGCAAAACATATTAAATAAGAGAGCAGCAGAAAATTTACAAATTCTTGCTCCATCTGACACCCATGCCACACAGGCTCGCACCTTTTCGACCTCGGCTGTCTGAATGACATCCTTCTCGGTCGGCCCGCTTAACGAGATTGGCTCAGAGATGACAAGATAACCAGGATTGCTCTTCACCATCGAGGCTCCCAAATTATTATTTTTATTTTTCGATGAAATGTCGATAGTACAAGTTGTATATAAAGCAAAGCAGGGTGCTGGGCTAAACTGCACCGATACGGATACATAAATTCGGCATTTTGGAAAAGCACCAATACGCCAATACAGGGATACGTTTTACTATTTTTTAATTCACAAGAAAATATATGTATAGAAGCTAGGAACAGCAGATTCCTTTCTTGTTGGCTCTACTGTGGATGCCGAAGCAGCTCCAAGCCCCTCCAACTGACAATGTTGATGCCCTGTTCCAACTCCAAGTTCCAATGAGGTACAATTAGACTTTTACTAAGTGTAAAATGAATATGGAGCATCGAATCAAATCATTAGTTAGTTGTATATCTATCATGGCATAACATGTAAGGTGGAACCTGAAAATCAATCAGCTAACATGCAAAAGGAGAAACAATCACTTTAAACGGTAATATTTTAGGTCTGACTGTTAAAAACAACAACAGTACCACTATATTCCCAATCATAAACAAGACTTGGGGCGTCTATCATGCCAACAATACCACTAGTACTAATGTGTTAACCAATTTCGGCCAGTATAACCAAGACAAAGCTCCTGCTCTCTCAAATTGCTTGTTACTGCTAAGCTTTGATTTCAGGTCAAGACGCTGCAGATAAAACAACTTACTCTTTTCCTTTTCATATATCTTCAATCATTGCATGTTTCACTGCTGGCATGTTTAAACCAAAACAATTGCTCTGAAAAAAAAAACTACAATTTGTAAACATTTGGCCCTACAAGCATTATCACAATTCACAAACACCTATCAAGCAACATATTTTCACATGTAAACTTGAATATGCACTCGAAAATTCATGCAGCAAGTACTCATCAAGAAATAATCATCACTATATTCTCACAACATCAAATCTACAGCAAGTACCTACCCAATAAAAAAATCAGGAAAGACATTTGAACAAACAGAGGATGCAAGAGGAAGGGAGGGAGGGGGTGAGGGAGGAACGAGGGAGAAGGGATGACAAAGGAGTGATGGCTACCTGCCTATGGACTGGTCGCCGGCGTAGCTCCGGGCGGCGGCGTTGCTGGGCGAGAACGGCTGCTCCAGGGAGGGCGGCGCTGCTGGTGGGAGCAGCTGCTCGACGGAGGGAGGCGCTGCTGGTGGGAGCGGCTGCGCGATGGAGGGAGGCGCTGCTGGGCTCCTGTACCGGCGGCGAGGCGGCGGAGGCTTCGGCCGGCTGGGGGCGCCACGGCGGCGGGCCGGCGGCGGCAAGGAGGGGAGGAGGAGCCGGAAAGGACGGGGGTCGGTGGTGGCCGGTGGACATTAGAGGATGTCCAGCCGCGCCCCCAACAGGCCCCGCGACTTTTTTCGCCCCGGCGGAAAAAAATAACCAGTCGCGCCCCAAAACATCAAAATCCGCCGGCTCGGTCCATTTTTTGGCCCCGCGATCCGAGGTCGAACCAGCGCACTGGGGCGCT
Organism: Secale cereale; assembly: GCA_902687465.1. Lineage (NCBI taxonomy): Eukaryota > Viridiplantae > Streptophyta > Magnoliopsida > Poales > Poaceae > Secale > Secale cereale. The sequence goes on from LR738713.1 coordinate 157,866,884, forward strand.
TGAGGGCTTCGGTGAAAGGGAAAATTGCGTATGGGTCACCACTGTCAGGCGAAAACGCATCTTGCACGTCCAGATTCGCCCCCCGCCATGCCGATCCCGGCGCCGCCCACCCACCCACCGCCGCTAGATAGGCCATTCCCCGCCGAAAAATAGAAAGGGTTCCGCCGCGGCATCCTCCACCCCCGTTCCTAGGCTAGCTTTCCGGCATTTCGGGCGCGCAGAGTTGGGATACCGGCGGGTGCGCGCCTACCACGCCCGCCAGGTGTTCGGCGATTTGTCTGCCCGACGATGGACTCGGACGACGAGGAGGCGCTCGTGGCGCTGCTGGAGGAGGAAGTCGATGTCGACGCCCAAGATGAAGAGCATCTCATGGTCCTCGCCGCCCTGGACAGCCTGCTCGCGAGCAATGCAAAGCCACGGCGAGGTGGCTCGGCGTCGGGCCGGCTGAAGGCAAAGCAGAGGCATCGACTGGAAGGCTATTGCTTGCTCTACTCCGACTACTTCGCCGACGCTCCACTGCACGGCGACAAAGTATTTCGGCGCCGTTATCGGATGAGCCGAAAGCTCTTCCTCGAGATTTTGAATTCCATCCGGGAGTTCGACGGCTACTTCAAGTGCAAGAAGGATTGAACCGGCACACGTGGATTGACCTCACTTCAGAAGTGCACGACATCTATGAGGAGGCTTGCATGGAGCTCCTGGTGATTCACTGGAAGACTATGGACGCATGGCCGAATCCACGACCATTGAGTGTTTCTACAAGTTTTGTAGAGGCAATGGTGGCGGTGTTTGGACCGCAATACTTGAGACCATCCAATGTTGAAGACACTGCTCGGATCCTAGCACATAATGCAGCAAGAGGATTTCCTGAGATGCTTGGAAGCATCAACTGCATGCATTGGAAATGGAAGAACTGCCTATTTGCTTGGCAGGGGATGTACAAAGACGCCAAAAGGCGGTTGAAGTGTCGTACTTGAGGAAGTGGCCACACACGACCTCTGGATTTGGCACTCCTTCTTTGGTATGCCAGGAACTCACAATGACATCAACGTACGGCGGTGCTCTCATGTCTTTGCCAAGCTTGTTAAAGGTCATTCTCCTCTGGTGAACTTCGAGGTCAATGGGCGGCACTACAACGAGGGATACTACCTAGCATATGGCATCTATCCGAGATGGTTCACATTTGTGAAGACTATCTCAAACCATGTGCCAGGAGGTAAGAACTCCCACTTTGCGAAAGTTCAGGAGACTTGCGGGGAGGATGTCGAGCGGGCATTTTATGTGCTCCAATCTCGATTTGCTGTTGTCCGGTACCCTGCTCAAACCTGGTCGAAAGATCAAATATGGGAGATCATGACTTGTTGTGTCATCTTGCACAACATGATCATTGAGAGCGGGCAGGAAGAGCTAGTGTTTGACACTAAACCATATTACAGGCAGGATCCTCTTCCATAAGTTGATCATCATCTACCGGCAACCTGAACGACCTTCCTCAATATGCGTTAGGAGATCCTAGACCCACTGGTGCATCAACAACTGCAGCAGGATCTGGTGGAGCACCTATGAAGACTCAAGGACAACACCTAGATGGACGTGTGATGAAATATGAGTTTTTATTTTGTTGAACTATATAATTTGTATTGAACTATTTGATTTGATTTCTATTGATTTTCTGTAATGAACTATGGGATAAAAATAGCTTCTGTTGAATTTGTGCCGAAACAGGCCGAATACGGGCCGAAATTGGTCATTTTGCGGCGATAGTGGGCCAATTTACGTTGAAAGTGGGCTAAAAAGTGGGCCATTTTATGACAAAAGTGGGCTGGAATCGCCACCTGGGGCGGCCGGGAACCCAATCGCGCCCACGCCATTTTTCAGCCAGCGCGCGCCCAAAGCGGCATTATTTCAAGCCCCTGGTGGGGCGAACGGCTGGAGATGCTCTTAGCCGGCACGAGCTGTCAAAATAAATGAAACAAAAAAAATTTGAGATAGACCAGCTATGAATTTGGTTCGGTTTTATGGTTAGTTTTCTTAAGCTCTACAATGAATTATTTTATTTTATTTTGAGGGGACAATGAATCAAATTTGATAGGACATCTTGGGAGAATTTCATACGTCACATTATGTTTGCAACTCCATTTGCATTCTTACATGATGAGATTGCCCATATAAAATTAAGCTTATTTCGTAGTGCCTATGCAATTTCATTAAAATCAACTTGATATGTGAATATGGCATAGAAAAAAAAATCTTGGTTAGTGGTATTTGCATATCTTGTGATGATATTGTCATGCTATCTTTAAATAATTTGTGTAATCTATATCTATGTCTATACCTAATACTAAAGGGAGGAAGTTTTCATAATTCTCCTTCCTTCATCCTTTTATCTCCGTTCATTTTGTGTAAACCAGAAAAATTGAAGGCTGAGATTTAGTGAAAAACGATAGGTTCGTCTCAGATTTTTGTGATGGTTGAGATTTAATAAAAACAATAGGTTCATCTCAGATTTTTGTGAGCCGCCCACGTGGGCTGCACACAATTTCCCAGTATGGGCCTGGCTCTACAGTTTTAGTTGCTGTGATTTCTACCTTGCATGTCTCCATAGCGTGATGGAGATCAGAAAACAGGTACATGCACGTCTCTACTTTTTGCTTTTGTGTTTGGTCTCTATGAAATTCATCTACCAGACTAAATCAAATATTTATATGGATATGATCACAACTTTGAGATGCTTATGATTCATCAACAGGTCGATTCTGCCATGCAAACGATGGCAACCTCTTGTCCATGGAGCGGGGAGTGGATCATGACGGCAATCGTGTACGACGGCGATGTGAGCGCGCCTACAGGCACTCCCCGATGTTGGCGATGACCACTAGGTGGACGAGCGACCGCGGCGCTAGCGCGGCAGCAGGGGCTTGCCGATGTCGGCGATGACCACCAGGCGGACATCGACAGTCGTGTGATCGTGTACGACGGCAACACGAGCGTGGCCGTACTCGAATTGGACGTCATGGTCGTAATGCTTGATAGAATATTGCGCCATCCAACTCGGTGGGCATGGTTCGAGGCCGGTCCGATCCCTGACCAAACCGCCGGCAGACCGGGACGCATCAGACCGAGTAGTCCGACGATCCTGTTTTCTGGACCGGCGGTGCTCCAGACCAGGCCAGGCCGAGTGGACCGATGAGTGATGACGAGCGGAGGCAGGAGGCCATGTTGACCGTTGCAACGGCGCATGGAGGCAGGAGGCAGTGAATGGTGAGTGCAGAAGACGTCTACGACGTGGACACTGGCAACGGCGAATACGGCAAGGTAGCCACCGTGTCGGGCAGCCATGGCAACCCCGGTGAGCTCTTGCACCTGCTGGCGCTGCCCATGAGCTCCGAGGTCCCAGTTCAGCTGCATCAACATCCAGCAGGCACCTACACATGCCCATGCCTATGGCGCCGCGGGCAGCGAGTACATCGGACAGAAAGAGGACGATGCATACAACTTTAATACACTGGCTGTATAACCTATTCGTAGATGTCTCCTGTGTGCTCACATGTATTGAATGTATAACCACATGACCGCACACGCCCATGCCTATGGCGCCGTCGACGACAAGTACATCGGACATGGATGGCACGTGTCAGAGTTGTAGTTTTTCTTCAGTTTCCTCAGAGATACTGGGACATGCAACATGAGATCCCTTGATCTCGGGCTGTGTAACTAAGATGATCTACTCTATAAGTGTCCTTTTCACTTTATCATTTTTATGTGCTAATAAATCACTACACTTAGCAAGAATTCCCTTCACCAACAAAGCCGGCGCTTCAAGGGTGTGGAGGAGGTGTAACACATGGTCACCATCACCCTTTCTCTCTAGAGCTGGTGTGTGTACTTTACCCTGGATGTTCAGGGATGTCTTACAAAGAGAACAATTCGGACCTTAGTTGTATACTTGATGTATACCTGTGTATATATATTTGATGGAGCACTCTAATTTGGACTGGGAATTACACTACTATATAATTTTCTTTCAACTCGCTAACTCAATTTACTTATATTTTTGAACACTATTATAATTTTAAATAACATAATCTATACAATGTTTTCCAAAAAGATGTTTATTTACATCTGCTTATATCACTTTGATGTGAGATGGGTTTTAACTACTGGTCTCTAAATGATTTTGTCAGAGTCGTTGTTACTAATTACCTTATCTAAGCTACACAACATGTAGTGCATGCAGTGTGCGTTTTCATAGACAAATGATTAATTATTATGCCTACATCTTTTTACACCATCACATGGTGTGAAGAGAAATGTGGGGAGACAGATAGGACTCGCCATTCCTCCATAAAACAAGTTCATGGTCAAAAGCGAGGGGCCGTGTGAGGGCATGTATGAAAGATGTGCGGGGAGGACCTCACGAAGGGCGACCCTCACATCTAGATATGCCATGTGGTGGTTAAGATCATCACCTTGGAATTGACCATGTCTAGACACATTGTGATGAGATGAACACTGCAACCATTGTTGGTGTATGTAGCACCATGTTGAAATAGAGGACGCGGATGGAGGGATCCTTGAGAGATGCTTATTATGGTAGGGATGTGGGGTATTTTCTCTCCCGTTGCAACGCATGCTAGTTTTTTATATATCACATGTCATAACCACCTTGCTTTGGACATGCATTGTTTTAGATGTTGTTTAATTTCTTTTCATGTGTTTCTTGCAACATGCCTACACTATTGCTCATGAGGAAGCCTATATAGTTACCTCATACATCTTAGGAGATTTTGATTCATCACATGCATTGCAGGCTCCCAATAGTTGTGTGCATAATATGCTCGATCTTGATATACATGCTATTAATGTGCTCATATACTTTCTATACTTTACGTCCCAATCGTGCTAAGCATAATAACTATCGTTGTATGATGGATGACGTATTTTTATACCACGTCTCAAATTTCTTTGTGCATTGCCCATCTTATGCTAACACACGCACATACACATAATGATGAATGATGTGTACATTTATCACACACACATTTTGTTTTAGCTGCCTCTTTGTTGTGTATACTAATGCTTATTTGTCAACCTTGAAAGCGCACGAGTTTACAAAAAGAGCTCTAGAGAGCAACCAAGATGTGTGCTACGCCATGGAGTGCTTATCCTCCACCCACCCTCTTTGTGCAAGGACTTCACACATCTCTTTTACATAGCCCTCACATGATGGGTTATTGTCTGATACGTCTCCAATGTATCTATAATTTTTGATTGTTCCATGCTATTGTATTATCTACTTTGGATGTTTTATATGCATTAATATGCTATTTCATATCATTTGTGAGACTAACCTATTAACCTAGTGCCTAGTGCAAGTTTCTGTTTTTCCTTGTTTTCGTCTTTTACAGAAAATCAATATCAAACAAAGTCCAATGGAATAAAACTTTACGGTGATTTTCTTGGACCAGAAGACATCCACAAAGCTTCGGGAAGAGGCCAGAAGACCCATGAGGCGGCCACAAGGCGCCAGGGCATGCCCTAGAGGGTGTCCTAGGGCTTGTGGGCCCCTCCTGGCTCTTGTAACCCTAATCTGAGCTCTATAAATACCTAAATATTCCCCCTACGTGAGAAGGGACGCCAAAAATACTTTTCCACAACATCAAGCTTCTGTTCTTGTGAGATCCCATCTTGGGACCTTTTTCGGTACTTCGCCGGAGGGGGATTCGATCACGGAGGGCGTCTACATCAACTTTGCTGCCCTACCGATGATGTGTGAGTAGTTTACCACAGACCTATGGGTCGATAGCTAGTAGCTAGATGGCTTCTTATCTCTCTTTGATCTTCAATACAATGTTCTCCTCGATGTTCTTGGAGATCTATTCGATGTAATCTTATTTTGCGGTGCGTTTGTTGAGATCCGATGAATTGTGGATTTATGATCAGATTATGTATGAATATTATTTGAGTCTTCTCTGAACTCTTTTATGCATGATTAAGATAGCTTTGTATTCTCTCTGATCTATCGATTTGGGTTGGCTAACTAAATTGATTTTTCTTGCAATGGGAGAGCTGCTTTATGATGGGTTCAATCTTGTGATGTCCTCACCCATTGACATAATGGGTAGCGAGGCACGTATTGTATTGTTGCCATTAAGGATAACAAGATGGGGTTTATATCATATTGCTCGAGTTTATCCCTCGACATCAAGTCATCTTGCTTAAAGTGTTGCTCTGTTCTTATGAACTTAATACACTAGATGCAGGCAGGAGTCGGTCGATGTGTGGAGTAATAGTAGTAGATGCAGAATCATTTTGGCCTACTTATCACGGACCTGATGCCTATATTCATGATCATTGCCTTAGATATCGTCATAACTTTGTGCTTTTCTATCGATTGCTCAACATTAATTTGTTTACCCACTATATGCTTACTTCAAGAGAGAAGCCTCTAGTGAAACCTATGGCCCCGGGGTCTATTCCTTATCATATATTTTCAGATCTATAAAACCAAAAACCTAAAAATAAATTGCTGCAATTTATTTGTGTTTACTTTATTTTACCTTTATTTATATTTAAAATCTATCTCTATCAGATCTCACTCTTGCTAGTGACCGTGAAGGGATTGACCGCCCCTTTTCACGTTATGTGCAAGTGTTTGTTAGTTTGTGCAGGTACATCTATTGGGGACTTGTTTGTGCCTCCTACTGGATGGATACCTTGGTTCTTAACTGAGGTAAATACCTATCTCTAATTTCCTGCATCACCCTTTCCTCTTCAAGGAAAAAAAATCAACGCAAGCTCAGGAAGTAGCAGGAAAAATTTCTGGCGCCGTTGCCAGGGAGGTTCTACATCAAGCCTACTAGGTACCTATCATAGACTCTCACCACTTGCACTTACATTATTTGCCATTTGCCTCTCGTTTTCATCTCCCCACTTCTAAAACGGTTTCATAAAAACACAAAAATATTTTCCTTATTTCCTTTTTGCATTATGTCTTACTTGGTTTGTTTTCTCGTTTGCTTGGCATAATTGTGTTTATTGCAATTCTGAAGTAAAGTGTTATGGATCATCATCCACTTGCTAATCTTTTTTTAAAGATCCAATTATGATGAACCAATTGCTAGTGAGCTGAGTGCACTAGATTATCTTTATGAGGTTTTGCTTGAAATTCATGAATCTAAAAATTGTGATGAAGTGGTAAAAAAAGAAATCTACCATTCTTAAGAAGTTGCTCCCCACTTCCACCTGTTTTCTCACCATGCACACTGTCCACATCAGCAACTATGCCATCTCAGAAAAAAACTGATCCCACGAGGACATGTCATCACTTTCTTGGTCCACCCATGCACCAGCAGCTAACGCACGTTATCGGCCACAAATGCAGCCACCAATGAACCAGCAACCCATTTGTTCAGACTATTGATGCATCTCCCAACTGTACTCCCCAAACGTTTTAGTCTGTTTGGCTCCTTCATAATTGTCTCTTCATCCACCTTCCATCCATGGTTCCCTTCATCTCCCCAAATCAACAAATCTCTACTCTCTAGTACAATCCTTGCAATTCTTCTCTTCTTCCCTCTATTTATGCATCTCTCAAAATTGCTTTTGTTGCCGACCAAGAGCTCCAAGATGGCCGCTGACGCAGACTATGTTGGCCCAAGCATACGCCTCCCTGTTGACCCGACCATAGTGAACCACGCGTGCCACCCCCGACACCCTCCTCCAGCATCACCTACACTAGAGATGATGGCTCTGCTTCCTCTTTATCTTACAATATCTGAACGATTTTGTTTTGAGTCAGCTTGGTTGGAAGATCTTATTTGGACTCAAAATAGCTGGAAGGGCAAGAGCAAAAGAGCTGAGAAGGGCAAAAGCGATGGCCGCAAGGTGTACTTTGGCAGCGCTGATGGAGGCCACGCCGAGCAAGGTGTAGTCTACGAGATCCCAATCCAAGTAGTGCCTCTGTCGCTCAAGGTAAGATCAGGAAGATGAGGCCGCCCCCATCCTTTCTTTATCAAGATCTCCACGTCTGTGTAGTTTCCCTAGAGGCCTGGACACTGCGGCATGTGCAGGACAATTAGAGATGCATATGCGCTTTGTGTTCCTAATGTGTATAACTGCATATGCAAGTTGTTTTCATCTTTTTAGCGATTTCTTTTTGAGACTTTAGTGATTGATTTGTGACCTGAACATGTGTACGGATTCTAAAATGTATGGATGTGTTTATGCCAAATGTCTCTATAGTTTGCTTTCGCTTTGAAAAGTGTGGGTTCCTATCATAGATAACCAATCGAAAAGTGGTTTTGTCAGGCCTCAATCCAGGTTTCATGCTTCAAGGTGTTTGTGTCGGGTTGTGCTTAAGCATAGTTTTCAGTGAAACGTATGCCCAGCCCCATAATTATCAGGTACCATGCCATTTTGTATATGTCATTATTCTTCATCGTAAAATGGATCAAGGTGTACAATGCAAGCTTATTTCTATTTAGGTGCACTAACACCATGGGGCTCACAAATTAGCATGAATTCTCTTTCTTTTTTGCTACGTTGTACTTCTATAATAGATAATCAAATTTTATTATGTTCAATTATTGTCAGACAAATCTCATTAGATGCCATTTCCTTTTTTATGTTATTGATTATTCATTGTAATTTCCACAAAAAAGATGCATTTAATTCATGGTGGAGATACTCTACAATAGACTAATTCGCCTAATTTTATATAATTCCATCAAAGGTTCAAACAAACATATATTGTGTTTCTTATCAAGGTCTACTTATTTACCAATCCATGATCCTTCTCCTAGGTTGTGTTGTACATTCCCGCGGCAACGCACATCATCTAGTTTATAAAGTGATTGATGATAGCTCTTTGAATGAAAAGCATGATTGCAATGATGTTATTATAAATTCTATGAATGTCAGTTGTGTTAATGATATGCAAAACCCTAAGCTTGGGGATGCTAATTTTGTTATGTCCACTATTTATTGTAATGATCATGATTGGGTTGATGCTTCTTACGATCTTGAAAATTTACTTAAGCCTCATGATGAATATGATCTTGATAACATTTTTTGCAATAATATTGAAAGTGGGTTTGAAAGAGTGTCAACCTTAGGTAATAATAATCCCACTATTTTGGAAGAGTGTCAACTTTGCATGCATGAGGATCATGTAGAGAATATGTTATGCGATAGCTATATTGTTGAATTTGAATATGATCTCACATGTAATTATTATGAGAGAGCAAAATATGGTTGTAGAAATTTTCATTTTACCAAATTACCTCTCGTTATGATGAAATTATCGATGTTTTATTCTTCTTCCTTGCATATGCTAATTTTTGCTTGCCTTGGTGAATCGTTCGCTTATAAAATGCTTATGCATAGGAAGTATGTTTGATTTAAATGTGTTTGACACATATTTCATGATGCTCTCTTTGTGCTTCAATTCTTGTCTTTCATGTGAGCATCATTAAATTTTTTGATGCCTAGCTAAAAGGCTTTAAAGAAAAGCGATTGTTGAGAGACAATCCAATATTTTTATTTTCTATTTTTAAATAAAATATATATTCTAGCCTATGGTTAGATGCTTTTTATGATTTTAACTAGTGTTTATGCCAAGTAAGACCTTTGGGGTGATTTGGAAGATAGTAGCTTTGATTCTGTGAGAAAACAAAAACTTTTGCGCCCAATACAGAAAATTCTAAATATTCCCCGGAGTGTGCTAATTTTCTGAATTTTTTACAAAAGATTGGTATACGAATTTCTCACATTGTCCTAATTTTTCAGAATTTTTAGAGTTGCATAAGTATAAGAAGTTCTCATATTGCTACAGACTATTATGTTTTTTCATAGATTCTGTTTTCATTGTATTGTTTGCTTATTTTGATGAATATATGGGTAGTATCGGGGGGTACGAACCATGGCTAAGTTGGAATACAGTAGATATAACACCAATATAAAATTATAATGAGTTCACAACAATACCTAAAGTGGTGATTTACTTTATTATGCTAACGGATCTCACAAGTTTTCTGTTGAGTTTTGTGTTGTGAAGTTTTCAAGTTTTGGGTAAAGATTTGATGGACTATGGAATAAGGAGTGGCAAGATCCTAAGCTTTGGGATGCCCAGGCACCCCAAGGTAATATTAAAGGACAACCAAACATCTAAGCTTGGGGATGCCCCGGATGGCATCCCCTCTTTTGTCTTTAATCCATCGGTAAATTTACTTGAGGATATATTTTTATTCACCACATGATATGTGTTTTGCTTGGAGCGTCTTGTATGATAAGAGTCTTTGTTTTTAGTTTGCCACTGTCATCCGTGTTGTACACCTTTTGAGAGGGACACACATTAATCGTGAATTTATTAGAATACTATATGTGCTTCACTTGTATCTTTTGAGCTAGGCAGTTGCTCCAGTGCTTCACTTATATCTTTTTGAGCATGGCGGTGATGCTATTTTCTAGAAATTGACGAAATCTCATGCTTCACTTATATTATTTTGAGAGTCTAAAAAAAGCATGGTAATTTGCTTAGGTTATGAATTTAGTCCTAATATGATGGGCATCCAAGGGGGAATATAATAAAAACTTTCATAAAGAGCATTGAATATATGAGAAGTTTGATTCCTTGCAATTGTTTTGAGATATGAAGATGGTAATATTAGAGCCATGCTAGTAGTAAATTGTGGAAGAGTAAAAAATACTTGTGTTAAGGTTTTTGATTCCCGTAGCACCCGTTATGTGATGAAGTTAGAGCACAATTTATCCTTGATTGTCTTCCTTTGTGTGAAAGTCGGGAGCGCGCGATGGTTAACTCCTACCAACCTCTCCCCCTAGGGTCATGCGTAGTAGTACTTTACTTCAAGGGCTAATAAACTTTTTGCAATAAGTATGTGAGTTCTTTATGACTAATGATGAGTCCATGGATTATACGCACTCTCACCCTTCCACCTTTGCTAGCCACTCTAGTACCGCACAATTTTTGCTGGTGCATTAAACCCACCTTATACCTTTCCTCAAAACAGCCACCACACCTACCTATTATGGCATTTTCATAACCATTCCGAGATATATTGCCATATAACTTCGATGTTCCGTCATTATGAGTTTTCACCTTGAGTTGTAAGTAAATAAGTGTGATGATCATCATTATTAGAGCATTGTCTCATGTGAGGTTTATAAAATAAAAGAGGCCAAAGAGACCAAATAAAAACACGTGGCCAAAGTGCCCCAAAAAAAAGTAAATGAGAGAAAAAGAGAGAACGGACAACGTTACTATCTTTTTCCACACTCGTGCTTCAAAATAGCACCATGTTCTTCATGATAGAGAGTCTCCTATGTTTTCACTTTCATATATTACTAGTGGGAATTTTTTGTTATAGAACTTGGCTTGTATATTCCAATAATGGGCTTCCTCAAATTGCCCTAGGTCTTCATGAGCAAGCAAGTTGGATGAACACCCACTTAGTTTCTTTTGAGCTTTCATACACTTATAGCTCTAGGGCATCTGTTACATGGAAATCTCTACTCACTCACATTAATAAAAATTGATGGACATCTCCATGGCCCATTAATTTGCCTAGTTGATGTGTGACTTTCTCCCTTCTTTTGTCTACTACCACTTTCTATTCCACTTATAGTGATATATCCATGGCTCACGCTCATGTATTGCGTGAAGAGTTGAAAAAGCTGAAGCGCGTTAAAAAGTATGAACCAATTACTTGGCTGACACTTGGGCAGTACATGATTTATACTTTGTGTTGAGAAGAGGGAGCATAACAACACTATATGATTTTGTAGGGATAACTTTCTTTAGCCATGTTATTTTGAAGTTTCATGATTTTGCTTGTTAGTATGCTTGAAGTATTATTTTTTTATGTCAATATTAAACTTTTGTCTTGAATCATATGGATCTGAAAACTCATGCCACAATAAGAAAAATGCATTGATAAAATATGTTAGGTAGCATTCCACATCAAAAATTCTGTTTTTATCATTTACCTACTCGATGACGAGAAGGAATTAAGCTTGGGGATGCTTGATACATCTCCAATGTATATATAATTTTTGACTGTTCCCTGCTATTATATTATCTACTTTGGATGTTTTATATGCATTAATAAGCTATTTTATATCATTTTGGGACTAATCTATTAATCTAGTGCATAGTTGATACGTCTCCAACGTATCTAATTTTTTTTATTGTTCCATATTGTTATATTATCATTCTTGGATGTTTTACAATCATTTTCCAATCATTTTATATCATTTTTTGGGACTAACCTATTAACATAGTGCCAAGTGACAGTTGTTGTTTTCTGCTTGTCTTTTACATGGCAGAAAATCAATATCAAATGGAGTCCAAATGCAGTGAAACTTTTTGTGGATTTTTTTGGACCAAAAGACATCCAATGGGCTAGTCGGCCAGAGAAGCACCTGGGGCCGGGGGTGCCCCGACAGGGGCATAACCCACCAGGGGGCGCCTGGGCCCCCAGGCGCACCCATGTGGGTTGGGCCCACCTCGGTGGCCTCCCGCACCGCCTCTTCGCTCTATAAATACTCCAATATTCCAGAAACCCTAGAGGAGTCGATGAAATTTTATTCCAGCCGCCACAAGTTCGAGAACCATGAGATCCAATCTAGAGCCCTTTTCTGGCACTCCGTCAGAGGGGAACACGATCACTGAGTGGTTCATCATCCTCATTGGTGCCTCTCTGATGATGCGTGAGTAGTTTACCACAGACCTATGGGTCCGTAGGCACTAGCTAGATGGCTTCTTCTCTCTTTGTATCCCAATACAATATTCTCTTGGAGATATATTTGATGTAATGACTTTTTGCGGTGTGTTTGTTAGGATCCGATGAATTGTCAGTTTGTGATCAGATTTACCTTAATTTAATATCCATTCTTGATTATTATAGCCTCGTATATCTTCTCTGATATTTGGGTTTTGTTTGGCCAACTTGATCTATTTATCTTGCAATGGGAAGAGGTGTTTTGTAATGGGTTCGATCTTGCGGTGTCCTTCCGAGTGGCAGAAGGGGCAGCAAGGCACACATGTATCGTTGCTATTAAGGATAAAAAGATGGGGTCTATTCCTACATGAATAGATCTTGTCTACATCATGTCATCGTTCTTATTGCATTACTCCATTTTTCCATGAACTTAATAACTAGATGCATGCTGGATAGCAGTCGATGTGTGGAGTAATAGTAGTAGATGCAGGCAGGAGTCGGTCTACTAATCTTGGACATGATGCCTATATACATGATCATTGTCTTGGATATCGTCATAATTATTTGCTTTTCTATCAATTGCCCAACGGTAATCTGTCTACCCACCGCATGCTATTTTCTCGAGAGAAGCCACTAGTGAAATCTATGGCCCCGGGGTCTATTTTCCAATCATATAATTTCATATCTCTATTGCCATTTGCCTTTTTCTTTATTTGAAACTTTTGTTTTCAGATCTATGTTATCAAAAACCCAAAAATACCTTGCTGCATTATATTTGCTTTTATTTGCATCTTTCAATCTACTACAATTTAATCCTATCATTACGTCACTTGTTGGCATCGTTACCCAGAAGGTATTGACAACCCCTTTAATGCGTCAGGTTGCAAGTATGTGTTCCTTGTGTGCAGGTACCGTTTACATAGTGTTGCCTAGTTCTCCTACTGGTTCGATAACCTTGATCTCATCACTGAGGCAAATACCTTACCGTTGCTGTGCTGCATCCTCCCTTATTCCTTGGGGAAATACCGACGCATCTCAAGCGACATCAATAGTGCTAGTTTATGTTTTTCGCTTGTTTTTGTCTTTTACAGAAAATCGATATCAAACAGAGTCCAATGGAATAAAACTTTATGGTGAACTTTCTTGGGCCATAAGACATCCACGTAGCTTCGAGAAGAGGCCAGAAGACCCACGAGGCGGCCACAAGCCACCAGGGTGTGCCCTAGGGGGCGCCCCTAGGGCTTGTGGGCCCCTCATGGCTCTTCTAACCCTAATATCACCTCTATAAATACCCAAAAATGCCCCCTACATCAGAGGGGACGCCAAAAATACTTTTCTACCACCGCAAGCTTCTGTTCTCGTGAGATCCTATCTTGGGGCCTTTTCCGGTACTCTGCTAGAGGGGGATTCAATCACAAAGGGCATCTACATCAACCTTGCTACCCTACCGATGATGTGTGAGTAGTTTACCACAAACCTACGGATCCATAACTAGTAGCTAGATGGCTTCTTCTCTCTCTTTGATATTCAATACAATGTTCTCCTCGATGTTCTTGGAGATCTATTCGATGTAATCTTATTTTGCGGTGCATTTGTTGAGATCCGATGAATTGTGGATTTATGATCAGATTATGTATGAATATTATTTGAGTCTTCTCTGAGCTCCTTTATGCATGATTAAGATAGCTTTGTATTTCTCTCCGGTCTATTGATTTGGTTTGGCCAACTAGATTGGTTTTTATTGCAATGGGAGAGATGTTTTGTGATGGGTTCAATCTTGTGGTGTCCTCACCCAGTGACAGAAAGGGTAGCGAGGCATGTATTGTATTATTATCATTAAGGATAACAAGATGGGGTTTATATCATATTGCTTGAGTTTATCCCTCTACAGCATATCATCTTGCTTAAAGTGTTACTATGTTCTTATGAACTTAATACACTAGATGCAGGCAAGAGTCGGTCAATGTGTCGAGTAATAGTAATAGATGTAGAATCTTTTCGGTCTACTTGTCACATATGTGATGCCTATATTCATGATCATTTCATTAGATATCGTCATAAACTTGCGCTTTTCTATCAATTGCTCAATAATAATTTGTTTACCCACCGTATGCTTTCTTCAAGAGAGAAGCCTCTAGTGAATCCTATGGCCCTGATACGTCTCCAACGTATCTATAATTTTTGATTGTTCCATGCTATTATTTATGAAGTCTTGGATGTTTAATGGGCTTTGTCATTCGCTTTTATATCATTTTTGGGACTAACCTACTAACCCAAAGGCCCAGTCCAGATTGCTGTTTTTTTGCCTATTTTAGGGTTTTGCAGAAAAGGAATATCAAACGGAGTCCAAACGGAATGAAACCTTCGCAGGAGATATTTTTGGAGAAAATCACGCGAGATAGACTTCGGGGCCAAGCCAGAGGACAGGGGGGCCACCCTCGAGGGTGGGGGGCGCGCCCCCTGCCTCGAGGGCTGGCCCCACGGCCCCTGGTGCCCCTCTTCCTCCTATATATGCCTACGTACCCCAGAAACTCCATACGCAGAGAGAAAACCCTAATTCCACCGCCGTAGCTGCTGTTCCCGTGGAGATCCCATCTTGGAGCCTGTTCCGGGAGGGGGATCCATCATGGAGGCCTTCATCATCATCATCATCGCCCTCACCATGAGTTGTGGGTAGTTTACCACAGACCTTTGATACGTCCAAAACGTATCTATAATTTCTGCTTGCTCCATGCCTCTTTTGGGTGATATTGCTATGATATTTATACACTTTCATACACTTTTGATCATATTTGGACTAACCTATTAACTCAGTGCACCCCAGTGCTAGTTTTTGTTTTCGGCTGTTTTTGTATTTCAGGTTTTCACGTTACGAGAACTGCCAGGAAAAATCCAGAAAAATTATATAAAAAATCAGCGTTCCAGAACCTACCGTGTGCCCGAAGGACAGCCGGGGGGG
>LR738713.1:157894508-157950572 GCA_902687465.1 Secale cereale
TATGCTTCACTTATATCTTTTGAGTTGAATAACTTTTGCTCTAGTGCTTCACTTATATCTTTTAGAGCACGGTGGTGGTAATATTTTGTAGAAATTGTTGAACTCTCATGCTTCACTTAGATCTATTTGAGAGTCTATTAAAACAGCATGGTAAAGTGTTTAGGCTAAAGGAACTAGTCTTCACATGATAGCCATCCAATGTCAATGCAGTAAAAAATTTCACATCAAGTGCATTGAGTAGAAAGAGATGTTGGATGCTTGATAAATGTTTTGAGACATGAGGATAGTGATATTAGAGTCATGCTAGTAGAGTAATTATGAAATTGAGAAATATTTGTGCTAAGGTTGGTGATTCCCGTAGCATGCACGTATGGTGAACCGTTGTGTGACTAAGTTAAAGCATGAGGTATTTGTAGAGTGTCAACCTTTGCGGGGAGGTCGGGGGCGCGCGATGGTTAACTCCTACCAACCTCCCCCCTAGGGGCATGCGCTGATTGCTTTGTTTTGATGACTCATAGATTTTTGCAATAAGTATATGAGTTCTTATGACTAATGTTGAGTCCATGGATTATACGCACTCTCACCCTTCCACCATTGCTAGCCTCTCTTGTACCGCGCAACTTTCGCCGGTGCCATAAACCCACTATATATCCTTCCTCAAAACAGCCACCATATTGTTCCTCAAAACAGCCACCATACCTACCTATCATGGCATTTCCATAGCCATTCCAAGATATATTGCCATGCAACTTTTCACCATTCCGTTCATATGACACGCATCATATTGTCATAGTGCCATGCATGATCATATAGTTGACATAGTAGTTGTGGCAAAGCCACCATGCATAATTTTTCATACATGTCACACATGATTCATTGCTTATGCCGGTACACCGCCGGAGGCTTTCATGTAGAGTCATACTTGTTGTAGTATCGAGTTGTAATAAAAAGTGTGATGATCATCATTACTAGAGCATTGTCCCGTGTGAGGAAAGGCCAATAAAAAAAGAGATGTCCCAAAAAAATATAGAGAGAGGGGCTAATATAAAATAATAATAATGAGAAAGCCGCTCCAAAAAAATGAGAGAAAAGAGAGAAGGGACAATGCTACTATCTTTTTCCACACTTGTGCTGCAAAGTAGCACCATGATCTTCATTGTAGAGAGTCTCATGATTAGTCACTTTCATATACTAGTGGGAATTTTCATTATAGAACTTGTCTTGTATATTCCAACGATGGGCTTCCTCAAATGCCCTAGGTCTTCGTGAGCAAGCAAGTTGGATGCACACCCACTAGTTTCTTTCGTTGAGGTTTCATTCATATTTAGCTCTAGTCCATCCGTTGCTTGGCAATCCCTACTCACTCGCGTTGATATCTATTGATGGGCATCTCCATAGCCCGTTGATACGCCTAGTCGATGTGAGACTATCTCCCTCTTTTTTTCTTCTCCACAACCACCTCTACTCCACCCATAGTGCTATGTCCATGGCTCACGCTCATGTATTACATGAAAGTTGAAAGGTTGAAAAGATAGAGCATGAAAACAAATGCTTGGCTAAAATCGGGGTTGTGCATGATATGACTATTTTCTGTGATAGCAAGGGAGCATAGCCAACACTATATGATTTTGTAGGGATAACTTTCTTTAGCCATAGTATTTTGAGAAGACGTGATTGCTTTGTTAGTATTGCTTGAAGTATTGTTATTTATTATGTCAATATAGACTTTTATCTTGAATCCTTCATATCTGAACATTCATGCCACGATTAAGAGAATTACATTGAAAAACTATATTGGTTAGCATTCCACATCAAAAATTCTTTCTTTATCATTTACCTACTCGAGGACGAGAAGGAATTAAGCTTGGGGATGCTTGATACGTCTCCAACGTATCTATAATTTTTGATTGTTCCATGCTATTATTTATGAAGTCTTGGATGTTTTAACGGGCTTTGTCATTCACTTTTATATCATTTTTGGGACTAACCTACTAACCCAAAGGCCCAATCCAGATTGCTGTTTTTTTGCCTATTTGAGGGTTTTGCAGAAAAGGAATATCAAATGGAGTCCAAACGGAATGAAACCTTCGCAGGAGATATTTTTGAAGAAAATCACGCGAGGTAGACTTCGGGGCCAAGCCAGAGGATAGGGGGCCCACCCTCGAGGGTGGGGAGCGCGTCCTAGGGCGCGCCCCGTGCCTCGAGGGCTGGCCCCACGGCCCCTGGTGCCCCTCTTCCTCCTATATATGCCTACGTACCCCAAAAACTCCATACGCTGAGAGAAAACCCTAATTCCACCGCCGTAGCTGCTGTTCCCGTGGAGATCCCATCTTGGAGCCTGTTCCGGGAGGGGGATCCATCACAGAGGCCTTCATCATCATCATCGCCCTCACCATGAGTTGTGAGTAGTTTACCACAGACCTTCGGGTCCATAGCTAGTATCTAGATGGCTTCTTCTCTCTCTCTCTCCGGATCTCAATACAAAGTTCTCCTCGGTCTTCGAGGAGATCTATTGGATGTAATCTCTTTTGTGCGGTGTGTTTGTCAAGATCCGATGAATTGTGAGTTTATGATCAAGGTTATCTATGAAAGATATTTGGTTCTTCTCTGAACTTTTTATGTGTGCTCATAATATCCTTGCAAGTCTCTTCGAATTATTGGTTTGGTTTGGCCTACTAGATCTATAGTTCTTGCAATGGGAGAAGTGCTTGGCTTTGGGTTCAATCTTGCGGTGTCCTTTCCCAGTGACAGTAGGGGCAGCAAGGCACGTATTGTATTGTTGCCATCGAGGATAAAAAGATGGGGTTTTGATCATATTGCTTGAGTTTATCCCTCTACATCATGTCATCTTGCTTAAGGCGTTACTCTGTTCGCATGAACTTAATACACTAGATGCATGCTGGATAGCGGCGGATGTGTGGAGTAATAGTAGTAGATGCAGAATCATTTCGGTCTACTTGTCTCGGACGTGATGCCTATATACAATGATCATGCCTAGATAATCTCATAGTTATTCGCTTTTCTATCAATTGCTCGATAGTAATTTGTTTCCCGCCGTAGAATATCGATATCATGAGAGAAGCCACTAGAGAAAACTATGGCCCCCGGGTCTATCTCTATCATATTACTTTCCCGTTAATTTCTGCCGCCGTTATTTATTTTCTTTCTTTACTTTCTGTTTCTATACCAAAAATACCAAAAATATAACTATTATCTCTATCAGATCTCACAATCGTAAGTGACCGTAAAGGGATTGACAACCCCTTATCGCGTTGGCTGCGAAGTTCTTATTTGTTTGTGCAGGTGCGAGGGACTCGCGCGTGGTCTCCTACTGGATTGATACCTTGGTTCTCAAAAACTGAGGGAAATACTTACGCTACTGTGCTGCATCTCCTTTCCTCTTCGAGGGAATACAACGCAAGCTCAAGAGGTAGCAGGCCCCCGGGTCTATTCCTTATCATATATTTTCTGATTTATAAAACAAAACACCTAAAAATACCTTGCTCCAATTTATTTGTGTTTACTTCATTTTACCTTTAAATTATATTTTAAATCTGTCTCTATCAGATCTCACTCCTGCTAGTGACCGTGAAGGGATTGACAACCCCTTTTTCGCATTGTCTGCAAGTGTTAGTTAGTTTGTGCGGGTGCATCTATTGGGTACTTGTTTATGCCTCGTACCGGATTGATACCTTGGTTCTTAACTGAGGGAAATACTTATCTCAACTTTGCCGCATCACCATTTCCTCTTCAAGGAAAAAATCAACGCAAGCTCAGGAAGTAGCATTGTCCATTATGTATATTATGCCCATATTACAATGTTCATTTTGCATGTTATGCTCCTTCCTATGATGTTGACATGCTTTGGTGACCCCATGATTTGCAGTATACACGATTCATGATTCTATTACTTCTATGTGTATTTGCAACCTTGGTAGAGATATCTATTGCTATTGTCATGTTTTGTTTATGATTCATGCTATAATTGATGCTTGTGTTGGAAGAGTCATGTTGACCAATTGTTCTTTACATAGGACTTCTCACCAATACATTTTCTCATAATTTTACCATGCTCCATTTTCGTGCTTGTGATATGTGATGTGCAATAATTATGTTCTCTATTTTCTCACATGACACATGCTAGGTTTGCTTTATGTGTCACATCACCCATGACTAATAATTACTCTTTTCTTATGGTTGATGGCACCTATCTTCATGATTTGCACATGATTGGTATTGAATGTTGTTGTCTGGCTTTACTAGTTGACTCTATATCATATTCATGATATGTATTGAGAAAAAAAATCTTGATAATGAGATAGCCCCCATAGCTTTCTCACATAGTCTTAGAGATTTTGACATATTATATGTGAATCATGATTTTCTTCCCTCTTTGCACAATATACATAACGCCATGAATATAAACATTGTGGAATCAAATTATCCATGCACTTTTGATCCTAATGGTTATGTGGAAGAGAAGAGACACATTATGATAGATGATGTATTTTATCTATTATGCACATATGTTTTTTACTTTCTCGTGTGCATGTGTAGGAAATAATGAATGTTCGTCAACTCCTACTCACCATGAGTTGACCTTTCGAGCTCTTGAGAGCGAGCCACATACACTCTCCACTGACGCTCTTCTACACCATATCCACAATATCCATGCTCACCATTGTGAACGGCGCATGATACGTCTCCAACGTATCTATAATTTTTTATTGTTCCATGTCGTTATATTATCATTCTTGGATGTTTTACAATCATTTTATATCATTTTTTGGGACTAACCTATTGACATAGTGCCCAGTGCCAGTTGATGTTGTTTGCTTGTTTTTTACCTCTCGGAAAATCAATACCAAACGAAGTCCAGATGCCGCGAAACTTTTTGGAGAATTTTTCCGGGTCAGAATACACAAGATGGGCTGAAGAAGTACCAGAGGGGGGCTCCGAGGGGATCACAGCCCACTGATACGTCTCCAACGTATCTATAATTTTTTATCGTTCCATGCTATTATATTATCCTTCTAGGATGTTTTATGGGCTTTTATATACACTTTTATATTATTTTCGGGACTAACCTATTAACCTAGTGTCAGTTTCTGTTTTTTCCTTGTTTTTGAGTTTTATAGAAAAGGAATATCAAACGGAGTCCAATTGACGTGCCAATTTTTGGTGATTGTTTCTGGACCGAAAGAAGCCCCTGAAGTAAAAGAGTTGGGCCAGGAGAGCCACGGGCTGCCCATGAGGGTGGGGGGCGCGTCCACTCCAGGTGGGCGTGTGCCCCTGTCTCGTGGACAGCCCGAAGGCCCCCCTGACTTGTGCCCTACGCCAAAAAATCCTATAAATACTGAAACCTCCGGAAATTAACCTAGATTGGGAGTTCCATCGCCGAAAGCCTCTGGTGCCACCAAAAACCAATCTAGACCTTGTTCCGGCACCCTGCCAGAGGGGGAATCCCTCTCCGGTGGCTATCTTCATCATCCCGGCGCTCTCAATGACGAGGAGGGAGTAGTTCACCCTCGGGGCTGAGGGTATGTATTAGTAGCTATGTGTTTGATCTCTCTCTCGTGTTCTTGAGATTGCATGATCTTGATGTATCCCGAGCTTTGCTATTCTAGTTCGATCTTATAATGCTTCTCCCCCTCTACTCTCTTGTAATGGATTGAGTTTTTCCTTTGAAGTTATCTTATCGGATTGAGTCTTTAAGGATTTGAGAACACCTGATGTATGTCTTGCACGTGTTTATCTGTGGTGACAATGGGATATCATGTGATCTACTTGATGTATGTTTTGGTGATCAACTTGCGGGTTCCGTGACCTTGGGAATCTATGCATAGGGGCTGGCACACGTTTTCGTCTTGACTCTCCGGTAGAAACTTTGGGGCACTCTTTGAAGTTCTATGTGTTGGTTGAATAGATGTTTCTGAGATTGTGTGATGCATATCGTATAATCATGCCCACGGATACTTGAGGTGTCAATGGAGTATCTAGGTGACATTAGGGTTTTGGTTGATTTGTGTCTTAAGGTGTTATTCTAGTACGCACTCTATGATAGATTGAACGTTACTATGGACTCTTGAATAGATCGATCAGAAAGAATAACTTTGAGGTGGTTTCGTACCCTACCATAATATCTTCGTTTGTTCCCCGCTATTAGTTACTTTGGAGTGACTTTTTGTTGCACGTTGAGGGCTAGTAATATGATCCAATTATGTTATCCTTGTTGAGGGAACTTGCACTAGCGAAAGTATGAACCCTAGGCCTTGTTTCCTATCATTGCAACGCCGTTTATGCTCACTTTTACCACTTGCTAACTTGCTGTTTTTATATTTTCTTATTACAAAAACCTATATCCACCATCCATATTGCACTTGTATCACCATCTCTTCGCCGAACTAGTGCACCTATACAATTAACCATTGTATTGGGTGTGTTGGGGACACAAGAGACTCTTTGTTATTTGGTTGCAGGGTTGCTTGAGAGAGACCATCTTTATCCTACGCCTCCCACGGATTGATAAACCTTAGGTCATCCACTTGAGGGAAATTTGCTAATGTCCTACAAACCTCTACACTTGGAGGCCCAACAACGTCTACAAGAAGAAGGTTGTGTAGTAGTCATCAAGCTCTTTTCTGGCGCCATTGCCGGGGAGGTGAGTGCTTGAAGGTATATCTTTAGATCTTGCAATCGAATCTTTTAGTTTCTTGTTTTATCACTAGTTTAGTTTATAAAAGAAAACTACAAAAAAATGGAATTAAGGTTACCTCATATGTTTCATCTTTTTAATATCTTTCGTGAAAATGATGGGAAGGAAAATTATGCTCAAGTACTAGAAGAAGAATTACATTGAATGCTTGGCATAAAATATGTGAATGATGAGCATGATTGCAATGTTGTTAGTATGAATTCTTTGAATACCCATGATGCTAATGATATGCAAAGCCACAAGCTTGGGGATGCTATGTTTGATGAAGATGATATTTCTAGTCCCCCAAGTCTTGATGAGCAAATTTATTATGATGAAAGCATGCCTCCTATTTATGATGATTATATTGATGAAAGTGGATTTGGAGAGGTCATGACTTTATTTAGTGATGAATCCACTATTTCGGAAGAGGTTCCAATTGATTATGAGAACAAAGTTGCTATCTATGATGATTATTGTGATGACTTGTATGCTATTAAGAATAATGATAACCATGAAAATTGTCATCATGATTTTAGTTTTCAATTGGATTATGCTTCACATGATAGTTATTTTGTTGAATTTGCTCCTCCCACTACTATGAATGAGAAGAGTTTTTCTTATGATGGGAGTAGTAAAATTTCTATGCAAGTTGATCATGAAAATAATGCTTTATGTGCTGGTTATATTGTTGAATTCATTCATGATGCTTCTGAAAATTATTATGAGGGAGGAACATATGCTTGTAGGAGTTGCAATAACATCAAGTTCCCTCTCTATGTGCTTAAAATCTTGAAGCTATGCTTGTTTTGCTTTCCTATGCTAGTTGATTATTGTGCCCATAAGTTGTTTGCTTACAAAATCCCTATGCATAGGAAGTGGGTTAGACTTAAATGTTGTCGGTGTACAAAAAGAGGGGTACACTTTTTGTACCCCTATGACTGTGCACGGGCAGTCTGAGCCACGGGCACCACCACGCCAAGCATGGCAAAGGAGGTGAGCCAGGGTAAGACCGAAGCTCAATGGAACTGGAGCAACACCAAGAACAAGACCACAAAGAGCAAAGGGACGAAGCGGCTTCCCCCGCGAGATCCTTGCCGGGAGCCAGTTTTAGCAGCCCCGGCAAGATCCTTGCCGGGGCCGGCTCTAGCAGCCCCGGCAAGACCCTTGCCGCGGCAGCTCGCCCCACGCGCACGGAGCGGATCACCCTTGAGTCCACTGCCCCCAGAGGGCAAGGATTCGGGAGGCATCCCCGTAGTGGCATGCAGATCTTTGTGAAGACATTCAAGATCAGATACACACTGAGAAGACGACGACCCTTGGCGGGATCCCAGCCAAGGAGGACCACAAGACCTCCGGCAAGCACCTTGCCGGGGATGACAGCAGGCGCCGCGGCAAGACCCTTGCCGGAGCCCCGGCAAGGCCCTTACCGAGGACATCCGCTGGGCCACCACCAGGCCCACACCAACTGAGTTTCCACCGCCCCATGTAGCTGCCGACCAAACCAGTTGGGCAGGCACCTGCGTGGCAACATGCAGATCTTCGTGAAGACCCACCATTGCGCCACCTCAGCTGCCTGCCTGCCTACATGGCGTCTCAGGCATCGCTGGCCAGGGCGCGTGTCAACACAAGAAGGAGCGGCGATGGACAAGATGGATGTCTCCCCCGTCCCCGATAAAGCAAGGACACCTAAGCTAAGCGCATTAAATGCGCCTTGTCATGTAATGCGAGGGATAACCTCGCATCACTGTGCCCTTTCCACCTCCTGTGTGCCACTGTGGCAACCCCTTTTCCCTATAAAAGGAGGCCCGAGGCGACCAGGAGAAGGATTCGGCTTTTTAGAACTCCTCACGACTCGGCTTCTTGGAGCTCTTGACGCCCCTTAGCTAGCCTAAGAACACAAACATATAATCCACCAAAGCAGGAGTAGGGTTTTACGCATCTTTGCGGCCCGAACCTGGGTAAAGGAACCGTGTGCTAACTGTTGGATCCGCTCTTCTCTCAACCCCGCGCCCCGCAACCGTAGTAGGGATCCTTGTGATACCATAGGTGTCGTTCCAAATACACCGACATCTTTGGCGCGCCAGGTAGGGGGCACAGTTGTGAGAACCGGCTCTAGCAGTTGGCCCAACGCTTTTTCGTCTTCGTGGCCCTTGAGAAGAAAGGAGGTCGGAAGATCTGCACTCGAGCGACTACAAATAGAAGCTAAGTTATATTTAACCCTGGATATTTCCATCCTATTATTTAAGGCTATTATCCTCGAAGTTGTCATTCTTTGTACAAGAAAGCTGCACGCAAATGGGGCCCTTCCCGATCGGCAAGGCCTCTGCTCTGTTTCGAGTCCGCTCAACAGTTCAAACGGCTGCGTTGGAAACAGTAGGGCAGCCTTCCGCAATTGGCAAGGCTCTCGACTCTGACTCGAGTCAAACTCGACAGTTCGAGCGGCTGCGTTAAGGGCGGCAAGGTGGCTCACCCGGCAGCACGCTCGCCCGGCAGGCCAATGGGGACCCGTCCCCAAGACGCCGCCCTGGGTTTTTCGCGCCGGCAAGCCTACCCAGCTAGTGTAGGGTGGACATACAAAGAAACAAAAAATAGGAAAATAGCATGCATAATCCCAAAAATATTTCAAAGTTATATTACATCATGTCATCGCTGCGGTTCTAACTAAAGATAAAATTTGTCTTGGTCATGAACCCGCAGCGGCGAAGAAGAACGGGATGCCTAATCCCGGCGCTGGCCCTCCACCCTCTTGATTTCGTCGATGCAGCTGATGACGGGCTTGATGCGCTCCTTGAGCACCGTGAGGTCAGTACCCTCCGACAAGCTGTCCATCGCAGCTTCGAAGTCGAGGGTGGGGTTCCAGAACGCCATCTTGGTGAGGACCTTGGTCAAGACCCCCCGACAAAGCCGCCGGGCCTCCCCGGCGAGCGTGGCCGTTCTGTTGGAGTGAAGATCAGTCAAGGCACCAAGGACGCCCTTGAAGAACAGGGTCAGCTTGGCGTTGACGGACCCGCTCCATTCAGGGTCATACCTCACGTTCGGCATCCCCATGAGGGCCAACTGAGAAGTGACCCTGCCGGTGACGTCCTCCAGCCGGCTGATCCACCTGTTCTCGCCCGCCACGTATTCCTGGTGGGAGGCGGCCTCGTCTGCCCGCAGCTGCTTCTCCTCCTCCAGGCTCCTGGTCAAGGTCTCCTCCCGAGCCGAGCTCTCCGACAACGTCTTCTCGAGATTCTCCAGTTTCAGCTTGAGATCTCTGATGGAGTCTTGTGCCTCGGAGAGCTCCCCAGCCCTGCTGATGACTGCTCCCTGCGCCTCTGTCAAGGCACATTTGAGCCTGTCCTTTTCGTCGGACAACTTGAGGGCCTGCTCCTTCAGCTCGTCCCGCTCCACCTCCAGCTCTTGCACCTTGCCGGCGTGGACCAGAGCCTGGGCATCGAGTGCCTCTTCGTGCCTCTGCCCCAGCTCGTGAGTCCGCCGCTCGACAAGAACCTCGAGCTCCTCATCCTTGCCGCGGAGCGTTGCGGCAAGCTTTGCCTCGTGCGTGGAGAGGTCCTCTTCCTGGGCCTTCTCGACGTCAGACATCTTCATGATGAGCTCTGCGTCGCGCTTGGCCAATTCTTCCTGGAAGGCCCTCTGCTCCTCGCGGGACTGGTGAAACCAGGCTTGCGCCTCAGCAACGCGCGCCTGGAAGTCCACCTCTGCCTCGTCCACCGTTGCCATCATGGACTTAACCTTGTCCAGACGGGCACGGTAGAGCGCTTGGAGCTTCCGGAAATTGGCCCCCATGGCGCGGAAGACCTGCCCTTCTGGAGAGCCATCGCCGCCGACGCCCAGTTCATCAACAACCTCGAGTCCGGTGGCGGCGAGCACCTCGCCATCGAAGACTTCCCCTCCGGCAGGCGCTCGGGAGCTTGACGCCCCTGCGAGATGGACGAAGAGGTCGTCGCCCACCTTAATGTTGAGGATATCGCTTATCGTTATCGTCCCGGTCAGCTGTGGATTAGAGATTAATCGGAAATCGGCCGATTAATCGATTTTATCGGTCGACTATTAATCGGCCATTTTTTGCAAATCTCAGGTTCCCAACACTAAAATTGAAGGAAATATGCCCTAGAGGCAATAATAAAGTTATTATTTATTTCCTTATATCATGATAAATGTTTATTATTCATGCTAGAATTGTATTAACCGGAAACTTAGTACATGTGTGAATACATAGACAAAACAGTATGTCCCTAGTATGCCTCTACTAGACTAGCTCATTGATCAAAGATGGTTATGTTTCCTAGCCATAGACATGAGTTGTCATTTGATCAATGGGATCACATCATTAGGAGAATGATGTGATGGACAAGACCCATCCGTTAGCATAGCACTATGATCGTTTAGTTTTACTGCTATTCTTTCTTCATGACTTATACATGTTCCTATGACTATGAGATTATGCAACTCCCGAATACCGTAGGAACACCTTGTGTGCTATCAAATGTCACAACGTAACTGGGTGATCATAAAGATGCTCTACAGGTGTCTCCGAAAGTATTCGTGGTGTTGGCATAGATCAAGATTAGGATTTGTCACTCCGAGTGTCGGAGAGGTATCTCTGGGCCCTCTCGGTAACACACATCATAATAAGCCTTGCAAGCAAAAGACTAATAAGTTAGTCACGAGATGATGTGTTACAGAACGAGTAAAGAGACTTGCCGGTAACGAGATTGAACTAGGTATAGAGATACCGACGATCGAATCTCGGGCAAGTAACATACCGTTTGACAAAAGGAACAACGTATGTAGTTATGCGGTTCTGACCGATAAAAGATCTTCGTAGAATATGTAGGAGCCAATATGAACATCCAGGTTCCGCTATTGATTATTGACCGGAGATGAGTCTCGGTCATGTCTACATAGTTCTCGAACCCGTAGGGTCCGCACGCTTAACGTTTGATGACGATCGGTATTATGAGTTTATGAGTATTGATGTACCGAAGGTAGTTCGGAGTCCCGGATGAGATCACGGACATGACGAGGAGTCTCGGAATGTCCGAGACATAAAGATTGATATATTGGACGGCTATATTCGGACACCGGAAGTATACCGGAAAAGTTTCAGATTTATCGGGATTGCCGAAGGGGGTTACCGGAACCTCCTACGAAGGGGATGGTCCATAGTGGGCCTTATGGAAAGGAGAGAGGCAGCCCATAGGGCTGGCCGGCGCCCCACCTAGTTCCTAGTTGGACTAGGATTGGTGGGAGGCGCCACCTCTTCCTTTTCCTACTCCATCTCTTCCTTCTTTGGTGATTCCTACTAGGAATAGGATTGCAATCCTATTCCTAGTAGGATTCCTTCCCTAGCCGCACCATAGGAGGTTGGCCGGCCCTCCTCCCTTGCTCCTTTATATACGGGGGCAGGGGGGCACCCAAAGACACACAAGTTGAATTGTTTTAGCCGTGTGCGGTGCCCCTCCACAGAATCACACCTCGATCATACCGTCGCGGAGCTTAGGCGAAGCCCTGCGCTGGTGAACACATCATATCCGTCACCACGCCGTCGTGCTGACGAAACTCTCCCGTGAAGCTCAACTGGATCAAGAGCTCGTGGGACGTCATCAAGCTGAACGTGTGCTGAACGCGGAGGTGCCGTACGTTCGGTGCTTGATCGGTTGGATCGCGAAGAAGTTCGACAACATCAACTGCGTCACTTGACGCTTCCGCTCCCGGTCTACGAGGGTACGTAGACACACTCTTCCCTCTCGTTGCTATGCATCTGGTAAATAGATCTTGCGTGATCGTAGGAAATTTTTAAAATACTACGTTCCCCTACAAAAATATTCTATATTCAACACCAAAAAATATTGGAAAGAAGTGTTACACTGATACCTAGCCTTTGAATCCTTGTATAATGACGAACAAAATAGGAAAACAGTACATATTGCATAATAAGGTCCACAAAACGAAAATAAACATACTTTTTGTGAACATAGCGCTATGAACATGCCTGATTTATCGGTAGATTCCCGATAAATCGCTTGTCATAGCGATAAATCGTCCCAAATGATAAATGGTGAAGATAAGGCATTATCTTATCGGTCACCCCAAGAGTAGCGATAAATCGGATGATAAATCGTTGAATCGGAAGATTTCTTAAAAGTGCTTCAGATACCTGCCGGGGCCCGAGGTTGTGAAGGAAGAAGGCTGATCATCAATCGCCTCTTCCTCGGCTGTGGCCTTGCCGGCCTCCCCGGCAGGTCCACCGCCGGCACCCTCGGCGGCGCCCTTGGCGGCATCCTCGGCGGCCTTATCCGCGGCGGCCCCGGCGGCGTCCTTGGCGGCCTCCTCGGCGGCAATCCTGTCGGCCTCCGCCGCGGCCTCCTCAGGAACTTCCCCGATGACAGCGTCCACGTCCTCCATATCTGTTAAAGGAGGGCCTGGGTAGTGATGGGGATGATGAAGACAAGAAAAAGGATAAGGGAAAAGCAAAGACATAAGACAGGCGACTCACCAGTGTCGGGCTGTGAAGCAGAAGTCCCCTCCCCGCCGGTGTCTGGCGCCGTGGCAGAGCCACCAGTGCCCAAGTTCCCCTCTTCCTCCATGCGTGTGGGCTCCATGCTTGGTGCCCTTGTCGGGGACGCCCCTCGCGGCGGCGTAGTCGATGGGGTGGTGTGTTGGGGATAGCCCCCTGCGGCTCCTCCTGCTGCTGCTCCCGTCCTACAAAACCGGCAAGGTCAGCACCATAGCATCAAACAGCTACTGCATGTAAAGCGAGAAGAGGATGATGAACTTACGCCGGGGGCTATGTCGAGGGCTGCCGTCTGGGCTGCTCAACACCACCAGTGGTGTCTCTGTAGCCCCAGCCGGGGGCTGGCTGCTCGCTGAAGCCTTGGCCCTCTTTATCCTCTGGGCCAACGTCTCTGCATCCCTGAAGAAGCAAAAACGGATCAAGATGAGTGGCATGGTTCAGGGGGATGGAAATGGCAGTAAGGAATGGAGTACTTACTCGTCGTCCATATCCTCCTCCTCCGCCGCTTTCCTCTTCCTCTTCGGGCTGAGAGGCCCGAGATCAAAAGGGAGTTCCGCGTCGACATCCGAGTCGACGTCTGCCGGGGGAGGCGAAGGGGGCGGAGTTTGTGCGCACCTAGACAGAGAAAGGGCTGCCGCTTTCTTCTTCTCGGCGGCCTTCGTCAGCCTCCTTGCCATCGTGGCCCTCGTGTGGCGCCCGGACCCCTCCAGGGCCAATTGAGGCTGTGCAGCCTTGCTGGGCCGGACCGACTCGCCGGAACAGGCCCGCTGCAGGACTCGCCCTCTTCCCCTGGCTGGCGCCGAGCCGGCCGCCACGTCCTCCTCCAACGACGACTCATCGGCCACGTCTTCGACCAGCGGAGCTCCGGTGCCGATGCTGCTAGCCTCTCCGGCGGCCGCCGCCCACTAGGCGAGCTCCTCCTCCCCCGCAGCCGTGGCATCCTTGTCCTCCACGCCCCCGGCGCTCCCGGCCTCCATGACGAGCTGCGCCTCCCTCGCCCTAGCGGCTATGTAGTCCAGCTCTTCCTGGGTGGTGTCCCTGACAAGCCACCGCTCGGCGTCAGGCTTGACGCACACCTCGACCAGAGAGTCGAAGAATTGCTGCACGACCTCGTCCGCCGGCTCCTGCCAGCTTGGGACGGGGCCGTGCGCGTTGCATTCCGGCATCATGGCGACAATCTCGGACTGGCGCGAATTGTTGCACAGCGGGACCACCCCCGCTGGCAGCTTGAAGAGCTGCCCCTTGACGGCCTTGCCGGCCTTTGCGGCAGCCTTCGCGGCCTTGCCGGTCCGTTCGACCTCGCCGTCGCGACCCACATCAAGCTGGAAGAGCCGCTGGCAGAAATGGGCGTGTCTCATCACTGTGAGGTTGTGGTGGAGGCCAGGGCGAAGCCGCATGACGTCAGCCGGGTTCCTAAAGAGCCAGGCTGGGCTCCCCTTGTTGTGCAACGGGGCGATCCGACGGCGAATGAAGTCCGCCCCGATCATCTCAAGGGTGAGCCCGGCCTGGGCGAGCCGGTGAATCCTGGTGGTGGCGACGGTGATCCTCCCGTCGGCGGCGTTGACGTCACCCCAGTCGCTACCACGGACCAGCGGCACCCGGCAGACCTTGAAGAATCTTGGCGGCTCGTCTTCTTCAATCCAGCACCACCGGCCGTGCCATTCATCCCACCTCTCCTTCACGGCGCCCTCCGGGTATGCTCCCTTGGATCTCGGAATCCAGGTGATGCACCCAGAGACGGCACCTCCTGGCTGGATCCGAGGGGTGAAATAGTGGTGGAAGAGCGCCGTGTTGGGCTGCACCCCGGCGAAGCCCTCGCAAAGGTGCGCGAAGAAAGCCATGCACGCCACCGCGTTCGGAGTGAAATCCAAGAGGCGGAAGCCGAAGGTGTGCATGACATCATAGAAGAAATCGGAGAAGGGGGGATATAACCCGCAAGAAAAGTAGTCGACGAAGAAGGGGTATCGATTTGGGCCGGGTTCGGCGCAAGCGACCGGAATGACGCGCGTCGCCGGATGTCCCAAGTTCTCCCCCCCGTCTTCACCCCCCAAAGGGGCTTGAAGGCGGCCCGAAGCTCGTAGACGTCGACCGTCGACGGGATGAAGCAAGCAGCCTTTGTCCGGTCCCTCGAAAACGCACCCTCCGGCGGCTCCACAGACCCGGCGCCTTTGGCCACCCCCTTGCCCTTGGCGGGTTTGGACGCCATGGCGGCTAAGTTGGAGGGCTAAGGGAGGGGGATGGCGAAGCAACGACGGCAGGCGACGGCGGAAGCTTCGGGAGGAAGGAAGAGAGGGAACAACGGCTCTGAGATTGGAAGAGGCGCGAGGGAAATGGAGGAAGTGAGCAGCGCGCCCGCGGTTATTCCTTCTTATGGGGGGGGGGACGCGGGCCGCCTCCTTTCGCATTTATTGCGACGCGACGCATGCCTGCGGAAACCGCCCCACACATGCAGCCCACGTCACGCACGCCCCTCCACCATGCGCCGCACGCGCGGATCGTGGGAGGCGCAGCGCGTGGAAGACCTTACCACGGTGAAAACCATCCCGCCTGCCCACGCACCGTTCTGGGCCTAGCCCAACAACGCGTCGCGCTTATGTGTGGCCCATGCCCGGGGGCTCCTGTCAGTGTACACAAAGAGGGGTACACTTTTTGTACCCCTATGACTGTGCACGGGCAGTCTGAGCCACGGGCACCACCACGCCAAGCATGGAAAAGGAGGCGAGCCAGGGTAAGACCGAAGCTCGATGGAACCGGAGCAACACCAAGAACAAGACCACAAAGAGCAAAGGGACGAAGCGGCTTCCCCCGGCGAGATCCTTGCCGGGAGCCAGTTTCAGCAGCCCCGGCAAGATCCTTGCCAGGGCCGGCTCTAGCAGCCCCGGCAAGACCCTTGCCGCGACAGCTCGCCCCACGCCCACGGAGCGGATCACCCTTGAGTCCACTACCCCCAGAGGGCAAGGATTCGGGAGACATCCTCGTAGTGGCATGCAGATCTTTGTGAAGACATTCAAGATCAGATACACAATGAGAAGACGACGACCCTTGGCGGGTGTAATGCCCCAGATGTAACACTTTCCCAATATGGCAATATATAAACTTTGGCTTCATCAATTCCATTTCGGGCTCTTCTTCATTTCGGGTTTCTTCGTTTTGTCGTGTGCGTGTGTGCATTTCTTCCTTGTCATGTTGTCATGTGCATTGCATTGCATTTGTGTTGTCACTTGCATCCGGTCCCACTCGTCTCTTCCCGTTGTCCGTTTCGAGTTCCGACGCTCTCACACGTGCCCGTGGCATCCCCAAGCCCTTCTTTCGTGTGTGGCCGTTTAAGGTTTCCGGAATGACGTGAGACTTGTCGTGCGATGTTGTTTTGGTACGTGTAGGCCGCCTGTCGAGTTTCGTCGCGTTTGGAGTTCTTTTGGTACTACAACGGTTAACCTAGTGGGCTAAAAGAACCTCTTCTTTGAGGCCCAAGACCCCCTCCACAACAGCCCACCAACCCAGCACAAGCCTTCCCATCATCTTGGTCGTCGAATTTTGATCGCGTGGCCGAAAACCGCTCCCCATTTGGACTCTCCTAACTCCTTGTGCCTATAAAAACGTCCCCCCATGCCCATTTTTTCGTCCAAAACCCTAGTTCTACTCCTCCCCGCCGCGCCGGACATGTCCGACCGCCGCCGGACGCTGCTAGGTGGCTTCTCACCCCTCGTTGGTTACCCCAAGTGGAAGGTTTGAGATGGAGTCTAGCAGAAGTTTTCCCTTGGTAATACCAAGGATCGATTTCCCAGAGACTCCCAGTTTCAACAAGAAGGTGTCAACTGCTAACGGCGCCGGATATTAGCAATCAACATGGACCTGCACACAGATACAAATAACTTTGCTCCCAACGAGTACAGAGAGGTTGTCAATCCCTCCGGCCTTGTAGTTTACAAAGGGTCAAACGCAAGTGATAATAGTGATAGGTATAATTGCAATAGTAAGTAAATAGCGGAAAAGTAAATAGCGGATGTGATCAATGATGGTAATATGGACCGGAGTCTCATGATGTTCACTAGTGATGTCTCTCTCCCAAAAGACGATAAAACAGCTATGTGAGGTAAACGAATTACAGCTGGGCAATTGACAGGACCATGTGCGCAAACCAATGCTGATTACATTGCAAGAAAGGTTGAGGTTCAAAGCATGGGCGGTACGCCAAAGTAAGTAGACCGAAATCCATCAATATCTACTACTAATCATCCACCTTGAGATATCTATCCAGAACATCTCGCTGGTATTAAGTTGCGAGCCCCACCCATAGTGTAAACTCAAAGCAACAGACAACTGCATTAAAAGAACTTTGCGTAAAGTAAACAATCCTTGCACCCGCGGGCACAAGCACCGTTGTTTTCCCCCTTGTGGCAACAGCACATCCCCTAGACTCATGTTTCTGTCACTCAAACTAGTCATCGAGGGGCATGAACCCACAATCGAGCATAACGTTCCCTCTTGGAGTCACTACCTACTACTTGGCCAAAGCAACAAATAACAACGGAGAACATTCAAGAATTACTTACGAACATAAACATAAAAGAGGTGAATCAAATATATTACTCAAACACAATCTGAACATAATCTCATAATCCATCGGATCCCAGCAAACTCATCATAGCAACAGCATAAGGATTACATATGTGCCTCGATCATGTAGGGCAGCTCACGAGGACTAATTAGTGAAGCACAAGAACGGGAGGAGAACATCACATAGGTACCGGTCATGGACTCATGGTCCAAGGGAGACTACTCACAACTCATCCGGGAGGCGTCCATGGTGGTGGAGAAGCTCCCGGTGGTGATCCTCCCCTCCGGCAGGGTGCCGGGAAGGGTTCTCCTGGTGCTCCCGATCTTGGAAGCGGCGGCGGCGGCGGAACAGAGATGAGATCGCGAAAAAGAGTTCCTGTTTCGAGGGTTTCGGGAGACGCTTTAAATATATGCCAAAGGGGGGCATCGGAGGAGCCTCGGGGGGCCCAGGCGCCCCCCCGGCGCGGCCCAGGGGGGGGTGGCGCCGCCAGGGCGCCTGGAGCCCTGGTGCCCCCCCCGGCTGTCCTTCGGGCGCACGGTAGGTTCTGGAATGCTGATATTTTATATAATTTTTCTGGATTTTTCCTGGCAGTTCTCGTAATGTGAAAATCTGAAATACAAAAACAGCCGAAAACAGAAACTGGCACTGGGGTGCACTGAGTTAATAGGTTAGTCCAAATATGATCAAAAGTGTATGGAAGTGTATAAATATCATTGCAATATCACCCAAAAGAGGCATGGAGCAAGCAGAAATTATAGATACGTTTTGGACGTATCAACATCCCCAAGCTTAATTCCTGCTCGTCCTCGAGTAGGTAAATGATAACAAGAATAATTTCTGTGGTGACATGCTATTAACCATATATGACTTTTTCATAGTCATATGACAAAAGCTTACTGAGACAATGAATCTGTAGTAATTAAGTTGCCTCATGAGAAAATCACAAAGAACTGAAAGTTTTACAATATGATACTGAAACATCAAATAGATTTGCAATGAACATGATGTGCAAATATGATAAAGTGATATCTAGCTTGCCCCCTTTAATGAAGCATAAATGCAGGGGCACCTTCAAGGTTTAAGTGATGACTAGATACAATGATTTCAGAATAAACGATATCACAATCATGCAAAAGACAATGCTACTTTGGGACAATGCACATTACACTCAGAATGACAATCATGCTCTCAGTAGTTGGTGCTTTTAAAAGAAGGTGGAGACTCAACATAAAAGTAAAAGAATGGCCCTTCGCAGAGGGAAGCAGGGATTACTCATGTGCTAGAGCTTTTTATTTTTAAAACATAGAAACAATTTTGTCAACGGTAGTAGTACTTCATATGTGTTATGCATAAGACATCCTATAAGTTGCAAGCCTCATGCATCGAATACCAATAGTGCTCGCACCTTGTTCTAATTAGCTCGGATTTCCATGGATTGTCATTGCATTACATATGTTTCAACCAAGTGTCACAAAGGGGTACCTCTATGTCACCTGTACAAAGGTCCAAGGAGATAGATCGCATTTGATTTCTCGTTTTTGATAGATCTCAACTTGAGGACATCCATACCGGGACAACATAGAAAATAGATAATGGACTCCTCTTTAATGCTTAAGCATATTCTCCTAAGAGATTGAGGATTAATGTCCAAGCTAAGACTTCCACCATGATACATGGCTTTGGTTGGCGGCCCAATGTTCTTCTCTAACAATATGCATACTCAAACCATTCAACCCATGGCAAATCACCCTTACTTTAGACAAGACGAACATGCATAGCAACTCACATGATATTGAACAAAAGTGTAACAGTTGATGGCGTCCCCAGAAACATGGTTACCGCTCAGCAAGCAACTTATAAGAAAATAAGATACATAAGCAACATATTCTTTACCACAATAGTTTTTAAGCTACTTTCCCATGAGCTATGTATTGCAAAAACTGAAGGTTTTAAAGGTAGCACATGTAAATTTACTTGGAGTGGCGATGAAATACCACATATAGGTAGGTATGGTGGACTCATATGGCATAACTGATTTAAAAGGATGTGGATGCACAAGCAGTCAGTCTGCTTAGTACAGGTGGAGGTTAGCAAAAGACTGGGAGCGACCAACTAAGAGAGCAATGACGATCATAATCATGCAGAGCAACAAAGCAACATTGAATCAGGCATGGAAGTTATATCGCTACTCAGAAACAAAAGATCATCAAGGCTTGACAGACTTTCTTTACAGTCTTAAATATGCATGAGCATACGCCAAGTCAATCAAAATAAATTCTTGAAGGAAGATATTACTAAACCATACCACATCATTGGCAAACAAATCATGTTGGTACTCCAATAACACATTGGGAATCCCCTAGCTATTTGAGACTAACCATAAGAAAACCTGAACTACTAAGCGCCATTATGCACGTAGCATCTTTATCATAGACATATTAACCAATGCAACGGAAGAAAACTCTCTTAATAAGGTGAGCATGGTAATTAAAGAGAGTTCAAGCAACCAACTAAACACAAGCTCTTTAAAAAGATAAGCATGAATACTAAGAGCAGAGCATGATAGTAGCTATTTAAAAGACAAAGGACACACACAGCAAAGATAGTCATGAAAATTCTATGTTATGTTCTAGGTAGAAGTGGAGCGTGTTTCTCTCCCACATAAAGAACGCTGAGTTCCGACTCGTTATGAAAAACTAAAAAGGAAACTAAAAGCAAGACGCTCCAAGCATAGCACATAACACATGAAGTGATTAAAATATAGTGGAACGAAAGACGAACTGATAATGTTGATGGAGAAGGGGATGCACGGGGGCATCCCCAAGCTTAGACGCTTGAGTCTCCTTGAATATTTCTTGGGGGTGCATGGGAGCATCCCCAAGCTTGAGCGCTTGACACTCCTGAATCTTTTTATCATCTTCCCTCGCACACTTGAAAACTCCCTTCATACATAACTCATCATAATCTGATTAGCGAGGTTAGTACCCATAATAAAATAATTGTACCTTGCTGGAAATAAAGATATCATTGATGGTCTACTGTTTCTCAAGATTTCGAAAAGGTTTTTGCAAAGAAAAAGCAAGCTCTTGGTTTGCAAAATGAAGGAAGAGCAAAACATGACAGAATCTGTGAAAAACAGAATAGCAGATACTAAATGATTTGTTCGGGGCACTTCCGAAACTCAAATAAAAAAACTCAGAACAGCCGCACGAAAGACAATTATATAGAGAACGCTGTCGAAAAAATTCAGACCAAAAAGATGATCTGGTGATTTTATACGAATTTTTCTATCCAAGGACAGAATCTGTTTCCTGGACAGCACCTCACAACTTTTGAACTTTCTAGCAATCAGAGGCTACACTTGGCACAAAATTGAAAAGCAAAGATACAATGATGATGCTACAGTAGTAACAACATCAAGACACAACAAAAGCAAAATAAATTTATTCATTGGGCTGCCTCCCAAAAGCGCTTTCTTTTATGCCTTTAAGCTAGGCATAATGCATAGAAATCAAGTTTTATCAAGAGCAAAAGAATAGCTAGCCCGTACAACGGACTCAAAAGGTAACTTGATCTTCTTTCGAGGGAAGTGTTCCATCCCTTTCTTGAGAGTAAACTGAAATTTTATATTACCCTCTTTCATGTCAATGATAGCACAAACGGTGCGCAAAAAAGGACGTCCCAAAATAATTGGACAAGAAGGATCACATTCAATATCCATAATAGTAAAATCAACGCGAACATAATTATCATTGACAACGATAAGAACATCGTCGATCCTCCCCAAAGGTTTCTTTATGGAAGAATCAACGATACGAACACCAAAAGAACAAGAATCAAAAGGTTTCAATTTAAGCATATCATATAGTCTTTTGGGCATAATGGAAGTACTAGCTACAATATCACATAAAGCATAGCATGAGAAGTTGCTTATCTTAATTTTAATCATAGGATCCCAACCATCTTCTAGCTTTCTAGGTATGGAGGCTTCTACTCTAAGTTTCTCCTCCCTAGCTTTGATGAGAGCATTAGTGACATGCTCTGTGAAGGCAAGATTAAGCGTGCTAGTGTGGGGATCTTTGGCCATTCCTTGCAGAAAGGTGACAACTTCTGAAATACTACAATTATCAAAATAAATTTTATCATTATTGGGCAGAATTGTAGTGTCATCCTCTTTGTTTGAATCGCTCTCTATTATAAGAGTTTGAACGTCTTCCCAAGTTTGGGGAAGCTTAGGAGCAATTTTAAACTGAGGCTCATACTCTTTTCCGGGAAGACCATGCCATGGGCATAACCCTCCGTCAAGACTAACATAATCACAAGGTTTATTACTTTTGTAGATCCCGACAGTGGTGATTGGTGTAATGGAAGAAGGGGTATACTCCTCCCATCTAGTGTTTTTGGTGGAACCCATTATAGCAAGCAAGCAAGATAACTATTTTTGTGATTTTCGATAAAAGATACTAAAGCAAAAACTGAAAGGTAAACTAACAAGACTAAAAGCAAAGGTAAAAGATAGCGTGCAACTCCCCTATCCTGAAGAGTGGAGTCCCCGGCAACGGCGCCAGAAATTGCTTTGCTAGGTGGCTTCTCACCCCTCGTTGGTTACCCCAAGTGGACGGTTTGAGATGCAGTGTATCAGAAGTTTTCCCTTGGTAATACCAAGGATCGATTTCCCAAAGACTCCCAGTTTCAACAAGAAGGTGTCAACTGCTAACGGCGCCGGATATTAGCAATCAACGTGGACCTGCACACAGATACAAATAACTTTGCTCCCAACGAGTACAGAGAGGTTGTCAATCCCTCCGGCCTTGTAGTTTACAAAGGATCAAACGCAAGTGATAATAGTGATAGGTATAATTGCAATAGTAAGTAAATAGCGGAAAAGTAAATAGCGGATGTGATCAATGATGGTAATATGGACCGGAGTCTCATGATGTTCACTAGTGATGTCTCTCTCCCAAAAGACGATAAAACATCTATGTGAGGTAAACGAATTACAGCTGGGCAATTGACAGGACCATGTGCGCAAACCAATGCTGATTACATTGCAAGAAAGGTTGAGGTTCAAAGCATCGGCGGTACGCCAAAGTAAGTAGACCGAAATCCATCAATATCTACTACTAATCATCCACCTTGAGATATCTATCCAGAACATCTCGCTGGTATTAAGTTGCGAGCCCCACCCATAGTGTAAACTCAAAGCAAGAGACAACTGCATTAAAAGAACTTTGCGTAAAGTAAACAATCCTTGCACCCGCGGGCACAAGCACCGTTGTTTTCCCCCTTGTGGCAACAGCACGTCCCCTAGACTCATGTTTCTGTCACTCAAACTAGTCATCGAGGGGCATGAACCCACAATCGAGCATAACATTCCCTCTTGGAGTCACTACCTACTACTTGGCCAAAGCAATAAATAACAACGAAGAACATGCAAGAATTACTTACGAACATAAACATAAAAGAGGTGAATCAAATATATTACTCAAACACAATCTGAACATAATCTCATAATCCATCGGATCCCAGCAAACTCATCATAGCAACAGCATAAGGATTACATATGTGCCTCAATCATGTAGGGCAGCTCACGAGGACTAATTAGTGAAGCACAAGAACGGGAGGAGAACATCACATAGGTACTGGTCATGGACTCATGGTCCAAGGGAGACTACTCACAACTCATCCGGGAGGCGTCCATGGTGGTGGAGAAGCTCCCGGTGGTGATCCTCCCCTCCGGCAGGGTGCCGAAAAGGGTTCTCCTGGTGCTCCCGATCTTGGAAGCGGCGGCGGCGGCGGAACAGAGATGAGATCGCGAAAAAGAGTTCCTGTTTCGAGGGTTTCGGGAGACGCTTTAAATATATGCCAAAGGGGGGCATCGGAGGAGCCTCGGGGGGCCCAGGCGCCCCCCAGGTGCGGCCCAGGGGGGCGCGCCGCCAGGGCGCCTGGAGCCCTGGTGCCCCCCCGGCTGTCCTTCGGGCGCACGGTAGGTTCTGGAACGCTGATTTTTTATATAATTTTTCTGGATTTTTCCTGGCAGTTCTCGTAATGTGAAAACCTGAAATACAAAAACAGCCGAAAACAGAAACTGGCACTGGGGTGCACTGAGTTAATAGGTTAGTCCAAATATGATCAAAAGTGTATGGAAGTGTATAAATATCATTGCAATATCACCCAAAAGAGGCATGGAGCAACCAGAAATTATAGATACGTTTTGGACGTATCAGACGCGTCCAGCCGACGGCCGCACCTATCACAAGCTGCCACGTGTCCCGCCGCCGTTCCCACCGCGCCGGCCCGCAAGGCCCGATGCGGGCCCTCCGCCGCCGCCGATACGGGCAGCGCCCCCGCGCCGCACCTCCGCGACCCCGCCGCCTCCGGTCGCCACCCCACTGCCAGGAGATTGCCGGCCGCCGCCCCGTCGCCGCCGGTGTCGGATCCGCCGCCGGCTACCTCCGAGCTCGCCGCCCCCTCGCGTCCACATCGCCGGAGGTCGCAGCTCACCGCCTCGCCGCCTTCCTCCGCGCCGCACCGCCTCGGCCGCCCCCATCGCCGCCGGCGCCGGTCCCCTCGCCGGCCGCCACCGCCCTCGCCGTCACCGGAGGCCAGATCGCTTGTTGCCACCGCCGGGATCCCGTCGCCCGCGTGGATCCAGATCCACCCACCTGGCGAAACCCTAGCGGGTCCCGTGCCCGGCCCGCTCCTCAACCCGCAACCCGATCCGCCTCCGGCCTGATCCGCTAAGCCCGATCCAGATCTGAGGTTGACCTTTTTCCTCTAAGTCATTTGTTGATTTTGTTGTCTGATGGCATCTTTGCATGGCTATAACTTTTAGTGTGCTAGTCCGATTTGTGCATATGATATGTCAAAATGATCGTGGTGATGTGTACTACGTTTTGTTCCATTGTGTCATGCTTGTTTGAGTCCATCTAGAGGCCCTAATCTTCGTGAAAAGAGTGCTACTTGATATAAACTGCTGCTACTTGTTATTTTCATTGCATGTTTGAGATGTGATAACTTGGTGCATGTTTATCCAAATGAAGCAAATGATATGTCAAAATGTTCATCATGAGATGCTCTACATGTTGGTTGCTGTAGCATGCATGTTAGAGTTCATATTGCCATGTTTATCTCTGTTGTAAAAGTGCATGTGGCTGTTAGGTTTTGTAACTTGTTACGAGATGCCTAGTTGAGGAGCTCGTTGCTATTGTTGTGTTTGTCCCCATGTCACATGCCCATATGTTTCAGATTCTCAATCATGTGATCTTTGCCGTGGTGCAAACCATTTGCCATGATATGCCTTGAGGTGACTTAAACATGCTCGCAAACATGCCATGCTAATGTTACTATTTTAACACTTAGTGAAATTTCACTAAGTCTGGAATGTGTCATATCGTGATGCTATGTTTGCTTGATGCCCTAGGCAAATCCATGTTAGTTTTGGGGTGGCCATTGATCATTCCTTGTTGTATATGTTGTTGTCTATCCATCCACGCCCTCACTTGCTCATTTGGGTTGCTGTAGCTTATTTAATTCTTGCTCCCAAGTTGCTATAAAATATTTCAGTCAGGTTTTTAGTGTCATGTTCAAAATGTTGTAGCTTGTTGCTATTGATCCATGCCTCCTATGGAGTTGCTCCAATGGAGTTGTTTGCTGTAGGATATGTCTAATTCATGTCCATGCTTCTTGTCACCATGTTTGGGTGCTGTAGAGTATATATTTCTTGCTCCAAAGTTACTATGTGGCTGTTAATTTCAGCTTTGCATTGTTTCTTATTTCGAGTGTATGTTTTGATCCGTTGCTCCGTTTTGAGCGTGCCCTAAATGAAAGTTGTGTGATTTTGCATGTAGAATCATAATATTATCTTGTTAACATGTTTGGAGTATGTTTGCTTGATGTTTGGGTGCATCTTGCACCGTGGCCATGCTTAACTTGTTTTGCTCATATCTTCTAGACCGTAGCTCCGATTTAAACAAACTTTATATGAAACTTGACTAGAATTTCACGTAGATCTTCATGGTGCATGTTAACTTGCTGTTTAACAACTTTAACTTAAGGTTTGTTCAGATCTGGACTAATTCCAAACTATGCATATGAGGACTTACCAGATTTGTTATATGTAGCTTCCGGCCGCATTTAAACTTGTTGTTCTTATGTTATTTCTCTGTGATTCCTACCTTGTCATGTTTTGCATCCTATACAGACTTGCCTTGCATCCTACTCGCTTGAGCACATTGTCATGTTCTTGTGTTTTTCTGGTGTGCTTCCTACTTTGACATGTTATGCATCATAAGGGCATCCGAAGTGCATCATACGTGCATCATGTAGATTGCGCATTGCACCTTGTTTGATTTCGTGCCTCGTGTGTTCTTGTGTTGAGTAGAGCTGGAAGCCGAGACCGAGAACGAGAACGAGGTTACTACCGAGGTTGAGTACGAGGAGCCGTCTTACGATCCCATCGACGACTCGACAGGCAAGATGACCTGACCCAGATATCATTACTATCTTTGCCTATTGCTAGAAGTCTCGCTCTTTAGCTTATTGCCTCGATGCCCATGTTTGTCTGTCAGCCTCCTATTGTAACCATGAATCTGTCTAACCACCCAACCTATGCAAACCTTTGATTGGCTACGTAGGCTTCGCTCAGCCCCTCTTATAGCATTGCTAGTTGCAGGAGAAGATTTGAAGATTCTTGCTTCATGTTGAAGTTATGTTGGGATATCACACTATATATCTATTAAATGAAATCATCTATATATTGGTAATGGGTGGAAGGCTAAGCCTCTTGCTTGGTGATTTGTTCCACTCATGCCGCCCTAGGAACCGTATAAACCGGTGTTATGTTCATTGATTTTGCGTTCCTCACACGGTTGGGGTTATGGGACCCCCTCGATAACCCGCTTAGCGCTAAAACTCTTCCAGCGAGGCCCGACATTGGTACTCCTTTTGCCTAACAACTAAAACTTTCCGAGGGAGTAATTAACCCGAGGATTAATTAATCAACCCCCGTGGGCCAGTGCTCGATTTGAGTGTTGGTCCAAACTAGAGCCACTTGCGGTGCCACCCAGCTTGCTGGGGTCTTCGGTATCTCTATGTAGTGCTCATCCGGTCGTGGCCTGAGACTAGATGCACGCGGCTACTGTCAGGGTGTCGGCACGCTGGGAGGTCTTGCTGGATTAGTTTTACCTTAGTCGGAATATCTTGAGCACGTGATTCCCAGAATACTCGGCCTTCCCACCTTGGAGTTGCGACTCGGCGGATCGTGGGCTTATAATGGGCGAAGTTGGAACACCCCTGCAGGGTTTTGAACTTTCGAAAGCCGTGACCGCGGTTATGTGGTAGATTGGAATTTGTTAATATCCGGTTGTCGAAAACTTGACACCATGTTCAGAATACACTACCAGCGTGAGTAACCGTGACGGTCATTTTCCGAAAGGGGTTCGGGAAGTGAACACGGTGGGGTTATGTTTGACGTGCTTAGATAGGATCACTTAGTGATCACTTTGTTGCTCGTGGCACTTCTCTTCTCGCTCTTAACACGTAAGCTAGTGCTAGTGCAGCTGCAACCTTTTATCTTTCTTCAGCCTTGTTCCACACCCAAGGCTTAGATAGTTTTGCTACCCGGGAACGGGATTGCTGAGTCTTCCGTGGCTCACAGATTCTACACAACACCAGATGCAGGTACCTTGGTGAACTACTCAGGTGACGGCACGGAGCTGTACTGGGAGTTCGATGAAGAACGTAGCCGTTACTATGTGCACTATCCCGATGATCAGTAGCGGTTTCTACTAGGGGCGATTCGGACCTGTGGCTTTATGTATTTGGTATCTTTCATTTGGATCTTCACCCGTAGTCGGGTTGTGATGTTATTTGGATGATGAATTGCTTATGTAATGTATTGTGTGAAGTGGCGAGTGTAAGCCAACTATCTCTTTTACAATTTCATCCCTGTTTTACATGAGATGTGCAAAAATACCAAACTTGAGATCATTCTAAAATGGGCTTATACCTTTAAGTCGTGCCTCGACACGTAGGAGGTATAGTCCCATCCTGGGCATTACAAGTTGGTATTAGAGCCTTCTCCGACCTAGAAGCCCCCATTGATTGATCGAATCGTTGACGGCTGAGTCTAGGCACACACTTAAAATGTTTTGAGTCATATATATATATATATATATATATATATATATATATATATATATATATATATATATATATATATATATATATCGGAGAGTAGGATTTCTTTTGCTCCTCATCTCTTTTCACTCTGGTGAGGACTCCTGACGATTACTCTTGTCTCTTCTAGTCTCAAAATTCACCATTTTTTTAGGATCACGCGGGCATTGTTTGGATTGTTCCGATGTCTTTGTGACGAGAACATTGTTCTCGATGCCTCCTGTCATTTAGGGGTTGTGGCAGTGTCCCGGGGAGTTGAGCTTCGAGGTGTTGTCGTCACAAATATATCACAGTAGTTCTGGAATACTTAAGACGGCCGACATCGAAAACTCTCCTATGCGGTTAGTGGCAAGATAACCCCGACGTCACCCAGTA
Organism: Secale cereale; assembly: GCA_902687465.1. Lineage (NCBI taxonomy): Eukaryota > Viridiplantae > Streptophyta > Magnoliopsida > Poales > Poaceae > Secale > Secale cereale. Next base: position 157,922,835 of record LR738713.1, read on the forward strand.
CTGGGGAGGTAGTTCGGGAGTATTGCTATAGCTTGTATAGTAGATGCGTTTCGAAGGTCCGAGGTAAACGGTTTCCGGAAATAACTGGTTATGTGTTGAAGGATGGATACAGCTGGATGTAGGATTAGAGTTGAGTGCGCGATGCTTCCCCTGTATCCCCAACACCTGATTGCATAACTGGAAACTTTCGGAAATTAATAGGTGGGTTCATCTTGTAGTTCGTAGACATTCTTCCAACGAATGCATGATATGGAGTTTGGGGTTCTACATTGAGTGAAGTGGTTTTATGGCCGTTGTTCCGATCGGGAGTTGCATCTTAAAGGGTCCTTGGCTATGCTGATCCGGGGATTGCAAAACCCTTTTGTAACACGTTCCATAAGCTTTCAGCACGAATATGTCGAACGAAGCTTCTATCTTGTATCTGTTCTATCTACGCCTTGTTGTTTTTATTTACCTTTTGTTCTCCCAAGTGGCTTCTCGTGAAGATTGTGGTTGCTATTAAACTGTGGATTACATTCGTTCACCTTGTTCGAATGTTCTTGTGAAGACTTATGTTGCAATTTATAGCTGTTGATTCAGTTTATATTTTTCTCTCAATCAATGGCTAATAGTTGTCATCTCATTCAGGATGGCTCCTAAAAGGGTTCCCAACGCTAACCCACAGGGTGAAGAGGTTCCTGATCGTCCTCCTTCCCCTCCTCCTCCGTCTGAGGCCTGGAGAGCAATTATGAAAGCGACGAACCAGAACACCCAGATGTTGATGCAAATGATGCAGAACTTTCAAGCAAATCAAGCAAATCAGGGTGCTCATGGGAACCAAGGCCAAGGGAATTTGTTCAACCAACCTCACTTTGCTATGCTCAACCAGTTCCTGGCAAACCAACCAAAGGCATTCAGTTACTGTGTGGACCCTCTAGATGCTGAAGACTGGATAACAGATATCAAGAAGCATTTCGAGTGCAGTAACGTAAGGCCTGAGGACTATGTGAAGTTTGCAGCCTTCCAACTCAAGGACCAAGCCGCTGATTGGTGGCAGCAGTACAAAGATTCCTGAGAGGGACGTGTAATCTCCTGGGATGACTTCTGCAAGGACTTTCGCTCTCACCATATTCCAACAAGTGTCATCGAGGGTATGCGTGAGCAATTCCGCAACCTGAAGCAAGGCTCAATGACTGTCTACCAATATAATGTCAAGTTTCGGAACCTTGCTCGCTATGCCAAGCAAGACATCCCTGATGCCAAGAGCAAGATCTATCAGTTCCGTGGTGGTCTGAAGGATGAACTCCAACTAGCTCTCACCTTGTTCGAGCCTGATGAGTTTGATCAATTCTATAACATGGCACTTAAGCAAGAGGCAGCCCAACTCAAGATGGAAGCTTCCAAAAAGAGGATCAGAGATGCTGTTCACTCCTCCTCTTCTTCTCAAGTGGTCGCAAAGCAATAGAAGTTTTGGCTTCCACCTCCTCCAGTGATCCGACCTCCCAACAACAACAACAAGAATTCTGGTGACCGTGTTTCTCCCACACACCCAACCCAAGCAACCAGTCAAAGAATCAATTTCAAGCTTCGAAGTCAAGTGCTCCTTATCACCGTCCTCTCTCAGAAGTGATTTGCAACAAGTGTGGCCAGAATGGTCACTATGCTAACAAGTGCCCCAACCCAAGGCGCCTTCCGCCTCCTCCACCTGTCAGCACTGCTATTGTCAAGCACAATCCCAAGGTTGCAAGAGTGAATCTGATGAATGCAGCTCAAGCAAAGAATTCTTCAGATGTGATACTTGGTAATCTTCCAGTTAACTCTATCCCTGCAAAAGTATTGTTTGATTCGGGTGCATCGCTTTCTTTCATTTCAAGACCATTTGTTGCTAAGCATGATTTGGTTTCGGAGAGCATTCCTAGATCGCTAAAGATTATTTCTCCGGGTTTGCAAATGACTTCCAACGCAGTTGTTCCGAATGTATCTATTCGTATGGGTGATTACCGCTTTCTGGCTTCTCCGGTTGTTCTCGGCAACTCCGACATTGATCTTATTCTTGGGATGGATTGGCTTTCTCAGCATGATGCTCACATTGATTGTGCAAATAAGGAAGTCAAGCTTACTCATTCCGACGAAGATGTGATTATCTTCGCCTCTCGAGATAAAACAATCAGGCTATTCTCTCTCAATGACAAGGGCGAGATTAATGCCATCTCTCAAATTCCGGTGGTCAATGAATATGAAGATGTTTTACCTGAAGAGCTTCCAGGCATGCCTCCGCATCGTCAAGTTGAATTCGTCATTGAACTCGAGCCTGGTACTGAGCCAGCATGCCGGCGTCCGTACAAGCTCTCCCCTGATGAGTTGAAGGAGTTGAAGAAACAACTCGATGAGCAAGAGCGTATGGGTCTAATCTGGCCTAGCACTTCTCCTTGGGGCTGTGGTGTCTTATTTGTCAAGAAGAAGGATGGCACGGAGCGCCTTTGCGTTGATTACCAGCCATTGAACAAGAAGACAATAAAGAACAAGTATCCGCTCCCCAACATCAATGAATTGTTCCAGCATCTCAAAGGAGCTAAAGTATTCTCAAAGCTCGATCTCCGGATGGGTTATCACCAGATCCGTATCCGTGAAGAAGATATTCACAAGACTGCATTCAGAACAAGCTATAGATCCTATGAATATACAATTATGTCTTTTGGCCTCGCAAATGCTCCACCCACCTTCTCAAGAATGATGCACTACATATTCAACCCCTACACCAATGAATTTGTGCTTGTTTATCAGGATGACATCTTGGTATTCTCCAAGAATGAAGAGGATCATGAAAAGCACCTCCGTCTGGTTCTCGACAGACTCCGTGAACATAAATTCTATGCCAAGTTCTCTAAGTGCGAATTCTGGCTCGATAAGGTCTTATATCTGGGCCATATCATTTCTGCTGAGGGTATTTCTGTCAACCCCGAGAAAGTTGAAGCGATTGTCAACTGGGAACCTCTTCAGAACGTCAAGCAACTCCGAAGCTTTCTTGGTCTCGCTAGCTATTGCAGAAGGTTCGTTGAGAACTTCTCCAAGATTGCCAAGCCTCTCTCCAACTTGTTGCAGAAGAATGTCAAGTACAACTGGTCTCCGGATTGTGATGTGGCATTCAAAACTCTCAAAGAGAAGCTCATCTCTGCTCCAGTTCTTACCCCTCCAGATGAGTCCAAGCCCTATGAAGTATTCTGTGATGCTTCTCTTCAAGGACTTGGTCGTGTTCTAATGCAAGACAAGAAAATTGTGGCATACACCTCTCGTCAATTGAAGCCAAGTGAGAAGAACTACCCCACACATGATCTCAAGCTAGCAACTGTGGTACACGCCTTGATCACGTGGAGACACCTTCTGTTGGCTTCACCGATCACAAGAGCTTGAAGTACATCTTCACACAGCCGAACCTGAACCTTCGCCAGACTCGTTGGGTTGAACTGATCCAAGAGTATGATCCAAGCATCGAATACACACCTGGCAAGGCCAATGTCATTGCAGATGCCTTGAGCAGAAAGGCATATTGCAACAGTCTCCTCATCAAGCCGTTTCAGCCTGAGCTTTGCGAAGCATTCAGGAAGCTCAACCTCCAAGTTGTTCCGCAAGGCTTTCTTGCAAATCTTTAAGTTGCTCCTACCTTGGAAGATCAGATCCGTGAGGCCCAACTCAGTGATGCTATGGTGCAGAAAGTGAAACATGGTATTGCGAAGGGTACTCCCAAATACAAGTGCTATCGCGTTGATGAGAGAGATACCTTGTTCTTTGAGGACATACTTGTGGTTCCCAAGGGTGATCTCAGGAAGCTCATAATGAATGAAGCACATGACTCCCTCCTCCCGATTCATCCTGGAAGTTCCAAGATGTACCAAGGCCTCAAGCAATCTTACTGGTGGACTCGCATGAAAAGGGAGATTGCCCAATTCGTGAATGAATGTGATGTCTGCGGAAGAGTGAAGGCAGAGCATCAACGTCCAGCCGGTCTCCTCCAACCTCTTCCTATTCTCGAGTGGAAATTCGACCACATTGAAATGGATTTCATCACTGGGTTTCCCAAGTCCAAGAAGGGGAATGATTCTATCTTTGTGGTGATTGACAAGCTAACCAAAGTAGCTCACTTCCTTCCAATCAAAGAATCCATCAATGCAGCTCAGCTGGCAGAATTGTACACTTCCAGAATTGTGTCGTTACATGGCATTCCTCAAGTTATCTCCTCAGACCGTGGAAGTTTGTTCACATCCAAGTTCTGGGACTCCTTTCAGAAAGCCATGGGCACTAAGATCCGTTTCAGCACTGCGTTTCACCCTCAAACTAGTGGTCAAGTTGAAAGAGTGAACCAGATCCTTGAAGACATGCTCAGAGCTTGTGTCATCTCTTTTGGCATGAAGTGGGAAGATTGCCTTCCGTTTGCCGAGTTCTCTTACAACAACAGCTTCCAAGCAAGTGCCGACAAAGCTCCTTTTGAAATCCTCTATGGCAGAAAGTGTCGTACTCCTCTCAACTCGTCCGAGACTGGTGAACGTCAACTTCTTGGCATTGACTTGATCTCAGAAGCCGAAGAAATGTGCAAAGTCATACGTGAGAATCTCAAGGCCGCTCAGTCGCGTCAGAAGAGATACTATGACGGCAAGCATCGTGATTTGGCCTTCAACATTGGTGATCATGTCTATCTCCGTGTTTCTCCTATGAAAGGCACCCAAAGATTCGGTACCAAAGGAAAGCTTGCTCCTAGATACGTGGGCCCTTTCAAGATCCTTGGAAAAAGAGGTGATCTAGCCTATCAACTTGAGCTCCCTTCCAACTTTGCTAATGTTCATGATGTGTTTCACGTGTCTCAACTCCGCAAGTGCTTCAAGACACCCGAACGCACCATTCCGTTTGAGGAGATTGATCTTCAACAAGATTTGTCTTACCGAGAGCACCCCGTCGCTATTCTCGAAGAAACTGAGCGCAAGACCCGCAACAAGTCAATCAAGTTCTTGAAAGTTAAGTGGACACACCATACCGACCGAGAAGCTACGTGGGAACGAGAAGATCACCTTTGTTCCGAGTACCCTTCCTTCTTCCAGTCCTAGATCTCGGGACGAGATCTTTTCGTAGTAGAGGAGAGTTTGTAATGCCCCAGATGTAACACTTTCCGAATATGGCAATATATAAACTTTGGCTTCATCAATTCCTTTCCGAGATCTTCTTCATTTCGGGTTTCTTCGTTTTGTCGTCCGCGTGTGTGCATTTCTTCCTTGTCATGTTGTCATGTGCATTGCATTGCATTTGTGTTGTCACTTGCATCCGGTCCCACTCGTCTCTTCCCGTTGTCCGTTTCGAGTTCCGACGCTCTCACACATGCCCGTGGCATCCCCGAGCCCTTCTTTCGTGTGTGGCCGTGTAACGTTTCCAGAATGACGTGAGACTTGTCGTGCGATGTTGTTTTGGTACGTGTAGGCCGCCTGTCAAGTTTCGTCGTGTTTGGAGTTCGTTTGATACTCCAACGGTTAACCTAGTGGGCTAAAAGAACCTCTTCTTTGAGGCCCAAGACCCCCTCCACAACAGCCCGCCAACCCAGCACAAGCCTTCCCATCATCTCGGTCATCGAATTGTGATCGCGTGGCCGAAAACCGCTCCCCATTTGGACTCTCCTAGCTCCTTGTGCCTATAAAAACGTCCCCCATGTCCATTTTTTGTCCAAAACCCTAGTTCTACTCCTCCCCGCCGCGCCGGCCACGTCCGACCGCCGCCGGACGCGTCCAGCCGACGGCCGCACCTATCACAAGCTACCACGTGTTCCGCCGCCGTTCCCACCACACCGGCCCGCGAGGCCGACGCGGGCCCTCCGCCGCCGCCGATCCGGGCCGCGCCCCCGCGCCGCACCTCCGCGACCCCGCCGTCAGGAGCTCGCCGGCCGCCGCCCCGTCGCCGCCGGTGCCGGATCCGCTGCCACCTACCTCCGAGCTCGCCGCCCCCCCCCGCGTCCACGTCGTCGGAGGTCACAGCTCGCCGCCTCGCCGCCTTCCTCCGCACCGCGCCGCCTCGGCCGCCCCCGTCGCCGCCGGTGCCGGGCCCCTCGCTGACTGGCACCGCCCTCGTCGTTGCCAGAGGCCAGAGCGCTCGTCAACGCCGCCGGGATCCCGTCGCCCACGCGGATCCAGATCCACCCACCGGGCGAAACCCTAGCGGGTCCCGCGCCCGACCCGCTCCGCAACCCGCAACTCGATCCGCCTCCGGCCCGATCCGCTAAGCCCGATCCAGATCTGAGGTTGACCTTTTTCCTCTAAGTCTTTTGTTGATTTTGTTGTCTGATGGCATCTTTGCATGGCTATAACTTTTAGTGTGCTAGTCCGATTTGTGCATATGATATGTCAAAATGATCATGGTGATGTGTACTACATTTTGTTCCATTGTGTCATGCTTGTTTGAGTCCATCTAGAGGTCCTAATCTTCGTGACAAGAGTGCTACTTGATATAAACTGCTGCTACTTGTTATTTTCATGCCATGTTTGAGATGTGATAACTTGGTGCATGTTTATCCAAATGAAGCAAATGATATGTCAAACATGTTGGTTGCTGTAGCATGCATGTTAGAGTTCATATTGCCATGTTTATCTCTGTTGTAAAAGTGCATGTGGCTGTTAGGTTTTGTAACTTGTTACGAGATGCCTAGTTGAGGAGCTCGTTGCTATTGTTGTGTTTGTCCCCATGTCACATGCCCATATGTTTCAGATTCTCCATCATGTGATCTTTCCTGTGGTGCAAACCATTTGCCATGATATGCCTTGAGGTGACTTAAACATGCTCGCAAACATGCCATGCTAATGTTACTGTTTTAACACTTAGTGAAATTTCACTAAGTCTGGAATCTGTCATATCCTGATGCTATGTTTGCTTGATGCCCTAGGCAAATCCATGTTAGTTTTGGGGTGGCCATTGATCATTCCTTGTTGTATATGTTGTTGTCTATCCATACATGCCCCCACTTGCTCATTTGGGTTGCTGTAGCTTATTTAATTCTTGCTCCCAAGTTGCTATAAAATATTTCAGTCAGGTTTTTAGTGTCATGTTCAAAATGTTGTAGCTTGTTGCTATTGATCCATGCCTCCTATGGAGTTGCTCCAATGGAGTTGTTTGCTGTAGGATATGTCTACTTCATGTCCATGCTTCTTGTCACCATGTTTGGGTGCTGTAGAGTATATATTTCTTGCTCCAAAGTTGCTATGTGGCTGCTAATTTCAGCTTTGCATTGTTTCTTATTTCGAGTGTATGTTTTGATCCGTTGCTCCGTTTTGAGCGTGCCCTACATGAAACTTGTGTGATTGTGCATGTAGAATCATAATATCATCTTGTTAACATGTTTGGAGTATGTTTGCTTGATGTTTGGGTGCATCTTGCACTGTTGCCATGCTTAACTTGTTTTGCTCATATCTTCTAGACCGTAGCTCCGATTTAAACAAACTTTATATGAAACTTGACTAGAATTTCACGTAGATCTTCATAGTGCATGTTAACTTGCTGTTTAACAACTTTAACTTAAGTTTTGTTCAGATCTGGACTAATTTCAAACTATGCATATGAGGACTTACCGGATTTGTTATATGTAGCTTCCGGCCGCATTTAAACTTGTTGTTCTTATGTTATTTCTCTGTGCTTTCTACCTTGTCATGTTTTGCATCCTATATAGACTTGCCTTGCATCCTACTCGCTTGAGCACATTGTCATGTTCTTGTGTTGTTCTGGTGTGCTTCCTACTTTGACATGTTATGCATCATAAGGGCATCTGAAGTGCATCATACGTGCATCATGTAGATTGCGCATTGCACCTTGTTTGATTTCGTGCCACGTGTGTTCTTGTGTTGAGTAGAGCCGGAAGCCGAGACCGAGAACGAGAACAAGGTTACTACCGAGGTTGAGTACAAGGAGCCGTCTTACGATCCCATCGACGACTCGACATGCAAGATGACCTGACCCAGATATCATTACTATCTATTGCTAGAAGTCTCGCTCTTTAGCTTATTGCCTTGATGCCCATGTTTGTCTGTCAGCTTCCTATTGTAACCATGAATCTGTCTGACCACCCAACCTATGCAAACCTTTGATTGGCTACGTAGGCTTCGCTCAGCCCCTCTTATTGCATTGCTAGTTGCAGGAGAAGATTTGAAGATTCTTGCTTCATGTTGAAGTTATGTTGGGATATCACACTATATATCTATTAAATGAAATCATCTATATATTGGTAATGGGTGGAAGGCTAAGCCTCTTGCTTGGTGATTTGTTCCACTCATGCCGCCCTAGGAACCGTATAAACCGGTGTTATGTTCCTTGATTTTGCGTTCCTCACACGGTTGGGGTTATGGGACCCCCTCGATAACCCGCTTAGCGCTAAAACTCTTCCAGCGAGGCCCGACATTGGTACTCCTTTTGCCTAACAACTAAAACTTGCCGAGGGAGTAATTAACCCGAGGATTAATTAATCAACCCCCTGGGCCAGTGCTCGATTTGAGTGTTGGTCCAAACTAGAGCCACTTGCGGTGCCACCCGGCTTGCTGGGGTCTTCGGTATCTGTACGTAGTGCTCATCCGGTCGTGGCCTAAGACTAGATGCGCGCGGATACTGTCAGGGTGTCGTCACGCCGGGAGGTCTTGCTGGATTAGTTTTACCTTAGTCGGAAATAGCTTGAGCACGGGATTCCGAGAATACTCGGCCTTCCCACCTTGGAGTTGCGACTCGGCGAATCGTGGGCTTGTAATGGGCCAAGTTGGAAAACCCCTGCAGGGTTTTGAACTTTCGAAAGCCGTGCCCGCGGTTATGTGGCAGATGGGAATTTGTTAATATCCAGTTGTAGAAAACTTGACACCATGTTCAGAATACACTACCAGCGTGAGTAACCGTGTCGATCATTTTCCGAAAGGGGTTCGGGAAGTGAACACGGCGGGGTTATGTTTGACGTGCTTAGATAGGATCACTTAGTGATCACTTTGTTGCTCGTGGCACTTCTCTTCTCGCTCTTAACACGTAAGCTAGTGCTAGTGCAGCTGCAACCTTTTATCTTTCTTCAGCCTTGTTCCACACCCAAGGCTTAGATAGTTTTGCTACCCGGGAACGGGATTGCTGAGTCCTCCGTGGCTCACAGATTCTACACAACACCAGACGCAGGTACCTTGGTGAACTACTCAGGTGACGGCATGGAGCTGTACTGGGAGTTCGATGAAGAACGTAGCCGTTACTATGTGCACTATCCCGATGATCAGTAGCGGTTTCTACTAGGGGCAATTCGGACCTGTGGCTTTATGTATTTGGTATCTTTCATTTGGATCTTCACCCGTAGTCGGGTTGCTATGTTATCTTGATGATGAATTGCTTATGTAATGTATTGTGTGAAGTGGCGAGTGTAAGCCAACTATCTCTTTTACAATTTCATCCCTATTTTAAATGAGATGTGCAAAGATACCAAACTTGAGATCATTCTAGAATGGGCTTATACCTTTAAGTCGTGCCTCGACACGTAGGAGGTATAGTCCCATCCTAGGCATTACAGCGGGATCCCAGCCAAGGAGGACCACAAGTCCTCTGGCCAGCACCTTGCCGGGGATGACAGCAGGCGCCACGGCAAGACCCTTGCCGGAGCCCCGGCAAGGCCCTTGCCGAGGACATCCGTAGGGCCACCACCAGGCCCGCACCAACTGAGTTTCCACCACCCCATGCAGCTGCCGACCCAACCAGTTGGACAAGCACCTGCGTGGCAACATGCAGATCTTCGTGAAGACCCACCATTGCGCCACCTCAGCTGCCTGCATGCCTACATGGCATCTCAGGCATCGCTGGCCAGGGCGTGTGTCAACACAAGAAGGAGCGGCGACGGACAAGACGGATGTCTCCCCCGTCCCCGATAAAGCAAGGACACCTAAGCTAAGCGCATTAAATGCACCTTGTCCTGTAATGCGAGGGATAACCTCGCATCACTGTACCCTTTCCACCTCCTATGTGCCACTGTGGCAACCCCTTTTCCCTATAAAAGGAGGCCCGAGGCGACCAAGAGAAGGATTCGGCTTTTTAGAACTCCTCACGACTCGTTTTCTTGGAGCTCCTGACGCCCCTTAGCTAGCCGAAGAACACAAACATATAATCCACCAAAGCAGGAGTAGGGTTTTACGCATCTTTGCGGCCCGAACCTGGGTAAAGGAACCGTGTGCTAACTGTTGGATCCGCTCTTCTCTCAACCCCGCGCCCCGCAACCGTAGTAGGGATCCTTGTGATCCCATAGGTGTCGTTCCAAATACACCGACAATGTGCTAGTAATATTCTTCATGATGCTCCCTTTATGTTTCAATTCTTATCTTTTATGTGAGCATCATTGAAATCATCATGCCTAGCTAGGGGCGTTAAACGATAGTGCTTGTTGGGAGGCAACCCAACTTTATTTTATTTTCTTTACTTTTGCTTCTGTTTAGGAATAAATATTCTTTCTAGCTTCTGTTTAGATGTGGTTTTGTGTTTTAATTAGTGTTTGTGCCAAGTAGAACCTTTGGGAAGACTTGTGTGAAGTTTATATGATCTTGCTGTGAAAAATAGAATCATTAGCGCTCACTAGAATGGTCACCAGATTTTACTGGAGTGTGCTATTTAGTTGATTCTTTTTGTAGATGATTAATAGACAAATTCCTCACGTTTACCAATTTATTTTAATTTTTTTGGATTTACAGAAGTATTCGAAAGTTACATATTACTACAAACTGTTCTGTTTTTGACAGATTCTGTTTTTCGTGTGTTGTTTGCTTATTTCAATGCATCTATGAGTACTATTGGGAAGTATGAATCGTAGAGAAGTTGGAATACAGTAGGTTTAACACCAATACAAACAAAGAATGAATTCATTACAGTACCTTTGAGTAGTGGTTTTTTTTCTTATACTAACGGAGCTCATGAGATTTTTGTCTAAGCTTTGTGTTGTGAAGTTTTCAAGTTTTGAGTATTGCTTTGATGGACTATGGAACAAAGAGTGGCAAGAGCCTAAGCTTGGGGATGCCCAAGGCACCCCAAGGTAAAATTCAAGGACAACCAAAATCCTAACCTTGGGGATGCCCCGGGAAGGCATCCCCTCTTTCGTCTTCATCTATCGGTAACTATATTCGGAGCTATATTTTTATTCACCACATGATATGTGTTTTGCTTGGAGCACCATTTTGTTTTATTTTGTTTTGCTTGCTGTTTTAATAATATCCCAAGATCCGAAGTTCTTAAATGTTAGAGAGTCTTCACATAGTTACATAATTATTCAACTACTCATTGATCTTCACTTATATCTTTCGGAGTAATTTGTTATTGCTCTAGTGCTTCACTTATATCTTCTAGAGCACGACAGTGGTTTTATTTTGAAGAAATAGATGAACTCTCATGCTTCACTTATATCCTTTTGAGAGTCTATTAGAACATCACGATAATGTGCTTTGGCTATAAAACTAGCCTTCACATGATAGGCATCCAAGATCAATGTAGTAAAAACTTTCATACTAAGTGCATTGAATATGATGAGAAGTTGGATGCTTGGTAATTGTTTTGAGATATGAGGATAGTGATATTAGAGTCATGCTAGTGGAGTTATTATGAAATTTAAAAATGCTTGTTTTAAAGTTAGTGATTCCCGTAGCATGCACGTATGGTGAACCGCTATGTGACGAAGTTAGAGCATGAGGTATTTGTAAAGTGTCAACCTTTGTGTGGAGGTCGGGGGCGCGCGATGGTTAACTCCTACCAACCTCCCCCCTAGGAGCATGCGTTGATTGCTTTGTTTTGATGACTCGCAAGTTTTTGCTATAAGTATATGAGTTCTTATGACTAATGTTGAGTCCATGGATTATACGCACTCTCACCTTTCCACCATTGCTAGCCTCTCTTGTACCACGCAACTTTCGCCGGTATCATACACCCACTATATATCCTTCCTCAAAACAGCCACCATATCTACCTATCATGGCATTTCCATAGCCATTCCGAGATATATTGCCATGCAACTTTCCACCGTTCCGTTCATATGACACGCTTCATATTGTCATATTTCCATGCATGTTCATGTAGTTGACATCGTATTTGTGGCAAAGCCACCATGCATAATTTTTCATACATGTCACTCTTGATTCATTGCACTTCCCGGTACACCGCCGGAGGCATTCATATAGGGTCATACTTTGTTCTAGTATCGAGTTGTAATATCGAGTTGTAAATCAATGAAAGTGTGATGATCATCATTATTAGAGCATTGTCCCATGTGAGGAAAGGCTAAATAAAGAAAGCCCCTCCAAAAAAAGAAGGAAAGGCCAAAGAAAAAAAGAAAGCTTCCCCCCCCCCAAAAAAAAGAAAAAGGGACAATTGCTACTATCTTTTTCCACACTTGTGCTTCAAAGTAGCACCATGTTCTTCATGATAGAGAGTCTCATGTTTAGTCACTTTCATATACTAGCAGGAATTTTCATTATAGAACTTGGCATGTATATTCCAACGATGGGCTTCCTCAAATGCCCTAGGTCTTCGTGAGCAAGCAAGTTGGATGCACACCCACTTAGTTTCTTTTGTTGAGCTTTCATACACTTATAGCTCTAGCGCATCCGTTGCATGGCAATCCCTACTCACTCATATTGATATCTATTGATGGGCATCTCCATAGCCCATTGATACGCCTAGTTGATGTGAGACTATCTTCCTCCTTTTTGTCTTCTCCACAACCACCACTCTATTCCACCCATAGTGCTATATCCATGGCTCACGCTCATGTATTGCGTGAAAGTTGAAAGGTTGAAATAATAGAGTATGAAAACAAGTGCTTGGCTGAAACTGGGGTTGTGCATGATATGAATATTTTGTGTGATGAAGAGGGAGCATAGCCAGACTATATGATTTTGTAGGGATAACTTTCTTTAGCCATAGTATTTTGAGAAGACATGATTGCTTTGTTAGTATGCTTGAAGTATTATTATTCTTGTGTCAATATATACTTTTGTCTTGAATCTTTCAGATCTGAACATTCATGCCACAATTAAAAGAACTACATTGAAAACTATGTTGGTTAGCATTCCACATCAAAAATTCTGTTTTTATTATTTACCTACTCGAGGACGAGTAGGAATTAAGCTTGGGGATGCTGATACGTCTCCAACGTATCTATAAATTTTGATTGTTCCATGCTATTATATTATCCTTCTAGGATGTTTTATGGGCTTTTATATACATTTTATATTATTTTTGGGACTAACCTATTAACCTAGAGCCCAGTGTCAGTTTCTGTTTTTTCCTTGTTTTTGAGTTTTACAGAAAAGGAATATCAAACGGAGTCCAATTGACGTGCCAATTTTTGGTGATTTTTTTGGACCAAAAGAAGCCCCCGAAGTAAAAGAGTTGGGCCAGAAGAGCCACTGGCTGCCCACGAGGGTGGGGGGCGCGTCCACTCCAGGTGGGCATGTGCCCCTATCTTGTGGACAGCCCGGAGGCCCCCCTGACTTGTGCCCTATGCCAAAAAAATCCTATAAATACTGAAACCTCCGGAAATTAACCTAGATCGGGAGTTCCACCGCCGAAAGCCTCTGGTGCCACCAAAAACCAATCTAGACCCTATTCCGGCACCCTGCCGGAGGGGGAATCCCTATCTGGTGGCTATCTTCATCATCTTGGCACTCTCCATGACGAGGAGGGAGTAGTTCACCCTCGGGGCTGAGGGTATGTATCAGTAGCTATGTGTTTGATCTCTCTCTCTCTCTCTCTCTCTCTCTCTCTCTCTCTCTCGTGTTCTTGAGATTGCACGATCTTGATGTATCGCGAGCTTTGCAATTCTAGTTGGATCTTATAATGCTTCTACCCCTCTACTCTCTTGTAATGGATTGAGTTTTCCCTTTGAAGTTATCTTATTGGATTGAGTCTTTAAGGATTTGAGAAGACCTGATGTATGTCTTGCACGTGTTTATCTGTGGTGACAATGGGATATCATGTGATCTACTTGATGTATGTTTTGGTGATCAACTTGCGGGTTCCGTGACCTTGGGAATCTATGCATATGGGTTGGCACACGTTTTCGTCTTGACTCTCCGGTAGAAACTTAGGGGCACTCTTTGAAGTTCTATGTGTTGGTTGGATAGATGTTTCTGAGAATGTGTGATGCATATTGTATAATCATGCCCACGGATACTTGAGATGACAATGGAGTATCTAGGTGACATTAGGGTTTTGGTTGGTTTGTGTCTTAAGGTGTTATTCTAGTAGGAACTCTATGATAGATTGAACGTTACTACAGACTCTTGAATAGATCGATCAGAAAGAATAACTTTGAGGTGGTTTCGTACCCTACCATAATATCTTCGTTTGTTCTCCTCTATTAGTTACTTTGGAGTGACTCTTTGTTGCATGTTGAGGGCTAGTAATATGATCCAATTATGTTATCCTTGTTGAGAGAACTTGCACTAGTGAAAGTATGAACCCTAGGCCTTGTTTCCTATCATTGCAACGCCGTTTATGCTCACTTTTACCACTTTCTACGTTGCTGTTTTTTATATTTTCTTATTACAAAAACCTATATCCACCATCCATATTGCACTTGTATCACCATCTCTTCGCCGAACTAGTGCACATATACAATTTACCATTGTATTGGGTGTGTTGGGGACACAAGAGAATCTTTGTTATTTGGTTGCAGGGTTGCTTGAGAGAGACCATCTTCATCCTACACCTCCCATGGATTGATAAACCTTAGGTCATCCACTTGAGGGAAATTTGCTACTGTCCTACAAACCTCTGCACTTGGAGGCCCAACAACGTCTACAAGAAAAAGGTTGTGTAGTAGACATCACCCACCAGGGCGTGCCTGGGCCCGTTGGAACGCCCAGGTGTGTTGTGCCCACCTTGGTGGCCTCCCGCACCGCCTCTTCACTCTATAAAACCCTAGGGGAGTCGACACAATTTTATTCCAGCCGCCGCCAGTTGCAGAACCATGAGATCCAATCTAGAGCCCTTTTCCGGCAGTCTGCCGGAGGAGAACACGATCACAGAGGGGTTCATCATCCTCATTGGTGCCTCTCTGATGATGCGTGGGTAGTTTACCACAGACCTACGGGTCCGTAGGCAGTAGCTAGATGGTTTCTTCTCTCTTTGTATCTCAATACAATAGTCTCTTGGAGATCTATTTGATGAAATGAATTTTTGCGGTGTGTTTGTTGGGATATGATGAATTGTGAGTTTATGATCAGATTTTCTAATATCCATTCTTGATTATTATAGCCTCGTATTTCTTTTTCGATATTTGGGTTTTGTTTGGCCAACTTGAGCTATTTATCTTGCAATGGGAAGAGGTGCTTTGTAATTGGTTCGATCTTGCGGTGTCCTTTTCCAGTGACAGAAGGGGCAGCAAGGCACACATGTATCATTGCTATGAAGGATAAAAAGATGGGGTCTATTCCTACATGAATAGATCTTGTCTACATCATGTCATCATTCTTGTTGCATTACTCTATTTTTCCATGAACTTAATACACTAGATGCATGCTGGATAGCGGTCGATGTGTGGAGTAACAGTAGTAGATGCAGGCATGAGTCGGTCTACTAATCTTGGACGTGATGCCTATATACATGATCATTGTCTTGGATATCGTCATAATTATTTGCTTTTCCATCAATTTGCCCAACAGTAATTTGTCTACCCACCGTTGCTATTTTTTGAGACAAGCCACTAGTGAATTATACGGCCCTCGGGTCTATTTTCCAATCATATACTTTCAGATCTATATTGCTATTTGCCTTTTCCTTTATTTGCAAATTTTATTTTCAGATCTATATTATCAAAAACACAAAAAAATACCTTGATGTGTTTTATTTGTTCTTCCATTTGCATCTATTAATGTACCTATTTACCAATCTATTACCCGGGAGGGATTGACAACCCCTCTTACACGTCGGGTTGCAAGTATTTGTTATTTGTGTGCAGGTACCATTTACATAGTGTCTCTTGGTTCTCCTACTGGTTCGATAACCTTGGTCTCATCACTGAGGGAAATACATACCGTAGTTGTGCTGCATCATCCCTTCCGCTTTGGGGAAATACCGACATAGCTTCAAGCGACATCAAAAGGAATTTTTGGCGTCGTTGCCGGGGAGACATCATCATCTATGAGGTTCCTAATCACAAATCTTATCTCCTTGCAACTTACATTATTTACCTTTTTGCCTCTCGTTTTCATCTCCCCTAGTTCACAAAAATTTGCCATTTTTATTCGCCTTTTTTTCGTTCGCTGTTTTCTCGCGAGATCTATTTGCGTCCTTGCTTTCTAGTCATAATGGCTAGCATGACTACCCCTCCTTTTTCACCAGATTTTGAAGTTTTGTACTTCAAACAAATATAAGGAGAAAATTTGAAAGATGGTTGGTATAGGCTAATGGAATCCTATCGTATTTGCAACCTAAAAGGGGGCGCGAAGATTTTGCTTCGTAATTTTTACATAGGATTGGCTTTGCATCATAGACAGCTCTTAGATTTTGCTGCTAAAGGAAATTTTACTGAGCTAGGGACTAATGCTGCTTATGAAATCTTGGAAGGAATATTGGGGATTCCACCACTAAAAAAAGGGGTTCTCTGTCACACCATAAGGGGTTCAAATCTTAGACAAATTGGGTGATTTGCATAAACATTTGGTCAAGTTGCAAAAATATAATGAAGCTCTTAAACATATTGGTGGAAGCCTAAATCAACCGGACCGACCACCTCGTGGACGGGGCAAAGCAGCTAACAATGCCTTACACGAGCCCGCACCTCTCCACCATAAAGGAAAGGATACAGTGGCTTGTATGATCTATGTCAGGACCTGAATAAAAAAAGCCTGTCAGGCCAGATCAATCTACGGATCAAGAGAACATGCTCCCACACAGGACAATGGCTATCAAGCCAAGCACACCGGATACAATCAAGTTTGGGGTCAACACCGAACACAGATGCCGTCCGAATTACGTCATGATGTCGCACGATACAGGGGCACTGCGCAGCCTCTGTGCTTTACCGATGACGTGATGGATCACCAGTCTCTAGAAGGGTTTAAACCCATGAACATCAAGGCATGTGATGGAACGACGGATCCCGCGGTATGGATTGAAGACTTTATTCGTCACATCCACATGGCTTGTGGAGATGACCTCCATGCCATCAAATACTTACCTCTAAAGCTGAAAGGGCCAGCTCGGCACTGGTTGAATAGCCTCCCATAGAACTCCATTGGAAGCTGGGAAGATTTAGAGGACGCTTTCCGGGCTAACTTTTAGGGGACTTATGTCCGACCACCGGATGCTGATGATCTAAGTCGCATAATCCAGCAACCCGGGGAGTCAGCCCGCAAGCTTTGGAATCGGTTCTTAATTAAAAAGAACCAAATTGTCGACTGTCCAGACGCCGAAGCCTTAGTAGCATTCAAACACAGCGTCCGAGACGAATGGCTCACAAGACACCTCGACCAGGAGAAGCCGAAGACAATGGCAGCCCTTATTACACATATGACCCGCTTTTGTGCAGGAAAAGGCAGTTGGCTAGCTCGTAGAAGCAACAGTACGAGCGACCCTGGCACTTCCAAAGTCAGGGACGGCAATGGCAAGCCACGACGCAATAAGAACGACCGTCGGCACAATGCCGGAGAAACAAATGACACGGTAGTAAACGCCGGATTCAGTGGCTCCACGCCCGGTCAACGGAAGAAGCCGTTCAAAGGCAACAGAGACGGTCCATCCAGCTTGGACAAGATATTAGAGAGACCTTGCCAGATTCATGACACCCCTGACAAACCTGCAATCCACACCAACAGAAATTGTTGGGTCTTCAAGCAGGCTGGCAAGTTAAATGCTGAACCCAAGAGGAAAGGACCTCAAAGCGAGGACGAAGACGCGCCTCGGCAACCGAACACTAGGGGACAGAAGAAATTCCCCCCTGAGGTGAAAATGGTGAATCTGATCTACGCCACCCATATCCCCAAGAGGGAGCGCAAGCGCGCACTAAGGGACGTTTATGCTGTAGAGCCCGTCGCCCCAAAGTTCAACCCATGGTCGGCTTGTCCGATCACCTTTGATCATAGGGATCACCCAACCAGTATCCATCACAGAGGTTCGGCGGCCCTAGTACTCGACCCTATAATCGGTGGATATCATCTTACTCGAGTCCTTATGGATGGTGGCAGTAGTCTAAACTTGATAAATCAACACACTGTCCGCAAGATGGGGATAGACCCGTCAAGAATCCAGCCTAGCAGCACTACCTTTAAAGGAGTGATACCCGGCGTAGAGGCTCGCTGCACGGGCTCATTAACACTGGAAGTAGTATTCGGCTCTCCAGACAGTTTTCAAAGCGAAGAGTTAATCTTCGACATCGCTCCTTTCCGAAGTGGCTATCATGCACTACTCGGAAGAACGGCTTTCGCCCGCTTTAATGCAATCCCGCACTATGCTTACTTGAAGCTTAAAATGCCTGGACCACACATCTTCATCACGATCAATGGAAAAATGGAGCGCTCCCTCCGTATAGAGGAGGATACTGCGGCCCTGGCAGCCAAAGTTCAAGGCGGCCTATTCAAGCCAAATAATTCATCAGTCGTCAAGACCAGATACACTGCTCAATGTGTCTGGTCGGCATTACAATTCGGCAGCTCAGAAGAACCTGAGCTTGATTAGCAGCTATGCCTCCGCTGACTGCCTTACAAGGTGGTAGCATGCGTACCTCGTGTACACAACTACGCCCTTAAAATACCTTGGGTAGCGCCGGGGGCACACCGCATAGAAACATTCCATAGTTTGGCTTGACCCTATTTGGACTCTAAAACATATTTTCATTGAAGGTTCATTAAAAGAACCCATCTATGGGTGTGCGGGGCATTCTTTTTTAGAGTTCCCCTTCCTTTTTCACAGGAGGCCATCAAACCTCTCTCCTTCAAGGACATGTTATAAAGGAGAAACGGCGCAGACGTGCAGCAGGGCTCCCATCGGGATTTTTAAATCGTTAATTTTAGGCTATGTGTAAACCTTTCCCTTTATCACTTTCTTCCTTTTTTGGCATGTAAAATGCCCAAGATGTTATTGGCATTATCTGTAACCACATGACCCGCCGTATTAAACGGGATATAAAATAAGCAGTTTGGTCCCAATTTGTTTGGAGTTTATTTTATTACCATCTGCGTTCTCTCTCTACCTCAGATTGCCACATGTGCTTCAAATCTGGATTTAATAACAGGGGCTGTATTCGGCCTGGCACACTTCAAAGTTCGAACACCTATAAGGAATTTTTCGGCGTCCCGGATATTGCGTTATATGCATCGGCTCCAAATCATGTCTTGGGTCTATAGTTGGGTTGCCAGGCTCATGTGCTTACCACCTTATGTTCCGCATTGTTCGGCTAAGGTAGTAAAGGGAGAACTACTGTGATTGTATTTCTGGTTCATCCGGTCAAGTACCTCAGTAGATAAAGCCTAAAATTGACTGTCATGATAAGCGAGAGCTGGTCAGCGATTCAGTGACTTAGTGTTATACTACGATCGTTAGCGATATACTCTGTGTTATATGAGGGGCTAGTCTTCGCCCAGCCGCGTAAAGTGGGCACCGTAATCCGGATAACCGCACACACACCAGGGGCTAGTACTTAGCCCCACAAGTCAAGCTCCTATGGCTAAGTGAAAACAATAAAGCTGTATAGTCCGATTGCCTGGTTCGCCCCGCAGACACCTCCTTTATGGACCAAGACGTTGGGTAAAGAGTGATCATGCGCAATACCGAACACCCATGTAGTATCTACGTGGGGGCTGAAGTCGACGACTGGAAACTTTCAGATATAATAAACAGCCGCACAGGATGAAAAGTCGCTTAAAATCTAAGGCACAAAAATATATACATATCGGTTCATAAGCATAGTCTTTACAATCTGAATACAATTACTCAAAGGCCACGTCCTTTGAGCACTGGCCCTCTATAATGCGGGCTCCTTCTAGGACGTCATCGAAGTACCTCTCTGGCCTCCGATGATCCTTGCCCTCCGGTGGGCCAATAGTCGCCACTTCAGCGGCCTTCATCTTCGCCCAGTGCATCTTGACGCGGGCGAAAGCCATTCTTGCACCCTCTATACAGGCCGAACGCTTCACAGCGTCAACCTGTGGCCTCACATTGATGAGCCGCTTCACCAATCCAAAGTAGCTACTTGGGATTGGCTTGGCGGGCCAGAGCCGAACTATCAAGTCCTTCATGGCTGCACCTGGCATGTTGTGCAGCTCGACCAACTGCTTCAACTGGTCATTCAGAGGTACTGGATGTTCTGGTGCAAGGAATTACAACTAGAAGAACTTTCGCAGGTCTTCCTCTCGTTCCCAGGTGGCTTCATCCTCGGTGTGGTGACTCCACTGAACTTTGCAAAACTTGATAACCTTGCTGCGGGTGACTCGGCTGGCATTCTCAAGAATCTTGACTGGTCTCTCCTCATAGGTCAAGTCGCTGTCTAGCTGAATAGCTTCCAATGGTACAGTATCCCTCAGCGGTATCTCAGCCATCTCTGCGTGGCATTTCTTGAACTGGGAAACGTGGAATACATCGTGAACTCCTGACAATCCTTCGGGCAGTTCCAACTTGTAGGCTACTTCTCCCATACGTTCCATAATCTTATATGGTCCTACAAAATGGGGCGCTAGCTTTCCCTTAACTCCAAAGCGCTTAACTCCTCGAAGGGGAGATACTCGAAGATAAACTCGGTTTCCGACCTCGTAAACGATCTCCTTGCGTTTCGAATCTTCGTAGCTCTTCTGCCTAGACTGCGCTATCTTGAGCCTATTGCGAATCAACTTCACCTTCTGTTCTGATTCCTTGATCAGATCTGGCCTAAACAACTGGCGGTCTCCAACTTCGTCCCACGACAACGGAGTCCTACACCTCCTTCCGTATAACGCTTCGAAAGGGGCCATCTTCAAACTGGCTTGATAACTATTGTTGTAAGAAAACTCGGCATACGGCAAATTGTCGTCCCAACTAGATCCATAATCTAGTGCACATGCTCTCAGCATATCCTCCAAAATCTGATTGACTCTATCGGTCTGTCCATCTGTCTGCGGATGAAAAGCTGTGCTAAACTCTAGCCTGGTACCCAAAGTTTCGTCTAACTGATTCCAGAACTTTGAGGTAAACTGGGTTCCTCTGTCTGATACGATGCTCCTCGGAACTCCATGCAGGCATACTATTCTGGTCATGTATATCTTTGCCAATTTTGCACTGGTATAAGTAGTCTTTAATGGGATGAAATGAGCTACCTTCGTCAAACGATCGACTACAACCCAAATCGAGTCATAGCCAGAACGATTTATGGGTAATCCCATAATAAAATCCATGCCTAGCTTATCCCACTTCCATTCAGGTATTGGCAATGGTTGTAACAATCCTGCCGGCTTCTGATGTTCAGCCTTCACTCTCTGACATACATCACAAACTGCTACATACTCCGCAATATCTTTCTTCATACCGGTCCACCAGAAAATATCCTTCAAATCCAAATACATCTTAGTATTTCCTGGGTGAATTGAGTATGGTGAATCATGGGCCTCCTGCAAAATCAACTTCCTGATCCCCGGGTCATTAGGCACATAAACGCGGTCCTCAAACCATAGGGTGTCGTGCTCATCGTCACGAAATCCTTTAGCCTTTCCTTCGCTCATCCTCTCCTTTATAGAGGCAACCTCCTTGTCAGTTTTCTGAGCTTCTCTGATTTTATCCATCAAGGTAGACTGGATCTCCAGTGTTGCTACATAGCCTCTCGGAACTATCTCCAAACATAGTTCTCGTAAGTCCTCGGCTAACTCCTTTGGTAAATCCTCCGTCATTAGGGTATTGACATGGCTCTTACGGCTTAGCGCATCGGCTACTATGTTAGCTTTTCCGGGATGATAATGCAATCTCATGTCGTAATCCTTAATGAGTTCCAGCCATCTCCTTTGCCTGAGATTCAGCTCCTTCTGAGTGAATATATACTTCAAACTCTTGTGATCCGTATATACTTCACAATGGTTTCCAATGAGAAAATGTCTCCAAGTCTTCATTGCATGAACTACGGCTGCTAATTCCAAATCATGAGTGGCATAATTCAACTCATGAGGTTTTAGTTGTCGTGAACCGTACGAAACAACTCTTCCTTCCTTCATCAGAACTGCTCCAAGTCCTCGACGTGAAGCGTCGCAGTACACCTCATAGTCCTTATGTTGATCTGGCAGAATCAACACAGGTGATGAGACCAAACGTTTCTTTAATTCCTGGAAACTGGCCTCACATTCTTCTGTCCAATTGAACTTGGTATCCTTCTTTAACAACTCTATCATTGGTTTGGCAATCCTCGAGAAATTCTCAATAAATCTCCGGTAGTATCCTGCCAGTCCAAGAAAACTCCGGATCTCTCCAACTGCTGTCGGTGCTTCCTAATTTTTCACAGTGTCCACCTTGGCGGGATCTAATGCTATTCCTTCCCCGGATATAACATGTCCAAGGAATCCAGCTTCCTTCAACCAAAACTCGCATTTGCTAAACTTGGCATACAACTGATGTTCTCTGAGCTTCTCCAATACCAAACGCAAATGCTCTGCATGTTCCTCTTCATCCTTTGAGAAGATCAATATATCATCTATGAACAACACGACGAATTTATCCAAATACTCCATAAACACTTTGTTCATCAGGTTCATAAAGTATGCTGGTGCGTTAGTCAGACCGAAGGACATAACGGTATACTCGTACAACCCATACCTGGTGGTAAAGGCCGTCTTAGGTATGTCTTTCTCTCGAATCTTCAATTGATGGTACCCCGATCGCAGATCGATCTTGGAAAATACCTTAGCTCCTTGCAATCTACCGAACAGATCATTGATCATAGGCAATGGGTACTTGTTCTTGATCGTTACTTCATTCAATCCTCGGTAATCAACCACCATTCTTAACGATCCATCCTTCTTCTCCACTAGAAGTACTGGCGAACCCCAGGGCGAAGAACTTGGGCGAATGTAACCTTTATCCAGTAACTCCTTAATCTGTTTCTTAATCTCCTCCAAATCCTTTGCAGGCATCCTATATGGTCTCTTAGAAATTGGCCCTGTGCCTGGCAAAAGCTCAATCAAAAACTCAATATCTCTGTCAGGTGGCATGCCTGGCAGTTCCTCTGGAAACACGTCAGGGAAATCTTTCACCACTGGTACTTCCTCCTGAACAACTCCTGATAAGGAATTTGCTCTGTTCCTTTTTGGCACATGCCGGGATACATACTTAATTCTCCTTCCTTCTGGCGTAGTAAGCAAAATGGACTTACTAGCGCATTCAATATTCCCTTCATACTTAGATAACCAATCCATGCCTAATATCACATCCAATGCTTGAGATTCCAATACTATTAGGTCTGAAGGGAAAGTGTAGTTACCAATCCTTAATGGCAACTGATCACACCATAATTTAGCCATATACTCTTCTCCTGGTGAGGTTACTAACATGGGTGACCTAAGGGCTTGGGTTGGCAGCTTATACTTATCCACAAATCCCCTTGAAATGTATGAATGTGTTGCACCAGTATCGAAAAGAACGAGTGCAGTAAAGGACTTAACTAAAAACTTACCTATTACTGCATCTGGGTAAGCTTCAACCTCCTCCACGCTAACGTGGTTCACTTGTCCCCTATTAAAAGGGTTCGGCTTCTTTCCAGAGCTTGCATTGCCATTTCCATTTTGGGCTTCTGGACATTCATTGGCGTAATGCCCCATCTTCTGGCACTTAAAGCAAGTGACTTGACTCAGGTCTCGCTTGGCTGGAGTTGTTGGGTTAGTGCGGTTCTGTCCGTTGCTTCCTCCATTCCCATTCCCATTCTTGGGGCCACTATGATTGTGCGAGCTACCTCCTCCATGGGTATGTTGAAATTGTCCTACCGTTTTAGGGGTAAAACGTGGCTTCTGCTGAGCTCCAGAATTGTACTTTCCTTGTCCATACTTCCTCTTGCGACTTTCAATCTGTTGGTGCTTCCCTTCAATCATTAGAGCTCGATCAACCAATTCCTGGTAGTTGTTGAAAGTTGCCACCATCAACTGTACACTCATCTCATCATTCAGCCCTTCCATGAATCTCTCCTGCTTAGCGGCATCTGTGGCCACATCATCTGGGGCATAACGAGATAGGGTACTAAACTCATCCATGTACTGAGCCACAGTACGATTACCTTGGCGCAAATTGCGAAACTCCCGCTTCTTCATGCTCATAGCTCCAGTTGAGACATGGGCGGTACGAAAGGCTTGCTGAAACTGATCCCAAGTAACATTGGCTACGGGAAAAGTGGCTGTGTAATTCTCCCACCATGCTGCAGCTGGTCCAGACAACTGGTGTGCGGCAAAACGCACCTTCTCAGCATCTGAGCAGTTTGTAGTGGTCAAATCCCTTCCAATCTTGCGCAGCCAGTCATTAGCGACTATTGGTTCTATGCTACTGGCAAACACCGGTGGTTGTAACCTTAAGAAACGGGTCAGGTTATCCACGGGCGGTGGTGGTGGAGGTTTGTTGTTGTTGTTCTGGTTGTTCTGAGTGTTCTGGACAAGAAGTTGCATCAAAGTGTTCTGCTGCTGGATCAACTGAGTGAGCTCAGGGGGAAACTCAAATCCGGGGCTCACGTCTTGGAGGCATCTGATGGGTGTAGAGGGAAGAGATTAGAATAGAAAAGAGGTCTAAGGGAAAATCACTACCCAAATGCACATGAGGCAAACACAAACATTATCACACCAATATCAATTTCAATCAAGGGCTTACATGGATCTAGCGTTACAAAAGTGCTCTAAGTCTACTAAATGAAAAAAAACTACTAGTCATAGGGAGGTCTTCTAGAAATTTTGATCGGTAGAGGATTCCATGATGTCCACTCCAGCTTCATCTTCATAGTCATCATCATCGCTATCATCGGGGTCTGAGTCCGTGTCGTCAATGATGATGTAGTCTTCAGGTGGAATCTCCTTGGGTTCTTCCTCTTCTCCCATGAGTACTCCTAACTTTCGTGTCAAATCATCATTCTTCTCCACAAGTATTAATATCTCCTCTTCGTATCCGTCGCGTGTAGACTTGAGTTCTTCCTCTAACTCCAAGTTCCTGGTTAGTGCTTTCTTCAAATCTATCATCCCTGCACACATCTGGTGCTCCTGGCGACGAATGTGCTGGTTTAACTCTTGAATGAACGAGGCAATGGACCTGTCCTTCCGGGTGTTGACCATGTCCCACCGCTCATCTCGACGTCCACAAATCTGGTAGATGGTGTCCTTTAGCTCCTGCTTGTAGATTTCTCCAATCCTTCCCATAGCGATGTGGGCTGCCATGCTCCTGCCTAAGCTCCATGTAGGCGCATTAAAAGTAAATTCTATGGTTGCGGTGACGGGCTTGAACGTCCTTCCAGGAACTTGAGCTTGAATCAACCATCACTCCTCTATACGTAAAGTGGCGTTGTAGGTTCCGGTGAAACTTGGTAGTCCAATGTTTAGATATCTGGTGACTTCCTTCAGGTGTCGTCCAAATGGTGTATCTTCAATAGGTTGCATGAACTTGTTCCTTGCATCCACCATCCTAAAAGAGTAGAAAAGATGAGGAGTCGGAAAAGAGAAGAGTGACTAGTGCTCTAGGGTTTTAGCTTAGTGGTCGTGTCCTACAGTCAGCGTGTGCTCTGATACCATCTTGTAGCGACCAGACCTCAAACAGTCCGATCTCTATGCATTAGTGTCATCCCTGGATCAGTAATGCTGACACGCACAGTACTTGAAGGATTTATAACAGAGTAGCAATCACACACTTATTACATCGATAGTTCCAACGATGAACTTATTACAATAAAAATGGCTTAAGGCCATCTAACACGATAACAGCGGAAGGCATGGAAGATAAGTGAGTCCATCAACTCCAACGGCATCACTGAGTATAGGACCACGACCTAAGAGGGCACCTTACTCGTCGTGTGGAAAGTCTGCAACATGAACATTGCAGCCCGAAAACGGGTCAGCACATGGAATATGCTGGCAAAGTAACACATAGAGAGTAACAAAAGTAAAACTATACTATATGCAATATGGCTGGTGGAAAGCTCTATGGTTACAGTTTTCGCGTAAAGCCAATTTTTCCCTACTACAAAGGAATAGATTTTAATTAACTATCATGGTAGTTGAAACATCGTTGAGAAGATAGACATCCTCTCAACCCCAATTAATAACCTTCATTAAAACCCAACAATATTAATTAAAGTAACATGATGAGATTCACATGATATCCAAGTACTAGATACTCAAGACGTCCGTAACCGGGGACACAGCTAATCATGATCAGTTTGTATACTCTGCAGAGGTTTGTGCACTTTTCCCCACAAGACTCGACCGCCTCCGTTGGAATTCTCGCACTACATGTTGTTTGAGAAACGGATGACCGAGACACAGTATTTTAGAAGCACTAGCACCTTACGTCCGGGTGGACCGTACCAACCTACATCCCCTACATCTGCTAGTCCACCATTGTAATAGTTCGCACAACTTAGTCAACTATGCTAGAGCCCATAATAGCTTGTGGCTGCACACGGAAGTTTCTAGTATGAACAATCTTATGATCCCTTTGAGCCTGGGTGGCGGTCCATAAAAAAACAGGCAATCGCTGGAATACCCAGGTGCCTCAATCCACCCAGATGTGTGTTAAAGTTGCCATCTTAAGTTGAACCATTAATTAACAATCTCACATCTGTCATGGATTCACTCACCCAATCCACGTCTACGAGCATAGCATGACCTAACAACAAACGTAGAAGTAACTCCCAAAGGTTTGAATGTAATGCAGGTAATAGGTACTACCTCAATCTAGTTCCCAGTCCCACAAGTTAAATAGATCCTACTCATGCAATGTGTGAGGGTTTGACTAATGCAATGAAAACTGGGTAATTGGAAAGTATGATCAAAGTGTTACTTGCCTTGCTGATGATTCGCAAAACCTAGAGATTCAAAGTAGCAAGCGGCGCACTCCGGGTACTCTATCGCAAACAAACAAGCACACAATAAGTACTTAACTAATGCACGGGTAAAACTCAAATAAGAGATCTAACCAGAAGGTTCAACTTAAGAACTCCGGTTTGCAAAAGAAACGACAAAAGAAAAGCAACGAAAGACAAACAGCGAAAGAGAAAACAACTACCGAACCAATCTGGATCTAAGTCCAAATTTAGCAGAGGCAAACGCTTGAGTGACTAGGTTAGACGGAAAGAGAATTTCGAGACAAAACTCCAGGCGCTTGAATCGCCTGATTCCGATAAACGAGCGAAAAGATAAACTAAAACGAAGATCGGATCAGAAATCTCGATGAGAAAATAACTACGAAAAAGAAAACTAAAACAGCATAACGAACGGACGTTCGTCAGCTGAGGCTAAACGACGAACTCATTCGTTAAAACGAACGAACCGGTGAACGCTCACTAATTAACTAAACCGGAAAGAAAAAAATTGATCTAATTAAAAAAACGAACTAGGGTTCTAAAGGAAAAACCGATGGTTTTCTACCGAAAACCGGCGGCGGCGGCTACCTCGTCGATTCGGCCGACGGGCTGCGGCGGGGCTGCGGTGGTGGTGGTGGGGAGCGGCGGCGGCGATGCGCAGTGGCGGCGCCGGCGTACAGCGGCGGCGGCGATGTGCAGCGGCGGCGGCGGCGTACAGCGGCGGCGGCGGCGGTTTGTGCTGCGGCGGCGGGGCG